>OX465278.1:88750523-89950523 GCA_949987645.1 Tachina grossa
CAACAGTTTTATATTAAAACTTTTTATTTTACAATTATCTACCACATATCAGAATTTTCTATGAAGACTTCAGAGGGGCTATAACTCGGGAAAATTGGGTCGAATCAATTTTTTTACTTAATTTTTTCTTATTTTTTTAATTTCCTATCAGATAAGCTATTTAATCTTTTTTTGGGATATTTTGTAGTTTCCGTAAAAAATTTCAGAGCCCCACAACTCGGAAAATAGGCGTCGCCACCAAGTCTTTTATTTAATATTTTTTTCTTATTTTTCAATTTCCTTCACGTAGGCTACTTTTTATTTTGTTTGGAGCTGCTTCGCTAAACTGCATTTGTTCCGAAGTTTCTCTTTTATTTTCATAAAATGTTGAGAGAATCCACAAATAAGGATATCTTTAACCAACCCCTCACGAATTTCGCCAAATTCGCAAGTGTTACTTATACTTTGGAGTGCTGTTGCATACTGTACAATAGTCTCACCATGTTTTTGTTTGCGAGTAAAAAACATGTGACGTTCCATTGCTGCGTTTTTTTTTTTTGAACAAAATAATTTTCCAATTTTTGCCATAACTCATCATATTTTATTACATCAATGTCCATAGCGAATGAGTTTACTATTTGTAAAGCTGAGCCACCCATGTGGTGTAATAGCAACGCTACTTTCCGCGACTCTGGTTGAGTCTCCAGAGCAGATGCTCGCATGAGAATTTTAAATTTGCGACTCCAGTCTTTCCATTCTGCAGCTAAATTCTCCGCATTAGTGTTAAAAGGCTCCATCATCGTTGAGAATGACATTTGCTCCTTAATCTCACTTGGTTTTATAGAACTAGGAGAAGTCATTTTTTTATTTGTTTTATATTAAAAGTCCTTTTTATTTATAAAGATTTTACTTTTCTTATATTTTATGGTCTTCTGCTTATTTTTATTTAACAAAATTTTTTATTTACACCTCTGATTTCACTTATTTTTATAGTTTTAATTTTTGCATGTGGATTAACTTAAAGACGGAACTAACCTGACACCATGTTTTATGTTTAAAAATACTTTATTGAGTGATGACTTAAAACTAAAAAAGCTATTACAATTATGTATGTATTTATTGTGTATTATAGGAAAGATATATTTAGCATAGTACAGAGTATTAAAGGATTGTTATTATCACTGTGGGTAACTATACAGATATGTCACCACATTGCATTAGTAATAAAGCCATATAGACTTATTCAAGAATTAATTAATTAATAATGTCATTTTGGCTTATGACTCTATCGCAGTGAGCCGACGAAAATTGGTGAATTTGTGCCAATCGTGTGACCCTGGCTTAAGGGCGTTAAGGAGTAGAATGGATCAATATTATTTTTATTATTACTATGATGCTTTCTAAAACATCAGATTAAAGATTTACAGCCTTATTTATTGTTGAAAGTAGATGGCAACCATATACAACATGTATGTTACTAGATTATTCTAGCTTTGAATTATTTGTCATAATATAATATAGCTATTTTTCATATTTTCATTCCTCTTTAAAACTTTGAAAAGCAAAGACTATTTTCTGATTTTAACTTTTTATACTTCAAATAATAAAAACGTATTTAACATAAACATATTTTAAATAAATAAATAATTAAAATTAACAGGTTATGGGCCCAGGAGCGTAGCCGTGAAGTATAAAAAGTTTTTATTACAAAGGATTAGATAAAATAATCAGAATGAGCAACTTATTTCATATCGAAAAGTTGGATGACGTCAACTTTGAAGCTTGGTCTGTGCAGATGAAAAGCGTTCTTGTGCATAGTAGCTTTTGGCGTATGGTCTGTGGTGTTAGCAAAAGGGAATCAGCAGAAAGTGCAGAAGCTAAGGCAAAATGGGACTCTGATGAGTGTAAAGCCAACGCAGTTGGGTTATATCAAAAATGCTAAAACGTCAGCAGAAGCGTGGGAAAAATTAAAAATCACATATCAACTAAAGGGTCCGATACAAAAGGTGTCTCTTTATAAGCGTCTGCTTAGCCTACAAATGTCCGAAGGTGGTAAGGTAATGGAACATTTGAAAACATTTGCAGAAATCACGGAAAAGCTTGCCGAAACAGGTATAGAAATGCAGGAAGAGCTGATCGTAATAATGCTGTTATCCAGTCTCCCTAAAGAATATGAAAACTTCGTGATTACAATGGAGACGCGAGATACAATGTCAGGATTAAATTTTCTAAAACCGAAAATTATTGAAGATGCTGAGCGTCGTAGAGAAAAACCAGAAGAAGAAGCATGTAGTCAACAGGCTTTTAATGTTAATTCTACACACAAACAGAAAAAGAAAAACAATAGCAACATCAAAAAACCTTTCAAAGGAAAGTGCTATATTTGTGGGGTAGCCGGTCATTTTGCTCACCAATGTGACAAAAAGAAAAAGCAACAGCAGGTATTGACTATGCTGGCAGCAGCTGAATCTAGAGGAAAACAAAGCGCATAGTATGTAGACAATGGAGCAACTTCTGACATGTGCAACGACAGGAAAATGTTTGTGCGTTTTTAAGATCATAAGGAGCAAATAGCGTTAGCTGGAAACAAGTATATTACAGCAACTGGAAGAGGTGATGTATTTCTACAACATGACAATTTCGATCTGAGTTTCCAAAATGTACTATATTCTCCTGAGTTACAGGGAAATTTTATCTCAGTCAGTAAAATCGTCGACAGAGGTTTGACAATAAAATTTCAGGCTCGTCAGGCAATTGTTAGAAGACCAGACCGTACAGTCGTATTTGTGGCCAACCGAGAGAATAGTTTGTTCGTTGTAAAAAATTATACAGAGAAAGCATTTGCTTTGAATGACACAATGGATGATGTTTGGCACAACAGGTTTGGCCACTTGAATTACAAAAGCTTAACCGATTTATCTCAAAAGGGCATGGTGGATGGCATGCATATTAGTGGCAACAAAACTAATTGTAAGACGTGTATGATGTGTAAAATTCATGCATAACCATTTCCAAAAGAAAGTGAACATGTATCAACGGAATTGTTGCAATTAGTACATTCCGACGTTTGTGGCCCATTTAGAACTAAATCAGTTGGTGGAGCCAAATATTTCATACTTTTATCGATGACAAATCGATAAAAGTCTACGTATTTTTCATGAAGGCAAAAAGTGAAGCTTTACAGAAGTTGCACCTTCATCAAATTGACGTACGTACAGCATATCTTAATAGTGATTTACACGACGAGGTTTACATGCGTCAGCCACAGTGCGTGGTAAATAAGCATCATCCGAACAAAGTTCTACGGCTTAATAAGGCATTATATGGACTGAAACAGTCAGGCAGGGAATGGAATGCCAAACTCGATGGAGTTTTGAAAAAATTTGGTTTTAACCAAAGTGATGGTGATCCATGTCTCTACCAATCTGATCATAATGGTAATTTAGTATTAATTGCCGTATATGTGGACGACCTTGTTATTGGGTGCAGGAAAAAACCCTTGTTTTAGATGTAAAGAAACAGACATGTGAAGAATTTAAGGTTTCTGATAAAGGAATTTTAAGAGAGCTATACGATTGAGTCAAACGTAATATATTAAAGATATGCTAAAACGATTTGATATGGATAATTGTAAATCAGTTTCAGTTCCACTAGATGCAGGATATCAAGTGCAATGTACAGATGATTGTGAAAAAGTTGACCATCAGCTTGCAGTTCTCGTGGTACCTTCATAGCGAACAGTCGATTAGCGGAATTTTTCTTACTTACAAAAAATTAAACAAACAAAAAATATTTGTACATACTGTCTTTAATAAATAAGCTTTATGCTTTGCTAATATTTTTACATAGTAAAAATTACAAAAACAAAAAAAACCGCAAACAAAAAAAATTAAACAAAGTGATATTGAGGAATGCTATATATGTGTACCTCTAAACAAATAAACAATCATAAATAACAAAAACAAAAAAAGACCGCAAACAAACAAAAAAAACAGAAACGAATATCCCTTGAGGAATTCTTTGTATGAGTGCCTCAAATACAAAAAAATTTGAAGTGAGTTCTAACGGCAGAAATGCTTATTTTACTGTGAGTTCTGAAACTCTTAATGAAAAAAATATAAATAATAAATCTGATGAAAGTCTTTTTTTAACGTCAAAGTCAATTTTTCGTCAGCGATCAACTTCGCTTTGTCCAATGCCAAATAGAAATGATGCATTAACATTACAGTTGCCTAGTACTTCTTCATATAAGCCAGTAATATCATCCCCTTCATGCTCGTGTTCATCACTTAACAAAGTTATCACTACAGATAACAGCGGCTCGAAACTCAAGGTACAAGTCGGAATGGACAGATATATAACCGTGGTAAAGCGTGGGCAAAGCCCGAATTCTTCAAAAATTTTCATCTGCTCCAAAAATGTCTAGGGATAACAGCGCAGCCTCAACTAATCGCCAAAACCGCTTTAAAATTTTGCAAGATGACAACGACAAACCCGAGGTATCCTCGAATAAAATATCCAAGCCGCCACCAATCTATTTGAGACAAAAAATTTCAAATGCCCTTATTAAAAAATTAATTTCGGTCATTGGTGAGAATAAATTTCACATTGTTCCAATAAAACGTGGCAACATCGATGAAACTAAAGTCCAAATTTATGACGAAAAAGATTTCCGAAAAATGGTTGCTGAATTTGAAAAAAATAAAACAAGCTTCTACACATACCAGCTTAAGAGCGCTAAAGGCATGCAGATCGTATTGAAGGGCATAGATTCTTATGTTGTTCCCGAAGAAATAAAAGATGCACTCTTCCTCCAGGGGTTTAAGGTAAAAAATGTATCTAACATAATAAGCAGAGAAAAGGTACCCCAACACTTATTTCGTGTTGAACTGGAGCCGAATGATATACAGTTGAAACAAAAAACGAGACTCATCCTATTTATAGCCTAAAATACCTTTTATACAGAAAAATCACAGTTGAAGAGCCACACAAGCGTTCAGGTCCCGTGCAGTGCCATAATTGCCAAGAATATGGCCATACAAAAACATACTGCAATTTACCCTCTGTTTGTGTTGTGTGCGGTGAATTACACGGCACTGCTAGTTGCAATAAGCCAAAAGATCAAAGTGATAAAAAATGCAGTAATTGTGGAGGTAATCACACCGCTAACTACAGAGGTTGTCCTGTGTACTCTTTCGTAAAGAAGACTATGGTGCAAAAACCTAAATTAGCTCCAGCTCAATCAGCAAACGCTTACTCTGCCACTTTTGCGCAAATGAGCCAACCAATTACTTCCCGTGTATCGTATGCAGATGCTGCTAAGACAAATTCAATTCCCACACAAAATGTTTCCCCGCCAAATAATTCAAAAAATATTGACGCAAGCTTTAAGTTTAATCGCCTTGAAGCTACTATTGAAAATCTGGTGCAAACTATAAACAATTTTACTCTGTGGCGCTTAGTCCCAATTTACACTATGCAAGTATTATTGCTAAGCTGATTAGTTTGTTAGGAGAGAGAGAGACGGGGGGAAAAGAAACGTTTCTGTTCCCCTCGTCTCTCTCTCTCTCCCTAAAACTAATCAGCTTAGCAATAATACTTGCATAGTGTGATTTGGGACTTAGTAGTACTGAGGCGGAATATATGGCCGCTTCTGACGCCGCAAAAGAGGCAGTATACTTGCGGAAACTTTTAATGGAGCTGGGTTATTCTAAAGGCGAACCACTAATTTTGCACATTGACAACCAAGGGGAGCACAAGTTAGCAGAAAATCCAGTCTACCATAAGAGAAGCAAGCATATCGATATAAAGTACCATCATATAAGGGAGGTCATCCGGGACAATGAAATTACTTTGCAGTATTGTCCAACGAATGATATGGTGGCGGATATCTTAACTAAAAATTTATCGAAGATAAAACATAACAATTGCGAATATTTAATGAAAATAAATTAATATTTTTAAATTGTAAAGTTACATCCACGTTGAAGGGGCGTGTTGAAAGTAGATGGCAACAACATGTATGTTACTAGATTATTCTAGCTTTGAATTATTTGTCATAATATAATATAGCTATTTTTCATATTTTCATTCCTCTTTAAAACTTTGAAAAGCAAAGACTATTTTCTGATTTTAACTTTTTATACTTCAAATAATAAAAACGTATTTAACATAAACATATTTTAAATAAATAAATAATTAAAATTAACAGGTTATGGGCCCAGGAGCGTAGCCGTGAAGTATAAAAAGTTTTTATTACAAAGGATTAGATAAAATAATCAGAATGAGCAACTTATTTCATATCGAAAAGTTGGATGACGTCAACTTTGAAGCTTGGTCTGTGCAGATGAAAAGCGTTCTTGTGCATAGTGGCTTTTGGCGTATGGTCTGTGGTGTTAGCAAAAGGGAATCAGCAGAAAGTGCAGAAGCTAAGGCAAAATGGGACTCTGATGAGTGTAAAGCCAACGCAGTTGGGTTATATCAAAAATGCTAAAACGTCAGCAGAAGCGTGGGAAAAATTAAAAATCACATATCAACTAAAGGGTCCGATACAAAAGGTGTCTCTTTATAAGCGTCTGCTTAGCCTACAAATGTCCGAAGGTGGTAAGGTAATGGAACATTTGAAAACATTTGCAGAAATCACGGAAAAGCTTGCCGAAACAGGTATAGAAATGCAGGAAGAGCTGATCGTAATAATGCTGTTATCCAGTCTCCCTAAAGAATATGAAAACTTCGTGATTACAATGGAGACGCGAGATACAATGTCAGGATTAAATTTTCTAAAACCGAAAATTATTGAAGATGCTGAGCGTCGTAGAGAAAAACCAGAAGAAGAAGCATGTAGTCAACAGGCTTTTAATGTTAATTCTACACACAAACAGAAAAAGAAAAACAATAGCAACATCAAAAAACCTTTCAAAGGAAAGTGCTATATTTGTGGGGTAGCCGGTCATTTTGCTCACCAATGTGACAAAAAGAAAAAGCAACAGCAGGTATTGACTATGCTGGCAGCAGCTGAATCTAGAGGAAAACAAAGCGCATAGTATGTAGACAATGGAGCAACTTCTGACATGTGCAACGACAGGAAAATGTTTGTGCGTTTTTAAGATCATAAGGAGCAAATAGCGTTAGCTGGAAACAAGTATATTACAGCAACTGGAAGAGGTGATGTATTTCTACAACATGACAATTTCGATCTGAGTTTCCAAAATGTACTATATTCTCCTGAGTTACAGGGAAATTTTATCTCAGTCAGTAAAATCGTCGACAGAGGTTTGACAATAAAATTTCAGGCTCGTCAGGCAATTGTTAGAAGACCAGACCGTACAGTCGTATTTGTGGCCAACCGAGAGAATAGTTTGTTCGTTGTAAAAAATTATACAGAGAAAGCATTTGCTTTGAATGACACAATGGATGATGTTTGGCACAACAGGTTTGGCCACTTGAATTACAAAAGCTTAACCGATTTATCTCAAAAGGGCATGGTGGATGGCATGCATATTAGTGGCAACAAAACTAATTGTAAGACGTGTATGATGTGTAAAATTCATGCATAACCATTTCCAAAAGAAAGTGAACATGTATCAACGGAATTGTTGCAATTAGTACATTCCGACGTTTGTGGCCCATTTAGAACTAAATCAGTTGGTGGAGCCAAATATTTCATACTTTTATCGATGACAAATCGATAAAAGTCTACGTATTTTTCATGAAGGCAAAAAGTGAAGCTTTACAGAAGTTGCACCTTCATCAAATTGACGTACGTACAGCATATCTTAATAGTGATTTACACGACGAGGTTTACATGCGTCAGCCACAGTGCGTGGTAAATAAGCATCATCCGAACAAAGTTCTACGGCTTAATAAGGCATTATATGGACTGAAACAGTCAGGCAGGGAATGGAATGCCAAACTCGATGGAGTTTTGAAAAAATTTGGTTTTAACCAAAGTGATGGTGATCCATGTCTCTACCAATCTGATCATAATGGTAATTTAGTATTAATTGCCGTATATGTGGACGACCTTGTTATTGGGTGCAGGAAAAAACACTTGTTTTAGATGTAAAGAAACAGACATGTGAAGAATTTAAGGTTTCTGATAAAGGAATTTTAAGAGAGCTATACGATTGAGTCAAACGCAATATATTAAAGATATGCTAAAACGATTTGATATGGATAATTGTAAATCAGTTTCAGTTCCACTAGATGCAGGATATCAAGTGCAATGTACAGATGATTGTGAAAAAGTTGACCATCAGCTTGCAGTTCTCGTGGTACCTTCATAGCGAACAGTCGATTAGCGGAATTTTTCTTACTTACAAAAAATTAAACAAACAAAAAATATTTGTACATACTGTCTTTAATAAATAAGCTTTATGCTTTGCTAATATTTTTACATAGTAAAAATTACAAAAACAAAAAAAACCGCAAACAAAAAAAATTAAACAAAGTGATATTGAGGAATGCTATATATGTGTACCTCTAAACAAATAAACAATCATAAATAACAAAAACAAAAAAAGACCGCAAACAAACAAAAAAACAGAAACGAATATCCCTTGAGGAATTCTTTGTATGAGTGCCTCAAATACAAAAAAATTTGAAGTGAGTTCTAACGGCAGAAATGCTTATTTTACTGTGAGTTCTGAAACTCTTAATGAAAAAAATATAAATAATAAATCTGATGAAAGTCTTTTTTTAACGTCAAAGTCAATTTTTCGTCAGCGATCAACTTCGCTTTGTCCAATGCCAAATAGAAATGATGCATTAACATTACAGTTGCCTAGTACTTCTTCATATAAGCCAGTAATATCATCCCCTTCATGCTCGTGTTCATCACTTAACAAAGTTATCACTACAGATAACAGCGGCTCGAAACTCAAGGTACAAGTCGGAATGGACAGATATATAACCGTGGTAAAGCGTGGGCAAAGCCCGAATTCTTCAAAAATTTTCATCTGCTCCAAAAATGTCTAGGGATAACAGCGCAGCCTCAACTAATCGCCAAAACCGCTTTAAAATTTTGCAAGATGACAACGACAAACCCGAGGTATCCTCGAATAAAATATCCAAGCCGCCACCAATCTATTTGAGACAAAAAATTTCAAATGCCCTTATTAAAAAATTAATTTCGGTCATTGGTGAGAATAAATTTCACATTGTTCCAATAAAACGTGGCAACATCGATGAAACTAAAGTCCAAATTTATGACGAAAAAGATTTCCGAAAAATGGTTGCTGAATTTGAAAAAAATAAAACAAGCTTCTACACATACCAGCTTAAGAGCGCTAAAGGCATGCAGATCGTATTGAAGGGCATAGATTCTTATGTTGTTCCCGAAGAAATAAAAGATGCACTCTTCCTCCAGGGGTTTAAGGTAAAAAATGTATCTAACATAATAAGCAGAGAAAAGGTACCCCAACACTTATTTCGTGTTGAACTGGAGCCGAATGATATACAGTTGAAACAAAAAACGAGACTCATCCTATTTATAGCCTAAAATACCTTTTATACAGAAAAATCACAGTTGAAGAGCCACACAAGCGTTCAGGTCCCGTGCAGTGCCATAATTGCCAAGAATATGGCCATACAAAAACATACTGCAATTTACCCTCTGTTTGTGTTGTGTGCGGTGAATTACACGGCACTGCTAGTTGCAATAAGCCAAAAGATCAAAGTGATAAAAAATGCAGTAATTGTGGAGGTAATCACACCGCTAACTACAGAGGTTGTCCTGTGTACTCTTTCGTAAAGAAGACTATGGTGCAAAAACCTAAATTAGCTCCAGCTCAATCAGCAAACGCTTACTCTGCCACTTTTGCGCAAATGAGCCAACCAATTACTTCCCGTGTATCGTATGCAGATGCTGCTAAGACAAATTCAATTCCCACACAAAATGTTTCCCCGCCAAATAATTCAAAAAATATTGACGCAAGCTTTAAGTTTAATCGCCTTGAAGCTACTATTGAAAATCTGGTGCAAACTATAAACAATTTTACAACAAATATGACTAGCATGATGCAAGAAATGCTGCAAATGCAGAATACTCTGCTTCAAGCATTAATTAATAAGCCATGAACACGTTAACAATATGTTTCTGGAACGCAAACGGCATTCGCCAACATAAAAATGAACTTAAGCACTTCCTCACGGAAAAAAATATTGATGTAATGTTAGTATCTGAGACTCATTTGACTTCGAGAAGTCTTTTTAAAACTTATGGCTACAATATATATGATACAAAGGACCCTAGAGGAAGGGCTTGCGGTGGATCAGCAATTCTAATAAAGTCAAGACTCAAGCACTATGTTCTTGACAACATTTGTGAAGAACACCTACAAGCAACAAATATTGGCATTGAAAGTTTTTGTACAAATTTTGTTATATCATCAATTTACTCCCCTCCCAGATTTTCAATCACTGAGAATCAATATGAGGATTTCTACAAATCTCTTGGACCTTATTTTTTAGCAGCTGGCGACTACAATGCTAAGCATACGTTCTGGGGTTCGCGTCTTATTACCCCCAGAGCTCGAGCATTGTTCAACACTATTTCAAAAATGGGATTGGATGTCATTTCGAGTGGGGAGCCCACTTATTGGCCTACTGACATACAAAAAATTCCGGATGTTATAGATTTTGGCGTCATGAAAAATATTTCTAGGGATTTAATTCAAGTTCAAGCTTCTCTTGATCTTTCGTCCGATCACTCTCCGACGATCATTACAATTTGTAGTCCATTAAGAAGTAACTTACCTGACCCATATGTGAAGATGATCAATCGTGTTAATTGGCTGGGGTTCAAAAAATATCTCAGTAGTCATTGTACGGAAAACATTACGCTTAGAACATCCGATGATATTGAATCTAACATTGCCAATCTCAGCGAGAATATTAAACAGGCTGCTGAACATGCCACTATCTCTCATCCGCAGACTGGGTTTAATAAAATTTATTCTACAGACATTGAACGTCTCGTACGTGAAAAAAGAAGAGCTAGAAGGGAATGGCAACAGCACAGATCACCACAAAATAAAATCAGATTTAAAGAGTGCACTAAACGACTCCAAGAGTTGCTTGCATCTGAAAGAACTGCATCTCTTAAAAATTATCTGGAAGGTCTTGATGTCACACCAGCGTCTAATTACTCTTTGTGGCGCGCTGCTAGAAAGCTTAAAACACCCATTGAGTATAAGCCACCTCTACGCACATCTACCGGAAGTTGGGCAAGAAGCGATACTTAAAAAGGTAAAATATTTGCTGAGCACTTAAAATCCGTTTTTACGCCAAACATATGTATATGTGTTGCTGATTTGCCGAATGTAGTCGCTCTACCCCCTCAACACATTAAGTTTAAGACGCGTGATTTACAAAAATTAATTGCCGAACTCAACCCGAAGAAAGCTCCGGTATTGATGGAATTAGTAACCAGATGCTGATGAACTTGCCTCGTATTGCAATGAGAATCCTATTATTCATATTTAATGCCATTTTACGACTGGAGTATTATCCACACAGCTGGAAGCTTGCCAAGGTTAAAATGATTTCAAAGCCGGGCAAAGATCTAACCAAGGCTGAGTCATATAGGCCAATAAGTCTCTTATCAACTATGTCAAGGCTTTTCGAAAAACTGCTCAAAACAAAATTGTCCCCAATTCTAATTAGTAGTGGGTGCATACCAGACCATCAATTTGGTTTTAGAAGTCAGCATAGCACCATTGAACAAACTCACAGATTGGTTCAATTTATAAGAAGAACTTTTGAGGAAAGAAAGTATTGTTCTGCGCTCTTTATTGACGTTTCCCAGGCATTTGATAAAGTGTGGCATGAAGGCCTAATATTAAAATTGAAGACTTACTTACCAATAAACATTTTAAATCTTTTAGAAAGTTACATTATTTCCCGTAAGTTCACTGTTGTGGAAGGAGACTTTACGAGTAGGCCTGAGACTATTTCATCCGGTGTGCCACAGGGGAGCATACTGGGACCAGTTTTATATTTGATTTATACTTGTGATATGCCTGTGAGCAGTAGTATCCATACTTCCACATTTGCCGACGATACAGCCTGCCTTAGTATGCACGAAAACCCTGATGAGGCATCCCGCAAACTCCAGGAACACATTAGCCAGATGGAGCTTTGGTTAAACTTATGGAGAATTAAAGTCAATGAACAAAAGTGTGTCCATATAACGTTCACCCTAAGAAGAGATACTTGCTCCCCCATTCGGATTAACAATCAAGTTGTTCCTCAACACTCACGTGTGAAATATCTTGGTTTACACCTTGATCGACGACTTACATGGAAACATCATATTGACTCTAAGTTAACTCAAAGGAAACTTAAATTAACTCAGGTACATTGGCTGATTGGTAGAAATTCAACACTTAGCCTAGACTGCAAACTTTTAATATACAAGTCGCTTTTAAAGCCAATATGGTGTTACGGAATTCAACTATGGGGCACTGCTTCAGCTTCAAATGTAGAGAAAATTCAACGAAGGCAAAATAAAATTTTACGCATGATAACATCGGCTCTATGGTACATCAAAAATTCAAATATACATCGCGACTTGAATATGCCACTAGTGACTGAAGAAATTGTAAAATACGCAGGCAAATATCTAACAAAACTCGAGTCACATCCTAATCCGCTTGCTCGTATTATTTTGAACTTTACTGGACACATCCTCTTAAAACAGAGAGATACACGGGCTCTAATATTCAACACTCTAGATGATGAAGCTGCTTGAAAACACTTTTTTCTTTTTGTTGCTTATCACTACTTATGTATTATTAATAACTATCACTAAGCTTATGTCCGACATTTGTCGGGCCTAATACTTTTTTATAGATTTAAGATTTGAATACTTATTGTTAGTTCATATTTGAAGATACAATAAATAAAAAACATGCATTAAAAAAAAAAGCTTTATCAATCAATAATTGGTACGTTAATGTATTTGGCCATTACAACACGGCCAGATATATTACATTCAGTTTCCAAATTGGCTCAACGTAATTCAGATCATCATCAGGAACATTTACAAGCGGTAAAGCACGTGTTACGTTATTTAGCAGGTACAACTGAATATAAGTTGGAATATACACTAGCAAAAGATGCATCTGTAACAGGCTACGTAGATGCAGACTGGGGAGGCGATGCTTCTGATCGTAAATCGTACACAAGATTTACATTCTTTGTGGGTAACTGCTTAGTATCATGGGAATCCAGAAAACAAAACTCTGTGGCGCTTAGTCCCAATTTACACTATGCAAGTCTTATTGCTAAGCTGATTAGTTTGTTAGGAGAGAGAGAGACGGGGGGAAAAGAAACGTTTCTGTTCCCCTCGTCTCTCTCTCTCTCCCTAAAACTAATCAGCTTAGCAATAATACTTGCATAGTGTGATTTGGGACTTAGTAGTACTGAGGCGGAATATATGGCCGCTTCTGACGCCGCAAAAGAGGCAGTATACTTGCGGAAACTTTTAATGGAGCTGGGTTATTCTAAAGGCGAACCACTAATTTTGCACATTGACAACCAAGGGGAGCACAAGTTAGCAGAAAATCCAGTCTACCATAAGAGAAGCAAGCATATCGATATAAAGTACCATCATATAAGGGAGGTCATCCGGGACAATGAAATTACTTTGCAGTATTGTCCAACGAATGATATGGTGGCGGATATCTTAACTAAAAATTTATCGAAGATAAAACATAACAATTGCGAATATTTAATGAAAATAAATTAATATTTTTAAATTGTAAAGTTACATCCACGTTGAAGGGGCGTGTTGAAAGTAGATGGCAACAACGTGTATGTTACTAGATTCTAGCTTTAAATTATTTGTCATAATATAATATAGCTATTTTTCATATTTTCATTCCTTTTTAAAACTTTGACAAGCAAAGACTATTTTCTGATTTTAACTTTTTATACTTCAAATAATAAAAACGTATTTAAAATAAACATATTTTAAATAAATAAATAATTAAAATAAACATTTATAGAACATAAAAAGACTTTATAAAGGCTTTTTAAGAAAAATTTTGTATGAAAATTTGTTTTAAGAAATCTTTATAAAGACTTTTAAAGTTTTATAAATAAGGCTGTTAAAAATTAACACTATGTTTTTTCGGTTTTTAATAATTTATAGTGGTTTTTCTAATGCTTTTGGTAGCTTTTCTTAACCAATAGTGCTCCACCCAACAAAAAATATTTTTTTTAGAATTTTTTAAATTTATGGGCAACGGAAAGTACTACAACTACACAAAGCAAAAGAAGGTACATATTAGGCAGGTTATGGCTGCAACGGTCGAGTTTTGTTCTGTTCCATGCAAGCAAGAAGTTTTTTTCTCACTAGACAATGCAAAGAAAGGGTTTTGGAACTCCTTCCAATTTTTAATGTAATTTTCAGTAATCATTGAGCGATTTGCTTGTTTTTTACTTCAGATACTAAAGCTGCACGGTGTTATTTGTCAAAAGTCACTGCTATCGTGATTTATTTATATACATACAAGTCATGTACATACTTATGTACACATGTATATAGGAATAGAGCACCGTAAATATAATTACAAAAATTTTGTTTGCGTAATATTTAAAACTTGGATTAGTTTGAAGTTTTATCCCTGTAAAACTTAATTAGGATTTAGGTAACACGGAATAGAATACAAGATTAAACCAACCCAAGAACATTGCAGAAGGACGACGCCATGAACTCTTTATACTTATCTATTGATAATATTAAGCCAGGATTGCCAACTTTTACACATGTAATTTATACATGATTGTATTAAGCTTGGCAATAAATTTAGTACAAAAATCTACATCACTTTTTAACTTGTGCTAGTTCATATGTGCGTAATAAAAAAATATGGTTTTTGTTGAATTTACCATTTCTTGGATCTTAGGTTTAATATTGCAATACTTTTGCGTAAAATAATAACATTGTGCTTTACTAACTTATAAGACTTCCAAATTTTTAATAAAGAAAATACTTGAAAATTCATAATATTGTTTGCTTTGTAACTTCAAATTGCTCAAAATACGCATTTGTGTGAGTGGAATTTGACATTTTCCATGGCAAAAATTGGTTACAAATACTTTACACTCTAACCATAAAATGTAGTAGAAACTGAAACTCGTTAGGAATCCACTGGCCATAGTTTTCAAATCCATAGAATTTAATTACCTAATCACCGATAAAATCATAGAAAGTCTGAATACAAAAGAGTATGAGAGTAGGATTAATTTTTGTCCTCCCATTTTACCGAACTTAGTAAGAAAAGTATGGGAAAACATTACTTGCGTAAAAGTTGGCAGTCCCGTAGTTAAAAAAATACATACTTAAATATGAAGTGTGCAGTTGCAAGTAAAATAACACCAACAATTTTTTTTACTTCTATTGTTTTCCGAAAAATGAAGAGCAAAGAGCATACTCGTATTGCAATCAAAGTAATGCAGTATTTTATTAAAAATTACATCATTTGTTTTAAAAATTTTCAGCATGCAGAAAGAAATTTAAAATGATAAATTTAAAGCTAATTTTATCTTATTTTTTTTTGGCATTTTAAGTTCTAGTTCAAAAGTCGTAATTGATAATACACCCTATTAAGATGTTCATAATATGCATAGCCGGCACATATAAGCAAACTGTAATGTTGGTTTATTAATGTTGAATAAAAAAGGTTTTTAATTAATTTTCCTGAGCTCAGCTAGGAGCTCTTAGGAATGCTGTTTAATGATTATTAAGATTCTAACACTAAATTACATCTGCTTATATACTAACTATGAGAATAATTCTTAACCTATCTTAACATAAGAGGGAAAAGAAAAGGTATATGTTTAATAAGCAATTTGTTCCCTTTAGTTTCTAACGGTAGACGTGCGGCGTGTGTCTTTAAGTAACTTGCAAAACCTAGATTTTGTAAACACATATTATTATTAAATATGAGTAGTTGTGAACTGGGCATTCTGCCCCAATTAAAATTGTTAAATTGTGGCTGAAATTGTTAAATTTGGGTAATTAAAATTTGAAAATTTTAAAATTCTTGAAATTTGATACCTACGAGGGTGGTTCAATAATTCCTTTAAATATTTTTCGAGGGTGGTACAATAAGTCCGTCTTTTTCCTAATGCCTACGGCAATGCATGATAATTTTTCCTAATGCCTACGGCAAACCATGATTATTATTTTTTTCAAATGCCGACGGCAAAAAATGATTATTATTTTTTTCAAATGCCGACGGCAATACATGATTATTATTTTTTTCAAATGCCGAAGGCAAAACATGATTATTATTCTCTAATGCTCCCAGTGTTTCCAGACTGTAGAAATTTGTTATCGTAATACTATATCAGTAATATCAGAGAAAATTGGTTTGATGACTACTAGGCGATTCTCATATGAATCATCGGAATGATTTCCTCAGGCTAATAATTTGTTTATAAATAAAACAATTAAATATATTAATAAAATAATTAAATAAATTATTTTATTTATTTATAAAACGTTCTCATGTATGTGAACATTCCTAATGCTTGTGTGTGGGGGTCCAGCTTGTTTGTCGCTGGTAAGTTTATATTCTGTTTATTTGTTTAAGAAATATATTTGTATGTATGTATGTATGTGTATGATGCATGTATGTATGTATGTATGTGTATGTATGTATGTGTGTATGATGTATGTATGTATGTATGTGCGATCGAAAGAACTTGTGCGTGGAATATTTTGTAGCTGTGTAGAAAACATTTATATTTTGCAACGTAGTCATTTTCTTTGTCTACGATTATTTTAAAGCAGCAAAGTTTCAACTAAGTAGAGTCATCAGCAGAGAAACAAAAAGTAAAAACTGTGAATGCTGCAAGGATACTGCTACTAATTATCGTATAAATACGCCAACTTTTCTAACCAACACTTCAGTACTTTATTGTATTTACAAGTAGTATCATCAGCAATTGTGTTGAAGTTTTATAATAATAAAATAATTAAAAATGAGTTATACAGGTTATCAGTGTAATAGATGTCATAAGGTATACAAATACCAAAAGTCCTTTTTGGATCATGTGAAAAGCCATAGCGTACAGGATCAAATGGTCGTAAGTCGGGATAGAAATCAAGAGCAACCGCAGACATTTGTTCAAAATCGTCAACAGCAGATAAATACATTTCATCACCAGCAGCACCCTTCTCTACAGTATCCCCAATATCAACAATACGGTATGCCTAACTGTTGTCCTACACCAATGTCATGAAGTAATCAGTTTTTGGCATCAGGAGTACCAATGCAATATGAGTATCCAAGTTACAATTATAATCAAATGGAGCAGTATTCCAATTTGATGCAATGGCAACCTCTTAATTATCATCAACAAGAGCAGCAGCTACTACAACAAGCTCATCAACAATTTGTGCATATCCTTGGAGGGACTTTATACAACGATGCTATGGACATAAGTTTACCAGAAAGTGATGGAGAAGTAGAAGAAAAAAGAGAAGAAACTCTGCCAACTCGAAAAGAATGTGAGATATTACAAAATATCGAAAGCCTTCAAAAACCATATCGCCACATATGTAATACTAAATAAAAAGGACCAACCTCTCTTGGAAGAATTTATGAAGGAAAACATGAATATTTTTATTGAGAGACTTCAAATTTCTTTGTCTAAGCATACAATAATTAAATTTCATGTGAGTATTGTGGCGGAGTACATCAAAATTGTAGAAGAAGAATTGGAGTTGTGTGTTATAACACATGTAGCCAAAATGAGTTTGCTGACGAAGGCAGATAACATTGAAGAATTATTCCGTAAACAGGTTGAGAAGATTTCAACCAAAATGTCCGAATTTGAAGAGCGAGATTCTGGTTGGACTTTGTCACGCATAGTTTGAGCAGAAATCAACATCAACAAATCTTCGCTAGTCAAAGGATCAAGTTGGATATCCACTCCTGAAAAACTATTAAGAAAAAAAGCTTGCATCAATATTGAAAATAGTGATGAATACTGCTTCAAGTTGTATCTAATCGCTGCCATGGATACTATCAAACACAACCATATAGAACGTTGCAGTACTTATAATATTCAGGGTATTTCTGCAGACATTATGTCTACGCGAAATGGTGTAACACTAAATTTCTAAAACTTAACTTACCCATTAGCACTAAACAAAATTAAGGAGTTCGAGGTAAATAATCCAGCAATAAGTGTTAATGTGTTTGGATATGATGAGGGAGCAGATCAAATCATTGGTTCCTATTATGTGACCAATGATGAGAAAGTAAAGCATGCCAACTTACTGCTTTTGGAGAATGGTGAAGTTCATCACTACATTTTGATAAAGGACATATCAAGGTAGGTTAGAAAATTATACAACACTTTAATTCAATGATACATGTACTTGTTTTATATATTTTATACTATGTACATTTTACTAATAAACTTTTGTATATTTTTTTGTCATTCACAGACTTTTACGAAGTCAGATAACTCACCACCATAACGAAAATGGTATGAGTAGCCATAAGGCGGAATGCGGCAAAATCGTGACAATTATGCCGTCAGGTCCAGATGCAATTCTAAGCTTTAAAGGGCATCAGAGGAAAATGGATGTCCCCTGTGTGGTGTACGCAGACTTCGAATGCATCCTGGAAGACATTAGTAATAACGTGAGTAGTAAAACCAGTATTGTCAAAATGCACACTCCTTGTGCTTTTAGTTATAACATAAAGTGTCTCCATACCAATAAGTTAGATAAATTAAGGGTTTATACAGGGAAAGATGCTTCACAAAAATTTGTTTAATTTTTAGTTAAAGATTGTGAGGATATTTATAATAATCATTTAGTAAATAATAGGCAAATGGATACTTTATCCCCTTCTGATATTTATAATTTTTATAGTGCGGTGAATTGTCATATTTGTCAAAAATTTCTAGGTAAAGATCGCGTTAGAAATCATTGTCACATTAGCGGTAAATATAGAGGTGCAGCCCACAATAACTGTAATTTGAATTACCAAATTCCCAAGTTTATACCACTTTACTTTCACAGTTACTCAAATTATGACTCACATCTTTTTATTAAAGAATTAGGTGAAATTTCTATGCAACTGAAAGTACTCTCTCTCAATAAGGAGCTTTATATATCACTCTCGCAATTTACAGAAATGAGCGACGGTCATAATCTTGAAATAAGATTTATTGATACATTACGATTTATGGCTGCAATTTGTCGGATAATGATTTTAACACTATAAGGTCCTTATTTCAATCAGAAAAAGAATTTCAGCTTATTAAGAAGAAAGACATTTTCCCCTATGAGTACCTAAATTCATTCCAAAAATTACACGAGTGCCAGCTGCCTTCACGCAGTGATTTCTTTAATAAGTTGAACAACAAAGAGTGTTCTTTAGAGGAATACTCTCATGCTGTAGAGGAATGGAATATTTCTGGTTGCAAAACAATGAAAGATTACATTGAACTTTACTTAAGAACAGATGTCCTCTTACTGACAGATATTTTCGAAAACTTTAGAAAAGTTTGTAAAGTTATTTATGAGCTTGATCCATGTCAATACTATACCGCACCTGGACTTTCCTAGAATGCAATGTTAAAATACACAAAATTGAACTAGAATTATTGACGGATATAGACATGTACAATTTTATGAAAAAGGTATACGTGGGGGAATTGTACAGTGTAGCCAAATATATTCGAAAGCGAATAACAAATATTTGGAAGATTTCGATAAAGAGAAGACCTCATAGTTTCTTGTCTATTTAGACGCAAATAACCTTTTCGGTTGGGCAATGTCGGAATATCTACCTCATGGTGGGTTCAGATGGTTATCGCAAGACGAGCTGAGTCTGGATCCAAACAGCATAGCTGACAATGGAACAGACGGTTATGTATATGAGGTCAATTTAGATTATCCTTCTCACTTACATAACTTGCATAATGACCTACCTTTTTGCGCTGAAAATAAAAAACCACTGCAAGCGAAGTATAACAAGTTGATAACCGATTTCTCTACAAAGCAATCATATGTGATACACTTTAGAGTTCTTAAACAATGCTTAGAAAATGGCTTAGTTTAAAAAAAAACACATCGTATTCTAGCATTTAAACAATCTCCATGGTTAAAAGGCTATATTGACGTAAATACCAGACATAGAGCCACTGCTAAAAATGCTTTTGAAAAAAACTTTTTCAAACTACTTAATAATGCAGTCTATGGTAAAACCATGGAAAATGTGGATAAGAGGAGAGATGTTAAAATTGTCAATAATTGGGAGAGAACGAATTGTAATCGTTTGGGGGCTCAAGATTGGATATCAAAACCAAATTTTCATAGTTTATCTATATTTTCCGAAGATCTGGTAGCAATCGAAATGACTAGAGTCAAAACCTGCTACAATAAACCAATTTACTTAGGATTTTGTGTACTTGAGTTGTCCAAATGGAAAATGTATAATTTTCATTACAGGTACAAGCAACCTAAGTTTAAGACAAAACTCTCATTGAACTATAAGGACACGGAATCTTTTATATATTCAATAAAGACGGATGACTTTTACGCTGACATAAAAAATGACATAGAAGAACATTTTGATACATCGGACTATCCCACGGACAATACTTATAATCTCCCATTAATAAATAAAAAAGTTTTAGGCATGATGAAGGATGAAAACTGCGGTAAGATAATGACAGAATTTGCGATCAAAAATGTACTCATTCAGTGTACAAAATCAAAATGACGTTAAAAAATCGAAGTGGGTAAAAAGATCCATATTAGATAAATATAGTTTAGCTACTTGTAGAAACTGTTTATTCAATAAGACTAATGTATACGATAATATGTTAACATTTAAATCTAAGCTTCACCAGATATATACTAGTGAATTAAATAAGGTAGTCTTAAGTTATGGAGACGATAAGAGAAAAATTAGGTCAAATAATATTAACACATATGCATGGTATCATTTTCGTATTAAGGAAACTAACCCTGAATACGAACTTGATATGTTGCTAGATGAGATTGCTAGAATGCAAGAAAATAGCTAAAATTAGTTAATTTTTAGTTAAGTGGTTAATTTTTAAATTGTATATAAAATCTTAGTTATTAAGAAACATTATTGTAAATAAAATCCTATTTATTGTTGTTAAAATTATTGTAAATAAAATCTTATTTATTGTTGTTAAAATGATTTTAAATAAAATCCTATTTATTAAGAAAAATGATTGTAAATAAAGTCCTATTTATTAAGAAAAACTATTGTACATACATATGTAAATAAATTTTTAAGAAAAAATTTGAAATAAAATATTGAAAAGAGAATGAAATATGTGAATGGTGTTTATTTCTTTATAGGCTTTACTCTGCTGAATCAAAAAAAAACTTTCGTTTTTGCTTATTTGCAAATTCTTGTATTCATATCGCTTAAACATGCACAGTCTTGTTTTCCCTGAGAGGTTGTTCTGCACAAAACAAATTGAATTTCACAATATTATGAAATTCCATTAAATTTCATAAGATACAATTAAAATTTAGATAATCAGATAAGTCCTTATATTTTTCACTACATACAAGTTTCTGTAATTTTCTATTCGAATAAATGATTCCTAAATTTCCTTTAAAAAAATAATACAAAACAAAGAATAATTTAATTTTATTTATATTAATAATACAGTTTAATTTAATTTTATTTATTTTAATTATAATGATGGAAACATTTCATAGTATCCAATTATTAAATGTTCTAATATACTTTTGCGCAAAAAATATATTGTACATCTACAAGTTACAGGTCCTTCCTCACACTCAGGATCATACCAAGGACAGCTTTTGAAGTGTCCTTCTGTGTTGTCTTCATCTTCCATGATACCATATTCTTCGTTCTCATCTAGCATATTTTCGAAAAATTTTATCATCTCCTAATGATCAAAAAGCCTGAAGCTTTCAAAATCTCTTATATATTTGTTTAGAGTACGTCTAATTTGGCTCATTTTATTTGCTGACAAATTAATGAATGATGATTTTTTGAAGGTTCCTTTAAGACTAATTTGCTCTTTTAAATTTTTAAAGTAGTATCTCTTGATCTTTAAAATATCTATACCATCATCTATATTCCATACTTCTTTTTTAGCACTCTGTCTCTCTCTATGCCTTTTCTCTCTATAACCATCTCTTTCTGTCTATCACTATCATTTTCAGTTAAACATTCAAAGTGCGCAGAAGTAAATAAAAAATTGAGTTTACAACAAATCTAACATCAAAATTTAATTCACTAAAAAATAAAACCTTAATCCACATAAAGGCGCTTGAGACATCAATTAAATACACCATTCGAAATGTGACACGAGTAACAACAAAATATGGGCCAACACTAAAAGTTGAAATGAAAAACCACATAATGTTCCTGCTAAAACGAAAAAGAACTCTCGAGCGGATCATATTGCTTAAGCAGAGAACGTGAACAAAGCTTAATTGTTGAAAGCGAGCTGAGTGAATTTCTAATTCAAAATTGCCCATTTCCTATTTGGCAATAATATATATTAATTATGTATTTTAAGTTATAAATAAAAAGACATGAAAAAGTTTTGTAAAATATAAATGTTTGTGCTTTTTTATTTAATATCTTCAGTTATTTTGTAACGTGGTTTACTTTTCTTGCTGGGGTATGACTCAGTCTGCCCAGGTTCGAACTCAAAGGTCCACTCCCTTTGAATTAAAAAATTAATTTTCTTGGGTGTTAAGAATATATACAAAGCTCTCTTTATTTAACGAAACTTATGCTACTAGGATATCTTAGAACTACAGGGTTTATTGTCAGTGAATTACAGGCGGTGGCAGCTATAATTAATACCCACTTATTATCTGCGGTAGTCGGTGGGCCTTGAGGCTGTTTAGTACAGGAGAAGAATTCGGTGGCTCTCGAAATAAAATATGTTCAGGTTATATCCGGTGGGCTCGGAGGCCAATTTAATGCGGGCGAGAGGAATTCGGTGGCTCTCGTAATAGGAATTCAAGATGAATACGGGGGATCTTGAATATAAGCGATTTTTCAAGATGAATTCGGTGGATCTTGAAAAATAAAGCGGCGAAAGAAACTCAAGATGAATTCGGAGGATCTTCAGTATAAACGAGAAGTTCAAGATGAATGCGGTAGATCTTGAACAAAAAATAAAAATAATTTCAAGATGAATTCTGTAGATCTTGAAATACTATTATTAGAAAGCTCAAGATGAATGCGGTAGATGTTGTAGCTTTCTGTTCACAAAAAATTAGGACAAGTCTTTATGTTGATATCCGTTCTTGTAATATACAGGTAGTGCCCCTGCTTACCATACTAAGACTTCCAGCTTGTCCTGCCTGCCTGTGGTTCAAGCTTGACATCTTATAGTAATTATTATTTTAGCCTGTTGAGAATTAATTTCCCCATTTGTATGGTTTGTTCGTTTTAGTTTAAAATCTATAAAAGTCTGCATGTGTTTATTGTATTTTATACAGCATGCGTGCGCTTACAAAAGCATGTACGTGGTTGTTGTTATTTTTACCTCTGTTGGCGTACTTAGATATGTATGTTTATGTAAGTATGTATGTGCAGTTACTTGACTGCATGAGCGTGGTTGTTGTATTTGTTGTGTATTTTTAAAATATGTATGTAGTTGTTGATATTATTTCTGTTGGTCAGTTTTCAATAACAAAAAATGTAAAATCAACTAAACAAGTATACAGTGTAGGAAAAGAATATAGAAGCATTTGTGACGGAACGTTACAATTTCATAAAGAAAGTTAAGACATAAATGATCACAGGTAAATGTATTGAAATTCTGATGTTGATTATAGTTGTATTTTATATTTGTACCAAGATATTTGTCTACTTCCGAAGGAGATTATAAGTTTCCAAGGCTGTCGAAATAGTCTTTTTCATTATTGTTTTTATAATATGCTACCCAATGTGTACCAGGTCCTGTTGATACGTCTAAATTGATTATTCCACATTCTATTTTCTTTGTTCGTTTTGGTAGAGTATTCAAAATGAAAACTCCTCTAAAATATGGAATATTTATAGAGAAACGGTTTATGTCCACATAAGATAGTGGTCTGTTCGTAGCATCTCTAAGAGTTTTTTGATTCCTCTTTGTAAACTAAACCATAACCCTTTTTATATGGTTTTAAGTAAAGTCCCTTTCCAACTGCTATAGATTCCATCGCTCTATTATGTCTAATTGCTTCATCAAGTTGATTTTTTGCATTCTTTGTTGCATTAACAGCTTTAGCTATAGAAGCACCTCCAGTTGTTAGACTACCAATTGCACCCAGAGCAGTTAAAATCGGTATTAGAGGCAAAAACCCACCAACTTTTGGTACACGTATTACATGTGGTACTATAATTTGAGATTTTCTTCCTTTTAATGATTTGTTGATAGTTTTTCGGGCAATTTTAATTGCTGAGTTAATATCTAATGGTTTTTTCTTCTTTAGTATTTTTGTTGCAGCTCTAATTGATGTTCTATACAGTTTTTTATCATTTAGCTTGTTCTTTTTAACATTTTTCTTTTTCTCCACACCCATACCAAATTTTGTTTTGGCTTTTATTGCGTTAGTAACCATATAGGCAAATGATTTTTCAGCAATACTACTATCTTTTGATAAAACTCGATCCCAAGCTGAATTTTCAAGTACTTTATCAGCTTTATGCCTAGTGCTTAAATCCTTATTTTTTGAATAAGCTATATCGTGATCTTTACAAGCAGAGTCCAATAAATTAATTCCTTTATCACCTCGATTCAAACGTTTTGGTAGTTTTGTTTCAGGTCCACAGTACTGATATCCAGGAAGATGTAGTTCAAGAGGTAGAGAGTTTATTATTTTATCTACTATACCTCCTCCAACGAAGGTGTTTTTATGACTTAACGTTTTCTGATATCGCATAACCATATTATCTGATTTTTTCTATAATAAGAGGTAACATTTATGAAATGTATTTAGTTACAAAAATGCAGTTAGTGAAACAACATAAAAATATTTTAGTTCGTAATATTGATGAATCATTGAACATCACTTCAAAAATAAAGCATAGTGCCCTCTTACCAAATTCTATTCGTGCTCTAATAGTGGTGCCATCAAATTGTGGAAAGACCAATGTTATGATCGGCTTACTAGAAAGTCCTAATGGACTCAAGTTTGAAAACATCTATTTATACTCAAAATCTCTTTATCAACCCAAATATGAGTACTTGAAGAAACTAATTTCACCAATTAAAGGAATGAGATATTATACATTCACGGATAATGAATCAGTTATTCTACCTGACGAAGCTAAAACTAATTCAATTATGATATTTGATGATGCTGCATGTGAGAAGCAGAATAATATACGTTCATATTTTTATATGGGACGGCATAGGGATGTTGATTCATTCTACTTGTGTCAAACTTATACTAGAATTCCCAAACATTTAATAAGAGACAATGCAAATGGTATTATAATGTTTAAGCTTAAGTTTATAGGGGTCATGTTGGCAGCGAAATGAGTTATGAAAAGGATAAATATGGCTTTTAAGTGATAATCAAAGATAATGAATTAAATGATGGTCGCTACAGAAAGCAATTTGACTATTTCATAACTATATAAACTA
This sequence comes from Tachina grossa, assembly GCA_949987645.1. NCBI lineage: Eukaryota > Metazoa > Arthropoda > Insecta > Diptera > Tachinidae > Tachina > Tachina grossa. The sequence goes on from OX465278.1 coordinate 88,776,150, forward strand.
CTTCTCATAAAAGATTGACTTTAGTTATTAATCTAACTTTAAGCTTGATACATCTATTTGCTATAACCTCATCTGATACCTGATAAGCTGATCTCTAAACTAGACCAGCTACCTGAAAACCAGACCAGCTCCTGATAAGCTGATCTGAAAACCAGACCAGCTCCTGATAAGCTGATCTGAAAACCAGACCAGGTCCTGAAAAGCTTATCTGAAAACCAGACGAGGTCCTGAAAAGCTGATCTGAAAACCAGACCAGGTCCTGATAAGCTGATCTGAAAACCAGACCAGCTCCTGAAAAGCAGATCTGAAAACCAGACCAGGTCCTGATAAGCTGATCTGAAAACCAGACCAGGTCCTGAAAAGCTAATCTGAAAACCAGACCAGGTTCTGATAAGCTGATCTGAAAACCAGACCAGATCCTGAAAAGCTGATCTGAAAACCAGACCAGGTGCTGATAAGCTGATCTAAAAACCAGACCAGGTCCTGATTGCTGATACCTGTTATTTGCCCATAGCAAACATGGATGAGAAAATTTTAAAACAGTTGGTGTTGACAAGAAATGTGTTGAAGAAAAAGCTTCGTAATTTATTTGCTGGTGATTCAGCGTTGTCTATATATTTCTGACAATATGTCGAATAATAAATTTCTTAAAAAGCTCCGTAGTATAAAAACTGGTGAAATAAATACACGTGAACAATTAAGATATACATTTATACCTATAACAGAACCTCTTAAAAAATTCATAAATAGGTCTAAAAATATTAAAAGAATTCGCATAAAAGAAGAAAGTAACATCAAGACAGAAGTTGAAAATAATACAAATTTAAAGCCTGAAAACCCATCAGTAAAGATAGAGACAAGTACACCAAAAAAACTAGTAGAAGGGACAATTTTTGATAATACCATCTTATTTAATGATGTTAATACTGAAAATGATGATGATGATGATGAAGATGATTTTTACTCACAGACTTCCAATACAGAATATACTTATACTGATTTATCAGTTTTGGAAGGAAGAAATGAATTAGATACAAACTATGGCCCACATAAAGATTACAATAATGAATGGAAATTTGTTGATAGTAACCTTAAACTGAATGAAGATAAAATACGAGTTGGTGGTCAAATATGGGCTCTAACACCAGGACTATTTTCTCTAATGTTTCATAAAATACCAAAAAATTACGATAAATTTGAACTTGAAATCTATAAAAAGATTTTAATTACTACTAATGCATATAGAAGAGACTTTAAACCTGATGGTCAAATTAAGGGTACTAGAGGATATAAATATAAACATATTATTAAGAAATTTATTGATGAGAAAAACCAGAAGAATTTACCTGAATCAACAGGATCTAAGCCCAAGGGTAGCTATTTAGGTGAGGGAATGATGCAAGTTAACATCAATAAGCCCAACTGTATATACTGGGACGATCCAAACGAGTTAGTAGATAGACTTTGACTACTGCTCGCATCACAAGGTGCAGGTTATACTAATCACAATAACAAGATTGTATCAATTATTGAAGAACTACGTGAAGCGAATATAATACACTAACTTTAATAAAGTATATAGAGTATGTCTGTTAATAAATTTGGACACTATTTAAACGATACTAGCAGCGCAATTTCTTTGAAAAATGCACCTAAACTGCTGGGGTTCTTTGTGGATACGAACAACAACATTGATGCTTAAAAGAAAGGGATCAAAAATGTTGCAAAAGCTCTGGAGGAAAACGATGTTATCAATAAATTGTTTTCGCAAACTCAAATCGAAAAATTAGAAGGGAAATTATTAACATACTTTAAGGGAGACAATACTATAATACGAGAAAATATTCAAATGCAAATTGAGGAACTACAACGCGAAATAAAATTAGAGATAGAAGAAAATTATAAAATTGAAAAAGATATTCTACAGATTAAAACGTCCTTTGAAGAACAAACTGAACAGCTTAATGAAAAATTTATAGATTAGAAAATTACATGTTTGGATCAACAGCTGAAAGTGCGTCAAGTAGATCACAACACTCTGCAAAAAATCTTTAAAAACAACTTAATGTCTTCAAAAAGAAATTTAGTAAATGAACTCCATAAGCAAGCACGAAAACATTTTGTGCGTCGCAGAGTTGTAATGAAAGGAATAGATGATCTTTTATGGAACTGAGTTAATTGAAATGGAGAACAATTCTACAGAAAATAGAAATTGTTGATTTTTGAAGACTGTAATTGACCCATTCTCAAATTCTATATAGTCAGTACAGCTGAAAATAAAAGCTGCACTCCAAAACCAAGGCAATAGAAAATATTTTTGAATTGGGACGAGTACCAAAAAACTTACAAACAGATGATGGCAAAGAATTTTTCAACAAACACTTTCGAAATATAATGCATAAATACAACATTAATCACTACTCAACATATAGCAGTATGAAAGCATCAATAGTAGAACGATTTAATAGAACAATTAAAGGAATGATGTGGAAAGAATTTAGCTATAATGGTTCATATAAGTGGATTGATATACACAAAGATTTACTCAATGCATACAATAGAAAAGTTTACGTACCACTAAAATGTCTCCTATTACAGTCAACTCAACAAATGAGGAAAAGCTGCTAAATACAGTATACAGTCATTTGAAAATGTATACAAATCCTGCAACATACATGTTAGAAGATTATCTTGGCAATCCTATTAAAGGTGGCTTCTATACTGAGGAACTTTCAAAAACTAGATTTCCAGATACATATCGAGTTGAAAAGGTTCTTAAAATTAAAGGGAAGGAGGTATATGTTAAATGGCTAGGATTTTCTAATCAACACAATTCTTGGATAAGTAAAGATGAAATATTATAGTTGTAGGAAAAATTAAATTAGCAACAACAACAATAGCATTAATATTAAGAACTAATGTTAATTTTAAAATGAGAAAAAATTTGAAATAAAATATGCAAATCATGCTTATAAACCATACTGTGTACTAAACTATATTTAATTGTAATCAGACTGTTTTAATGTCAATAACACTTACTCTGAGCTCTAACTCATCAGAACTATCTGCTAGTTACTTTCCTCCTATTGAATTACATGGTGCATATGAGTGTGCTCTAACTGATTTTCATTCATACAACAGTATTCCAAATGTAGACACCTACAACAATATGTTTCATATAGGGGAACATATAATTGAAATACCAATTGGATCTTGGATATAGTTGATTTTATAGAAGAGGAGTACAAACGACTCTGCCCAGCAAATAAAATTTTTATTGAAGCCAATAACAATACAATGCAAGTTAAAGTTAATAGTTCCAAGGATCCTGTATATTTTAATAAAGACAATACAATTGGAAAACTTTTAGGATTCAATAGCAAAATCCTAACACCAAACAAATATTATTATTCAGATCTTCCAGTTAATATTTTTAAAGTGAATCTCTTGCGAATTGAAAGTAGTATCGCTATAAACACATATATGAATAACTCCAAATCGCATACACTTTATGAATTTCCGACTAATGTGCCTCCAGGCTATAAAATAGATGAGGTTCCAAGAAATCTCATCTATTTACCTGTACACACCAGAGAGATAAGTTCACTAGCACTGCGCGTACTGGATCAACATGGTGATTTAATTAATTTGCGAGGAGAGGAAATTACAATACGAATACATTTAAAGCCAACTAAATAATGCTAATATACAACACAAATACATTGAAAAATATAGCAGCAAGAACAACAACAATATTAAAGCGACCAGCCCAAAAGTCTTTGAATTTTAAATTGAAGACAAAATGAGTTCAATAATAGATGTCTTAGATAAACCCTGGTCTGATGAGAATATAATCAAAAAATCATATATATGTACCATGCTTACAATCTTACAACAATAATGATGAAATTAGAATTTCAATACAAAATCAAGATTTGTACGTGCTATCCAGTGAGAACTGCATTTATGTAGAGGTGTTTGTTGCCGATGATAATAAGGCCAAATCTTCTTCTTCTTCGGAGAACTTTTTATTAAAAAACAACTTTGTAGCATATCTATTTGATGAAATTCGCTATGAGCTCAATGGAATTTAAATTGACCATACAAGATATTTAGGAGCCACAAGCACTATAAAAAATTTGGTTTCTCTGTCACCAACAGAAAGCAATGTGATGCAAAATGCTGGATGGAACAAAATTGACGATGTCACTCTTGAAAATGGATTTTTCAATTTTTATGTACCTCTAAAAATGCTTCTAGAATTCGCCGAAGACTACAACAAAGTTATACTAAATGGAAAACATGAATTGATACTCTTGCGCAATAAGAATGATGAAGATCTTGTACGCTCGAGTGTTTCTACTGAGAAAGCTAAACTTACAATTTCACTCATCTCATGGAGAGTCCCACATGTACAATTATCCGACTTTAGCAAATTGAATATGATAAAAATTATTAACAATGGTGCTTCTATACCTATGGCATTTCGCAGTTGGGATTGTCATGTTAATCCGCAATTAAACACAGGTACCATCCATAAACTGGCTGCAAATAGAGAACGCCCCCGTTTTGTATTGATTGCTTTTCAACAAGAAAATAAGTTTGTCCATTGTGATTTGACTAATTTAAAAGTACATTTAAATTCAGTCTCATATCCATATGAGGATCTTAACATAAAGTTCAAAAATGAACGATATGCAATTCTATATGATATGTATCTAAGATTCCAACAAAGCTACTATATGAAAGAATCTCAACCGCTTCTAACTGCATCAGAGTTTAAGACAAGAGCTCCTATTATTGTAGTAGATGTCAGTCATCAGAATGAATCACTCAATAATGGACCGATTGATACAAAAATAGCATTTGAAACAGCAACTAATATTGCAGCAAAGACATCAGCTTACTGCATTCGTATTCATGATCGCATAATAGAATATATACGCATCAAAGGACAAGTTCGAAAAGTCTTATAAATTGAGTAATATGGAAAACAACACAATTTTTATAGACGTACAAGGTTTCAAAAGTAATTCAAATGATTTCATCGCAAAAGAAGCAGCGATTGTTTTCAACAATTATGAATATAACAATTTCATTATAAAACCACCATTTGATTTTAAATTCTTATCAATAAAAAAGCAAAGAGAAGCAAAGTGGCTAACGAAAAACTATCATCACCTCAGGTGGAGTGCCGGATCAGTTTCTTTTCAAAGCGTTTACAATTTTTTAAAAGCCAACGCAAGATGTTCTAAAATTTATGTAAAAGGCGAAGAGAAAAGACGATTGTTGGAAAAAATTTTATGCCGAAAAAATTTTAACGTTGAGGATATAGGCTGTATCAACTTTAAACAAATGGAGATTAAGTATCCAGAATATTTTTATTGTAATTATCATAAATTTGGAGTTTGCGCATTAAAAAATGCTATTTTACTAACAAAAGGAATATCTTACTTTAAATGAACTTTTTCACTCTTTAAAATATTAATGTATGTATTATTATAAAATTTTAAAAAATTTTAAACAATAAATGTATAGAAAAATAAAAAATCTACAAGTGTTTTCTTATTTCAAATACAAACTACATAAAGGAAAGAGAAGGAAGTGGGAAGGAGGAAGAGAAGTTGGCTTTTTTGCTAACTTGCAAATTTTTACTTTCTGTTTCTCTGCTTATGACTGTAGTTAGTTGAAACTTTGCTGCTTTAAAATAATCGTAGACAAAGAAAATGATTACGTTGCAATATATAAATGTATTCTACACAGCCACAAAATATTCCACGCACAAGTTCCTTCGATCGCACATACCTACATACACATACATGCATCATACACACATACATACATCATACATATACATACATACATACATGCATCATACTCACATACATACATCATACACATACATACATACATACATGCATCATACTCACATACATACATACAAATATATTTCTTAAACAAATAAACAGAATATAAACTTACCAGCGACAAACAAGCTGGACCCCCCACACACAAGCATTAGGAGTGTTCACATACATGAGAACGTTTTATAAATAAATAAAATAATTTATTGAATTATTTTATTCATTTATTTAATATTAATATTTATAAACAATTTATTAGCGTGAGGAAATCACACAAGCACATTCCCACGATTCATATGGGAATCGCCTAGTAGTCATCAAACCTACTTTCTCTGATATTACTGATATAGTATTACGATAACAAATTTCTACAGTCTGGCAACACTGGGAGCATTAGAAAATAATAATCATGTTTTGCCGTCGGCATTAGGAAAAATTATCATGCATTTCCGTAGGCATTAGGAAAAATTATCATGCATTGCCGTAGGCATTAGGAAACATACGGACTTACTGAACTACCCTCGAAAAATATTTAGAGGACTTATTGAACCACCCTCGTAGGTATCAAATTTCAAGAATTTTAAAATTTTCAAATTTTAATTACCCAAATTTAACAATTTCAGCCACAATTTAACACTTTTAATTGTTGCAGAATGCCCAGTTGACAACTACTAATATGATTTATTAAAATGCTTTATGCTGCGGCCTTTTATCAGACTTGCGAGTGTCAAATGGCCGTTGTACAAAATACATATTTACGTTGCAGTCTGTCAATGCATTTATCTAACACTTCATGCAGCGGTATTTGCCCGAATGCATGAGTGTAAAATGTCCAGTGCACAAAAATGCTTTCAATGCAATTGGATGTTATGTATGTTGCGGTCAAGTTGATTTTAATGTTTAGTATATACTCCTGGTTATAGTGATAATCAAACTACGCTGCAACTCCTCCTTTTACAAGAATGTTCATATAACGTTAGTTTTATGGACATTCTTTTACAATTTGTTATTTTAAATTATATAATACGAATACAATTATATATATACATATATATATATTTTTTTTATTTTTGTAGTCCGGACATACATGTATACATATTATTTTATTTAGTTTTATGTGGCTTAAGTCTATTCATATGAACTATTTGTATTTTATTTGTTTTCTTATCAACTATAGTTACATTATTTCTTAAGTCTATTTTCTTAATTTTGTAAGGTCCTCTATATTGTATTTCTAACTTATGACCTGCTTCATTTTTAAGTAAAACTAGATCTCCTATTTTAAAATTATATTCTATTATTTGCTTATCGTAATTTAATTTTTGTCTAAGTTTATGCTTATTTAGTAATTGTTGAGCTCTCTTATATGCTACTTCTAACCTAAATTTTGTTTCCTTGGCATAGTCGTATATGTTATATAGTGGTGCTACTTTATCTACATTGAATATCTAAAAACTATTAGGTGTTTTTGCAAAGATTAACTCATAAGGACAATAATTATGTATTGTTGAAGGTGTTGTATTAAAACAATAAGTAAAATATTTTAGCCATTCGTCCCAGTCATATTTGTCTATAGATATGTAGGAACGTACAAATTCATTGAAAGTTCTATGACTTCTTTCTATTGTGCCTACTGTTTGGTGGTGATGAACTGTCGAGGTTAGTTTTTCAATTTTTAGTAGATTACAAAGTTCTGTTAATATAGAATTGTTATATTCTGTTCCGATGTCCGAAATGAACGTCTTCATCGAACCATAGGTAAGTATAAAATTTTCAAATATCGCTTTTGCGATTGCTTTTGCTGTCTTGTCCGGTGTTGGTATTGTTACCAAATATTTAGTCATGTCACATTTTAGTGTGACTGCGTATTCATTTCCATTTAATGATTTCAGAAATGGTCCTATTGTGTCTATTACTACCGTATCAAATGCTTTCGTTGGCGTTGGTGTCACAGTCATTGGACTTTTGTTATGTTTTAAGGTTTTAGCAGTTTGACATTTATGACATGTTTTTACGTATTTAGATATGTGTTTTGACATATTTTTTCCGTAGTAATATCTCTTTATTTTTTCTAATGTTCTATATAGTCCATAATATCCTCCTTCTATGGGACCATCGTGATATTTCAGCATAATCTCAAGAATTGCCTTAGCATTCTTGTTATCAATTTGGGTCACCTCATTTTGTAGCGCTACTTCAATTTGCTTTAATATTTTATTGCCCATAATTTTAAATTCATTAATAGAGGTAAATTCGAAAATTTTCTCACTAGGTGCCACTTGTAAATTATATATATTGTGTTTACCGGCCACTTTTTCGACCCTAGAGAAAAATTGTCCTAAGTCAAAATACTCGTTAGTAAACAAATCATTAATATTTATATATGTTACTATAGACTTTCCACGTTTGATATAACATCTTCCGGGGGAAATTTTTAGTTTATAGTATTTTCTGACGTCAGTGTTTTTTAAAGGTACATATATACTGGGCTTATCATTATTTTTATCAGATTTATGCTGTTTATTTAGTTCATTACTATTTTTTTCTTTTTCTGTATTGATCATCGATCTAGTCGTGACTCTTAATATAGAACAGATTTTATTATTCATGTCTCTTAGATCATTTATTATAATTCGCGATAGAACGTCGGCAATATGGTTATCTTTTCCCCTAAGATATTCTACTGTAAGGTCATATTCTTCTAAATCGAGTCTAATTCTTGTTAATAATTATTGTGAAAATAAATAAGAAAGTGGTCTATGATCAGTACGGACAAGAAAATGTTTTTCATATGAATATGGTCTGAAGTGGGTAATTGCCCAATGAATTGCTCAATAGTTGATTTGTTACTTTCTCCTTTTGTGAATGTTTTGGATGCATAAGCAATAGGTAAATGTTTGTCCTCGTATTCCTGTGTCAAAACAGCACCACAAGCGTGTTTACTTGCATCTGTTGTTATACAAAATTCCTTGGTGAAATCAGGATATTGGAGTAGAGTTGGACTCATTAATTCCTTTTTGAGATATTTAAATGCAAAATCACAATCTTTCGTCCATTCAAAGGGTGTATTTTTTTGGATAATTTTGTCAAATGTCTGGAGTATTCAGAAAATTTTTTAATAAATCTTCGATAGTAGTTACAAAAAGCTACGAATCGTTTTGCACTGTCTGCGTCAGTTGGTGTTGAATAGTTTTCAGTTATTGAATATTTACTATCGTCTGGTAATAATCCTTTATCTGTGCATTTGTGACCAGGGTATGTTACTTCTCTCATGAAGAATGAACATTTTTCAGGATGTAATTTAAGATTGTACTTTCGAAATAGATCGAAAACGTTTTTTAAATTCGAAAGCATGTGCTTTTCGGAGCATCCCAATTAGAGCTGCTCGATGTTAATCGATGCATCGTAAACATCGATGTTTTGGTTGTAATACATCGAATAAATGCCGATGTATCGTATGATACGATGTTAATCGATACATCGATGTTTTTATTCGATGTCGAAAAGACGACTTTTTGTATATATTGATGCTTGCAGCTCATTTAAAGTAGTGATAAAAAACCCTTCCAAGAATGACTTTTAAAACGTTTTTTAAATCTTAAAATTGTTTTAAAATAGTTTGATGTAACAACACAATACTAAAGGTATTTTATGTCAATTTACAAAGCGTCATTGAAGCAAAAGCGTTACTTTACAGCATTCCAATATATATTTTTATTGTGAAAAAATTGTCAAAATTTTCTTGGTATTGTATGATAATAATCAGCAATGTAAGGTCTTTTTGCATATTTGATGTTAAAATCAATATATTTGGCTTAAAAATGCTCTTACAGAAGGTCTTAGACACATATTGAAAGTTATATCATCGCATTTTTAAACAAACACAAACACACAAACACAACTCGCAAAGCAATTAGCTTGTCTGCGAAAAACACCCAGGGTATATGGTGGGAATCGAACCCACGACCTCTGGACTGAGAGACTAGCATCGCTACCACTCAGCAACAGAGGCAGCCCAAAGTTCCAAGTAGAGTTACTGTGACTCGTTGGGTTGATAAAAAAAATATGACGCTTTGTCAGGAACATTGAAAACTATATTACACACAATGGAAAATATTAATTTGACAACTGACATTTGGTCCGATTTGCAAAGCTATAGAGCTGGTCTTTTAAAAAGCAGCACATACCGTGCTTTGCACATATGCTTTTTTTAATCCTTATGAAATTTTAAAATCGACTTTTATTTATTTTTCTTGGTTCCAATTAATCAATACGATGCATGGTAAACATCGATGTGTTTTTAAATCGATACATCGAATAACATCGGTGTGAATTAATAATGAATCGAATGAGAAAAAATATCGATGATTTTTTACGTGAGCGGCTCTAATCCCAATACAACCAAATCATCCATATATAGAAAGGCTTGGTCTGGTTTTAAACCACTGAAAGCAAGTGTCATCATTCGTTGAAAGGAATTAGGTGCTATCTTTAAACCATAAGGTAATCTAGTAAATCTGTATGAACCATTGTTGGTTGAAAAAGCTGTTAAGTCTCTAGAGTTTTTCTCTAAACTGATCTGGTGAAAGCCTGACATTAAGTCTAAACAGGAAAAATATTTTGCTCTACCGAGTTGGTCTAATATTTTTTTTTGCATGTATTTATTTAGTGTATCTTCATATGTGAACTAACAATAAGTATTCAAATCTTAAATCTATAAAAAAAAAATTATTAGGCCCGACCAGTGTCGGACATAAACTTAGTGGTAGTTATAAATAATACATTAGTAGTAATAATCAAAAAAGGGGGGGGGGGTAAAGTATTTTCAAGTAGTCCCATCTGGAGTGTTAGGTATAAGAGCCCGTTCAAAATATTACGTTCAAAATATTACGAGCAAGCGGATTAGGATGTGATTCGAGTTTTGTTAAATATTTGCCTGCGTATTTTGCAATTTCTTCAGTCACTAGTGGCATATTTAAATCACGATGTATAATAGAATTTTGGATGTACCATGGAGCCGATGTTATTAACCGTAAAATTTTGTTTTGCCTTCGTTGGATTCTCTCGACATTGGAAGCTGAAGCAGTGCCCCATAACTGAATTCCGTAGCGCCATATTGGCTTCAAAAGCGACTTGTATAATAAAAGTTTGCAGTCTAGGCTGAGTGTTGAGTTTCTGCCAATCAACCAATATATTTGAGTTAACTTAAGTTTCATCTGAGTTAACTTAGAGTCAATATGATGTTTCCATGTAAGTCTTCGATCAAGGTGTATACCAAGGTATTTCATTTGGGAATATTGAGGAATATTTTGATTGTTGATTCGAATGGGGGAGCAAGTATCTCTTCTTAGGGTGAACGTTATATGGACACACTTTTGTTCATTGACTTTAATTCTCCATAAGTTCAACCATATTTCCAGCTGAGTGATATGTTCCTGGAGATTGCGGGATGCCTCATAAGGGTTTTCGTGCACACTCATACAGGCTGTATCATCGGCAAAAGTAGAAATATGGATATTATTGCTCACAGGCATATCACAAGTATATATTAAATACAAGACAGGACCCAGAATACTACCCTGGGGCACACCAGAAGATATAGTTTCGGGCACACTCGTGAACTCTCCTTCCACAACAGTGAACTTCCTATCAATAATATAACTTTCCAAAAGCTTTTGAATGTTTATTGGCAGATATGTCTTCAATTTTAAAACTAGGCCTTCGTGCCATACTTTATCAAATGCCTGAGAAACATCAATAAAGAGAGCAGAACAATACTTCTTTTCTTCAAATGTTCTTCTTACAACTTGGACCAGTCTATGTGTTTGTTCAATCGTGCTGTGCTGACTTCTAAAGCCAAATTGATGGTCCGGGATGCACCCATTATCAGTTAAAATTTTTGACAATTTAGTCATGAGCAGCTTTTCAAAAAGCTTTGAGATTGTAGATAGTAAGCTTATAGGCCTATATGACTCAGTCTTGGTAAGATCTTTGCCCGCCTTTGGAATCATTTTGATCTTGGCAAGTTTCCAGTTATGTGGAAAATACTGCATTCTTAAAATAGCATTAAAAATAAATAACAGGATTCTTATTGCAATATGAGGCAAGTTCATGAGCATTTTGTTACTAATGCCATCAATACCTGGAGCTTTCTTCGGGTTGAGTTCAGCAATTACTTTTTGTACTTCACGCATCTTAAACCTTAAGGGACGAGGGGGTAGAGAAACTACACTCGGTAAATCAGCAGCACCCGTACATGAATTGGGAGTGAATACAGATTTTAAATGCTCAGAAAATAAGTTACCTTTCTCACTATCACTTCTTGCCCAGCCTCCGGTCGCAGTACGCAATGGTGATTTAAGATCAACGGGTCGTTTAAGATTTCTAGTAGCGCGCCATAAAGAGTAATTAGATGCGGACGTTACATCAAGACCTTCTAAATACTTTTCCAGTAGTGCAGTTTTTTCCGATGATAGCAGCTCTTTGAGTCGTTTAGTACATTCTTTAAGTCTGATTTTATTTAGGGGTGATCTGTGTTGTTGCCATTCTCTTCTAGCTTTCCTTTTTTCACATACAAGACGTTCAATTTCCGTAGAATAAATTCTGTTAAAGCCGGTCTGCGGATAGGAGGTAGTGGCGTGTTCAGCAGCCTGTTTAATATTTTCGTTAAGATTGGCAATATTAAATTCAATATCATCGCATGATCTAAGCTGAATGTTTTCTACGCAGTGACTACTAAGATATTTTTTGAATACCAGCCAGTTGATTCCATTAATCATCTTCACATATGAGTTAGTTAAATCACTCCTTAGTGGGTTGAAAATTGTTGGAGAGTGATCGGAGGACAGATCTAGAGAGGCCTCTACATGAATTAAGTCCCTATGAATATTTTTCGTGGCGCCAAAATCTATAACATCTGGAATTTTTCTTACGTTAGTAGGCCAGTAAGTAGGCTCCCCACTCGAAATGACATCTAAGCCCATTTTTGAAATTGTATTGAACAAGGCTCGACCTCTAGGTGTAACAAGACGCGATCCCCAGTACGTATGTTTTGCATTGTAGTCACCAGCTGCCACGAAACAAGATCCAAGCGATTTGTAGAACTTCTCATACTGATCTTCGCTAACTGAAAATCTGGGAGGTGAGTAAATTGATGATATCACGAAATTCGCACAAAAATTTTCTACGAAAATATTCGTTGCTTGCAAATATTCTTCACTAACGTTGTCAAGGACATAGTGCTTGAGTCTTGACTTAATCAGAATTGCTGATCCACCACATGCTCTCTCTCTCGGGTCCTTTGTATCATATAAAGTGTAACCATTTATTTTAAATAAGCTTCTTGAGGTCAAATGGGTCTCAGAAACCAACATTATATCAATATTTTTTTCCATGAGGAAGTGCTCAAGTTCATTTTTATGTTGGCGAATGCCGTTTGCGTTCCAGAAACATATTTTTAACGTGTTCATGGTTTATTAACTAATGCTTGAAGCAGTGTATTCTGCATTCGCAGCATTTCTTGCATCATACTTGTCATATTTGTAGTAAAGTAGTTTATAGGTAGCACCAGATTCTCAATAGTAGCTTCAAGGCGACTAAAGTTAAAGCTTGAGTTTGAATTCGTTGAATTATTTGGCGGTGGAACATTTTGCGTGGGAATTGAACTAGTCTTAGCAGCATCAGCATACGATACACGTGAAGTAACTGGTTGGCTGATTTGAGCAAAAGTGTCGGAGTTCGCGTTTACTTGTAGAGTTAACTTGGGTTTTTGACCCATAGCCTGTTTAACGAAAGAAAATACAGGGCACCCTCTATAGTTAGCTGTGTGATTACCTCCACAATTACTACATTTTTTTTCTGCTTGATCTTTTGGCTTAGTGCAGCTAGCAGTACCATGCAATTCACCGCAGATAACACACACTGTAGGTAACTTGCAGTAAGTTTTCGTATGGCCATATTCTTGGCAATTATGGCACTGTACGGGACCTGAACGCTTACGTGGCTCTTCAACTGTGATTTTTCGATGTAAGAGATACTTTACGTTATAAACTGGATGGGCTTCATTTTTTTTTAATTGTATGTCATTCGGCTCCAGTTCAACCCGAAATAGGGGTTGGGGGACCTTTTCTCTATTAAATATGTTGGTAACATTTCTTACCTTGAATCCTTGGTCGACAAGTGCACATTTTACTTCTTCGGGTTCAACATATGAATCTATGCCCTTTAATACTATCTGTATGCCCTTAGCACTCTTAAGTTGGTATGTGTAAAAATTTGTTTTATTTTCTTCGAATTCACTAACAATTTTTCGGAAATCTTTTTCATTATATATTTGGATTTTAGTTTCATCAATATTACCTCGTTTAATTGGAATGATGTGAAAAGTATTTTCACCAATGGTCGACAGTAGTTTTTTTATAAGCGCGTTAGAATTTTTTTCTCTCAGATAAATAGGTGGTGGCTTAAAAGACTTTTGCGATGATGTAGAGAGCTTGTCGTCGTTGTCTTGCAATAATGAAAAACGATTTTGACGATTGGTAGATGATGCGCTGTTATCCCTAGACATCTTTGGAGCAGATGAAATTTTTGAAGAATTTGGGCTTCACCCACGCTTTACCACTGTTATATATCTGTCCATTCCCACTTGTACCTTGAGTTTTGAGCTACTGTTATCTGTAGTGATAACTTGGTTTAGTGATGAAGGCGAGTCCGATGCGGATGATATCGCAGACTTAAATGAAGAAGTACTAGGCAATGGTAATATTAACGATTCACTAGTTGGCATTGGACAAAGCGAAGTTGATCGCTGACGAAAAATTGGCTTTGCCGTTAAAAAAAGATTTTCATCAGATTTATTATTTATATTTTTTTCATTAAGAGTTTCAGAACTCACAGTAAAATAAGCATTTCTGCCGTTAGAACTCACTTCAAAATTTTTTTCCTTTGAGGTACTCATACAGAGTATTATTCCTCAAGGGAACTTTGTTTGTGTTTACGGTTTTTTTTGTTTTTGCTACTTCTTGCTATGTAAAAAATATTAGTAAAGCCAATAAGCTTATTTATCAAGGTGAATATGTATTACGAATATTTTTTGTATAATTTTTGATTTTGTTGTTTTTTATATTTGTTTTGGTCTAATATATCATCGATTCTAGGTAATGGGAATTTATCTGCAATTATTTTTTTATTTATTTGTCTCCATCTTTTCTGGTTAGAGTTAGGAAGTGATTTTTTTGGTACTAATAAGACTGGGCTGTTGTATTTAGAATAGAAAGGTTCAATAAAATTATCGTCTATTAATTTTTTCACTTGTTTGTCGGTATATCTATTGTATGTGGTATATTAAATGGTCTAAGGATAAGGCAATCATTATCTTGGTTGAAATCCAATATACAGTTATATTTTTTTATAAAATCCATGCCAATGATTCTATCGCATGGTATCGAAAGTTATTATCTACTACTTGGAAGTAATGTGGTATTAAAAACTTTTTAAATTTTAAATCGCAAAATGCATTTCCAATCGATTTGATATTACCCTGTCCTATTCCACTTAAAGTTGTTGTTTTATTAGTATTAATTTGGTTTAGTTTAAAGAATTTTGATTTTATTAATGAAATGACTGCTCCCGTGTCTACTAAGAATGTGAGTGCAGTGTTAGTATTGCCTAATTGAATATGTGTAAAGAAGCTCAAGTTTAGATTTAGATGGTAAATTTTTACTGATTTAATCCCAGGGGAAGTTCGGAGTTTTCCGAACCGTTATCATTTGATTCTGTTGCTCTTACGTAGTTATTGTTCCTACGATTATTATTATTAAGTCTCTGCCGGTTTCTGTAAAAATTGTTATTATTATAGTTGTTGTTATTATTTCTACGAGGGTATTTATTTCTTCCACGTGATCGTGTGTTATTACCACGGTAATTGTTTCCAGATTTGTACTTTTGTCCATAGTACAAAATGGTATTTTGTTGACCTGTGGCATCTGTACAACTATTGACAAATTTACTAATAGCATCGTTCGTGCTATTGAATTGACCTGCTTCCATGATAAGCTTAACTTTATCTATGGTGCAGTTTGTGCCAGTTATTGCCTTTACGGCAGTTTGTGTGGAATACTTTGTAGCTAGGTCGCATGACAATCCATCTGAAATGTATGCGGTTTCTAATGCTTTGGTTAAATTTTCAGTTTTATTGTTTTGTTTTATATATACAATTTTTGCCGTTAATACTTCTACAGATTCTCCCTTGACGCTATTTTTTAGTTTGTTTATTATTTCTGATATAGTTGACTCATTATTTATTAGATTTCTGGCGTTTCCTTTTAGCTTTGTTTTTATTAGTGTTACTGCCACTGCTTCGTGAGTACCTTTTATTGAGTCCACTAGGGACAGGGAGTCAATAAAGGAGCGTAGATTTTCTGATTTTCCATCAAAGTCTATAATCAGCTTTGAAGCTGTATTCAAAAAGTCTACTACAGTTTGAGTCATTGTGGATTCAGTTTTAGGTATAGAAATATTAAATGTTACATTTTCGTGTACTGAATTTGGTAGTTCGATTTGTATCGATTTTTTATCGGCTAGTTTTGAAATTCTGCTTGCTAAGTCAAGGAAAAATGCTTCTGTTGCTATTTGGTGAGCTACTATTACTCTATTGCAATAAACATTAAATAAAACTCTTATTTCTTCTAATTTTGTAAGAATTTTTTAAAAATGATGAATAATTGTTTCATTTTTAATTGGTCTATCAATATTGATACACTTATATGACCGTTCAAAATCTTCTTTTATAATTCGTGCCTTATTTAAAATATCCTTCCATTCCATTAGTAAAATAAAAAAAAATAGCCAAAATGTTTAATTTGGTTATATTTTGTCTAAATCGTTTGCTTTACTGAAATACTTTTTTCTTAGAGCTCTTTTATGTGACAAATATATTTTAAGCAACAAGTTTATTGCTGAAATTATTACTAATATTAGCATTAGTATCCATAATGAATTTATTTCTGACTTATGATCAATGATTTCCAAATTGGTAATCACGTTAGCATTGGGTTTTTCCATTTTTGATTCTGTTTTACCCATATTTACAAATTTATTTATTTTACTGAATTATTGGTGCTTAGTATTTTCTTTTTCTATGCGTTCCGACCACCTTATTGCACGAACTGTCATATCTTCTACAAGAGTATTGTTTAAAATATCGTCCTCATTTGGGACACCTGGCATTCCTATCATTTTCCAAATCTGTGCTAAATATTCTATTTGTTGTTCTAACGAAATTCCTTCTTCATCAAAAATAACATTAATCTGTTTTTTGTTTTGGTTTCCTTATCTTATCCATTATAATGGCCTTACAAAATTAATTACAAAAAATATTATCTTATTTAAATTTATTTTTGTTAATATTTAATTATATAATAACATTGAGGAGAAAAAAAAATAATATGTATATATGATTTGTCAACGGCAGTTAACGCCTTCTGATCCAAAAGTGCGCCGTAATTAGTGCACTTCTTTATTAATTTTTAGTGTTTTTTTTTAATTATTTATTGCTTCGCTTATGCCTTCAAACTTCCTTGGTTGATCAATTGCCGGATTGCTCATGATGTTACTTATTTTTGTTGCTGGGCATGCATTTGCTGTAACATATCAATGTTGTTGGGCTGCTGGTATAAAACATTAAGATCAGGTGTTGCTGGAGTAGTTGTTTCTCCACTTCCTTCTACTGGCAGATCGTTTTTGGCTGGTCTATCAGCACTCAAGAGTTTTCTTTCTTCTGCGCCCTAAGGTCGGAACTGGCAAGATTTATTGATTATTAAAATTCTAACACTAAATTACATCTGCTTATATACTAACTATGAGAATAATTCTTAACCTATCTTAACATAAGAGGGAAAAGAAAAGGTATATGCTTAATAAGCTATTTGTTCCCTTTTAGTTTCTAACGGTAGACTTACGGCGTGTGTCTTATAAGTAACTTGTAAAACCTAGATTTTGTAAACACATATTATTATTAAATATGATTTATTAAAATGCTTTATGCTGCGGCCTTTGATCAGACTTGCGAGTGTCAAATGGCCGTTGTACAAAATACATATGTATTTCCGTTGCAGTCTGTCAATGCATTTATCTAACACTTCATGCAGCGGTAGTTGCCCGAATGCATGAGTGTCAAATGTCCAGTGCACAAAAAAGCTTTCAATGCAATTGGATGTTATGTATGTTGCGGTCAAGCTGATTTTAATGTTTACTATACACTCCTGGTTATAGTGATAATCAAACCACGCTACAAAACACAGTTTTTAATATCTTTGTGGTATCTTGGTAATATATGCTACACTCAAAATATTTCATGCTTGAAAATATGAAAAAAAATTTCGCTTTTTAATATTTGTGCAATAAACAAAAATTTTGTTAATTTTATGAAAAGCTTAGCGGGTGCAAGGCAACAGATTTCGTAATTATACAAAAATTATATATAGTACCATATTTTTCGTTTATTTTATTGAATTTGGAAGAAAATAAAACATTTTTATAAACTGGGAAATTTCCAAAAATAAACCAATTTTTTTTTGCCAACAGTATAATTTTGTCAATTTTACGAAAAAATTTTGAAATGTAAAAATAAAAGTTGCTGTTTTGTTAAACTTTTTAATTTTTTCTCCATTTCTTTTCATGTCATTGTGCAACTTTTAATAGCCAGTTTGATTCGTGAGTGCAAAATATGTAATGTAATGTCTGTGAAATACAGGGGCTGTAACAATACCACTAAAATTATATTTTTTTTTTATAATTATTACAAACTTCAATTCCAAGAATTACAGATTATTCTACAAACTTATTTTTCAAATGCAAGACAAAATAATTTTCTTGCAGATTTTAATATTTTAACATTTTTATACAAAATTTTATATACGAAATTCGTTAGCATATTATCTAAAAATTATATGACACTCTTACGATTACAAATGTATATAATGCATAGCATATGTCAGTGAAAGGTGTTGTGCCAAACAAGAACTTGGTCAAAATTTATATCTCACTGCTTTTTATGGCTGAAGTTTTTGTTAGGAACTTGGCCTTTTTTCACATTGATGTTTTTGCGAGGATCTGACTACTTTTTGAAAAAATTTTTATGATAACACTTTTTAAACTTAAAATTTCTAAGGTGTTTTATTTCTATTCATGATCACTGTGCCAGTTAAAAATGTCATAGTTACATAAAATAATGGGTTAGAGCGTCATGAGTGTAGGATTGTACACCTTAAAAATGAATTATTGTGTTATTACAACGGGATGTCAGTGCGTACGTAATTTGTTAAGAGTCCTCTGGAAAGAAACATGTAAAATACCGCGTCAATTTTAGTAGGAGTGATCCCTCTTATTTTCGAAATATATTTACATATTAAAGTCTACTTAGCCGATGTACATAAATCAAAAGCATATGCCCAATGTGATTGCAAAGTTTCAATAGGGTAAGTGGTGCGTTAATTTTTGGATTTTCCGATTGAGTTAATCAATTAGGACTATTTGTCTACAAAATGTCAGCTTTATACAGTATAATATTACGTAAAATTTTTATGGGCCTGGCCCCGCCGACTTTTATATCTGGCAGTGCTTATGATTCATGTAAAGATTTGTAGGAAAAAGCTATTGAGAAATACAAGAGTAATAGATTAAAAACTGATAAGCCGAAGTACATGAAAGAAAAAGCTAAGATTTATGGGTGAAGCCACGGACACTTTTCAAAGCAGGATATTTTTACTTTGGATAAATGCAATGTGTATGAAAAGTTTCAATAAAATTTAACTTAATTTTGAGTTTACGGTGCTTGTTCCCACCCCCTGATTAAAACTTCTGGTTTCTTAGATTTTTCTTAGTGATCTCTGATCTAGATTCTCTAGTGCGAATTGGAGGTTTAGCAGATAAAACTTCTTGGTTTTAAGATTTTTCCATTGGCTAATCATCTACACTTGCCTGTGTATAAAATTTCAGCTCTCTAGCGTGAACTAAACCGTATAATTTTATGAGCATTACCCCTCCCACTATTTTAAACTCACAATATTGCTGTAAGCAGCGCTTATAATTCATGCTAATTTTCTTCTAAAATATACTACACCGAAGTACATGTAACGTATATGCAAGGTTTCACTAAAATGGCTTAAGTTAAAATCTGTATATTAACAGCCTTGTTTATATAACTTATTAAGGCTTTATAAAGGGGTTTTAAGACAAATTTTCATAAGAAATTTTTCTTAAAAAGCCTTAATAAGCTTTATAAATAAGGCGGTAAGTTTTCAGGTTCAAACAATAGTAGCGTTGCCCTGCCCATTCTGGTAAAATTTTTTGGTTTTTCAGATTTTTCTAGTTGGTTTCTCACCTATACCTACTTGTGTATCAAATTTCAGCTCATAAGCGCAACTTTTAATTTTTAATTTTTATGGGCGCAGCTCCGCCCCTCTGGCTAAAATTTCTGGGTTTTCAGGTTTTTCTTGTTGTTTTCTCACCCTTAACTACTCGTGTATCAAATTTCAGCTCCTTAGCGCAACTTTTAATTTTTAATATTTATGGGCGTAACCATGCCCACTTTTCCAAACTTAAGATTTTTTTCGGTCAGTGCTTATTATTCGTGTCAAGTTTCGTTGCAAACGCATTATAATACATACAGAAATAGTATATCTAAGTATGCTGAGCCGTAGTACACGAAAATGAGGTTGAAATTGTATGGGCGTGTCAACGCCCCCTTTTTTAATGAAAAATTTTTAGGCTTGCAGTATCGCAGTATGTGTGCCGAATTTCAATAAAATAGCTTCCATTAACCGCCTTAGATTTGCTTTTTTAATTCTAGCATTTATGGGCGTAGCCCCGCCCTCCTGGCCAAAAATTTCGGGTTTTAAATTTTTTTAGTTTATTGCCAACCTGTACCTACCTCTGCAGCAAATTTCAGCTCACTAGCTTAGATTTTGGTTAAAATTTTCGGGTTTTCAGATTTTTCTAGTTTATTGCTCACCAAGATCTACTTGTGTACCAAATTTCAGATCTCTAGCTATAGCGGAATTGCTTCATAATATTGATGAGTGAGTCAGTGAGTCAGTGTGTATGTCTTAAAATATGCACTTTTTTCACCTCTATATCTCCGGAACCTTTCATTGTAAAACTTTCAAACTTTGCATATGAGGTTACATGAACTTATTCTAATTATGATTTAATATTATTATAATATATAATTATGAATATAATTTTACGGTCGCGGGGAACAAAGTTATGAGGGGGGTAAAAACAGCTCGAATGGCTTCCTGTAAATATACACACTGCGTGCGTTGGCCAGAACTTGGCCAACAAGACAAAAACATATATGTAATTTGAACACAATTTAACTGTCTGTTTATAGAAGCCATGTAAAAATTCTCGTCTGTGTATTTATATTGAAAACAAAAAAAATTTGAGTGCTTTGTTTTTGTTTTCAATATAAATAGGCAGACGAGAATTTTCACATGGCTTCTTTAAACTGGCAGTAAGTAATTTTACACCTATTATGTAGTATTTTTCTATAATATTTTTAAAAGCATTTTTTCAACTATTCATGTATCATTCAAACCCATACAAAATGTAAAAGAAGATAAAAAAATTGTATATGCATATGTATGTATGAATATGTATATCATATGAAAATTTTTCAATAAATAAGCGCTTTAACATTTTTATCATCTGATCATAACATAGTTTTTATTTTAAATATAAAAATTATGTACACGTCATTGCTATTTATATGAAAATCACCATCCTTTGCTTTCACACAACAAATTTTATAGTTTCAGCGTTAAACGCGTGTAACAATATTGTGGTATATGTTTTAAACTTAAAGAAATACATAAAAGCCAAATCTATTTCTATTTCTGCCTTTAAATATGGATGTGACAGAACTTTTTGCTGGTTTGTAAAACAGGTTTATATCAACTCAATCTATATAAGATTTTAATTCTTCCTAAAACTCTAAAATGGACTCAAATGTTTCTCAATTGCATTATGTGAAACATTTTCCATATATTTTCTATAATACAAATTACGCTATTCGACTCTATTTGGAATGCTGATGACATAATGATTCTCTCTTGTCAGACAAAACAATTTTTTACATTAATTAAAACAAATATTAAAGCTAGAGTTTGATAGAGCGCGTATTCCTTGAATCAGTCTTATAATAATACGACCAAATATCTTGAATTGTTCAATTTAAGTTTTTAAATGACAGGATTGCTCGAAATAAAATAGATTTGAAATTGCCAAGTTAGCATATTATCTAAAAATTATATGACACTCTTACGATTACAAATGTATATAATGCATAGCATATGTCAGTGAAAGGTGTTGTGCCAAACAAGAACTTGGTAAAAATTTATATCTCACTGCTTTTGATGGCTGAAGTTTTTGTTAGGAACTTGGCCTTTTTTCACATTGATGTTTTTGCGAGGATCTGACTACTTTTTGAAAAAATTTTTATGATAACACTTTTTAAACTTAAAATTTCTAAGGTGTTTTATTTCTATTCATGATCACTGTGCCAGTTAAAAATGTCATAGTTACGTAAAATAATGGGTTAGAGCGTCATGAGTGTAGGATTGTACACCTTAAAAATGAATTATTGTGTTATTACAACGGGATGTCAGTGCGTACGTAATTTGTTAAGAGTCCTCTGGAAAGAAACATGTAAAACACCGCGTCAATTTTAGTAGGAGTGATCCCTCTTATTTTCGAAATATATTTACATATTAAAGTCTACTTAGCCGATGTACATAAATCAAAAGCATATGCCCAATGTGAGTGCAAAGTTTCAATAGGGTAAGTGGTGCGTTAATTTTTGGATTTTCCGATTGAGTTAATCAATTAGGACTATTTGTCTACAAAATGTCAGCTTTATACAGTATAATATTACGTAAAATTTTTATGGGCGTGGCCCCGCCGACTTTTATATCTGGCAGTGCTTATGATTCATGTAAAGATTTGTAGGAAAAAGCTATTGAGAAATACAAGAGTAATAGACTAAAAACTGATAAGCCGAAGTACATGAAAGAAAAATCTAAGATTTATGGGTGAAGTCACGGACACTTTTCAAAACAGGAAATTTTTACTTTGGATAAATGCAATGTGTGTGAAAAGTTTCAATAAAATTTAACTTAATTTTGAGTTTACGGTGCTTGTTCCAACCCCCTGATTAAAACTTCTGGTTTCTTAGATTTTTCTTAGTGATATCTGATCTAGATTCTCTAGTGCGAATTGGAGTTTTAGCAGATAAAAATTCTTGGTTTTAAGATTTTTCCATTGGCTAATCATCTACACTTGCTTGTGTATAAAATTTCAGTGAACTATACCGTATAATTTTATGAGCATTACCCCTCCCACTATTTTAAACTCACAATATTGCTGTAAGCAGCGCTTATAATTCATGCTAATTTTCTTCTAAAATATACTACACCGAAGTAGATTAAACACAAGGCTAAAATTTTATGGGAGTGATCACGCCCACTTTTTAGGTGATAGTTTAAAGTATTGCATACATGTAACGTATATGCAAGGATTCACTAAAATGGCTTAAGTTAAAATCTGTATATTAACAGCCTTATTTATATAACTTATTAAGGCTTTATAAAGGGGTTTTAACACAAATTTTCATAAGAAATTTTTCTTAAAAAGCCTTAATAAGCTTTATAAATAAGGCGGTAAGTTTTCAGGTTCAAGCAATAGTAGCGTTGCCCTGCCCATTCTGGTAAAATTTTTTGGTTTTTCAGATTTTTCTAGTTGGTTTCTCACCTATACCTACTTGTGTATCAAATTTCAGCTCATAAGCGCAACTTTTAATTTTTAATTTTTATGGGCACAGCCCCGCCCCTCTTGCTAAAATTTCTGGGTTTTCAGGTTTTTCTTGTTGTTTTCTCACCCTTACCTACTCGTGTATCAAATTTCAGCTCCTTAGCGCAACTTTTAATTTTTAATATTTATGGGCGTAACCATGCCCACTTTTCCAAACTTAAGATTTTTTTCGGTCAGTGCTTATTATTTGTGTCAAGTTTCGTTGCAAACGCATTATAATACATACAGAAATAGTATATCTAAGTATGCTGAGCCGTAGTACACGAAAATGAGGTTGAAATTGTATGGGCGTGTCAACGCCCCCTTTTTTAATGAAAAATTTTTAGGCTTGCAGTATCGCAGTATGTGTGCCGAATTTCAATAAAATAGCTTCCATTAACCGCCTTAGATTTGCTTTTTTAATTCTAGCATTTATGGGCGTAGCCCCGCCCTCCTGGCCAAAAATTTCGGGTTTTAAATTTTTTTAGTTTATTGCCAACCTGTACCTACCTCTGTAGCAAATTTCAGCTCACTAGCTTAGATTTTGGTTAAAATTTTCGGGTTTTCAGATTTTTCTAGTTTATTGCTCACCAAGATCTACTTGTGTACCAAATTTCAGATCTCTAGCTATAGCGGAAGTGCTTCATAATATTGATGAGTGAGTCAGTGAGTCAGTGTGTATGTCTTAAAATATGCACTTTTTTCACTTCTATATTTCCGGAACCTTTCATTGTAAAACTTTCAAACTTTGCATATGAGGTTACATGAACTTATTCTAATTATGATTTAATATTATTATAATATATAATTATGAATATAATTTTACGGTCGCGGGGAACAAAGTTATGAGGGGGGTAAAAACAGCTCGAATGGCTTCCTGTAAATATACACACTGCGTGCGTTGGCCAGAACTTGGCCTGGCGCACTACCGTGCGCCTAGATATTCCACAAGACAAAAACATATATGTAATTTGAACACAATTTAACTGCCTGTTTATAGAAGCCATGTAAAAATTCTCGTCTGTGTATTTATATTGAAAACAAAATAAAATTTGAGTGCTTTGTTTTTGTTTTCAATATAAATAGGCAGACGAGAATTTTCACATGGCTTCTTTAAACTGGCAGTAAGTAATTTTACACCTATTATGTAGTATTTTTCTATAATATTTTTAAAAGCATTTTTTATACTATTCATGTATCATTCAAACCCACACAAAATGTAAAAGAAGATAAAAAAAATTGTATATGCATATGTATGTATGAATATGTATATCATATGAAAATTTTTCAATAAATAAGCGCTTTAACATTTTTATCATCTGATCATAACATAGTTTTTATTTTAAATATAAAAATTATGTACACGTCATTGCTATTTATATGAAAATCACCATCCTTTGCTTTCACACAACAAATTTTATAGTTTCAGCGTTAAACGCGTGTAACAATATTGTGGTATATGTTTTTTTAATCAGAAATAATTTTTAGTCAGGCTTGAGTTCAGTAATTTCAATTCTTTTTGTTTTTTTTTTTTGATGAAATATTTTATTAATTAATGTGAGTTTCTAAAGAAGAGAAGAAAAATTAAATTAGACTTTTAAGCTGGGGGAAATACCGATATTTTTCTGTGCAGCAACGCACTTCATCAGCACCCTAGTCTATCTACTTGGGTTGAGATTGTTATTAACATCAGCTATTTAACGTAAATTCTAATGAAACGGAATGTGAGAAATGATTGTTGTGTACAATTATTGATTTACCTTTGGTAAATACATATGTAAGTATCACTATTTATTTCACCTGTTTTTCCATTTTTTAATTTTTCTATTTAGGTTAGCACGAAGTTATATTACTCTACCTACGTATGTTTAACTATTCTTGCTTATCTTTTACGATCATCACATTAATTATTTTTACTTATTCGATGTACCGTCGGTACATGCATATAAGTATTATAGTAGTGGATATTATGTTACTTTTATTGTTGCATTCTCCCGTTTATTTGGTTTTCGAACATTAGTGATTGCCAAGTGAACAGTGATTGCCAAGTGAACATATTTTTTTCACGTGCCTATGATGAATTGAGACTTTTTTAGATTTTTAATTGAACTATAGTGAATTTTTAATCAGAAATAATTTTTAGTCAGGCTTGAGTTCAGTAATTTCAATTCTTTTTATTGAATGAAATATTTTATTAATTAATGTGAGTTTCTAAAGAAGAGAAGAAAAATTAAATTAGACTTTTAACCTGGGGGAAATACCGATATTTTTCTGTGCAGCAACGCACTTCATCAGCACCCTAGTCTATCTATTTGGGTAGAGATTGTTATTAACATCAGCTATTTAACGTAAATTCTAATGAAACGGAATGTGAGAAATTATTGTTGTGTACAATTATTGATTTACCTTTGGTAAATACATATGTATGTAAGTATCAGTATTTATTTCCCCTGTTTTTCCATTTTTTCATTTTTCTATTTAGGTAAGCACGAAGTTATATTACTCTACCTACGTATGTTTAACTATTCTTCTTTAGAAACTCACATTAATTAATAAAATATTTCATTTAATAAAAAGAATTGAATTTACTGAACTCAAGCCTGACTAAAAATTATTTCTGATTAAAAATTCACTATAGTTCAATTAAAAATCTAAAATTGTGGTATATGTTTTAAACTTAAAGAAATACATAAAAGTCAAATCTCTTTCTATTTCTGCCTTTAAATATGGATGTGACAGAACTTTTTGCTGGTTTGTAAAACAGGTTTATATCAACTTAATCTATATAAGATTTTAATTCTTCCTAAAACTCTAAAATGGACTCAAATGTTTCTCAATTGCATTAAGTGAAACATTTTCCATATATTTTCTATAATACAAATTACGCTATTCGACTCTATTTGGAATGCTGATGACATAATGAGTCTCTCTTGTTAGACAAAACAATTTTTTACATTAATTAAAACAAATATTAAAGTTAGAGTTTGATAGAGCGCGTATTCCTTGAATCAGTCTTATAATAATACGACCAAATATCTTGAATTGTTCCATTTAAGTTCTTAAATGACAGGATTGCTCGAAATAAAATAAATTTGAAATTTTGAGTTTAGTGCACTTCCACGAAAAAAGAAATTAGTTTAAAAAGCACTATCTTAATATTTTTCCGCGTTCAAAATTTCAAAAGCTGACAGCATTGCAAGGCGAGTATAATCTGTTACTTCCCTCTAGTCAACCTAGAACCATATGTCTCTATGTCAATACTCTTTCTCCAGCGACAATTGCACTAGTTAAAATGTCGACAACTTTCCTTTTATGCGCGAGTAGAGATACGTTAGAGACGACAGTCCTAGTGTATTTCTGGTGATATTGTCAATGAACGCGTCAATAGTTTGTTTTTCTTTTTTATTATGTTGTGCAATAATATTAAATAAATATATGTAGACGAGGGTCACTAAAATCTACGACTGAATCTTCGGTTCTAATATCTCCATATGGTCGTAAAAGAACTACCTTCTCAATAGTGCTAAAGTCTGCTTATAGATTTTGAATGACAAACCTATGTTATTTGTCAATAGGCATTTGCATTGGCTGGGGTACACCTAGTCAGTAGCACTATTGACACTGTCACTAGAAAATCACTATAAGTTAATGTTAAATGTCAATAGATGATACCATTGGCTGGGGTACACCTGGTCAATAGTGCTACTGACAACATCACTAGTAAATCAGTACAATTTCACTATTCGCACTTTCTGCAGGGTTTTTAACATCACACACGTACGCTGTGTGTGATACTCACGAAGCACATACACTACCAAAGAATAAGATAGTGTATGTGTGGGCACAACAGTTCTTGATACATGTTTCGCTCAAAATTTGCTTTTAGTAAATTCAAATGAAACATCATTTCAAACAATATTATTTTGATTTAAAAACCGCTTTACTTAGCCTATGGTACACGACATATAGAAAGACACATAATGACGTCAGGAGAATTTCCAGCATGTCGTTGCATTTTGTTAAGTAAGCAGTAACGGCTACAAATGTAACACATATTTTTTATAAGCAGCACTTAAAATTTATATATACAATAGGCCCTTAAAATTTATATATGTATACAATAGGCCCTTAAAATTTAACCACCCTTGTGCGTTGAACACAAATTTAGCTACGTTTTGTTGTAGACGTGAACATTTTGATTTACTTTGCACTTACAAATTAACAGCCTTATGTAAAGTGGTTAAATTTTAAGGGCCGAAATCGGCCCTAGTACGTGGTATGTACCATATGCAGCTTCATAGTGACGCCAATATTACGCTCAAGCTACATGCGCACAGGCTTTATTTTTCATGCGAATCGAATGGTTTTTAAGTTATTTTGGAATATTAGTTATTTTAATTTCAAACTTCAGTAAAAAAATAATGTTTTTTCTTTTATTTTTAACACCAACAAACAACCTACATATACATACATATGTAATTAAAACTACTGATTTTAAATCGTCTGTTTCAAAATACTTTTCATCTAATTTGGAACACATACTATTAATTTGTGGACTCAAAATTTCAAGTTAAGCAGGTGTGGCATGTCTTTTAACAGCTGAACTCACATCAAGACAACACGTCAAACGACTCGGAAGCTATCACATAACGTATATAAAACTATAGAAATTGTTTTTTACTTATTTCAGCGTACAACAAATTACCTAACTAACCAATTGAAACTACTGTTTCCTTAATTTATTTTAATGCTTTACAATATTTTTTTAACTAAAGGTACTACTATACAATTACAATTGCTTGATTCACAAGCATTGTTGTGTCATTTAAAGTCGTATTTGAAAACACGACTTCAAACAAAATCTCTCAAAACAGATATTATACCTTATAGAAGTAACTTGCTTTCATTAAGAGACATTTTGATTACACTTTCTTTTCAAATACAACTTTTAGCAACACAACAAGGCTTGTAAATTAAATAAATATAATTTTAAAGATTTTTTTTTATAAATCACTTTTATTGTTTATGAATATGCAAAGTACATAGTGCTGAGATAATTAGGTAATATTGAAAAAATATCTGTAAGTAATCTAAGAACATATTTTTTTCATATTTGTACAAAATCATAGGAAACCAAATGTTCTTTCCTCATCTCCGTGAAAACAGAGCCCTTAAATGTTAAATATCATGTAACAAAACTTCAACCATGTACGTATATATCGAGCTCTATTTTCGATTTAATAATAAGCGACTTTAGTAAAAAATCAAAATTTTTATTGAAATTGAAATTTTTGGGGCCAATCCACTGTTAGGAGTTATCAAAATGCCACAATTCTTCATAACTTTTAACATAGAGGCTGTAAAATTGTATTGTAAGCGACAAATCACGCATGTAAAACATATTTGAATATCGAGCCATATTTTCGATTTTACCGTAGCGATATGTTATCGAAAATTTACTTTTTTATTGAAATTAAAAGTTTATGGCCCATAAATATCCATAGTTTAGAATTATCAAAATGCTAAAATTGTTAATAACTTTTTAAGATAAAATTTTATCGTAAGCGAACATTTTTTGTACGTAACAAAAACATATTTGAATATTAAAAAAACCTTCTCCTGAAAACTTTCATTTTTGTTGCTTACGATCAAATCGAAAATAAGGGTCGATATATGTAAATTCTTCTCAAAACTTTAACTTTAAAGTAAGAAAATAAAAAAACATGTTAAGTTATGTTTTCTGACCAATTTGTTGTTGTTATTTTTCTCCATATAGGAAATAAAAATTACATTATTTTTGTTTCTCCCAACGTTTCGTCCGCTTTTTGCAAACTTCTTCAGGGGTGGTATTTTATTAATAGATATTATTTATATCACTGTCAATTATTCAACTTGAGTTGAAGATTTGTGAGTATTAAGTTGACTATTCATTTTCTGTTGTGATGTACCATTTTATTTATTTATTCATTTATTTATTTCTTTATTATTCATATCTGTGTCGTGTTGTAAAGTTTTTATGATATTAAATTTAAAAATGTTATTTGTTGTTGAGCTTCTCATTTGTTTAAATGAAAGTTTATAACATAATAACTCTAGTTGTTCTAAGAAACTTTGGGTAAAGGTTCCCTGATGATCTGCATTAGCAACAGTGAAATGCGCATAGGATCCAGCTAAACCCCTCAATAATCAATTTCAATGTATTTTTAATAAAAAAATATTTTACTTAATAAGTAAAATATTAATTTGGGATTATTAGTGCGTTTAAAAAAAATTTTAAACTTTAATTTTTATCGTTTACGATTTAATTGATATGTATTTCCCACTACCCGTTTTCTACGAAACTTACGTACATGTGTGAATTTCACATGCGCATGTTTCTCTGACGTAGTTTTGACGTCACCATGAAGCTACATTGGCTACATGCCGTCTACCAGTAGCATATTTTAATGTATAAATTCACACCTTTACACACGTGCTGCTTCTGGAAATGTGCTCGACTCGGCTAAATGTTTCACATTTATATTTTGGAACAAAAATACTATGAAAATTTAACGTCTCGTGATGGCACAGCCACATTCGTATGTAGCATTTACTAAACGCTTAAGTAAAAATTGTACGAAAAAATTTTCTCATGAAATTGTTTTACTAAATACACATTCTAAATAATTTATTATATTGAGTGATTTGCTTATTAAACAAAATAAACACAAAGACTTCTCGTACAAATACCTTGTTGAAAATAAACCTAAGTACCTTTAAAATTTGCTTTAATTTGAGTTAACAGAAACTTATTGTATATTCAGTTGTTGTAAAAGTTTTTTGAGTGTAGATATATGCATTAAATATGCTTATATATATATCCTTATACCTTATATATCCTTATATATCCTTAACCTTACAAAACGAAGTATTGATCACCATCATTTTGAGTATGTTAACATAATTATTCTTGTTATGCAAAAGTTAACTAAAATTATAAGTACTTATAATTTTAATGTATTCGGTATGCCTACATTATTAGCGCTTGTGTATGTGAGGTTGTACCTTACAGAACATTAAAGTACATTTAATAATGTTTATTTTCGAACACTGTTAATAACAAAACTCTACCCCAGTAGATATACGTGGGTGCTGATGAAGTGCGTGGCTGCACAGAAAAATATCGGTATTTCCCCCAGCTATAAAGTCTAAGTTAAATTTTTCTTCTCTTTAGAAACTCACATTAATTAATAAAAATATTTCATTCAATAAAGAATTGAAAGTACTGAACTTGAACCTGACTAGGGTTGCCAGTTTTGAAATCGTAGAAATCTGTACATGAGAGAAAAAAAATCAGTAACTAATACCAGTTTAGCGCATGCGAATGCAAATACTATTTTAATTTTTGCGAAATCGAATGCAAATATTACAATACGTTAAAAAATCACATGAAAATAAATTTATATAAGAACATGAAGTTGTATTACATACATGGATGTACTACATATAGCATTTTATTTAAACTGAGTCTTGCATTGAGCAAATATGTACTATATTAATTTATTAAAAACATGAACCTTATACCCTTGAGGAATAATACTCTGTATGAGTACCTCAAAGGAAAAAAATTTTGAAGTGAGTTCTAACGGCAGAAATGCTTATTTTACAGTGAGTTCTGAAACTCTTAATGAAAACAATATAAATAATAAACCTGATGAAAGTCTTTTTCTAACGGAAAAGCCACTTTTTCGTCATCGATCAACTTCTCTTTGTCCAATGCCAACTAGTGAATCGTTAACATTACCATTGCCTAGTACTTCTTCATTTAAGTCTGCGATATCATCCACATTGGGCTCGCGTTCATCACTAAACCAAGTTATCAGTACAGATAACAGTACCTCAAAACCCAAGGTACAAGTGGGAATGGACAGATATATAACCGTGGTAAAGCGTGGGCGAAGCCCAAATTCTTCAAAAATTTCATCTGCTCCAAAGATGTCTAGGGATAACAGCGCATCATCTACCAATCGTCAAAATCGTTTTTCATTACTGCAAGACACCGACGACAAGCCCTCTACATCATCGCAAAAGTCTTTTAAGCCACCACCTATTTATCTGAGAGAAAAAAATTCTAACGCACTTATCAAAAAACTGCTGTCGACCATTGGTGAAAATATATAATGAAAAAGATTTCCGAAAAATTGTTAGTGAATTCGAAAAAAATAAAACAAATTTTTACACATACCAACTTAAGAGTGCTAAAGGCCTACTGATAGTATTAAGGGGCATAGATTCATATGTTGAACCCGAAGAAGTAAAAGGTGCACTTGTCGACCAAGGATTCAAGGTAAAAAATGTTACCAACATATTTAATAGAGAAAAGGTCCCACAACCCCTATTTCGGGTTGAACTGGAGCCGAACGACATACAATTGAAAAAAATGAAACCCATCCAATTTATAGCGTAAAGTATCTCTTACATCGTAAAATCACAGTTGAAGAGCCACGTAAGCGTTCAGGTCCCGTACAGAGCCGTAATTGCCAAGAATGTGGCCATACGAAAACTTACTGCAAGTTACCTACAGTGTGTGTTATCTGCGGTGAATTGCATGGTACTGCTAGCTGCACTAAGCCAAAAGATCAAACAGAAAAAAAATGTAGTAATTGTGGAGGTAATCACACAGCTAACTATAGAGGGTGCCCTGTATATTATTTCGTTAAACAGGCTATGGGTCAAAAACCCAAATTAACTCCAGTTCAACCAGTTAACGCAAACTCCGACACTTTTGCACAAATCAGCCAACCAGTTACTTCACATGTATCGTATGCTGATGCTGCTAAGACTAGTTCAATTCCCACGCAAAATGTTCCACCGCCAAATAATTCAACGAATTCAAACTCAAGCTTTAACTTTAGTCGCATTGAAGCTACTATTGAGAATCTGGTGCTAACTATAAACAACTTTACTACAAATATGACAAGTATGATGCAAGAAATGCTGCGAATGCAGAATACACTGCTTCAAGCATTAGTTAATAAGCCATGAACACGTAAAAAATATGTTTCTGGAACGCAAACGGCATTCGCCAACATAAAAATGAAATTGAGCACTTCCTCATGGAAAAAAATATTGATATAATGTTGGTTTCTGAGACTCATTTGACCTCAAGAAGCTTATTTAAAATAAATGGTTACACTTTATATGATACAAAGGACCCGAGAGAGAGCATGTGGTGGATCAGCAATTCTGATTAAGTCAAGACTCAAGCACTATGTCCTTGACAACGTTAGTGAAGAATATTTGCAAGCAACGAATATTTTCGTAGAAAATTTTTGTGCGAATTTCGTGATATCATCAATTTACTCACCTCGAAGATCAGTATGAGAAGTTCTACAAATCGCTTGGATCTTGTTTCGTGGCAGCTGGTGACTACAATGCAAAACATACATACTGGGAATCGCGTCTTGTTACACCTAGAGGTCGAGCCTTGTTCAATACAATTTCAAAAATGGGCTTAGATGTCATTTCGAGTGGGGAGCCTACTTACTGGCCTACTGACGTAAGAAAAATTCCAGATGTTATAGATTTTTCCGTCACGAAAAATATTCATAGGGACTTTATTCATGTAGAGGCCTCTCTAGATCTGTCCTCCGATCACTCTGCAACAATAGTTACAATTTTCAACCCACTAAGGAGTGATTTAACTAACTCATATGTGAAGATGATTAATGGAATCAACTGGCTGGCATTCAAAAAATATCTTAGTAGTCACTGCGTAGAAAACATTCAGCTTAGATCATGCGATGATATTGAATTTAACATTGCCAATCTTAACGAAAATATTAAACAGGCTGCTGAACACGCCACTACCTCCTATCCGCAGACCGGCTTTAACAGAATTTATTTTACGGAAATTGAACGTCTTGTATGTGAAAAAAGGAGAGCTAGAAGAGAATGGCAACAACACAGATCATCCCTAAATAAAATCAGACAAAGAATGTACTAAACGACTCAAAGAGCTGCTATCGTCGGAAAAAATTGCACTACTGGAAAAGTATTTAGAAGGTCTTGATGTAACGTCCGCATCTAATTACTCTTTATGGCGCGCTACTAGAAATCTTAAACGACCCGTTGATCTTAAATCACCACTGCGTACTGCGACCGGAGGCTGGGCAAGAAGCGATAGTGAGAAAGGTAACTTATTTTCTGAGCATTTAAAATCTATATTCACTCCCAATTCATGTACGGGTGCTGCTGATTTACCGATCGTAGTTTCTCTACCCCCTCGTCCCTTAAGGTTTAAGATGCGTGAAGTACAAAAAGTAATTGCTGAACTCAACCCGAAGAAAGCTCCAGGTATTGATGGCATTAGTAACAAAATGCTCATGAGCTTGCCTCATATTGCAATAAGAATCCTGCTATTTACTTTTAATGCTATTTTAAGAATGCAGTATTTTCCACATAACTGGAAACTGGCCAAGATCAAAATGATTCCAAAGGCGGGCAAAGATCTTACCAAGACTGAGGCCTATAAGCTTACTATCTACAATCTCAAAGCTTTTCGAAAAGCTGCTCATGACTAAATTGTCCAAAATTTTAACTGATAATGGGTGCATCCCAGACCATCAATTTGGCTTTAGAAGTCAGAACAGCACGATTGAACAAACGCATAGACTGGTCTAAGTTGTAAGAAGAACATTTGTTTCTCAGGCGTTTGATAAAGTATGGCACGAAGGCCTATTTTTAAAATTGAAGACATATCTGCCAATAAACATTCAAAAGCTTTTGGAAAGTTATATTATTGATAGGAAGTTCACTGTTGTGGAAGGAGAGTTCACGAGTGTGCCCGAATCTATATCTTCTGGTGTGCCCCAGGGTAGTATTCTGGGTCCTGTCTTGTATTTAATATATACTTGTGATATGCCTGTGAGCAATAATATCCATATTTCTACTTTTGCCGATGATACAGCCTGTATGAGTGTGCACGAAAATCCTTATGAGGCATCCCGCAATCTCCAGGCACATATCACTCAGCTGGAAATATGGTTGAACTTATGGAGAATTAAAGTCAATGAACAAAAGTGTGTCCATATAACGTTCACCCTAAGAAGAGATACTTGCTCCCCCATTCGAATCAACAATCAAAATATTCCTCAACATTCCCAAGTGAAATACCTTGGTATACACCTTGATCGAAGACTTACATGGAAACATCATATTGACTCAAGGTTAACTCAGATGAAACTTAAGTTAACTCAAATATATTGGTTGATTGGCAGAAACTCAACACTCAGCCTAGACTGCAAACTTTTGTTATACAAGTCGCTTTTGAAGCCAATATGGCGCTACGGAATTCAGTTATGGGGCACTGCTTCAGCTTCCAATGTCGAGAGAATCCAACGAAGGCAAAACAAAATTTTACGGTTAATAACATCGGCTCCATGGTACATCCAAAATTCTATTATACATCGTGATTTAAATATGCCACTAGTGACTGAAGAAATTGCAAAATACGCAGGCAATTTTTTACCAAAACTCGAATCACATCCTAATCCGCTTGCTCGTAATATTTTGAGCTTTACTGAACACATCCGCCTAAGAAAGAGGGACTCTTTTATACCTAACACTCCAGATGGGAATACTTGAAAATACTTTTTTCCCTTTTTTTGATTATCACTACTAATGTATTATTTACAACTATCACTAAGTTTATGTCCGACACTGGTCGGGCCTAATAAAATTTTTTTTTATAGATTTAAGATTTTAATACTTATTGTTAGTTCATATATGAAGATACAATAAATAAATACATGCATTAAAAAAAAATTCTGTAAATTGGGAGAGTGATATATAAAACTCCTTATTGAGACGGAGTACTTTCAGTTGCATAGAAATTTCACCTAATTCATTAATAAAAAGATGTGAGTCATAACTTGAATAATTGTGAAAGTAAACTGTTATAAACTTGGGAATTTGGTAATTTAAATTACAGTTATTGTGGGCTGCACCTCTTTATTTACCGCTAATGTGACAATGATCTCTAACGCGATCTTTACCTAGAAATTTTTGACAAATATGACAATTCACCGCACTATAAAAATTATAAATCTCAGAAGGGGATAAAGTATCCATTTGCCTATTATTTACTAAATGATTATTATAAATATCCACACAATCTTTAATTAAAAATGAAACAAATTTTTGTGAATCAAATTTCCCTGTATATACCCTCAAAGTCCGCGTAAACCATAAAAAGGACATCAATTTTTCTTTTATGTCCCTTAAAGCTCAGAGTAGCATCTCGACCTGAAGGCATAGTAGTTACAATTTTGCCTTATTCCGCCTCATGATTAGCCATGACGTTCTCCTTATGAGTGTACTGGAGACAGCTGTTGCAAAAAATTAATTTATGGCCATCCTGTGTTAGCCGTAAAAGTCTGTGAATGATAAAAAAATGAAAAATGGATAGAAGTTTATTAGTAAAATGTAAAAAAATATAGATAAATATAAATAAAATATAAAAAAAAGTATATGTATTCTTAAATTCAAACATTCTTAAATTAAATTTTCAAACTTACTTTAATATGTTCTTTATCAAAATGTGTTGATTACGTTCTCCATTTTCTAAAAGCAGTAAGTTGACATGGTTCACTTTCTCGTCCTTGGTCACATAATAAGGACCAATGATCTGATTTGCCCCCTCATCATATCCAAACACATTAACGCTTATTACTGGATTATTTACCTCGAACTCCTTAATTTTCTTTAGTGCTAATGGGTAAGTTAAATTTTTGAAATTTAACGATAACCATTTCGTGTAACAATCGTCTCTGCAGAAATGTCCTGAATGTTATAAGTACTGCAACGTTCTATATGGCTGTATTTGGTAGTATCCATGGCAGCGATTATACACCACTTGACGCAGTATTTCTCACTATTTTCAATATTGATGCAAGCTTTTTTTTCTTAATAGTTTTTCAAGAGTGGATATCCAACTTGATCCTTTGACGAGCGACGATTTCTTGATGTTAATTTCTGCTCGGACTATGCGTGACAAAGTCCAACCAGAATCTCGCTCTTCAAATTCGGACATTTTGGTTGAAATCTCAACCTGCTTACGGAATATTTCTTCTATATTGTCTGCCTTCGTCAGCAAACTCATTTTGGCTACATGTGTTATAACACACAACTCCAGTTCTTCTTCAACAATTTTAATATACTCCGCCACAATACTCAAATGAAATTTAATTATGGTATGCTTAGAGAAAGACATTTGAAATCTCTCAATAAAAATATTTATGTTTTCCTTAATAAATTCTTCCAAGAGAAGTTGGTCTTTTTTATTTAGAATTGCATATGTGGCAATATGATTTTTGAAGGCTTTCGATATTTTGTAATATCTCACATTCTCTTCGACTTCTGTCCTAGCATGCAAAGTACTCATTGGCGTTGGCAGAGTTTCTTCTCTCTTTTCTTCTACTTCTCCATCACTTTCTGGTAAACTTATATCCATAGCATCGTTGTATAAAGTCCCTCCAAGGATATCCACACCTTGTTGATGAGCTTGTTGTTATTGCTGCTGCTGCTCTTGTTGATGATAAGTAAGAGGTTGCCATTGCATCAAATTGGAATACTGCTGTAGTTGATTAACTGGTGTAACGGGATTATAATTGTAACTTGGATACTCATATTGCATTGGTACTCCTGATCCCAAAAACTGATTACTCCATGACATTTGTGTAGGGTAACGGTTAGGCATACCGTATTGTTGATATGAAATATGCTAGTGATGAAATGTATTTATCTTCTGTTGATGATTTTGAACAGATGTCATTTGATCCTGCACGCTATGACTTTTCACGTGATCCAAAAAGGAGTTTTGGTATTTGTATACCTTATGACATCTATTACACTGATAACCTGTATAACTCATTTTTAATTATTTTATTACTATTTCACTTTAACACAATTGCTGATGACTACTTGTTAACGAAAATTAGTAGCAGTATCCTTGCAGCAGTCATAATTTTTACTTTTTGTTTCTCTGCTTATGACTGTATTTAGTTGAAACTTTGCTGCTTTAAAATAATTGTAGACAAAGAAAATGACTACGTTGCAAAATATAAATGTATTCTACACAGACACAAAATATTCCTTCGATCGCACATACATACATACATGCATCATACATACATACATACACATACATGCATCATACATACATACTAGAGACCTGCGTAAACAGTCTTTAAATGTAAATACGTCATGATTTTTAAATGTATTCACGTCGCATTTATTATACTAAACCAATAATAAATGCTGTCGTACTATAAGCGAAGCACGATGGATGTATTGGTGTACGTGTATATCAGTGTTAACAAGCGATGTCGCAAGACAGCTTGTTTGTAACAAACACTCA
This sequence comes from Tachina grossa, assembly GCA_949987645.1. Taxonomy (NCBI): domain Eukaryota; kingdom Metazoa; phylum Arthropoda; class Insecta; order Diptera; family Tachinidae; genus Tachina; species Tachina grossa. The sequence continues at coordinate 88,814,259 of OX465278.1, forward strand.
AAAGCAGTACTGTTGATTAGTGTATGCTTGTTATTTTTCATATTGTACGTTTGAGTGTGTGTGTAGATGGTAAGCTATTATGTGATTAACCGCATACAACTAATGTTAATGCATGTGTGTGCCTTTGCATGTGCGCAGAAAAAGAAATGACCATACACATACATGCATGACGTTTGTACACCCGCTCATGCGTGGAAAGAAGCAAGTATCACAAATTCTTCCGTCACGAAGTGTTTTCTTCTTTACTCTTATACCTACAATACTCAAAAAATTTTCTTGCAAACAGTGTTGTTAACGTTTGTTTTTTAAGATTTCGCTGCAGCGATGCCAACTATTTATAACCGAAACGCGCTAATACCCTTCTCAAAACGCGCTAAAACACGCTAAGTTACAGCATTGTCAAATATTTATGGCAAAAACGCGCTATTTTTACGCGCTAAATTAAATTTCAATAAAAGTCGATGTATGTATGTATTAGTACTTGTATATACAATTAATTTTTCAGATTTTGTAAGATTGGTTCCTCGACATTATGTTTTAATTAACTAAAATCATTTAATACAGAATCAGAATCACCTTCACAATAATCGAAGTGCTTAGTTTTTACTTTTAATTTATTTGTAAAACTTTATAACAACCTATAAATTGTCGAATATTTTTCGATTCAAATGCTTTTTGTTCTTCAGCTATAATAGATGCTTTGAAAGTAATGTACATATTTTGGGTCATTGTATGCAGTACATATCTTTATTTGAGAGATTTCAAAATATTTGTCATTTCAGTATTATAACACGCTTTTTATTCTAACCACGCGCTAATTTAGCGCTTTTTTGAATAAACGCACTAAGACGGAAAAAAGCGCGTTTGGCATAGTTAAAACGCGCCAAATCTAGCGCGAAACGCGCTAAATTGGCATCGCTGATAGCCATGTGCATATTAAAGGGTTGCATTTGTATACTCGTTTGTATAGCTAAAACAAATATACCATGGTATGTACCATATAATTATAGTGTGAGCGACAGAACTAGTATAAGAGTTAAGGCTCAGTTAGCCGACTGTAATGTAATGTAACTGTAACGTAGAAAACAGCTGATTGATATTTTTATATGAAAAGTAGTGTTAAAGAACATAAATACATACATTTACTTTCATAAATAAAATAATTAAAAAGACAACATAGTTTACAATCATACATACATACATTCATACACAACGATATTTTGCTGTTATTAACAAACATACAATCATACACAATTATAAGTTATTAACATTGAATTAATTGCTTACACATCATAAGGTTCATTAACCATTGCTAAGGAAATTTGCTTATTAATTAATTGTTTAAATACAGATTGCATTTACCTCATTTATAAATTAGGTCATGTTATTGTGTTTACTCAAACAATATTAATATTGCATATGTTATTATCTAAGTATAAGCTAAGCACTTTTATTAATTCTTAATTTAATATAAAAGAAAGTAAAAATAAATCATAGTTTAAGTCGTTTTCAATAAGCATATCAAGAGTGTTTTATTACTGAACGGCTTCCTTCAAGTTACAAGTGCTTGTAAGGAATAACTATTTGGGAACCTAGTGCTAGTTCAAATTTATGTGTTTGAACTAATCAACACTAGCCCATTCACAAACATTTTGGTGACCCCGACGTGATCTATAACAGGATCAAAATTCAATCAATAACTACATATTAACACTAGGACATCACTAAGCAGTGGGTATTGCATAGATTCTCCAATCAGTGGATACCATTTATTTAACTACATCAAAGGTTAAATCAAGTCATCCTCTGGTCCACAACAAGGCGAAGATGGTGAGTCTACAAGCTCTTATGATCCAGCAGGAGGAAAGGGCAAATGACATAGACAGAATTATTGCTAATATCAAGAAGGCCCCACAGGATCGAAGGAATCTAGAATTTTACAAAAGCAAGTCCGATGAATTAGCGAAACTTTGGAAGGACTTTGAGAACACAGAGAATGCCATTCGTAGAGATCAAACACTTCCTGACAATGATCCGTATATTGCGAGAAATTTGCACGGGTCCCTTGGAGAAAGGTATAGCACTGCTATGGAAAATATCGACCTTCCAATCAAGAAACTAACTGAGGGCACAAAGCCATTGCCAGCAGTAAGAACTTCAGAAACTTCATTGAGTAACCAGAATACACTAGTTCAAGGACTAGCCAGACGAGTGACTGCCCGTATGATTGCCTTAACACGGCTATTACAAACGTTAACACCATTAGAGGAAGATCAACCGCCAGAGTTTTATACAATCAAGGCAGACACAATAAAAAATCTATGGAATAAAGTCCAAACCAACAACAACAGACCGAAGATCCTTCAACATTAGGATTAACTCAAAATGAATATAATGATTTGGAAGACTTAGTGCAATACACAATAATACAACTCGCAGTAAATACAAATAAACAAAAGGAGAGCGGTGTTAGCGGACGTAGCGTAGCATGTTCAACACAATTATGAGCAGAGCTATCATCACACAGTTCACTACCGCTTTCAAAAATTGTTATTCCCCACTTCAATGAAGACTATTTGAAGTGGATGCAATTTTATGAACTATTTCAAGAAATGGTACACAAGCAACCGCTTCCAAGCGTACAGAAAATGTGGTATCTCAAAACCAATTTGTCAGCGGAAGCTGGCAAACTGATAAGTCACTTAGCTTTATCAGAAGAAAACTACACCACAGCGTGGTCGTTACTTTATGAACGGTACAACAAGAAAAGAGTACTGGTAGCTACATTGATTGAAAAAATTCTGAATCAGCCCAACGGAACATTATCTCCTGCATCAATAAAGGCTCTTCATGATACCACAAAAGAATGCTTGCTGGCATTGAACAATTTAAACATCGACACATCGTCATGGGATGCCATACTCATTCAATTATTGCTGAAAAAACTCGAACAAACCATTTACATTCAATTCATGCATTCACTACAAAAGCCAAAAGAAGTGCCTACAATTAGTGAATTATTGTCGTTTCTAGAGAGGCAATTCGAATCAATGGAATCGATTGGGTACAAAGAAAAATCAACCAATCATCAAACTACAAGCAAGGCTATAACTGCTGTAGCATCAGGAGAAGGTAGCATCAAATGTAAGCTGTACAACAACAGTAACCATCGCATTCACCATTGTAAACAATTCATTGCAATGACAGAATATGACCGACTAAAATGGGTACAACAGCACGAATTATGTGTGAACTGTTTCAAGGCCAATCATTCAGCAAAGGCATGTCCTCATGGTAATTGCAAGAAATGTAATAATAAACACAACACGTTATTGCACTTGCCACCAAAATCACAGCATATAGGTATCTCAAGTTCACCCCTTCAGTTGACTAACCAAAAACAACAAGAGACTACAAGCAACGCAGTTGCAGTCTCTTCAGCCTCGACTGCATCTGAAGCTAGAAACCAGAGCTACGTCATCTTAGCTACGGCAACAGTCATCATCAAGGCCGCAAATGGCAATTCAAGTGAATTTAGAGCCATATTAGACTCAGGATCACAAGTCAACATTGTGAGTGAACGACTTATCAAAAAATTATCCCTTTCAACTACAGAAGCCCCATTATGCATTGATGGAGTTGGAAGAATCCAGAAAAAGGCACATAAACGCATTAATGTGCAAATGTTATCCAGAGATCATAACGTTTCAACAAACTTGGAAGCCTTCGTGTTACCCAGCATCATCCCAGCGCAACCGAGCCATATTATTATATTAACAACTATGGAAACTCGATGAAGTAGAAACGAACGCCAAAATATTGTCTTCGGCAGAAAATCTATGTGAAAATCATTTCAACCAACATATAAGGAATAATTCTGATGGGCGCTTCATTGTCAGCTTACCATTTAAAGATAATTCAACTGCACTAGGCCACTCACACCAATTGGCTTACAATAGATTCATTAGTTTGGAAAATCGACTCTATAAGAACGAAAATATGAGACGTGAGTACATTAAGTTTATGAGAGAATATGAGCAATTGGGTCACATAGAAAAGGTTAATATACACAATATACCTAATCCAAGATATTTTATTCCACATCATTGCGGGCTAAGGCCCGAGAGTACATCAACAAAACTTAGAGTAGTGCTCGACGCTTCCGCTAAAACGTCAACAGGATACTCGTTAAATGACTTAATGTATGCTGGCCCTACTGTACAAAGTGATTTATTTTCGATTCTACTTAGATTTCGCATGCCTAAATTCGTATTTACAACTGACATCGAGAAAATGTATTGTCAAATACTAATCAACCCAGCCGACCATCAGTATCAGTTGATCATTTGGAGAGAGGACCCTTCATCACCAATTAATTATTACAGGTTGAATACCGTTACCTACGGCACTAGAGCAGCTCCATACTTGGCCACAAGGTGCTTACAACGTATTGCAGAAGAAAATACAGCACGATACCCACTCGGTTCTCAGATGCTAAGAGATAACTTTTATGTGGATGATGGTCTCGGTGGCTCATATAGTCTAAATTTGGCGATTGAGACTCAATGGCAACTACAAATGATACTGCAAGAACATGGCTTCATCCTGAAAAAATGGTGCTCAAATAATGAAAGGCTGCTGAAAGATATACCCCACAGTGACAGAGTAGTTGATTTAGATTGTTAATACATACATTACTTCATTATAATACTTTTATTTACTTTTATTATTATTAAAAGTTGTATATATTTTTAAAGCAATCCTTCCCTTTTTTTTTATTATAACAAATATAAATTTTGTTTATGTAGTATTTTAAGTTCATTTAACCAATGGTTCATTATAAAAATATATTTAATGTAAATTCTGCTTATGTTGTATTCTAAGTTCATTAACCAAGTTTTGTTTACAAATTAATAAGTTTCATATTGCAATCAGTTAAACCTTCATAGTGAAGAGACATTAAAGCGGATTTTTTTTACATACATACATACGAAACAAATATAAAAAACAACAAAATCAAAAATTATACAAAAAATATTCGTAATACATATTCACCTTGATAAATAAGCTTATTGGCTTTACTAATATTTTTTACATAGCAAGAAATAGCAAAAACAAAAAAAAACCGTATACACAAACAAAGTTCCCTTGAAGAATAATACTCTGTATGAGTACCTCAAAGGAAAAAAATTTTGAAGTGAGTTCTAACGGCAGAAATGCTTATTTTACTGTGAGTTCTGAAACTCTTAATGAAAAAAATATAAATAATAAATCTGATGAAAATCTTTTTTTAACGGCAAAGCCAATTTTTCGTCAGCGATCAACTTCGCTTTGTCCAATGCCAACTAGTGAATCGTTAACATTACCATTGCCTAGTACTTCTTCATTTAAGTCTGCGATATCATCCGCATCGGGCTCGCCTTCATCACTAAACCAAGTTATCACTACAGATAACAGTAGCTCAAAACCCAAGGTACAAGTGGGAATGGACAGATATATAACAGTGGTAAAGCGTGGGCGAAGCCCAAATTCTTCAAAAATTTCATCTGCCCCAAAGATGTCTAGGGATAACAGCGCATCATCTACCAATCGTCAAAATCGTTTTTCATTATTGCAAGACACCGACGACAAGCCCTGTACATCATCGCAAAAGTCTTTTAAGCCACCACCTATTTATCTGAGAGAAAAAAATTCTAACGCGCTTATAAAAAAACTACTGTCGACCATTGGTGAAAATACTTTTCACATCATTCCAATTAAACGAGTAATATTGATGAAACTAAAATCCAAATATATAATGAAAAAGATTTCCGAAAAATTGTTAGTGAATTCGAAAAAAATAAAACAAATTTTTACACATACCAACTTAAGAGTGCTAAAGGCCTACAGATAGTATTAAAGGGCATAGATTCATATGTTGAACCCGAAGAAGTAAAATGTGCACTTGTCGACCAATGATTCAAGGTAAAAAATGTTACCAACATATTTAATAGAGAAAAGGTCCCCCAACCCCTATTTCGGGTTGAACTGGAGCCGAATGACATACAATTGAAAAAAAAATGAAACCCATCCAGTTTATAACATAAAGTATCTCTTACATCGAAAAATCACAGTTGAAGAGCCACATAAGCGTTCAGGTCCCGTACAGTGCCATAATTGCCAAGAATATGGCCATACGAAAACTTACTGCAAGTTACCTACAGTGTGTGTTATCTGCGGTGAATTGCATGGTACTGCTAGCTGCACTAAGCCAAAAGATCAAGCAGAAAAAAAATTTAGTAATTGTGGAGGTAATCACACAGCTAACTATAGAGGGTGCCCTGTATTTTCTTTCGTTAAACAGGCTATGGGTCAAAAACCCAAGCTAACTCCAGCTCTACAAGTAAACGCGAACTCCGACACTTTTGCTCAAATCAGCCAACCAGTTACTTCATCGTATGCTGATGCTGCTAAGACTAGTTCAATTCCCACGCAAAATTTTCCACCGCCAAATAATTCAACGAATTCACACTCAAGCTTTAACTTTAGTCGCCTTGAAGCTACTATTGAGAATCTGGTGCTAACTATAAACAACTTTACTACAAATATGACAAGTATGATGCAAGAAATGCTGCGAATGCAGAATACACTGCTTCAAGCATTAGTTAATAAACCATGAACACGTTAAAAATATGTTTCTGGAACGCAAACGGCATTCGCCAACATAAAAATGAACTTGAGCACTTCCTCATGGAAAAAAATATTGATATAATGTTGGTTTCTGAGACTCATTTGACCTCAAGAAGCTTATTTAAAATAAATGGTTACACTTTATATTATACAAAGGACCCGAGAGAGAGAGCATGTGGTGGATCAGCAATTCTGATTAAGTCAAGACTCAAGCACTATGTCCTTGACAACGTTAGTGAAGAATATTTGCAAGCAACGAATATTTTCGTAGAAAATTTTTGTGCGAATTTCGTGATATCATCAATTTACTCACCTCCCAGATTTTCAGTTAGCGAAGATCAGTATGAGAAGTTCTACAAATCGCTTGGATCTTGTTTCGTGGCAGCTGGTGACTACAATGCAAAACATACCTACTGGGGATCGCGTCTTGTTACACCTAGAGGTCGAGCCTTGTTCAATACAATTTCAAAAATGGGCTTAGATGTCATTTCGAGTGGGGAGCCTACTTACTGGCCTACTGACGTAAGAAAAATTCCAGATGTTATAGATTTTGCCGTCACGAAAAATATTCATAGGGACTTAATTCATGTAGAGGCCTCTCTAGATATGTCCTCCGATCACTCTCCAACAATAGTTACAATTTTCAACCCACTAAGGAGTGATTTAACTAACTCATATGTGAAGATGATTAATGGAATCAACTGGCTGGTATTCAAAAAATATCTTAGTAGTCACTGCGTAGAAAACATTCAGCTTAGATGATGCGATGATATTGAATTTAATATTGCCAATCTTAACGAAAATATTAAACAGGCTGCTGATCACGCCACTACCTCCTATCCGCAGACCGGTTTTAACAGAATTTATTCTACGGAAATTGAACGTCTTGTATGTGAAAAAGGAGAGCTATAAGAGAATGGCAACAACACAGATCACCCCTAAATAAAATCAGACTTAAAGAATGTACTAAACGACTCAAAGAGCTGCTATCGTCGGAAAAAATTGCACTACTGGAAAAGTATTTAGAAGGTCTTGATGTAACGTCCGCATCTAATTACTCTTTATGGCGCGCTACTAGAAATCTTAAACGACCCGTTGATCTTAAATCACCATTGCGTACTGCGACCGGGGGCTGGGCAAGAAGTGATAGTGAGAAAGGTAACTTATTTTCTGAGCATTTAAAATCTGTATTCACTCCCAATTCATGTACGGGTGCTGCTGATTTACCGAGTGTAGTTTATCTACCCCCTCGTCCCTTAAGGTTTAAGATGCGTGAAGTACAAAAAGTAATTCCTGAACTCAACCCGAAGAAAGCTCCAGGTATTTATGGCATTAGTAACAAAATGCTCATGAACTTGCCTCATATTGCAATAAGAATCCTGCTATTTACTTTTAATGCTATTTTAAGAATGCAGTATTTTCCACATAACTGGAAACTGGCCAAGATCAAAATGATTCCAAAGGCGGGCAAAGATCTTACCAAGACTGAGGCCTATAAGCTTACTATCTACAATCTCAAAGCTTTTCGAAAAGCTGCTCATGACTAAATTGTCCAAAATTTTAACTGATAATGGGTGCATCCCGGACCATCAATTTGGCTTTAGAAGTCAGCACAGCACGATTGAACAAACGCATAGACTGGTCCAAGTTGTAAGAAGAACATTTGAAGAAAAGAAGTATTGTTCTGCTCTCTTTATTGATGTTTCTCAGGCATTTGATAAAGTATGGGACGAAGGCCTAGTTTTAAAATTGAAGACAGATCTGCCAATAAACATTCAAAAGCTTTTGGTAAGTTATATTATTGATAGGAAGTTCACTGTTGTGGAAGGAGAGTTCACGAGTGTGCCCGAATTTATATCTTCTGGTGTGCCACAGGGTAGTAGTCTGGGTCCTGTCTTGTATTTAATATATACTTGTGATATGCCTGTAAGCAATAATATCCATATTTCTACTTTTGCCGATGATACAGCCTGTATGAGTGTGCACGAAAACCCTTATGAGGCATCCCGCAATCTCCAGGCACATATCACTCAGCTGGAAATATGGTTGAACTTATGGAGAATTAAAGTCAATGAACAAAAGTGTGTCCATATAACGTTCACCCTAAGAAGAGATACTTGCTCCCCCATTCGAATCAACAATCATAATATTCCTCAACATTCCCAAGTGAAATACCTTGGTATACACCTTGATCGAAGACTTACATGGAAACATCATATTGACTCTAAGTTAACTCAGATGAAACTTAAGTTAACTCAAATCTATTGGTTGATTGGCAGAAACTCAACACTCAGCTTAGACTGCAAACTTTTACTGTACAAGTCGCTTTTGAAGCCAATATGGTGCTACGGAATTCAGTTATGGGGCACTGCTTCAGCTTCCAATGTCGAGAGAATCCAACGAAGGCAAAACAAAATTTTACGGTTAATAACATCGGCTCCATGGTACATCCAAAATTCTATTATACATCGTGATTTAAATATGCCACTAGTGACTGAAGAAATTGCAAAATACGCAGGCAAATATTTAACAAAACCCGAATCACATCCTAATCCGCTTGCTCGTAATATTTTGAACTTTACTGGACACATCCGCTTAAAAAAGAGGGACACACGGGCTCTTATACCTAACACTCCAGATGGGACTACTTGAAAATACTTTCCCCCCCCCCCCCCTTTTTTTTGATTATCACTACTAATGTATTATTTATAACTACCACTAAGTTTATGTCCGACACTGGTCGGGCCTAATAATTTTTTTTTTTATAGATTTAAGATTTGAATACTTATTGTTAGTTCACATATGAAGATACAATAAATAAATACATGCATTATAAAAAAAAAAAAAAATATTGCAATCAGTCATTTACCTTTAAGAATAGTATTGCAATAATTTATAAAATGCAAAGTCAGGCTTTATGAGAATTGCTGAATATGTACATTGCTAGTAATTTTAATGTAGACATAAGAAAATAAAATTGTATAAAAGACTGGCAAAAATAAAGAAATTATGGCAAACAAAAATTAACTTTCTTGATTGCTTAACTGGTCTTAGTGCTTCAACTAAAACTTAAATTTTAATCACATTAGCACATGGTGTTTCCACCTGGGCTAAAAACAAAATAAAAACAATATAAAACAAAACAAATTTATACACTCTGAGCTCCAAAGAAAACCTTTGATGCTCAACCATTTACACACAGTTGTCAACGCAACATTTGGTGACCCCGACGGTCCTGTAGTAAGGTACAGGATTCAAACAACAGAAAACATATTTCAACACAATAGTCCTGTAGCAAGGTACAGGATTTCATCAACAGAAGACATAATTCAACACGACAATCCTATCACAAGGTACAGGATTGCATCATCAGAATACACATTTCAACTCGAAGGTCCTGTAGCAAGTTACAGGTTTCCATCATCAGACATTTCAGCCCAACGGTCCTGAAGCTAGATCATTCTAGTGACCCAAACAATCCTGAAAACAGAAACAGGAGCAAATCAAAACACAAAGCATCGGTAAAAATATCGTTCCTTGTACATAAGAAATGGAATCGTTTGAAGACCTGGTAGCAGCCCAACAGACCACGGCGGAGCAAATAGAGGCAATAGTCCGCAATTTCAAAAAAGACTCTTCTACAAAAAAAAAACTTCAGAGTACTTCTTGGAGCGTCTACAGCAGCTTGACAAGGCATGGCTAGAGTTTGAGACCACTGACAACAAAATAAGGTGCCTCTTAAATCTACCATTACAACACAATTATTTTACAGACCAATATTTAGGTATTTCGGACGATACACTCAAATACAAAGAGCTGTTTGAGTCCGAAAGTAAAAAAGTGAAGAAACCAACACCATCGATGAGATAATTAGAAGAAGGAGCAAGCAGTGGTATGCAGGAAAAAACACAACCTGATGATATCACAAGCAAAGTTCTTCGCAATCAGCGGGCATTGACGAGAGCATTAAGACGAACTATTGATTTTGAGTCCATTCCTTCCAGAATTTGCGTTTGATTTCTGAAGTTATTTTCCATCTTGCATCTAACGATATGCTTGGGGGTTGAGCATTTACATCTACTGCTGATGTCAAAGGTTCCCCTACTAAAAAGTGACCTGGAGTAAGAGCTTGAAGATCATCGTTGCTTGATGAGAGAGGGACTAGTGGCCGTGAATTCAAGATTGCTTCTATTTCAACTACTATTGTTTCCAATTCTCCATATGTAAGTGATGCAGCTGACACACTTCTCAGTAAAAGATGTTTGGCGGATTTGACAGCCGCTTCACAAAGTCCACCGAAGTGAGGGGCTCTTGGTAGAATGAATTTAAAATTTATTGACTGATTGCTGCATACTCGTGTAATCTTCTCTTGCGATGATTGAGAATATATTGATTCTTTTAATTCAGTAATTTTATTGTTTTCTCCTACGAAGTTAGTAGCATTGTCGCAATACAAAGACTGACAGTGGCTTCTTCTGCTGATGAAACGTCGTAGTGCACCTATGAATGCTTCTGTAGACAGATTTGATACGACTTCCATGTGAATGGCCTTAGTCGCGAAGTAACAAAATACTGCAATATAGGCCGTGTCTGGCTTTTTACCCCTGATTTTGTGATGAATCCAAATTGGGCCAAAATAATCCACTCCTGTGGTTATGAAAGGACGTGCTGGGGTCACTCTATCTGCCAGAAGATTTCCCATTAATTGTTTGAAAAGCACCGGCCTAGCCTTAGTGCATCGTATGCATTTGTGGACGGTACTTCGTGCCAGTGATTTCCCGTTCGTAATCCAGAACTGTGACCTGGATGCTGCTAACAATGACTGTGGGCCACAATGACGGTTCTCTTCGTGTAGCTTGAGCATTAATAATTTTGTCATAGGATGATTATGTGTTAAAATTGCAGGATGTTTTGCCTTGATCGATAATGTTGACTGCTCCAGACGACCACCCACGCGCATTATCTGATGTTCATCCATGAATGGGTTTAACGAGACCAAGGGACTTGTTTTATGTACAGGTGCTTGATGTGATAGCCTTTCCAGTTTTTCCCCAAACTCTGCTGCTTGGATGATCTTGATGATAATGTTCAGAGCTTCTTCTAATTCGAATGCATCGAGATCCCTTTTGTTTGAGCGATAAATATTTGTAATTTTGGAATTTCTAATAAATCTCAACACATAACCGATCGTGTGTTGAAGAGTTTTAAATGAGTTTCGGTGGTTTATCCGATTTATAATGTCTGCATAATTCTGCTGCAAAGTGGCTACTGTTAGAACATGCTTTGTCATTTTACGTTCTTCATTGCAAGGTGTCTCAATTGCTTGTGAAGTTGAGGTTGTCCATTCACTCCTTTGTCCCGAGAGAAATAAAGGACCATCAAACCACATTGAATGTTGTGAAAGGTTTTCTGGTGCTATTCCTCGAGATATTGCATCGGCTGGATTTTCTTTAGAACTGACGTGTCGCCATTGATGTGAATCGCTTAGGCCTTGAATTTTTGTTATCCTGTTTGCTACAAAGGTGTGGAAGGATGATGCTGACGAGTTTATCCAAGCAAGAACAATTTTTGAGTCCGACCAAAAAAAAATTGCCGTATTTTGTAGACGAAGATCTTCTTTTACCTTATTTGTTAGTTCAACACCTAATACCGCCGCGCATAATTCCAAGCGAGGCAACGTTTGCCTTTTGATGGGTGCTACTCTAGACTTGGAACATAGCAATCTGGTTACAACAGTTTTGTCTTTATATGTTGAACGAATGTAGATTGCTGTGCCATAAGCTCGTTCAGATGCATCGACAAACGTATGAATTTCTGTGGTGAGTGGGTTTCCGTGTTTTAATACGAATCTCTCTATCTTTATTTTGTTTAGGGTTTCTATATTTGTGCGAAATTTATTCCATTATTTCTGAAGATTCATGGGTAACTCGTCATCCCATGAAATTGGTAACTGCCACAGCTCTTGCAAAAATATCTTGGCTCGTACAACTACCGGCCCAAAAATCCCTAGAGGATCAAATATCTTGGCTAGTTCTGAACTGACTATTCTTTTTGTTACCTGTGTGGCCGTTGGCTTTTGTGACCTTCCACATAATTGATCAGACTTTGGGAGCCATATTAATCCGAGTGTTTTAATTGAGCAATCTGAATTCTCGTCTAAATCCAAGTTGATTTCCTGGTCTTCAGGTGCAATTCCACTCAATAACTGAAGATGATTTGAACACCACTTACGCAGCTTAAAACCAGCTTCTCTTAGGATTAAGCTTAGTTGTCGTTGTGACTCTCATGCTGTGCTAATAGAATCAGCTCCGGTGAGGCAATCATCCACATAAAAATCATCACGTAAAATTGACGCACCTTGTGGATATTTTGTAGCGTTTTGAATAGCTAAATGTTAAAGGCATTTAGTTGCCAGGTAGGGTGCAGAGGAGGTGCCATATGTTACAGTTTTTAGACGATAATATTCGATGTCTTGATGCTTGTTGTATCTCCATATGATGAGCTGGAACATCTGGTCCGTGTCATCGATTTGAATTTGCCGGTACATTTTCTCTATATCTGCAGTGAAGACAATTCTGTGCATCCTAAATCGCAACAGTACCGAAAACAGCTCACTTTGTACGGTTGGTCCGGCATGTATTATTTCATTCAAAGAGGAACCGCTGGATGCCTTAGCTGATGCGTCAAAAACTACTCTTAGTTTTGTGGTTGAGCTGTCAGGTTTCAGTACGCAGTGGTGCGGCATGACGTAATGTAAATTAGGAATGTCGTCCTTTTGTATTTCTTCCAGGTGTCCCAAGTCTTCGTACTCCTGCATGAATTTGTTGTATCCTGTTCTAAGCTCAGGATTAAGGTTCAATCGTTTTTCCAATGCTAAAAACCGATTGAATGCCACTGTTTTGGAACTTCCGAGAACGGATGGATTTTCTGCAAATGGTAGGCGCACAATGAATCTCCCATCCTCGTTTCTTTTAACGTTTTGTGCAAAATGATCCTCACATCGTTTCTCAGCCAAAGATAGTGCTCGTTCTGTATTATTCGCATCTTCAAGCTTCCAGAATTTTTCAATAAGCTGGTTTGTTGTTTGCTCTTCTGGAGTAAACACTGCACAAGTTACCGAGTTGTCGTTTCCTTTTTGTAATTTACCCGTGACGATCCAACCCAATGCTGTGTTTTGCAGAATAGGTAGTTTTTGGTTGATCTTTATTTGTTGTGGGCGCATCAATTCATGGTAAAATTCAGCTCCGAGCAATATGTCAATTTTATCAATTTGATTGAAACATGGATCAGCTAATTTAATATTTTCAGGGAGATTCCAATCTAACGTGTCGAAAGAATTTGTAGGCTGAGGTGGTACAATAGTTGGAAGAACAAATGCTTCGATTCTGGTGGCATAGCTGCCTGAATATACATGTAGTTCTATATTGATTCGTTGGGATACGTTTTGAATCTAATAAAGCTCGAAATGTGCATGTGTCATCATTGGCTCCAACTGCCTTTACTCTTGCAGTGGCTAGTAATACGTAAGTATTGTCGATGAGCTGTTTGTTTGTTGTAGCTACGATTGGCTTATTTTCATTTGATACAGACGCTGGTTTTTGTGTTCCTTCTGCCGATGTTGCTGAAGTGTTTCCTCTCGCTAATTCTAAGTGCAACAATGTGTTGTGTCTGTTTGTGCACTTTGAGCAAGACCGTGACGTGCATGCCTTGGCAGCATGATCTGATTTAAAGCAGTTGACGCAAAGCTTCTTTTTTTGTGTCCATTGTAATCTCCCAGCTGGGGACATTTTTAGGAACCTTTCACAGTAGTATATGGGATGCCCAGGCATTCCACATACTTTACAGTTTGGGGTTGATGTAGCTGCAGTTATAAGTTTGGCTCTATCCTTCCCCCCACAAGATTCGTAAGACCTTCCGCGTGTTTCCAATGCTTGGAAACGGTGTTCTATAAATCTAAGCAGATCTTTTAGACTTACGAGTTTCTGGTTGTTTTCTAGTGATTGTTCAAATACAGTTTGAGTTGATTGATCGAGTTTTTTCAACAAAATGTGAACAATTATGGCGTCCCAACTGTCCACTGGCAGTCCTTGTGCGGTTAAACCATTGATGCATTCTTTAGTGACATCATGTATATTTTTTAGCGCTTGTGCCGTTTCGGTTTTCATTTGCGGATGAGAAAGCAAGTTGTTAAGTAGCGTTGTCACAATGAGCCTTTTGTTATCGTACCTATCAACCAAAATGTTCCATGCAATTTCATAATTTGCTGTTGTAACTGGCAAATGTTTTACTAGTGCTTTTGGTTCGTCTGCTAGATGTGTAGTTAAGTAAAACATTTTCTCAACTTCGCTCATTGATGCGTTATGGATTAGCTGGGTATAAAGATCTTTAAAGGCTACCCATTGTAGATAACTGCCGCTGAATTTCGGAATCTGAATTTTTGGTAGATGGGGTTGACAATGCTCAGTGCTACGTGGGTTGTTTTCGCTGATATTATTCACATACTGCTCCAGCTCACATTGAATGCTGTGCACCTCTGCTTGCATTTCGTAAAAATCATCCAATGTGTAGCCGTCTATTTGTTAATAATAATATGATAATTAATGATATGATAATTAATGATAATCCTGCTGACATTTTATCGCGAGGAGTGCAACCAGCCAATCTAACTAACAATGGATTGTGGTTTCAAGGACCAACGTTTCTTCATGGCAAGGAGGTAATATGGCCATCAAAATTCCCACATCAATTACCCAATACAGACGACATCGAAATTAAAAAGACAATTATAGCAGCCACAACAACATCAAGCACTGACTTCATTTATAGAATCAACCATAAAAATTCTAGCATATGTCCTCAGATTCATAAAAAACAGTAGAATGTCTATTGCAAGTCGACCAACACACTCATCAATTACGCCAAAAGAGTTAGACGATTCCCTTTACATAATTGTTAAGGCAATACAGTCTTCAGAATTCGCAACAGAGATAACACAACTACAAAAGGCCGAGATAATTAACAAAAATAGCTCACTTAACAGTTTAACACCATTTTTGGATAAGGAAGGCATTTTTCGAGTAGGAGGGCGGCTAAAACACTCCAACTTACATCCAGATATGAAACATCCAATAATACTACCATACAACGATCCCTTGGCAAGACTCTTATTTATTATGATACATGAAGACAATAAGCATTGTGGACCGACTGCAATGCTGAATACAATAAGACAAAAATTTTGGCCAATAAAAGGGAAAATAATAGCTCGAGCCGTCATTCAAAAATGTGTAAGATGTACTAGAGCACGGCCACTGCTTTATCAACAAATAATGGGCAATCTTCCCCAACCTAGAATCACACCTGCTCGACCATTTATAAATTCAGGTGTGGACTATTGTGGTCCATTCTGGATACACTACAAAGTGAGGGGCAAACGGCCAACGAAAGCTTACATAGCGGTATTTTGCTGCTTTGCCACAAAGGCAGTTCCCTTAGAGCTGGTATCTGATCTATCAACAGAGTCATTCATTGGTGCCCTTAAAAGATTTATAGCTCGTCGTGGTCATTGTCAAAACATTTACTGTGACAACTCAACAAATTTTGTAGGAGCAAAGAACACTTTATCGGAAATATCTGAAGCAATACATGCTGATAAGGCACAGGAGGCAATAATATCCGCTTCGAGCTCTAAGGGGATACACTTTCATTTTATCCCACCAAGAGCTCCTCACTTTGGAGGCTTATGGGAGGCCGCCGTGAAGTCAGCAAAGCACCTTTTGGTACGCCGTGTGTCAACCCGGTCACTGTTTGGTGTTCTTGATTCGAAGTATGCAGAAGAAATGTCAAGGACTATTAACACAGCCAAAACAGAGCAGGACCACATTGTAAAATTGTTAAGAAATCAAACATCAATAATTGATCAACCATAAATGTTATCAAACAAGATGAAATAAACTCGCAGCAGAAGATTACCGAGCTTCTAAAAATGGTTGATGAAAACAAAAATGAATTGTTTAAGAAAGCTTCACAAGCCAGTAACTTTCAAATCATTGGACTTCTCTCAACACATTTAACATTAATAGCAATTAACCTACAAATAATTGAGGCTGAAATCATAAATGTACTTGCCGACGTTCACAATGGAAAAATTAGTCCTCTTTTGTTATCTCCTCAGCAATTAAAAAAGGAAATGGCTACAATCAAGATTCACTTTCCAGAAACTTACACGCTTCCAATAACAGAAGATAATTTGATGGATCTATATAAACTGATGAATGCTAAGGGTGTCGTAACAAGGAGAGAAGTGATTTTTGAAATTAAAATACCTCTAATTAATCAACAGATCTTTGAGTTATTTAAAATAGTACCAGTTTCGACAATCAAAAACAACACTTTAATTGCTATTAAACCAGACATGTCATACTTTGCCATAGATGCACACATAGATGAATATATTCCATTTACGACAGATGATGTATCTAACTGTATCATGACAAAAAACAAAGAGTACATTTGCAAAAATAAGCAATCTAAGTTCAAAAGGAATTCTGAGGTTGGTCTTTGTGAGATCAATATATTCAACAATCGATCCACAGCCAACTGCAACCTCAACAAGATCCCAGGTCCAGTAGCCTGGATTCAATTAAATTCACTAAACAAGTGGATTTTTGCTACTACTGTGGAAATTGAATCATCCATGGTATGTGGCAGGGAAACTACGCTGTTCATAATTAAAAACACTGGACTAATGGAAGTTGGTCCCGACTGCATAATCAAAAACAATTTTGTAACAATACAAGGACATTTTGGCATTACAAATAGTGTCCATGCATCATATGTTAAATTAAAGCATATTGACTCAATAAGTAGGCCAGAAGAAATAGAAAGGATATTTAATACTACAAGCCATAATTACAATACGCAATTAGACCAGCTAACAAACCTTCAAAAACCATTAAATGACGCAAATCTAGAACATTTACCCGAAGTTATTAACTCTAATAGTCAACATCATCATGCAGTAAGCTACACCGCATTAGTCCTATGCTTAATAACATTACTTATTCTGCTAATATGGAAAGTACACAACAAACAAAGGCAAACCTACCGAAATGCACCGAGGCCCGCATTTCGATCAAGACCAGCAACCATAGATACTTCAAGAGTTTTAATCTGTCCCATCAACCAGTAACAGTGCCCAGAACTTATTTGAACTGTGTTCAACGCGGCGGAGAATGTTAAAGAACATACATACATACATTTACTTTCATAAATAAAATAAATAAAAAGACAAAATAGTTTACAATCATACATACATACATTCATGCACAACGATATTTTGCTGTTATTAACAAACATACAGTCATACACAATTATAAGTTATTAACATTTAATTAATTGCTTACACATCATAAGGTTCATTAACCATTGCTAAGGAAATTAGCTTATTAATTAATTGTTTAAATACAGATTGCATTTACCTCATTTATAAATTAGGTCATGTTATTGTGTTTACTCAAAGAATATTAATATTGCATATGTTATTATCTAAGTATAAGCTAAACACTTTTATTAATTCTTAATTTAATATAAAAGAAAGTAAAAATAAATCATAGTTTAAGTCGTTTTCAATAAGCATATCAAGAGTGTTTTATTACTGAACGGCTTCCTTCAAGTTACAAGTGCTTGTAAGGAATAACTATTTGGGAACCTAGTGCTAGTTCAAATTTATGTGTTTGAACTAATCAACACTAGCCCATTCACAAACATTTTGGTGACCCCGACGTGATCTATAACAGGATCAAAATTCAATCAATAACTACATATTAACACTAGGACATCACTAAGCAGTGGGTATTGCATAGATTCTCCAATCAGTGGATACCATTTATTTAACTACATCAAAGGTTAAATCAAGTCATCCTCTGGTCCACAACAAGGCGAAGATGGCGAGTCTACAAGCTCTTATGATCCAGCAGGAGGAAAGGGCAAATGACATAGACAGAATTATTGCTAATATCAAGAAGGCCCCACAGGATTGAAGGAATCTAGAATTTTACAAAAGCAAGTCCGATGAATTAGCGAAACTTTGGAAGGACTTTGAGAACACAGAGAATGCCATTCGTAGAGATCAAACACTTCCTGACAATGATCCGTATATTGTGAGAAATTTGCACGGGTCCCTTGGAGAAAGGTATAGCACTGCTATGGAAAATATCGACCTTCCAATCAAGAAACTAACTGAGGGCACAAAGCCATTGCCAGCAGTAAGAACTTCAGAAACTTCATTGAGTAACCAGAATACATTAGTTCAAGGACTAGCCAGACGAGTGACTGCCCGTATGATTGCCTTAACACGGCTATTACAAACGTTAACACCATTAGAGGAAGATCAACCGCCAGAGTTTTATACAATCAAGGCAGACACAATACAAAATCTATGGAATAAAGTCCAAACCAACAACAACAGACCGAAGATCCTTCAACATTAGGATTAACTCAAAATGAATATAATGATTTGGAAGACTTAGTGCAATACACAATAATACAACTCGCAGTAAATACAAATAAACAAAAGGAGAGCGGTATTAGCGGACGTAGCGTAGCATGTTCAACACAATTACGAGCAGAGCTATCATCACACAGTTCACTACCGCTTCCAAAAATTGTTATTCCCCACTTCAATGGAGACTATTTGAAGTGGATGCAATTTTATGAACTATTTCAAGAAATGGTACACAAGCAACCGCTTCCAAGCGTACAGAAAATGTGGTATCTCAAAACCAATTTGTCAGGGGAAGCTGGCAAACTGATGTCACTTAGCTTTATCAGAAGAAAACTACACCACAGCGTGGTCGTTACTTTATGAACGGTACAACAAGAAAAGAGTACTGGTAGCTACATTGATTGAAAAAATTCTGAATCAGCCCAACGGAACATTATCTCCTGCATCAATAAAGGCTCTTCATGATACCACAAAAGAATGCTTGCTGGCATTGAACAATTTAAACATCGACACATCGTCATGGGATGCCATACTCATTCAATTATTGCTGAAAAAACTCGAACAAACCATTTACATTCAATTCATGCATTCACTACAAAAGCCAAAAGAAGTGCCTACAATTAGTGAATTATTGTCGTTTCTAGAGAGGCAATTCGAATCAATGAAATCGATTGGGTACAAAGAAAAATCAACCAATCATAAAATTACAAGCAAGGCTATAACTGCTGTAGCATCAGGAGAAGGTAGCATCAAATGTAAGCTGTACAACAATAGTAACCATCGCATTCACCATTGTAAACAATTCATTGCAATGACAGAATATGACCGACTAAAATGGGTACAACAACACGGATTATGTGTGAACTGTTTCAAGGCCAATCATTCAGCAAAGGCATGTCCTCATGGTAATTGCAAGAAATGTAATAATAAACACAACACGTTATTGCACTTGCCACCAAAATCACAGAATATAGGTATCTCAAGTTCACCACTTCAGTTGACTAACCAAAAACAACAAGAGACTACAAGCAACGCAGTTGCAGTCTCTTCAGCCTCGACTGCACCTGAAGCTAGAAACCAGAGCTACGTCATCTTAGCTACGGCAAGAGTCATCATCAAGACCGCAAATGGCAATTCAAGTGAATTTAGAGCCATACTAGACTCAGGTTTACAAGTCAACATTGTGAGAGAACGACTTATCAAAAAATTATCCCTTTCAACTACAGAAGCCCCATTATGCATTGATGGAGTTGGAAGAATCCAGAAAAAGGCACATAAACGCATTAATGTGCAAATGTTATCCAGAGATCATAACGTTTCAACAAACTTGGAAGCCTTCGTGTTACCCAGCATCATCCCAGCGCAACCGAGCCATATTATTATATTAACAACTATGGAAACTCGATGAAGTAGAAACGAACGAAAAAATATTGTCTCCGGCAGAAAATCTATGTGAAAATCATTTCAACCAACATATAAGGAATAATTTTGATGGGCGCTTCATTGTCAGCTTACCATTTAAAGAGACTCCAACTGCACTAGGCCACTCACACCAATTGGCTTACAATAGATTCATTAGTTTGGAAAATCCCATAAGAACGAAAATATGAGACGTGAGTACATTAAGTCTATGAGAGAATATGAGCAATTGGGTCACATGGAAAAGGTTAATATACACAATATACCTAATCCAAGATATTTTATTCCACATCATTGCGGGCTAAAGCCCGAGAGTACATCAACAAATCTTAGAGTAGTGTTCGACGCTTCCGCTAAAACGTCAACAGGATACTCGTTAAATGACTTAATGTATACTGGCCCTACTGTACAAAGTGATTTATTTTCGATTCTACTTAGATTTCGCATGCCTAAATTCGTATTTACAACTGACATCGAGAAAATGTATTGTCAAATACTAATCAACCCAGCCGACCATCAGTATCAGTTGATCATTTGGAGAGAGGACCCTTCATCACCAATTAATTATTACAGGTTGAATACCGTTACCTACGGCACTAGAGCAGCTCCATACTTGGCCACAAGGTGCTTACAACGTATTGCAGAAGAAAATACAGCATGATACCCACTCGGTTCTCAGATGCTAAGAGACAACTTTTATGTGGATGATGGTCTCGGTGGCTCATATAGACTAAATTTGGCGATTGAGACTCAATGGCAACTACAAATGACTGGCAAAAATAAAGAAATTATGGCAAACAAAAATTAACTTTCTTGATTGCTTAACTGGTCAAGGTGCTTACAATGTATTGCAGAAGAAAATACAGCACGATACCCACTCGGCTCTCAGATGCTAAGAGACAACTTTTATGTGGATGATGGTCTCGGTGGCTCAGATAGTCTAAATTTGGCGATTGAGACTCAATGGCAACTACAAATGATACTGCAAGAACATGGCTTCATCCTAAAAAAATGGTGCTCAAATAATGAAAGGCTGCTGAAAGATATACCTCACAGTGACAGAGTAGTTGATTTAGATCTTGATGGCAACAGTAATAAAACAATAAAAACTTTGGGTTTACATTGGGTGCCCCAAGATGATCAGTTTTGCATCAAAGTAAAACTCAATGAGCTCCAAGTAATCTCAAAACGTACAGTTACATCAGAGCTTGCAAAATTATTTGATCCTCTGGGTCTCCTTGCTCCTGTTGTTGTCAAGGCAAAAATCTTTATCCAACAACTGTGGCAGCATTCGTTAGATTGGGATGAACCATTACCTCACAATCTTCAAATGACTTGGGAGAGTTTCCGAAATGATTTGAAAACACTAGATGAGTTCAAAATTGCCAGACATATATTCTATGGTGGCATTCCAGTAAAAACACAGCTTCATATATTCGCAGATGCATCTGAAAAGGCCTATGGTGCAGTTGTATACATTTGCGCAAAACTTAAAGATGGAACAATAATTGTTCGACTGCTATGTGCAAAATCAAGAGTAGCCCCTGTGAAACAACAAACATTACCTCGGTTAGAGCTATGTGCTGCGGTCATAGCAGCCCAACTCGCTCATCGAGTAAAAACGGATCTGTCCCTACAAAATCAATCTATGCTCCTGTGGACTGATTCCGAAATTGTTTTATCATGGATTAACTCACAATCATCTTCTTATAAAACGTTTGTGGCTAATAGAATTTCAACCATTCAGTCATTAACAATACCAGACCAGTGGCGTCATGTAAAATCAAAAGATAATCCTGCTGACATTTTATCGCGAGGAGTGCAACCAGCCAATCTAACTAACAATGGATTGTTGTTTCAAGGACCAACGTTTCTTCATGGCAAGGAGGTAATATGGCCATCAAAATTCCCACATCAATTACCCAATACAGACGACATCGAAATTAAAAAGACAATTATAGCAGCCACAACAACATCAAGCACTGACTTCATATATAGAATCAACCATAAAATTCATTTCGAACATTGCAAAGAATTCTAGCATATGTCCTCATATGTCACTGCTTTATCAACAAATAATGGGCAATCTACCCCAACCTAGAATCACACCTGCTCGACCATTTATAAATTCAGGTGTGGACTATTGTGGTCCATTCTGGATACACTACAAAGTGAGGGGAAAACGGCCAACGAAAGCTTACATAGCGGTATTTTGCTGCTTTGCCACAAAGGCAGTTCACTTAAAGCTGGTGTCTGATCTATCAACAGAGTCATTCATTGGCGCCCTTAAAAGATTTATAGCTCGTCGTGATCATTGTCAAAACATTTACTGTGACAACTCAACAAATTTTGTAGGAGCAAAGAACACTTTATCGGAAAT
Source organism: Tachina grossa (assembly GCA_949987645.1). Lineage (NCBI taxonomy): Eukaryota > Metazoa > Arthropoda > Insecta > Diptera > Tachinidae > Tachina > Tachina grossa. Next base: position 88,837,232 of record OX465278.1, read on the forward strand.
ATCTGAAGCAATACATGCTGATAAGGCACAGGAGGCAATAATATCCGCTTCGAGCTGTAAGGGGATACACTTTCATTTTATCCCACCAAGAGCTCCTCACTTTGGAGGCTTATGGGAGGCCGCCGTGAAGTCAGCAAAGCACCTTTTGGTACGCAGTGTGTCAACCGAATCATTAACCCATGAAGAGTTGGAGACGATAATCATAGAAGTAGAAGCAATATTGAACTCACGTCCACTAACACCGCTTTCAAATGATCTGGACAATCTCGAAGCTTTAACTCCTGGCCATTTTCTGATTGGCGAAGCACTTACTGCTCAAGTAGATAGCAGAGCAGTAAATCTGAAGATTTCAGGCGTGTCTCACTGAAAGTTAGTTTCACAATTAAAACACAAATTTTGGAAAAGGTGGTCTACCGAATATTTAAACGAACTTCAACAACGCTACAAATGGAAAACTAAGGCCAACAATCCCAAACCAGGGGATATGGTCATAATCAAAGAAGACAATCTACCTACAATGAAATGGCCACTAGGAAGAATTGTCACTGTTTATGCTGGAGATGACGGCGCCGTGAGAGTGGCCGAAGTAAAACCCGCAACAGGAACCTTCAAACGACCTATTCACAGATTAGCTCCACTGTGTCAAGAAGAGGAAAGTGAAACAGTGTTGGAACGACCGATGTCAAATAACCAGGAAAAAGATGTCATTCCACTAAAGAGGTTTAAGCCGACAATAAATTCCGTAGCACTCACTATGGTCATATCCCTTCTTCTCCTTCCTATTGCTCTATGCAACAACTTAGTGATAAAGCAGTTCCAGGATGATCTAGGGTTGTATTTTGAGGGAATAGGTACCGCAAAACTGAATACAGCAGAATGGAAATTAATGGTGTACTATGACCTTACCCCATTTTCAGCTGAACTTAATTCATTATCAGTGGGCTTGGAAACTTTGCAGCAACTGTGTCCTGCGATACAAAGATACCCAATGTGCAAGATTTTGGTGAAGAACTTAAGGCAAATCAAAAATTAATTATATCCAGAAGATGATTTAATCAGCCACGGACGTACAAAAAGGTCGCCATTTAATATAGTCAGCAATATTGCCTGGTCACTGTTTGGTGTTCTTGATTCGGAGTATGCAGAAGAAATGTCAAGGACTATTAACACAGCCAAAACAGAGCAGGACTACATTGTAAAATTGTTAAGAAATCAAACATCAATAATTGATTCAACCATAAATGTTATCAAACAAGATGAAATAAACTCGCAGCAGAAGATTACCGAGCTTCTAAAAATGGTTGATGAAAACAAAAATGAATTTTTTAAGGAAGCTTCACAAGCCAGTAACTTTCAAATCATTGGACTCCTCTCAACACATTTAACATTAGTAGCAATAAAGCTACAAAAAATTGAGGCTGAAATCATAAATGTACTTGCCGACGTTCACAATGGAAAAATGAGTCCTCTTTTGTTATCCCCTCAGCAATTAAAAAAGGAAATGGCTACAATCAAGATTCACCTTCCAGAAACTTACACGCTTCCAATAACAGAAGATAATTTGATGGATCTATATAAACTGATGAATGCTAAGGGTGCAGTAACAAGGAGAGAAGTGATTTTTGAAATTAAAATACCTCTAATTAATCAACAGATCTTTGAGTTATTTAAAATAGTACCAGTTCCGACAATCAAAAACAACACTTTAATTGCTATTAAACCAGACATGTCATACTTTGCCATAGATGCACACAGAGATGAATATATTCCGTTTACGACAGATGATGTATCTAACTGTATCATGACAAAAAACAAAGAGTACATTTGCAAAAATAAGCAATCTAAGTTCAAAAGGAATTCTGAGGTTGGTCTTTGTGAGATCAATATATTCAACAATCGATCCACAGCCAACTGCAACCTCAACAAGATCCCAGGTCCAGTAGCCTGGATTCAATTAAATTCACTAAACAAGTGGATTTTTGCTACTACTGTGGAAATTGAATCATCCATGGTATGTGGCAGGGAAACTACGCTGTTCATAATTAAAAACACTGGACTAATGGAAGTTGGTCCCGACTGCGTAATCAAAAACAATTTTGTAACAATACAAGGACATTTTGGCATTACAAATAGTGTCCATGCATCATATGTTAAATTAAAGCATATTGACTCAATAAGTAGGCCAGAAGAAATAGAAAGGATATTTAATACTACAAGCCATCATTACAATACGCAATTAGACCAGCTAACAAACCTTCAAAAACCATTAAATGACGCAAATCTAGAACATTTACCCGAAGTTATTAACTCTAATAGTCAACATCATCATGCAGTAAGCTACACCGCATTAGTCCTATGCTTAATAACATTACTTATTCTGCTAATATGGAAAGTACACAACAAACAAAGGCAAACCTACCGAAATGCACCGAGGCCCGCATTTCGATCAAGACCAGCAACCATAGATACTTCAAGAGTTTTAATCTGTCCCATCAACCAGTAACAGTGCCCAGAACTTATTTGAACTGTGTTCAACGCGGCGGAGAATGTTAAAGAACATACATACATACATTTACTTTCATAAATTTTTTTTTTTTTTTTTTTTTTGTAGTGCATGTATTTATTTATTGTATCTTCATATGTGAACTAACAATAAGTATTCAAATCTTAAATCTATAAAAAAAATTATTAGGCCCGACCAGTGTCGGACATAAACTTAGTGGTAGTTATAAATAATACATTAGTAGTGATAATCAAAAAAAAAAGGGGGGGGGGGAAAGTATTTTCAAGTAGTCCCATCTGGAGTGTTAGGTATATGAGCCCGTGTGTCCCTCTTTTTTAAGCGGATGTGTCCAGTAAAGTTCAAAATATTACGAGCAAGCGGATTAGGATGTGATTCGAGTTTTGTTAAATATTTGCCTGCGTATTTTTCAATTTCTTCAGTCACTAGTGGCATATTTAAATCACGATGTATAATAGAATTTTGGATGTACCATGGAGCCGATGTTATTAACCGTAAAATTTTGTTTTGTCTTCGTTGGATTCTCTCGACATTGGAAGCTGAAGCAGTGCCCCATAACTGAATTCCGTAGCGCCATATTGGCTTCAAAAGCGACTTGTATAATAAAAGTTTGCAGTCTAGGCTGAGTGTTGAGTTTCTGCCAATCAACCAATATATTTGAGTTAACTTAAGTTTCATCTGAGTTAACTTAGAGTCAATATGATGTTTCCATGTAAGTCTTCGATCGAGGTGTATACCAAGGTATTTCACTTGGGAATGTTGAGGAATATTTTGATTGTTGATTCGAATGGGGGAGCAAGTATCTCTTCTTAGGGTGAACGTTATATGGACACACTTTTGTTCATTGACTTTAATTCTCCATAAGTTCAGCCATATTTCCAGCTGGGTGATATGTTCCTGGAGATTGCGGGATGCCTCATAAGGGTTTTCGTGCACACTCATACAGGCTGTATCATCGGCAAAAGTAGAAATATGGATATTATTGCTCACAGGCATATCACAAGTATATATTAAATACAAGACAGGACCCAGAATACTACCTTGGGGCACACCAGAAGATATAGTTTCGGGCACACTCGTGAACTCTCCTTCCACAACAGTGAACTTCCTATCAATAATATAACTTTCCAAAAGCTTTTGAATGTTTATTGGCAGATATGTCTTCAATTTTAAAACTAGGCCTTCGTGCCATACTTTATCAAACGCCTGAGAAACATCAATAAAGAGAGCAGAACAATACTTCTTTTCTTCAAATGTTCTTCTTACAACTTGGACCAGTCTATGCGTTTGTTCAATCGTTCTGTGCTGACTTCTAAAGCCAAATTGATGGTCCGGGATGCACCCATTATCAGTTAAAATTTTGGACAATTTAGTCATGAGCAGCTTTTCGAAAAGCTTTGAGATTGTAGATAGTAAGCTTATAGGCCTATATGACTCAGTCTTGGTAAGATCTTTGCCCGCCTTTGGAATCATTTTGATCTTGGCCAGTTTCCAGTTATGTGGAAAATACTGCATTCTTAAAATAGCATTAAAAGTAAATAGCAGGATTCTTATTGCAATATGAGGCAAGTTCATGAGCATTTTGTTACTAATGCCATCAATACCTGGAGCTTTCTTCGGGTTGAGTTCAGCAATTACTTTTTGTACTTCACGCATCTTAAACCTTAAGGGACGAGGGGGTAGAGAAACTACACTCGGTAAATCAGCAGCACCCGTACATGAATTGGGAGTGAATACAGATTTTAAATGCTCAGAAAATAAGTTACCTTTCTCACTATCGCTTCTTGCCCAGCCTCCGGTCGCAGTACGCAGTGGTGATTTAAGATCAACGGGTCGTTTAAGATTTCTAGTAGCGCGCCATAAAGAGTAATTAGATGCGGACGTTACATCAAGACCTTCTAAATACTTTTCCAGTAGTGCAATTTTTTCCGACGATAGCAGCTCTTTGAGTCGTTTAGTACATTCTTTAAGTCTGATTTTATTTAGGGATGATCTGTGTTGTTGCCATTCTCTTCTAGCTCTCCTTTTTTCACATACAAGACGTTCAATTTCCGTAGAATAAATTCTGTTAAAGCCGGTCTGCGGATAGGAGGTAGTGGCGTGTTCAGCAGCCTGTTTAATATTTTCGTTAAGATTGGCAATGTTAAATTCAATATCATCGCATGATCTAAGCTGAATGTTTTCTACGCAGTGACTACTAAGATATTTTTTGAATACCAGCCAGTTGATTCCATTAATCATCTTCACATATGAGTTAGTTAAATCATTCCTTAGTGGGTTGAAAATTGTAACTATTGTTGGAGAGTGATCGGAGGACAGATCTAGAGAGGCCTCTACATGAATTAAGTCCCTATGAATATTTTTCGTGACGGCAAAATCTATAACATCTGGAATTTTTCTTACGTCAGTAGGCCAGTAAGTAGGCTCCCCACTCGAAATGACATCTAAGCCCATTTTTGAAATTGTATTGAACAAGGCTCGACCTCTAGGTGTAACAAGACGCGATCCCCAGTACGTATGTTTTGCATAGTAGTCACCAGCTGCCACGAAACAAGATCCAAGCGATTTGTAGAACTTCTCATACTGATCTTCGGTAACTGAAAATCTGGGAGGTGAGTAAATTGATGATATCACGAAGTTCGCACAAAAATTTTCTACGAAAATATTCGTTGCTTGCAAATATTCTTCACTAACGTTGTCAAGGACATAGTGCTTGAGTCTTGACTTAATCAGAATTGCTGATCCACCACATGCTCTCTCTCTCGGGTCCTTTGAATCATATAAAGTGTAACCATTTATTTTAAATAAGCTTCTTGAGGTCAAATGAGTCTCAGAAACCAACATTATATCAATATTTTTTTCCATGAGGAAGTGCTCAAGTTCATTTTTATGTTGGCGAATGCCGTTTGCGTTCCAGAAACATATTTTTAACATGTTCATGGTTTATTAACTAATGCTTGAAGCAGTGTATTCTGCATTCGCAGCATTTCTTGCATCATACTTGTCATATTTGTAGTAAAGTTGTTTATAGTTAGCACCAGATTCTCAATAGTAGCTTCAAGGCGACTAAAGTTAAGGCTTGAGTTTGAATTCGTTGAATTATTTGGCGGTGGAACATTTTGCGTGGGAATTGAACTAGTCTTAGCAGCATCAGCATACGATACACGTGAAGTAACTGGTTGGCTGATTTGAGCAAAAGTGTCGGAGTTCGCGTTTACTTGTAGAGCTGGAGTTAACTTGGGTTTTTGACCCATAGCCTGTTTAACGAAAGAAAATACAGGGCACCCTCTATAGTTAGCTGTGTGATTACCTCCACAATTACTACATTTTTTTTCTGCTTGATCTTTTGGCTTAGTGCAGCTAGCAGTACCATGCAATTCACCGCAGATAACACACACTGTAGGTAACTTGCAGTAAGTTTTCGTATGGCCATATTCTTGGCAATTATGGCACTGTACGGGACCTGAACGCTTACGTGGCTCTTCAACTGTGATTTTTCGATGTAAGAGATACTTTACGTTATAAACTGGATGGACTTCATTTTTTTCAATTGTATGTCGTTCGGCTCCAGTTCAACCCGAAATAGGGGTTGGGGACCTTTTCTCTATTAAATATGTTGGTAACATTTTTTACCTTGAATCCTTGGTCGACAAGTGCACATTTTACTTCTTCGGGTTCAACATATGAATCTATGCCCTTTAATACTATCTGTAGGCCTTTAGCACTCTTAAGTTGGTATGTGTAAAAATTTGTTTTATTTTTTTCGAATTCACTAACAATTTTTCGGAAATCTTTTTCATTATATATTTGGATTTTAGTTTCATCAATATTAGCTCGTTTAATTGGAATGATGTGAAGAGTATTTTCACCAATGGTCAACAGTAGTTTTTTTATAAGCGCGTTAGAATTTTTTTCTCTCAGATAAATAGGTGGTGGCTTAAAAGACTTTTGCAATGATGTAGAGGGCTTGTCGTCGGTGTCTTGCAATAATGAAAAACGATTTTGACGATTGGTAGATGATGCGCTGTTATCCCTAGACATCTTTGGGGCAGATGAAATTTTTGAAGAATTTGGGCTTCGCCCACGCTTTACCACTGTTATATATCTGTCCATTCCCACTTGTACCTTGGGTTTTGAGCTACTGTTATCTGTAGTGATAACTTGGTTTAGTGATGAAGGCGAGCCCGATGCGGATGATATCGCAGACTTAAATGAAGAATTACTAGGCAATGGTAATGTTAAAGATTCACTAGTTGGCATTGGACAAAGCGAAGTTGATCGCTGACGAAAAATTGGCTTTGCCGTTAAAAAAGATTTTCATCAGATTTATTATTTATATTTTTTTCATTAAGAGTTTCAGAACTCACAGTAAAATAAGCATTTCTGCCGTTAGAACTCACTTCAAAATTTTTTTCCTTTGAGGTACTCATACAGAGTATTATTCCTCAAGGGAACTTTGTTTGTGTTTACGGTTTTTTTTTGTTTTTGCTATTTCTTGCTATGTAAAAAATATTAGTAAAGCCAATAAGCTTATTTATCAAGGTGAATATGTATTACGAATATTTTTTGTATGATTTTTGATTTTGTTGTTTTTTATATTTGTTTCGTATGTATGTATGTAAAAAAAAATCCGCTTTAATGTCTCTTCACTATGAAGGTTCAACGAGAACAGGAGAACTTTCATAAATAAAATAAATAAAAAGACAACATAGTTTACAATCATACATACATACATTTATACACAACGATATTTTGCTGTTATTAACAAACATACAATCATACACAATTATAAGTTATTAACATTTAATTAATTGCTTACACATCATAAGGTTCATTAACCATTGCTAAGGAAATTTGCTTATTAATTAATTGTTTAAATACAGAGTGCATTTACCTCATTTATAAATTAGGTCATGTTATTGTGTTTACTCAAACAATATTAATATTGCATATGTTATTATCTATAAGCTAAGCACTTTTATTAATTCTTAATTTTATATAAAAGAAAGTAAAAATAAATCATATTTTAAGTCGTTTTCAATAAGCATATCAAGAGTGTTTTATTACTGAACGGCTTCCTTCAAGTTACAAGTGCTTGTAACTGTTTTATTACTGAACGGCTTCCTTCAAGTTACAAGTGCTTGTAAGGAATAACTATTTGGGAACCTAGTGCTAGTTCAAATTTATGTGTTTGAACTAATCAACACTAGCCCATTCACAAACAACATTTATTTTCTTTTACATACTCTTACGACAACAATTTGAAGCTGAAAAAAAAGTCAGCCAATGTAGCAATGGTAAAGTAAGAAAATAAAAAACATGTTGATTATTGAGTTCTTGTTTCAACTTTATTATTTGTTATTGAGTTTCTCATTTGTTTAAATGAAAGTTTATAATATAAAAGCTCTAGTTGTTCTAAGAAGCTTTGGGTAAAGGTTTCCTGATGATCTGTATTAGCAACAGTGAAATGCGCATATGATCCAGCTAAACCCCTCAATAATCAATTTCAATGTATTTTTAATAAAAAAATATTTTACGTAATAAGTAAAATATTAATTTGGGATTATTAGTGCGTTTAAAAATTTTAAACTTAAAATTTGTTTTTATTTTGAATGTAAGTGTGCGACAAGTCGAATGTTGTCGAAATCGTGGGATTGGCCCTTAATATATTTGTAAAACTTTGTAACAACATATAAATTGTCGAATAGTTTTGCGATTCAAATGCTTTTTGTAGTTCAGCTATAATATATGCTGAATAAGTTATGTATATATTTTGGGTCATCTAGTACATAATTTTAGTTGTGAAATTTAAAAATATTTGCCATTAATCATGAAAATGCGTTTTTAATTCTAATCACAGTCAAGCGAATTTTGTTTGCGACAGCTAAATCATTAACTAATTTAAAAATTTTTATCAGAGTTTTGGATATTAAAGTTAAAATATATTGAACTGAAATGGTATTATTGACTTTATTCAAAACGCGCTAATTTAGCGCTTTTTTATTAAACGCGCTAAGGCGGAAAAAAGCGCGTTTGGCATAGTTAAAACGCGCTAAGTCTAGCGCGAAATGCGGTAAGTCTAGCGCGAAACCCGCTAAATTGGCATCGCTGTTTCGCTGTAGTAAAGCATTTGAAAAATCCCTCATATCTTGAAAGTTCTTATAAGATGTCTTGTGCAGGACACTAATATATATTTACATACATATTTCTTAAACAAATAAACAAAATATAAGCTTACCAGCGACAAGCAAGTTGAACCCCCACACACAAGCATTAGGGGTGTTCACATACATGAGAACGTTTTATAAATAAATAAAATAATTTAGTTAATTATTTTATTTATAAACAATTTATTTAATTATTTTATTTATAAACAATTTATTAGCGTGAGGAAATCGCACAAGCACATTCCCACGATTCATATGAGAATCGCGTATACTCATCAAATCTACTTTCTCTGCTATTACTGATATAGTATTACGATAACAAATTTCTACAGTCTGGGAACACTGGGATTTTTTTTTGCAGCATTAGAAAATAATAATCATGTATTTCCGTCGCCATTTGAAAAAAATAATAATCATGTTTTGCCGTCGGCATTTGAAAAATATAATTATCATGCATTGCCGTCGGCATTAGGAAAAATTATCATGTTTTGCCTATTTCACCATTTGTAAAGGGTGTTTTTTATTGAGGTATAGAACTTTAAGTTGGCATCACTTTTTTAACTGGCGGCCATTTTGTCAGCTGTCAAGTGATTAATATTTAGTTTGGTTTGCCATTTTATCATGAACAGGTTGACAAAAGAACAACGCTTGCAAATCGTGCAAATTTATTTCGAAAATAATGGTTCAGTTCGCGAAGTTTACCGCAAGCTCCGTCCATTTTATGGTCGACATAATCGTCCATCAGAGCAATTAATTCGGTTAACCATGTGTCGTTTTCGTACTACGTTTACTCTATGTGATGATACGCATCCGCAGAGACGTCGAACAGTGCGCACCGAAGAAACAATTGCCGCTGTAGAGCAAAGTGTTGAAGAGGACCCGAATGAATCGATTCGCCACCGTGCACAGCAATTGGAGCCGACTAACCGACTATTTTGTTCCCGAATTGGATGGCATGAATGTGGATGAGTTGTGGTTCCAACAAGACGGCGCTATATGCCACACAGCGCACGTCACAATCGATTTATTGAAGGAAACATTCGATGAGCGCATAATTTCGCGGAATGGACCTGTCAATTGGCCACCAAGATCGTGTGATTTGACACCATTGGATTATTTTCTTTGGGGATATGTGAAGTCGCTCGTCTACGCCAACAAACCAGAAACGTTAGGGGACTTGGAAGCCAACATTCGTGGCGTTATTGCCAACATACGGCCCCATATGCTCGAAAAAGTGGTTGAAAATTGGACTTGTAGAATTGGCTTTATTCGAGCCAGCCGCGGCGGCCACATGCCCGAAATCATATTTAAACATTAATGGCATAAAATTATCCTTCCAATAAAGCCAAATTGATGGACATTAAAACGATTTTCTTGTGTTTTATTTCAATTCAAAGTTCTATACCTCTTTAAAAAACACCCTATATTAGGAAAAATCATTTTTATGATTTTCTCGTCGGCACATATGTATACTTATGAAAACCCTCAAAAAAATCACCCGTTATCACACTAGTGGAATTTGTGTGAAATATAAATTGAGGTGACGCATCCAAAGAGTTAGTTAGTTGCAGTTGTAAGTCAGTCGCGAACAGTTATAGTTAGTAGTGAAGTTAAGAACTCGTTAGTAAGTTGATAATTAAGTTGTGAATTAATAATAATCTGCGATACAGTGGTGAGTTGATAGTTAAGAGCAGTCTGTGCTTTACACAAGAGTTGGAGTAAAAGAGAAACTATAGGACAGTCTATAGTGATAGCAAAGTCTGTCGTGGAATTGAGATTATTGTGAAGTCTATCGTGGCGACTGGAGTAAAGGGAGCAGCGCAGCGAATAGACGTGTATAAGGGTGTAAGTAAAGCCAGTGAGTCTTTATTGGTGTATCAACTGTGAGTGTCTGCAGAGTGAGTACCGTGTGTGACAAGCAGCAGACAAAGAGGTATTGGTGTATCAACTGTGAGTGACGGCAGAGAGAGTCTCGTAAGTGACGGCAGCAGATAGAGAGGTGTCACGTAAATACTTGCGCAGCCAGATAAGAGACGTGTGTAAACTACAGCGAGGAAGGCGTAGTGGTAACCAGTTGTGAATATCTTTTTTTTTTTTGGAATGCATGTATTTATTTATTGGATCTTCATATATGAACTAACAATAAGTATTCAAATCTTAAATCTATAAAAAAAAATTATTAGGCCCGACCAGTGTCGGACATAAACTTAGTGGTAGTTATAAATAATACATTAGTAGTGATAATAAAAAAGGGGGGGGAAAGTATTTTCAAGTAGTCCCATCTGGAGTGTTAGGTATAAGAGCCCGTGTGTCCCTCTTTTTTAAGCGGATGTGTCCAGTAAAGTTCAAAATATTACGAGCAAGCGGATTAGGATGTGATTCGAGTTTTGTTAAATATTTGCCTGCGTATTTTGCAATTTCTTCAGTCACTAGTGGCATATTTAAATCACGATGTATAATAGAATTTTGGATGTACCATGGAGCCGATGTTATTAACCGTAAAATTTTGTTTTGCCTTCGTTGGATTCTCTCGACATTGGAAGCTGAAGCAGTGCCCCATAACTGAATTCCGTAGCGCCATATTGGCTTCAAAAGCGACTTGTATAATAAAAGTTTGCAGTCTAGGCTGAGTGTTGAGTTTCTGCCAATCAACCAATATATTTGAGTTAACTTAAGTTTCATCTGAGTTAATTTAGAGTCAATATGATGTTTCCATGTAAGTCTTCGATCAAGGTGTATACCAAGGTATTTCACTTGGGAATGTTGAGGAATGTTTTGATTGTTGATTCGAATGGGGGAGCAAGTATCTCTTCTTAGGGTGAACGTTATATGGACACACTTTTGTTCATTGACTTTAATTCTCCATAAGTTCAACCATATTTCCAGCTGAGTGATATGTTCCTGGGGATTGCGGGATGCCTCATAAGGGTTTTCGTGCACACTCATACAGGCTGTATCATCGGCAAAAGTAGAAATATGGATATTATTGCTCACAGGCATATCACAAGTATATATTAAATACAAGACATGGCCCAGAATACTACCCTGAGGCACACCAGAAGATATAGATTCGGGCACACTCGTGAACTCTCCTTCCATAACAGTGAACTTCCTATCAATAATATAACTTTCCAAAAGCTTTTGAATGTTTATTGGCAGATATGTCTTCAATTTTAAAACTAGGCCTTCGTGCCATACTTTATCAAACGCCTGAGAAATACCAATAAAGAGAGCGGAACAATACTTCTTTTCTTCAAATGTTCTTCTTACAACTTGGACCAGTCTATGCGTTTGTTCAATCGTGCTGTGCTGACTTCTAAAGCCAAATTGATGGTCCGGGATGCACCCATTATCAGTTAAAATTTTTGACAATTTAGTCATGAGCAGCTTTTCAAAAAGCTTTGAGATTGTAGATAGTAAGCTTATAGGCCTATATGAATCAGTCTTGGTAAGATCTTTGCCCGCCTTTGGAATCATTTTGATCTTGGCAAGTTTCCAGTTATGTGGAAAATACTGCATTCTTAAAATAGCATTAAAAATAAATAGCAGGATTCTTATTGCAATATGAGGCAAGTTCATGAGCATTTTGTTACTAATGCCATCAATACCTGGAGCTTTCTTCGGGTTGAGTTCAGCAATTACTTTTTGTACTTCACGCATCTTAAGCCTTAAGGGACGAGGGGGTAGAGAAACTACACTCGGTAAATCAGCAGCACCCGTACATGAATTGGGAGTGAATACAGATTTTAAATGCTCAGAAAATAAGTTACCTTTCTCACTATCGCTTCTTGCCCAGCCTCCGGTCGCAGTACGCAGTGGTGATTTAAGATCAACGGGTCGTTTAAGATTTCTAGTAGCGCGCCATAAAGAGTAATTAGATGCGGACGTTACATCAAGACCTTCTAAATACTTTTCCAGTAGTGCAATTTTTTCCGACGATAGCAGCTCTTTGAGTCGTTTAGTACATTCTTTAAGTCTGATTTTATTTAGGGATGATCTGTGTTGTTGCCATTCTCTTCTAGCTCTCCTTTTTTCACATACAAGACGTTCAATTTCCGTAGAATAAATTCTGTTAAAGCCGGTCTGCGGATAGGAGGTAGTGGCGTGTTCAGCAGCCTGTTTAATATTTTCGTTAAGATTGGCAATATTAAATTCAATATCATCGCATGATCTAAGCTGAATGTTTTCTACGCAGTGACTACTAAGATATTTTTTGAATACCAGCCAGTTGATTCCATTAATCATCTTCACATATGAGTTAGTTAAATCACTCCTTAGTGGGTTGAAAATTGTAACTATTGTAGGAGAGTGATCGGAGGACAGATCTAGAGAGGCCTCTACATGAATTAAGTCCCTATGAATATTTTTCGTGACGGCAAAATCTATAACATCTGGAATTTTTCTTACGTCAGTAGGCCAGTAAGTAGGCTCCCCACTCGAAATGACATCTAAGCCCATTTTTGAAATTGTACTGAACAAGGCTCGACCTCTAGGTGTAACAAGACGCGATCCCCAGTAGGTATGTTTTGCATTGTAGTCACCAGCTGCCACGAAACAAGATCCAAGCGATTTGTAGAACTTCTCATACTGATCTTCGCTAACTGAAAATCTGGGAGGTGAGTAAATTGATGATATCACGAAATTCGCACAAAAAGTTTCTACGAAAATATTCGTTGCTTGCAAATATTCTTCACTAACGTTGTCAAGGACATAGTGCTTGAGTCTTGACTTAATCAGAATTGCTGATCCACCACATGCTCTCTCTCTCGGGTCCTTTGTATCATATAAAGTGTAACCATTTATTTTAAATAAGCTTCTTGAGGTCAAATGAGTCTCAGAAACCAACATTATATCAATATTTTTTTCCATGAGGAAGTGCTCAAGTTCATTTTTATGTTGGCGAATGCCGTTTGCGTTCCAGAAACATATTTTTAACGTGTTCATGGTTTATTAACTAATGCTTGAAGCAGTGTATTCTGCATTCGCAGCATTTCTTGCATCATACTTGTCATATTTGTAGTAAAGTTGTTTATAGTTAGCACCAGATTCTCAATAGTAGCTTCAAGGCGACTAAAGTTAAAACTTGAGTTTGAATTCGTTGAATTATTTGGCGGTGGAACATTTTGCATGGGAATTGAACTAGTCTTAGCAGCATCAGCATACGATACACGTGAAGTAACTGGTTGGCTGATTTGAGTAAAAGTGTCGGAGTTCGCGTTTACTTGTAGAGCTGGAGTTAACTTGGGTTTTTGACCCATAGCCTGTTTAACGAAAGAATATACAGGGCACCCTCTATAGTTAGCTGTGTGATTACCTCCACAATTACTACATTTTTTTTCTGCTTGATCTTTTGGCTTAGTGCAGCTAGCAGTACCATGCAATTCACCGCAGATAACACACACTGTAGGTAACTTGCAGTAAGTTTTCGTGTGGCCATATTCTTGGCAATTATGGCACTGTACGGGACCTGAACGCTTACGTGGCTCTTCAACTGTGATTTTTCGATGTAAGAGATACTTTACGTTATAAACTGGATGGGCTTAATTTTTTTTCAATTGTATGTCATTCGGCTCCAGTTCAACCCGAAATAGGGTTTGGGGGACCTTTTCTCTATTAAATATGTTGGTAACATTTTTTACCTTGAATCCTTGGTCGACAAGTGCACATTTTACTTCTTCGGGTTCAACATATGAATCTATGCCCTTTAATACTATCTGTAGGCCTTTAGCACTCTTAAGTTGGTATGTGTAAAAATTTGTTTTATTTTTTTCGAATTCACTAACAATTTTTCGGAAATCTTTTTCATTATATATTTGGATTTTAGATTCATCAATATTACCTCGTTTAATTGGAATGATGTGAAAAGTATTTTCACCAATGGTCGACAGTAGTTTTTTTATAAGCGCGTTAGAATTTTTTTCTCTCAGATAAATAGGTGGTGGCTTAAAAGACTTTTGCGATGATGTAGAGGGCTTGTCGTCGGTGTCTTGCAATAATGAAAAACGATTTTGACGATTGGTAGATGATGCGCTGTTATCCCTAGACATCTTTGGAGCAGATGAAATTTTTCAAGAATTTGGGCTTCGCCCACGCTTTACCACTGTTATATATCTGTCCATTCCCACTTGTACCTTGGGTTTTGAGCTACTGTTATCTGTAGTGATAACTTGGTTTAGTGATGAGGGCGAGCCCGATGCGGATGATATCGCAGACTTAAATGAAGAAGTACTAGGCAATGGTAATGTTAACGATTCACTAGTTGGCACTGGACAAAGCGAAGTTGATCGCTGACGAAAAATTGGCTTTGCCGTTAAAAAAAGATTTTCATCAGATTTATTATTTATATTTTTTTCATTAAGAGTTTAAGAACTCACAGTAAAATAAGCATTTCTGCCGTTAGAACTCACTTCAAAATTTTTTTCCTTTGAGGTACTCATACAGAGTATTATTCCTCAAGGGAACTTTGTTTGTGTTTACGGTTTTTTTTTGTTTTTGCTATTTCTTGCTATGTAAAAAAATATTAGTAAAGCCAATAAGCTTATTTATCAAGGTGAATATGTATTACGAATATTTTTTGTATGATTTTTGATTTTGTTGTTTTTTATATTTGTTTCGTTTGTATGTATGTAAAAAAATCAGCTTTAATGTCTCTTCACTATGAAGGTTCAACGAGAACTGAATATCTGTTGTGAATATCTGTGTATAATTTATTAGTTTAAGTTGTATTAGTGTATTTAAGCTCTTGAGTAATTTAGTATAAGTGTATTTGTAAATAAAACTCGTATCATTCTTAACCCTAATTACTACACTCGGCTCTTGTATTCATTTGCAAATCTTCGGATCTACGGAAAAGCGTTTTTATAGAGAGAAAAACGTAACAATATATAGGACAACAAAGAAAATTGTACATACATGTGTATGTATGTATTGAAACTAAAAATTACTTACTATTGCTTACTAATTTATGGGTCTGCAAAAAATATTTTATAATTAGTTGTTTTTTTTATGGGAATTGTTAAAGTTTAAGTTTCAAATTTTTAAACGCACTAATAATCCCAAATTAATATTTTACTTATTAAGTAAAATATTAAAAATATTTTATTTTCAGCTGGTTTACGTATTTTTATCAGATATCATATTTTAGTCGATCAGAAAAAAAAAATTTTTTAGAGTTAGCACATTTTGTCGGGGAAAAATAGGACTTTTTTTTATTTATTTATTTTTTAATCAATTTGTGAAATCTTTTACTCAATACTAGATACAAGAATTGAAAAGCTACATGAAAAAACTTAGAATATCATAAAAAAATAACTTAAGCCTGACTGAAAGCCTCTTCCATCTCGAGATGGTCAGCTTTAGCACCCTCTAACTCACTCTCTGTTGTAAAATTATAAATTTCAATATCTTAAGTCATTGACTATAATTGGTCCATACATAATGTTTCTATTCCATTAAGAAGTTTAAAAGTTATACTTACATAGATATATTATCAATTTTTTTTATCG
This sequence comes from Tachina grossa, assembly GCA_949987645.1. Classification (NCBI taxonomy): domain Eukaryota; kingdom Metazoa; phylum Arthropoda; class Insecta; order Diptera; family Tachinidae; genus Tachina; species Tachina grossa. The sequence continues at coordinate 88,853,425 of OX465278.1, forward strand.
GTAATAATTAAAGGGCTGCGTAAATCGTTCAAAAGTTTTGTATTTTAGTTCACACTACTGCCAAGCAGTCTGTTTTAGTGCAAACATAAATAACAAAACAAAACTAACAAAACATGACTCCCACTAAAATCAATCAAGCATCATTCGAATAGTTTTTCTCTGCAGTTTTGTTAGTGCTTGTGTTCTCAAAACAAGTAGAACATCAAAACGAAAAGCGAGAATGAAACAAAACAACAGTAAATCATAGCAGAAACATCGAGTGCACTAGAACACGAGCACAAACATGCAAGCTATGTATGTATGTATTTATAGGTACATATATATGTATACATATATTGAAAATAAAAATTAACAAATTATTATATACAAATGTACATAAGTATGCATGATATTATTTCATAGTAATTAAAAACTCTTTTCAGCTTTCATATTCCTAACGAAGCGCAATGTTTCTTTTATATGGAAAATTATCTTTGCTATCAAAACATTCAAACATGTTTTGAATGTTCTGTGTGAATGTTGATGTTCTATTTAATTTTTGTTTTGAAAGGCTTGGTTTTACTTCAACATTGTTCTATTGCAGTTCTGTTCTGTACTGCAGTATTCTTATCGTAAAGCAAAACACATCTCTTCTGAAAGTTTTGTTTTAAAATAACGGAGCAATATACACACACATTTTGAAATTAATGAAAGTGCTTGTAAGCCTTATTTTTAGGGCTTGTGCCACGCTCTATTAATAATATATTAAAAGTAGTGTTTTTTATACGGCATTTCCCGGAATTCCTCACATTTTCCGAGAAAAAACCCAGAATTCCCGGGATCTTTTTTATTATTTTGTTATGGAAATTTTAGTTTGTATGTAGCAAAATAGCTAAAACTATACAACAACTAAAGCCGAGTTTACATCTGGTACACATGTATTCTGAGACTTAGAGGCCTTTATTTGCCAAAAGCGGAACGCGACTTTCAAAATTTAATTCTACAATTCGTAAAAGTAAAAACAGAAATGCACAAGGAAATAAAAGAAAACTTACAAAATAATTACAGATTCTCTTTGGTAAACAGAACGATTCTATTAATGCTTATTCTGTACTAAAGTCATAGGGTCATAGCAAAAAAAACTTAACAAAGCTTTGCCAAGCAATGTTAAGTAGTTTTATTCTAAAAAAAATATTATATCTAAATTCTAAAGTAGGTACCCACGTTTGTTAAGACTACTGTAAGTTGATATTTCCAAAATGTGTGTTTTGTACATCAAATGTTTTTATTAAAATAGCACATATTGATCCACGTTACATCTGAATATGAAGCTAGAAGTGCTAGCTCTTATCTTAAATTTATTATTTCTGTCATGTGATGGAAAATATCACCAAATTATCCAACTGATTCGAAATACATAGCAAAATCCATAAAAAAAAACATTAAAATAAATCGAAATATACAAAAATGTTTTAGGCAGTGATGGTATTTTGGTGCGTTTCGGGTATTTTTTGGTGCTTTTTTGCCTCTTCATAAACGCGAAATTTTGGTTAATACCCTTTTTTAAAAAGCGAGTATTAACAGTGCTTTTAACAATTTCTTACAGTGCTTTTGGTGCTTTTATCTTAAATAAAAATATTTTTAATTCACAAAACTAAAATACTTTTAAAAATCTTATTTTATTTTTAATTCTCTTTAAAAGTTGCTTCCAAAATCATTTTGAATTCATAAGATGATTTTTTTCCATGTTTCTAGTTTTTATTTTTTTTTTCTTCCGAAAATTGTATCAGTGTTGCCAGTAGATTTTTAAAAAATCCGTTTTTCCCCTACATGTTAAAAAATTTACCCCATACGAAAATCTACAAATTTTAGTAATTTAATTTAAAGAAAGATAAATTAAAAAGATTTAAGGCCTCAATGATCAAGCAGAAATTGGGTAGAAACACATTTTCCATACAAATTGACACAAAAAAGTAGCGTCAGAAAACAGTCGAGAGATAGAATCTATTTTATTTTGACAGCGTTTTTCTTATCCCCTCACATACAAATAAATATTCTCTTAGCAATGCTACCAAAGACAGGCACTTTGACACCAAAATAATTAAATAAAAGTCTATGTAATTTCGAGCAAAAGCAAATTTTGAAACTGTTTATGAGCAAAAATATATTTTTAATATAGTTATTTTTACATTTATGCACAAAAAATGCAATATGAGAATAAAAAATACTTACATTTTGTCCAAAATAAAACATTTTTCCTATATTCCCTATACTCATATATTAGTGACAAAAATACCTACAGGTGACACTGCTTTGTGTTAAAAAAAGCTTTTGTTACATTCAATGAAGAAATAAAATAATGCAACATAAAAAAAATATGTGTAAGGAAAATTTGAAAAAAAAAACTCGTAGAACGGAAATGTGATTTTTTTTACCCCTTTTGCTTTTCTATACCCTTCGCCTACAAAGTCTAAAAATCTTGTTTCAAAAAATCATTGAAAAATCAACATGTGAATTACGTGTATGTTAAAAACAATATAGAAAACTTTTCATAATTGGGATTAAAAAATTTAATTTAATTTAATTTAATTAATTTTGCAAAATAAAAAACGGAAGTAACTGGAAAGTACCACATAATTCTCTGCATAATAATTCATTGAAAGTAGTATGCAATAAGCATTTGTTAAAGCTTACACAAATATTTAATCATACTATAGGGTGGTTAAATTTTAAGGGCCGATTTCGGAATTTTCATAAGGCTGTTAATTTGTAAGTGCAAAGTAAATCAAAATGTTCACGTCTACAACAAAATGTATTCAACGCACAAGAATGGTTAAATTTTAAGGGCCGATTTCGATTGAAAGCATGAGGTTATCAATAGCAGTCAGTTGTTTTAGACAACGAGTAGCCAACCCCAAATTTTTTCATATCGTATTGACGTGCTGTCAACGTTAACAACTGGAATAAAGGTGAATATCGCAAAAAAAAAAATTTAAGTTAAGAGTACTTAAGAAAAGAGTGACGCTTTTAATGCATTCTTTGTGTAAATGATTTTTCAGTAACATACATATCTTAACCTAAGCTTCACCTACTATTGTATGTATGTACATATTTATGGGTGTATATGTTACTATATTATTTGACTCCTGATTTTTTTATTATTTGTCTTTACATACTTATTTTTATTAAATTAATCAAGATCTTGTTTTAATTAATATGTTAATAAATTCTGTTATTACATCTCAAATACTTTGTTTATTTTGAAGCAAAAATTTTAAATTATATTTTGAGTTTTTACACCTTAAACTCACCTTTTTAAATGGCTTAATGTATTAAAATTAAAAAAAATATTTTCGTGCTTTCTTACCCTCTTTTTCGTATTTTATTGCGCTTTTTACCCTTTTTGCAACAGCTTAATGTGCTTTTGCTCTTCGTAGAGATACCAACACTGATCACGTATGTCTTTAATATATTTTTAGAGAATACGCAATTTCAATTAAAAAAGACTAAAAAAGCTTAATCCGTTTTTAAAAAAGCTAAAGAAATAAGCTAAGAACTTATGGAAAATTTTAAAGCTAAATCCAGAAGAAATAAGCTAATTTAGCCCACAATTAGCTAATATGGTCACACTGACAATAACCAACTTTATCAATAATAAGAGCAGAATTCGCTGAGTAAATTCGCCGTTATTGTGCTTCACACAACGAATTTACGCAGCGAATTCTTATCGACGAATTCGTCGACGTGGACGAAATTCGTCGTTCGTCCCAATTGTGTTCCCACCATTAGTCTCGTGTAATTTGGAAAAGAACAAAAATTGTACGGATTAAAAATTGTTCTCGTCTAAACTAGCTCAATAACAACAACAGCTATTTAAGTATAGAGTGTTGCCACACACGTTTTTTTATGACCAGGTGCAGTCAATTTAATAATTAGTTGTTTTATTATGGGAGTTGTTAAAATTTAAGTTTAAAATTTTTTAAACGCACTAATAATCCCAAATTAATATTTTACTTATTAAGTAAAATATATTTTTTATTAAAAATACATTGAAATTGATTATTGAGGGGTTTAGCTGGATCCTATGCGCATTTCACTATTGCTAATGCAGATCAGGGAACAACTAGAGTTATTATGTTATAAACTTTAATTTAAAAAAATGAGCTCAACAGCAAATAACAAAGTTGAAACAAGAACTCAATAATCAACGTTTTTTTTCTTTTCTTACTTGTGTGGCAACACTCTATACTTAAATAGCTGTTGTTGTTATTTACATTTATTTTCTTTTTACGTACTCTCACAAATACAATTTGAAGCTGAAAAAAAGTCAGCCAGTGTTTTAATGATAAGGTAAGAAAATAAAATAAACATGTTGATTATTGAGTTCTTGTTTCAACTTTGTTATTTGTTGTTGAGCTTTTCTCATTTGATTAAATGAAATTTTATAACATAATAACTCTAGTTGTTCTAAGAAACTTTGGGTAAAGTTTCCCTGATGATCTGCATAGGATCCAGCTAAACCCCTCAATAATCAATTTCAATGTATTTTTAATAAAAAAAAATATTTTACTTAATAAGTAAAATATTAATTTGGGATTATTAGTGCGTTTAAAAAATTTTAAACTTAAAGTTTAACAACTCCCATAAAAAACAACTAATTATTAAATTGACTGCACCTGGTCAAAAAAAAAATACTTGTGTGGCAACACTCTATACTTAAATCGCTGTTGTTTTTATTTACATTTATTTTCTTTTTACATACTCTTACAAATAAAATTTGAAGCTGAAAAAAAGTCAGCCAATGTATTAATGGTAAAGTAAGAAAATAAAAAACGTGTTGATTATTGAGTTCTTGTTTCAACTTTGTTATTTGTTGTTGAGCTTCTCATTTGTTTAAATTATAGTTTATAACCAGGGTAGGAAAAAATTCTGCTCGCAAATGCTATTTTATTTTTTTCGTTCGTTTTAAAATTTGTATTCGGCATTTTAAAAATAAAATTCGCAAAAGAATTCTATTTTAAATTCTTTGTTTTTTTCGTTCTCCTCGCAAACGAAAAAAATAAACAAAAGTTGATTTAATTCGTTTGCGAGAAGAACGAAAAACACTAAGAATTAAAATAGAATTCTTTTCCGAATTTTATTTTATAATTCTTAAGAACGAATGCAAAAGAATTATTCGTATAAATATTTAAGTTAGGCGGCAAATTGAGTTCTTTTTGACATATCATCGCCAAGCCCAAACTACTATAGCTACAGAGCTGATATTCGGTGCGTAGATTCCTGTTCCGATGTATAGAACCACTAAGAAGGAATTTTTGGAAATTCGAACGCGATATATGATAATGAACTCAGATTTGAAATGTTTCAATTATATGAATTATCTGGAATTTTAAACTTTTAAGACCTTTTCCCGCATTTACCCTTTTTAGTACCTTTTTGGGCCCTTCGAAAAAACATTAATGTTCTTACCTCAGCTTCTACTGAGCGGTTTGAAGCAAAAGCAAAGTATTTTTACATGTATGTATATTTGTACATTATAATTAACATAAAAGTACCGAAAACGGGTAAAATTTTACACCTTATAGCCGCAAATGTTCAGAAAGTGTCAAAACTTATTCGAGATTCTGTACAGAAGAAAAGAACGCCCAAAAGCTTTCTGCTACATTCAGTAGTTTAGAAGATATTTCGTGTGCAAAAAAGGTACCAAAATTCAGTTTTTATCCCCTTTCAACGCCTAAAAGTACACATATTAAAAAAGTACTAGCACGTGTCGGCTTATTTTTTGTAAGCATTCGTATGCTTTTAGAATTTTTAGTCTATCCACCGTAGTTTCTGAGATATGATGATACCGATTTTACCCTTTTTTCCCCTTTTTGCGTTAGAATTTCGAAAAATTCCTTCTTAGTGGATCTATGCATCGAAAGAGGAACCTACACACACTGTTGCCAGAATTGACGATTTCTCTGCATTTTGACGATTTTCACCTCTCAAAATACACTAGTTTAGGTCCAGAGATGTGTTATGATTTTTTTGTGTTCAAAATGTTAAATTCTGATATTTATACGTAAAATGTTTCTATAACAAAAATGCTAACTATTTTTTTTTATAAATTATCTGTTTTAAAAATAAATATATATGTACGTATGTGAATTCTGATTTCATTTTAAGTTTTTTTTAACTTTTATTTTTAATTTTAATGGTTTTCATGTTTAGGTAATATACATATATTTAATGTATATGTGTATATTTGTTGAAAGCATAGTTAATAAGTTTGAACCATTGTAATACTTTTTGTAATAAAACAATTAAAATACAAAAAATTTAATATTTTTGATTTGACGTTTTTTTGACGATTTTCTAAAATGACGACGATTTTTTGCACAGAAATCTGTAGTTTTTGACGATTTCACCCTTAGAAGTTCTGGCAACAGTGCCTACACACCCAATTTCAGTTTTCTAGCTATAGTCGTTAACAATAAAATCTCCTTAAAAAAGTTTAGTCTTTACTTTGCACTATTTGTATTTTTAATTTAATCGCGAATTCTATTTTCTTTTCGTTTGCGAATTTTATTTTTAGATTTGCGAGAGGAATTTTATTTTGCATTCTTTGATTTTTATTTATAAAATTTGCGAATTAAAAAGAATTATTCTTTACAATATTGAAAATTAAATTCGTTCGAATTAAATTCGTTTGCGAAAGAAATCAATTCGAGCACTCTTCCTACCCTGTTTATAACATAATAACTCTAGTTGTTCTAAGAAACTTTGGGTAAAGGTTCCCTGATGATCTGCACTAGCAACAGTGAAATGCGCATAGGATCCAGCTAAACCTCTCAATAATCAATTTCAATGTACTTTTAATAAAAAAAAATATTTTACTTAATAAGTAAAATATTAATTTGGGATTATTAGCGCGTTTAAAAAATTTTAAACTTAAATTTTAACAACTCCCATAAAAAACAACTAATTAAACTTATTTAAGTTCGATTACTTGCTGTGTAAAATTTCTAGTCTAAATCGCTGTGGGCATTAATGGGTTAATGGTCATTGACCTCAAATATCACGTTCTAGTATTTACCACCCTAATATTAGAAAATTAAGGCTCGCAAAAAATCATTGATCTTTTGGTAGATGAATATTTTATTAATTCCAGCAGAACTATTTTTTGCGGAATGTTTGGATTTTTAAATTTTTTGTCATGTCTTCGGTATTTACAGTCGGATCCTAAATTATGATATATGTCTCGATCAGGCCTTTTGCTTTAATAGTCATTGACCTCAAGTACCCTCTCCTAATACTTACTTATCACGTCTCAGCCTATACAACAAGAATTAAAAAATTAATGTAAGATCAAATGATAAAATTTTAATCAATGATATTTTTACATGATTCAACCTGGCTGTATTTTTGGCGGCTCTTGACTTGGAAAAAATGTGTCCCATGAGTTGCTCATCGATGACAGCCATGACTTCTCGCTGACTAATCTCGCATCGCATTCCCCCGTATAAACAGCTGGAACCATACGATACAAATAAAACTAATCGCCTCGCGAATTCTAGCCTTATATGTTCGCTGGCATTTCTCCCATTGGAATGCGTTTGAAATTTTTATTGAACTGACCAACCGGAATGGGCAATAAAAGCTCCGAATTATTAACCAAATGCTTACAATTACATTGACATACAATATGCGGAACACAATCAAGTCTACTCAAAAACTGTTTTAGGGCCATTGTCACAACTTGCCTTTAAATAAAGGCAGGATTTTGTCTGCATTATAAAACCGTTATGTATTATTTCTTTATCCATTAACGGCCCTTCTCACAATCTACAATTAAAAGCTAACAGGGACTTTAACGGCAAGTTTTGTATAAAGAGCTGCCTGTTAAAGTTCAAGTTAACTCTTAAACATACATTGTGAAAAGGAACGTAAATATTATTGTTGATAACAATAAAACATTTAACTTGTAATAAAGTGAATGAAGGCAATATATAACAATCTGATACAAAACTGTTTTTAATATATGTAGGACAACAAAGAAAATTGTACATACATATGTATGTATGTATTGAAACTAAAAATTACTTGCAAAATTAAAAATCATCAATCGAGAAAAAAAATCGTGAAATCATATTTTGGTCCAAAAATCATCAAAAATATGATAAAATCATCATTCTGGCAGCACTGTCTGTGAGTTAAAACCTGAATTTAACAAACTTGCAGTGTGAATGCAAAATCAGCTGTTTATGGTTTTAACGTTAAAACCAGCTTTTATCTTTCATTGTGAAAACACTATAAAAAAGTTTTTGACAAAATTGAAAATAATGAATATACTGTAAAAAACATGCCATTTTCAAGGAAATTTGAAAGTTTTGATTTCTTAGCCTTTTCCCGATTTCACTAATGCAGATATTAATAGTTTTCCCCCATTTTTATTTAGAATTTTAGACCTTTTTTTAATGCTTTATCCGATAAAAATCAATTAGTTTTTAAAAAAAGTTACAAGCCTCTGAAGTTTTCTTGAGTCCCAGGTGGTCAACTTTGGCCGACTGTAACTCCTACCCAGCTTAAGCCAGAAGGCTGTCAAGAGATGTGTTATAAAGAATAAGTCCTCCTCTAAGGATGTTTCATAGTAGATCAAATCGAAATTCCAGATTTATTAGCATTTATTTTGCAAAAGTCCCCACTGAGTACTGTATGAATCAAAAATATTTATTTAAAAAACCGAAACCAATAAAGAGTTGTGATATTTTATTTATTACAAGTAAATGGTTTTATCAAATTTTCAGAAAATTTTTTTATATTATCCGGCCCACGTACTTCTTTTTCTAAAAGCGGAAGTTTAGTTATATGAAAATCTTCATATAAATCAGCGATTTGGTCCAAGTACTTCTCTTGAATCTAAAAAAAAAAGATTATTGAAATACATGTTTTGCAACAAATATTTATATATGATTCGTGTTACGTTAATAAAAATCTTAGTTTACCTTGTACCTAGAATTGCACATTCCGCAAGGCTTTTGATCCTTTTGCATAAATAATAATTGATTTACAATTATATTATGGGTATCGATGCGACATTTGGTCAATTCCTGTACTAAACGCTCGGTTTCATACAACGACAAAAACTCAGCAATACAAACACAAACAAATGTGGTTTCATCCTGCAAATAAACTAAGCTATTTCTCGTTGAAAGCAGACTATCTTGTTTACTTACTGGATCGCGAAATTGTTTATTAACTTGTCGAATGATTTTTAACATTTCGTCAAGTTTTTGTGTCAAGGAATCTGCATTAACGGGCATTCCAACAAGATTTCCAAATTGTGTAATAAAAGGAGTAATTTTAAGTTTAAGACGTAATAATTTTCCAAGACCTTTTTCAACAACTTGAGGGAACGATAACAGACGCAGTGTATGACCCGTAGGCGCCGTGTCAAAAATTACAACGGAAAAATTCATTGACTTTACAAGCCTGCAAAATATATTTGAAGAATAATTCATATAAAATAAATCAATCAAAATACTAGAAACATCAACATACTTCATAACTTCGGCGTAGCTCATTGCCTCATCTATTCCTGGTAAAGCACCGACAACTTCATGTAAAACTCCTTTACTTAATCGCAATGCTTCATTGTCACCCTCGAAGTATTCGTCAGGAAGTTCGTTCAGTCCAGCATTAGGATCAATTTCCATTGCAAATAAATTCGCAAAACCATTAACCTGAAAAGTAATTACATACATTATATTTATTTTATTGTCATCTCAATAAACAAAGGCAATCAGCACGACGCTGCTACGATGGTCTGCGGGTACAACTAACATCGGGGGGGTTAAGGCCGGGGCACAAAGAATCTGTCATGCGTTAAACTTTGCCTTTTTCAACTGACAGCTAAGTTGAAATACATGGTTTCTTATGAGGTCTGTTACATTCAGTACATGTCCGTCAACGCAAAGTACAAAATTTGGTCAACTTTTAACTTTTTGCGTATGTTGAGTAGTTTGCATATATTGGTTGGTTTTTTTGGTATGTTCTGATTTAGGTTTTTGTGTTTTGTGGCAGCAAAAATAAAATTAAACAAAAGAAATAAACGAAATAAATAAAAACAATTGAATTTAATAAATAAAATGGAGACTCAACCTATTGAAGCTGTTCAAATACTTCCGTCAATAAAGTACTTATTGTGCCAACCTTCTCCGTCGTTGCGTTAATGTCAGTTGAAAAAGGCGAAGTTTAACGTATGACGGATTCATTGTGCCCCGGCCTTTATTATGTAATCCGAATCGAAAGGAAATGTGATTGAATTGTAATGTTAATAACATACAAATTCGAACAGTTCCGGTTTCGAGTCGAATTACATAATAACCCCCTCAGTACAACATTTGTTTACCAAAATTTTAATGTACTCATAACATTAATATGATAATTACGAATGACCGTCCATTGGCCAATCGACCACAAAAGGATATGCTCTAAATGAGGCACGTGTTGTACGTACATATGTGCGGGTTTCAGGAACAAGTTCCCTAATTTCATTAGAACACATTCCGTTGTAGTAACGATAGAACAATGAAATGCACCCCACATTGCGTCGATGCTCCAATGAATCAATAGATTTGGATACCCTACTGTCACCGATGAGCTTTTTCGCCCTCTCCTGTACGCGGTCGAGCAGCCCCAAAATAGACTTTGAAGCGCCGGCCCATACATGAGAGTTGTATTCCATTTTCGGACGGATATAGGTGGTATAAATAGTAAGGAGGTCAGATGGGGTGCAATATTGTTTGCACCGTTTCATAAAGCCGAGGCACTTGAATGCTTCTTTTGCAATTTGAAAAATGTGTTCAGTCCAACGAACATCACACTGTATTTTCATGCCAAGAACATCAAGAGCATCTGATTCCTTAATATTTATACCTCCCATAGTTACAGAGGCAACAGCATTTTCGGTCATACGTCTGTGTGTAACCATGCAACATTGGGTCTTACGGGCGTTAAAGTCGACCCTGTTCACATGGCCCCATTCAGACATTTTTTCTAAATCATAGTTTAAAGTCTCATTCATTATTTGACGCCTCTACATGAATTAAGTCCCTATGAATATTTTTCGTGACGGCAAAATCTATAACATCTGGAATTTTTCTTACGTCAGTAGGCCAGTAAGTAGGCTCCCCACTCGAAATGACATCTAAGCCCATTTTCGAAATTGTATTGAACAAGGCTCGACCTCTAGGTGTAACAAGACGCGATCCCCAGTACGTATGTTTTGCATTGTAGTCACCAGCTGCCACGAAACAAGATCCAAGCGATTTGTAGAACTTCTCATACTGATCTTCGGTAACTGAAAATCTGGGAGGTGAGTAAATTGATGATATCACGAAATTCGCACAAAAATTTTCTACGAAAATATTCGTAGCTTGCAAATATTCTTCACTAACGTTGTCAAGGACATAGTGCTTGAGTCTTGACTTAATCAGAATTGCTGATCCACCACATGCTCTCTCTCTCGGGTCCTTTGTATCATATAAAGTGTAACCATTTATTTTAAATAAGCTTCTTGAGGTCAAATGAGTCTCAGAAACCAACATTATATCAATATTTTTTTCCATGAGGAAGTGCTCAAGTTCATTTTTATGTTGGCGAATGCCGTTTGCGTTCCAGAAACATATTTTTAACATGTTCATGGTTTATTAACTAATGCTTGAAGCAGTGTATTCTGCATTCGCAGCATTTCTTGCATCATACTTGTCATATTTGTAGTAAAGTTGTTTATAGTTAGCACCAGATTCTCAATAGTAGCTTCAAGGCGACTAAAGTTAAAGCTTGAGTTTGAATTCGTTGAATTATTTGGCGGTGGAACATTTTGCGTGGGAATTGAACTAGTCTTAGCAGCATCAGCATACGATACACGTGAAGTAACTGGTTGGCTGATTTGAGCAAAAGTGTCGGAGTTCGCGTTTACTTGTAGAGCTGGAGTTAGCTTGGGTTTTTGACCCATAGTCTGTTTAACGAAAGAAAATACAGGGCACCCTCTATAGTTAGCTGTGTGATTACCTCCACAATTACTACATTTTTTTTCTGCTTGATCTTTTGGCTTAGTGCAGCTAGCAGTACCATGCAATTCACCGCAGATAACACACACTGTAGGTAACTTGCAGTAAGTTTTCGTATGGCCATATTCTTGGCAATTATGGCACTGTACGGGACCTGAACGCTTACGTGGCTCTTCAACTGTGATTTTTCGATGTAAGAGATACTTTACGTTATAAACTGGATGGGCTTCATTTTTTTTCAATTGTATGTCGTTCGGCTCCAGTTCAACCCGAAATAGGGGTTGGGGGACCTTTTCTCTATTAAATATGTTGGTAACATTTTTTACCTTGAATCCTTGGTCGACAAGTGCACATTTTACTTCTTCGGGTTCAACATATGAATCTATGCCCTTTAATACTATCTGTAGGCCTTTAGCACTCTTAAGTTGGTATGTGTAAAAATTTGTTTTATTTTTTTCGAATTCACTAACAATTTTTCGGAAATCTTTTTCATTATATATTTGGATTTTAGTTTCATCAATATTACCTCGTTTAATTGGAATGATGTGAAAAGTATTTTCACCAATGGTCGACAGTAGTTTTTTTATAAGCGCGTTAGAATTTTTTTCTCTCAGATAAATAGGTGGTGGCTTAAAAGACTTTTGCGATGATGTAGAGGGCTTGTCGTCGGTGTCTTGCAATAATGAAAAACGATTTTGACGATTGGTAGATGATGCGCTGTTATCCCTAGACATCTTTGGAGCAGATGAAATTTTTCAAGAATTTGGGCTTCGCCCACGCTTTACCACTGTTATATATCTGTCCATTCCCACTTGTACCTTGGGTTTTGAGCTACTGTTATCTGTAGTGATAACTTGGTTTAGTGATGAGGGCGAGCCCGATGCGGATGATATCGCAGACTTAAATGAAGAAGTACTAGGCAATGGTAGTTAACGATTCACTAGTTGGCATTGGACAAAGCGAAGTTGATCGCTGACGAAAAATTGGCTTTGCCGTTAAAAAAAGATTTTCATCAGATTTATTATTTATATTTTTTTCATTAAGAGTTTCAGAACTCACAGTAAAATAAGCATTTCTGCCGTTAGAACTCACTTCAAAATTTTTTTCCTTTGAGGTACTCATACAGAGTATTATTCCTCAAGGGAACTTTGTTTGTGTTTACGGTTTTTTTTTTTGTTTTTGCTATTTCTTGCTATGTAAAAAATATTAGTAAAGCCAATAAGCTTATTTATCAAGGTGAATATGTATTACGAATATTTTTTGTATGATTTTTGATTTTGTTGTTTTTTATATTTGTTTCGTTTGTATGTATGTAAAAAAAAATCCGCTTTAATGTCTCTTCACTATGAAGGTTCAACGAGAACTTGATCTCTAGATCTGTCCTCCGATCACTCTCCAACAATAGTTACAATTTTCAACCCACTAAGGAGTGATTTAACTAACTCATATGTGAAGATGATTAATGGAATCAACTGGCTGGTATTCAAAAAATATCTTAGTAGTCACTGCGTAGAAAACATTCAGCTTAGATCATGCGATGATATTGAATTTAACATTGCCAATCTTAACGAAAATATTAAACAGGCTGCTGAACACGCCACTACCTCCTATCCGCAGACCGGCTTTAACAGAATTTATTCTACGGAAATTGAACGTCTTGTATGTGAAAAAAGGAGAGCTAGAAGAGAATGGCAACAACACAGATCACCCCTAAATAAAATCAGACTTAAAGAATGTACTAAACGACTCAAAGAGCTGCTATCGTCGGAAAAAACTGCACTACTGGAAAAGTATTTAGAAGGTCTTGATGTAACGTCCGCATCTAATTACTCTTTATGGCGCGCTACTAGAAATCTTAAACGACCCGTTGATCTTAAATCCCCATTGCGTACTGCGACCGGAGGCTGGGCAAGAAGTGATAGTGAGAAAGGTAACTTATTTTCTGAGCATTTAAAATCTGTATTCACTCCCAATTCATGTACGGGTGCTGCTGATTTACCGAGTGTAGTTTCTCTACCCCCTCGTCCCTTAAGGTTTAAGATGCGTGAAGTACAAAAAGTAATTGCTGAACTCAACCCGAAGAAAGCTCCAGGTATTGATGGCATTAGTAACAAAATGCTCATGAACTTGCCTCATATTGCAATAAGAATCCTGTTATTTATTTTTAATGCTATTTTAAGAATGCAGTATTTTCCACATAACTGGAAACTTGCCAAGATCAAAATGATTCCAAAGGCGGGCAAAGATCTTACCAAGACTGAGTCATATAGGCCTATAAGCTTACTATCTACAATCTCAAAGCTTTTTGAAAAGCTGCTCATGACTAAATTGTCAAAAATTTTAACTGATAATGGGTGCATCCCGGACCATAAATTTGGCTTTAGAAGTCAGCACAGCACGATTGAACAAACGCATAGACTGGTCCAAGTTGTAAGAAGAACATTTGAAGAAAAGAAGTATTGTTCCGCTCTCTTTATTGATGTTTCTCAGGCGTTTGATAAAGTATGGCACGAAGGCCTAGTTTTAAAATTGAAGACATATCTGCCAATAAACATTCAAAAGCTTTTGGAAAGTTATATTATTGATAGGAAGTTCACTGTTATGGAAGGAGAGTTCACGAGTGTGCCCGAATCTATATCTTCTGGTGTGCCCCAGGGTAGTATCCTGGGTCCTGTCTTGTATTTAATATATACTTGTGATATGCCTGTGAGCAATAATATCCATATTTCTACTTTTGCTGATGATACAGCCTGTATGAGTGTGCACGAAAACCCTTATGAGGCATCCCGCAATCTCCAGGAACATATCACTCAGCTGGAAATATGGTTGAACTTATGGAGAATTAAAGTCAATGAACAAAAGTGTGTCCATATAACGTTCACCCTAAGAAGAGATACTTGCTCCCCCATTCGAATCAACAATCAAAATATTCCTCAACATTCCCAAGTGAAATACCTTGGTATACACCTTGATCGAAGACTTACATGGAAACATCATATTGACTCTAAGTTAACTCAGATAAAACTTAAGTTAACTCAAATATATTGGTTGATTGGCAGAAACTCAACACTCAGCTTAGACTGCAAACTTTTACTATACAAGTCGCTTTTGAAGCCAATATGGTGCTACGGAATTCAGTTATGGGGCACTGCTTCAGCTTCCAATGTCGAGAGAATCCAACGAAGGCAAAACAAAATTTTACGGTTAATAACATCGGCTCCATGGTATATCCAAAATTCTATTATACATCGTGATTTAAATATGCCACTAGTGACTGAAGAAATTGCAAAATACGCAGGCAAATATTTAACAAAACTCGAATCACATCCTAATCCGCTTGCTCGTAATATTTTGAACTTTACTGGACACATCCGCTTAAAAAAGAGGGACACACAGGCTCTTATACCTAACACTCCAGATGGGACTACTTGAAAATACTTCCCCCCCCCCCCCTTTTTTATTATTACTACTAATGTATTATTTATAACTACCACTAAGTTTATGTCCGACACTGGTCGGGCCTAATAATTTTTTTTTATAGATTTAAGATTTGAATACTTATTGTTAGTTCATATATGAAGATCCAATAAATAAATACATGCATTACAAAAAAAAAAAATTATTTGACGCACGGCACCAACCTGCGGCAGACTAGGTCTATTGCTGAATGAGAAAGAATGGCAAATGCTGCTGTCGTCCGCGAAAGAGTAGATAGGGTTGAAAGTTTTACATAGAAGGTCGTTTATAAAGATAAGGAATAGAGTTGGCGAAAGAACAGAACCATGCGGTACCCCTGAATTTAACTTGAACTCATTTGATGAGATCCCATCTATAACAACTCTTATAGTGCGATCCCTGAGGAAACTCGATAAGAAACGAGAGAAATTATCACCGACACCAATGGCAATACATTTTGATAAAAGTGCACCATGCCACACTCTATCAAACGCCTTGGAGATATCTAGAGCCACCACCTTACTTTCGCCAAAATGGTGGACTGAATTACACCATTTCTCCGAGAGGAGGGCTAGTAGGTCTCCCGTAGAGCGGCCTCTACGAAATCCATACTGCCGGTCGTTGAGTAAGCTGTTGGACTCCAAATACCTTACAAGATGGAAATTTACCATACTTTCCATCACTTTGGAAAGTGCAGAGCATATTGCGATTGGGCGATAATTTTCAGGGTTAGTAGCTTCTCATTTTTTAGGGATTGGCGTAACATTAGCAATCTTCCAACACACTGGGAACTCACCAACATGGTACAACGTGCTGAAGAGATTAGTTCCGACAAAACCCTTTTTACTGCCCGAGCTCGAAAGAATATCTTAGGCATAGTAGTGGATACTCTCTCTAGTATAGGCAGAGGCTGATTGCTTTCCGGCAAGTAGGAATTACTTGCAAATATTTCAGCTAATAGGTTAGCTTTATCGGCCGGGTCAGTGAATATTAAGTCATCCTTTAAAAGAGTCGGAATTGAAGAACTAGCATTATTCTTTACTCTTTTAACGAATGACCAGAAGCTCTTACTACCCCGAGGGGCAGCAAGAACTTTAGCACGGAGACGATTCTCGTAAAGACCTTTTTCACGCCTCAGTACTTTGGCACACGAAGATCTCGCCCTTTTGCGTAGCATATCAGTATCGGCATTTTGGTTACTTCGCCAAATACTGAATGCTTCCTCTCTAGATCTGACTGCGTTTTTGCATGTCTGATTAAACCATAGTTTCTCTTTGGGCTTAATCGGAATTTTTTTGATGGTATGAAAGCTTTCATGCCCATCAAGATTATACTTTCGACCATTTTGGCCATGGCATTGACATCATTGTCTAGGAAACATAGCTTCCAATTAAAATGCCGAAAAAATTCGTTGAGCTGAGCCCAACGAGCCTTTTCGTATATGTATTTAAGTCGTTTCGTAGCTGTCGGTGAAACGCTATGAAGTGCTGAGAACGAAAAGGAGGCCGAAATGGTACAGTGATCTGAATTGACGAGAGGTGCATTAACACTTACTTCATACTTATCAGGGTGTGAAGTGAGAAAGAGGTCGAGCGTATTTTGTTGGTGCCCTTCAACACACGGAATGTGTGTTGGTTTATTCACAAGTTGCACTAGGTGGTTATGCGCTGCGAATAACTCAACATATTGGCCTTCCGTAGTTGTACGGCTCGAATGGCGAAGCCAAGTTGAATTGTGAACATTGAAATCACCAGCAATAACGATTTCACTGTTCGAACAACTCTCTAGGATCTTCGATATGGAGTCAGAAAGGGCATCGAAGCCGGAAATGGTAGTATCCCTTTCTGCGTTTGGACTTCTGTAGACAAATCCGAAATGCAAACAGTGTGCCCTGATTTGGAACTTAACCCAGAGACAGCTAAATTCAGCATCAGATATGCCTAGTGATTGCTGGCATTGGTACACAACTGTATTGCGAATGTACATTGCAAGTCCCCAATGAAAGTTAAAAAGCGATAGAAGTTGATAACCAGGTATCTGAAAATCCTGTGGATCAGCATTCTCAGACACCTGGGTCTCACATAAGGCGAAAACATCCGGTCGATGGAGACAAATGTGTGCATATACAGAGAAAAAATTCGATCTTAGGCCCCGTATGTTGCAGAACTCAATTTTGAATTTGTCAGACATAGCAACGTGAGAAAATTATAATCAAATGTTTAATCTGCGGTATTGAATCCAGTCACGTTAACCACTGTTTTATTGATGACTGCTTAGTGATCAGTGTTATACCTTCATCACTAAACAGTCCACCAGCAGTTAACGGAAAGGCGTCAGTACCACAGAGTTAGATTGCGTTAGGATATGAGGGGGAATGGGAGAGGAAAACACAATGACTTAAAAAGGTTATAAAAGCCCTGATCTGGTCATCCCAGCGGGAACGGCAACACTGTGCCAGCACTGATACATAGTGCCAACACTGGTATTTTTTTTATTTTTTTTATTTTATTGTTTTGCATAAATGCATGCAAGTAGTGGATTGTAGGTATGTATGTTATTATTTTATTGTTGTTTTTTTTTTGGTTTCTTTTATTTCCAATTATTAAATTTAAATCGCCTTTATTTATATAAAGGCGTTCTTCTATTATTTTTTTTAAATATTCTTGATATTCATACATAAAAACTCATTTCCATATTAAACTACAACATTTACTAACATTAAAGGTACCAAATTCATAGAAGGAAATTGCCTTGCAGAAGTTTATAAAAATGTTTCAGTCAAATCTCATGGAGGAAACTGTCAGTTCTCGTTGATTCTTCATAGTGAAGAGACGTTAAAGCGGATTTTTTTTACATACATACATACAAAACAAATATAAAAAAACAACAAAATCAGAAATCACCCAGAAAATATTCGTAATACATATTCACCTTGATAAATAAGCTTATTGGCTTTACTAATATTTTTTACATAGCAAGAAATAACACAAAAAAAAAACCGTAAACACAACCAAAGTACCCTTGAGGAATACTCTGTATGAGTACCTCAAAGGAAAAAAAATTTGAAGTGAGTTCTAACGGCAGAAATGCCTATTTTACTGTGAGTTCTGAAACTCTTAATGAAAACATTAAAAATAAAAAATCAAATGATAGACTTTTTCTAACGGAAAAGCCACTTTTTCGTCAGCGATCAACTTCGCTTTGTCCAATGCCAACTAGTGAATCGTTAACATTATCATTGCCTAGTACTTCTTTATTTAAGTCTGCGATATCATCCACTTCGAGCTCGTGTTCACCACTAAACCAAGTTATCACTACAGATAACAGTAGCTCAAAATCCAAGCTACAAGTGGGAATGGACAGATATATAACCGTGGTAAAGCGTGGGCGAAGCCCAAATTCTTCAAAATTTCATCTGCTCCAAAGATGTTTAGGGATAACAGCGCATCATATACCAATCGTCAAAATCGTTTTTCATTATTACAAGACTCCAGCTGCCACGAAACAAGATCCAAGCAATTTGTAGAACTTTTCATACTCATCTTCGGTTACTGAAAATCTAGGAGGTGAATAAATTGATGATATCACGAAATTCGAACAAAAATTTTCCACAAAAATATTCGTAGCTTGCATATATCCTTCACTAACGTTGTCAAGGGTATAGTGCTTGAGTCTTGACTTAATAAGAATTGCAGATCCACCGCATGCTCTCCCTGTAGGGTCCTTTGTATCACATATAGAGTAGCCATTAATTTTGAAAAACACCTAGAGGTCGAGCTTTGTTTAATACAATTTCAAAAATGGGCCTACTGACGTGCGAAAAATTCCGGATGTTATAGATTTTGACGCCATGAAAAATATTTCTAGGGATTTAATTCATGTTGAAGCTTCTCTAGATCTCTCCTCCGATCACTCTCCGACTATCGTTTCAATCTGTAACCCACTAAGAAGTGACTTACCTCACCCATATATGAAGATGATCAATCGTGTTGATTGGCTGGGATTTAAAAAATATATTAGTAGTCATTGCAATGAAAATATTACGCTAAGTACGCCCAATGATATTGAATCTAGCATTGCCTATATTAATGAAAATATTAAACAGGCTGCTGAGCATGCCACTATCTCCCATGCGCAGACTGGGTTTAATAAAATTTATTCTAGGGATATTGAACGTATCGTGTATGAAAAAATAAGAGCTAGAAGGGAATGGCAACAGCACAGATCACCCCAAAATAAAATCAGATTTAAAGAGTATACTAAACGACTTCAAGAGTTGCTTGCATCTGAAAAAAACTGCATCTCTTAAAAATTATCTGGAAGGTCTTGATGTCACACAAGCATCAAATTACTCTTTGTGACGCGCTGCTAGAAAGCTTAAAACACCCGTTGAGTTTAAGCCACCTCTGCACGCATCTAGCAAAGGTTGGGCAAGAAGCGATACGGAAAAATGTAAAATATTTGCTGAGCACTTAAAATCCGTATTTACGCCTAACACATGTACTGGTGTTTCTGATTTGCCGAGTGTAGTTGCCTACCCCCTAGACCCTTAAAATTTAAGATGTATGCTGTACAAAATCTAATTGCTGAACTCAAACCAAAGAAAGCTCCAGGTATTGATGGAATTAGTAACAAGATGCTGATGAACTTGCCGCATATTGCAATAAGAATCCTGCTGTTTATTTTAATTGCCATATTACGACTGGTCAAAATGATTCCAAAGCCGGGCAAAGATCTTACCAAAGCAGAGCCATATAGGCCAATAAGTTTGCTGTCAACTATGTCAAAACTCTTCCAAAAGCTGCTCATGACAAAATTGTCCCATTGTCTAAAAGATAGTATGTGCATACCGGACCATCAATTTGGTTTTAGAAGTAAGCATAGCACTATTGAACAAACGCATATATTGGTTCAATTTATAAGGCAAACATTCGAAGAAAAGAAGTATTTTTCTGTCCTGTTTATTGATGTTTCTCAGATATTTGATAAAGTTTGGCATGATAGCCTAGTTTTAAAAATGAAGACATATCTAACAAATAACCTTCTAAAAATTTTGGAGTTATATTTTAGGCCGAAAGTTCTCTGTTATGGAAGGATAATTTATGAAAACGCCCGAAACTATCTCATCCGGTGTGCCACAGGGGAGTATACTGAGGCAAGTTTTGTATTTGATTTATGCTCGTGATATGCCTGTGAGCAGTAATATCCATACATCTACATTTGCCGATGATACAACCTGCCTAAATATGCACGAAAACCCTCATGAGGCATCCCGATATCTTTAGGAACATATAACACAGCTTGAGCTATTGTTAAACTTATGGAGAATAAAAGTAAACGAACAGAAGTGCGTACATATAACCTTTACCCTACGAAAAGATACTTGTCCCCCCATTAGAATCAACAATCAAGTGGTAGCGATGCTAGCCTCTTAGTCCAGAGGTCGTGGGTTCGATTCCCACCATGGACCCTGGTTGTTTTTCGCAGACAAGCAAATCGCTTTGCGAATTGTGTTTGTGTTAAAAAAAAATACCTTGGTATACACCTTGATCGGCGGCTTACAGGGAAACACAATATTGACTCAAAGCTAGAAATTTAACACTCAGTCTCGATTGCAAACTTTTAATATACAAATCGACTTTGAAACTAATATGGTGTTACGGAATTCAACTATGGGGCACTGCTTCAGTTTCCAATATCGAGAGAATCCAACGGAAGCAAAACAAAATTTTACGGTTCATAACATCGGCTCCATGGTAGATAAAAAATTCAAATATATATCGTTATTTAAATGTGCCCCTAGTGATAGAAGAAATTGCAAAATACGCAGGCAAATATTTAACAAAACTCGAGTCACATCCTAATCCGCTTGCTCGTAACATTTTGAACTTTCCTGGACACATCCGCCTAAAAAAGAGGGACACAAGGGCTCTTATACTCAACACTCCAGATGGGACTACTTGAAAATACTTTTTTTTCCTTTTTGATTATCACTACTTATGTATTATTTATAAGTATCACTAAGTTTATGTCCGATACTGGTAGGGCCTAATAATTATATTTTAGATTTAAGATTTGAATACTTATTGTTAGTTTACATATCAAGATACAATAAATAAATACATGTAAAAAAAAGGTTTCCGAAAAATTTGTTAGTGAATTCGAAAAAAATAAAACAAATTTTTACACATACCAACTTAAGAGTGTTAAAGGCCTACAGATAGTATTAAAGGGCATAGATTCATAACCCGAAGAAGTAAAATGAACACTTGTCGACTAAGGATTTAAGGTAAAAAAATGTTACCAACATAATTAATAGAGAAAAGGTCCCCGAACCCCTATTTCGGGGGAATGACATACAATTGAAATAAATTAAACCCATCCAATTTATAGCGTAAAGTATCTCTTATATCGAAAAATCACAGTTGAAGAGCCACGTAAGCGTTCAGGTCCCGTACAGTGCCATAATTGCCAAGAATATGGCCATACAAAAACTTACTGCAAGTTACCTACAGTTTGTGTTATCTGCGATTAATTGCATGCTACTGCTCGCTGCACTAAGCCAAAAGATCAAGCAAAAAAAAATGTAGTAATTGTGGATGTAATCAAATCTAATTATACAGGGTGCCTTGTATATTCTTTCGTTAAACAGACTATGGGTCAAAAACCAAAATTAACTCCAGCTCAACCAGTAAACGCGAACTCCGCCACTTTTTTTTCAAATGAGCCAACCAGTTACTTCACGTGTATCATATGCTGATGCTGCTAAGACTAGTTCTATTAGTAGTAGGGAATTGTTCATTTGGGGACAATTAAAATTGTTAAATTGTTGCTGAAATTGTTAAATTTGGGTAATTAAAATTGTTAAATTCTTGGAAATTTGTGTTTTTTGTTTACATTAGGAGTTTTTGTTTACATTAAGTGTATGTCTGTCGGTCTGTCTGTCTGATCGTAGATGTTTCTGTGTGGAATATTTTGTGTGAATGTATTAAGGCTGTTCATAGTTTGGCGGTTTTTATGTGTGTATATGCCGACGGGGAAAATCATGAAAATGCTTTTTCCTAATACTGACGGAAAATCATCTAGTGATTTTTCCTAATGCTAATGTAGGTGTTGCTAGACCGTGGGAATTTAAGGCTGACCGTGATTTGAGTGGGTGGCGTTGTTGCCGTAATATGTAACCATAGAAATTTGCGGATGTGTCTGTCTGTCTGTGAGAATTTAGGTAATGGTTTAATGGAAGGGGCGGGGTGTCATTGAGGTAGATCGATTGCGTGTGTATGTGTGTGTGTGTGTGTGTGTGTGTGTATATGTTTGTAGGAATTTCAATGTGTGTATTTCTGTAGGAGCTTAAGGCTGATTGTGATTTATGAGGGGTGAGGTGTTCTAGTAATATGCAACCGGGGGAATCTGTGTATTTGTATGTCTGTAGGAGTTTAAGGCTGACCATGATATGGGTGGGCAGGGTTGTTGACGTAATATGTAGCCATGGGGATTTGTGGATGTGTCTGTCTATAGCAGTTTAAGGCTGATGGTCATTTGAGGTGGGTGAGGATGTTGCTGAGGTAAATTGGTTATGTGTATGTATGTATGTATTTCTGTAAGAATTTAAGATGATTGTGATTTATTAGGGGCGAGGTGTTCTTGTATATGTAGCCGTGAGAATCTATGTGTATAGACGTCTGTAGAAGTTTAAGACTATCTGTAATTTCAGGTAGGTGAGAGTGTTGTGTTGTTGAGATTAATCTTATATATTGTATATGTACACAGAAAAAACTAAATTTCATTTTCAGTAACCAAATTCGTTGAATCAGTAAATATTTTATTTGAATGCGGTCTTACAAATAATTTTGTAAATTGAGATAAAAATTTTGTAAAAATTAAAATGAATCATAGTTCGGCTGAGAGAAAATGTTACTTCAGTGTGTTGGTGTTTATCTTGCTTGTTGATAGGAACAACGTGCTGTTGTGGGGTTGTTGTTGCTTATTTTGATTGATCGTGTTGTATACATGTAATGCCGAAAAGTAGCCGACAAACGTCGTGGCTTGTTTCTTCTCTACACAGTTTTTTGGTACAAATTAATTTAGTGGAACAGTACAGAATATTTACTGAAACTAAGTTTGATTTCAAATAAATATTTGTTTAAAATTTTTTTGGGAATAATTTTTTCTGTGTATGTATGTATGATCATGGGAATTTGTGTATGTATATATGGGGAGAATTTAAGGCTGGTCATGATTTGTAAAAGGTGGGGTGTTATTGAAATTTTTTTGGATATTTCTTATATGAATTCTGCTATGTGTGTGTATTTGCGCTGGTATTTATATGTAGGTAGAAATAAATTCTTTTCAATATCGACATACTATAAAATATTATCATATATCTGGACTTCCCTAATCCTAGTATGCTTTTATACTTACGATTGCTTTATATTTTCTTATGCTTAAATTTGTCTCGCGTTAAAGTCTGTCTGTATGAAATTTGTTTAAATTACAGATTTTGTTTATTTAACTATATCCGTCTTCTTTGTCTGAAAGAGTTATCTACACACAGAGAAAAACCAACTTGAAATCAGTAAAAACCATGCTGAATTAATAAGAACCATTAACAAAGGTTTAGTCATATTGAAATTTCTTATTTCAATATGGACAAAATATTACTTTAAGTATTCATTTATTAAACTCATTAGTTTGTAAATATCTCACTATACATTTTCTATTATATTAGTAATTATTGAATTAATGTGACGAATTTTTATTTTTAATATGCAGATTTTCCCTGAGTGTATGGATTGTTTATATTTGCATTGTGCTTTAACTAAACGACGCTTCATATATTTTCATGATGTAGATCTAATAAATACTTAAGCATTGATAAGAAATTTGATATGTATACATACATATCTACAAATTGATTTTATGTATGTATGTATGTACATATATATGTACATACAAATAAGTGTTTGATTCAATCTTTGAATACATTTTTTATTTATTTTTTTCTCATGTGATGTCTGTTGTTGTTGTTATAAATATTCGCCTGTGTATAGATGCGAAATATTCATAGTTTTTTTTATTTGAAATTTAAAACGTTTTAATTTTTATCTGCGTTTACTTAAAAGTTTGTGAGGATTTTCTGTTTTAATAAAACTGAATTCCTGAAGATATGTACATACTCTATAGTAATAGTAACTATAATAGAAATAGTTCTTATACTTAATTTATATTTTTTTTTTTAAGTTGATACAACGTTAGTTAGGCAACGTTTGACATTTTTGGGGTATACAATTTTTTCGAACTATAGCCTTCTACATTTATTTTGGAAAGCTTGCTTTGCTTTTTAAAAATGTATAAACATTTTTAAATGAAACTGATCCAGCACTCCAGCTTAGGTACTGATATGTTTTTTTTTTTTTTTTGTTAGTTAACTTATTTATTTTTTTATTTTTTATTGATAAACATTTAAAATCAAAAGGGAGTTTTATATTGTAATTATTATTTTCATAATTGTTGAAAACAATCGTTTTATAATCTATAAGACTTTTAGAATTTGTGCTTTGGTGGTTATATATTCTATTATACGATTATGAATAAGAATGCAGTAAGCTGATGTCTTTGCTTACTGTTTCAAATTAAAATTTTATTCAATTGAATAAAAGGAGCTTTTTTCTTAAACTCCGATGTAGTTAGAAGCGCTGGAGATTCTTTCATATAATAGCTTTCTTGGAATTTTAGATGCATATAATATAGAATTGGATAACATTTACTTTTAATTTTTATGTTAAGAAGTACAGATATGAGACTAAATTTAAATGTACTTTTAAATTAGTTAAATCATAACGAACAAACATATTTTACTCTAGGATACAAGATGACTTTGTGTGACGAAATTTCTGTTGCTTTATACTGATAATATGTTTACAATAATAAGGTACATATATGTTTGTTTTATGAAGGGTGAGCACCTATGACTTTTATTTGATGTCCTATATGATTTTTTTTTCATTTTATTAAAGTTCAGCGTATTGTGTATATATTTCTGAAATGTTTAGGTGTGCTTTGTGTGCCCATCGGACAGAGTGTACGTATTAGTTGGTCAGTCAGTGTCTATTTTTATTTATTTTTTTTTCTTCTAATGTGCCAATCCTTTTTTTCGATTTTACTACTTGAAATAGAGAATTTTTGTCTAATTTTTTGCTGGGTATATACATTAGATATGTAGAAATTAGTTTACATACAAAGAAATGTATATTTAATAAACAACTGTTGTAGCAAATCGATCTCAAATAACTCAGTTACCTCTACCAGCAATTTACCGTTGGTGTTTTCATAAAGTGTTAGAAACAATGAAATATCTATGTTTGGGAGAATTTTTCCCCTCAAGTATTTCTACATGAGGTTTGCTGGTTGACCCCTTTCGCATTCATATGTAATAATTATTCACTTAGAAAAGGTCATCATCACAAGCAATCATTCCCGTATACAATACATTCATGAGTTGGGTTGATCCAGATACAATTGCTGTCTCATCACCTTCTTTATATATTTTGCTAGTATGCATGCCTTAGCATGCTTCTATCGATAGTGACGTAAGAGTCCGAGATGTAGTAGTGTCTTAATTAAAAATCTTTACTATTAGAATTTACCAGTTCGCTATTTTGAATTTTTACAAAGTAGATACATATGTATGTATTTCAGTGACCACAAAATCATAAAATTTCTTTGCTTACAAAATTGTATGACGTCAGGATTTTTTTTTTTAATTATACATGCTTCGGCATGCTTTCATTTTTTTGTCTGTAAATTTATTTAATACTCATACAATAACAGATATAAAGTAAGATCTGTTTGCAGTATGCATGCTTCAGCATGATTCTAGTTGAAGCGTATATTCATTCACTAAGTTTGCTTGATACTTATTCATACACATGTACATTCTTAAAGATTGGATATCAATGTCCAAATTCCGTAGTTTATCTAAATTTTCTAAAGATCTGATAGCTAAAGAAATAAATAGAGCGAAGATCTTCTATAATAATCCCATGTTCATATTGTAAAATTTTGCGTGCTAGCGCTTTCGATGGGAAAATGTACATACAACTTTATAAAAAGTGATAATATGATGTGCTGCTGAATATTGCACTATGCTATAGTTCATTTTAAACACTGAAGTTTTCGCAATATTTCATTCAGACCATCAAGTTTAGAGAATTCCACTACATTTACTCAAATATCTTTCTTAAGACCCATCATTCCTAATCAATCCTGCAAAAAACAAGACAAAATAGATTTTTCGTTTTTAATTTTATTTTAATTTTTATTAAATTCAACATTTTGTACATATTTAAATTACTTTATACTGTATTAAGCAGCTTTTTCTCATTTGTTGAGTTAACTTTAATCGTAAACATTTTAATGGTGAGATAAATTTTTCTATTTTATGCACTAAGTAATTCTTTATATATACCAATCCTTTTATATGAACCATTAAAGCTAATTCTTTTCACATCATTCCTTTTAATGCTAAATTAAATCATTGTACTATTGATGCTTTCATATTAAGTAATGTTTAATCTTCTATTCATGTATAAGTTTTCCAAAGTATTTATTAAAAAATTCTTTAGAATCATCTGTTTGTAAGTTTTTTTTGGTACCCGTACCACTTCAAAAATATTTTCCATTGCCTTGGTTTTTGGAGTGCAGCTTGTATTTTCAGCTGTACTGACTATATAAACTTTGAGAATGTGTCAATTATAGTCTTCAAAAATCAACAATTTCTATTTTCTGTAGAATATTTCTCCATTTCACCTAACTCAGCTCCATAAAAGATCATATATTCGTATCATTACAAGCACAAACAATTTTCGAGTTTTAATATGGAGTTCGTTTACTAAATAAGGCTGTAAGAGTTTAAAATCAGTATTTTGTATGATAATACTGATTTGAAACTCTTAAAATATTATTTGTTTTGACTATGAGTAGGGGCCATTATCTCTTATTATAGAACAAATAAAATAATATAGCTATACGATTTCAGAAAATATTTTCTGATATCGTATAGCTACATTATTTAATTTTTCTATAATAAGAGATAATATTTATGAAATACATTTCATAAATATTGGCGTATACTCATAGTAAAACAACCTAAAAATACATTGCTACGAAATATTGAAGAATCATCAAAATTTCATACCATGCTATATTTATGTTGTTTTACTAATCGCATTTTGTAAATAAATGCATTTCATAAATACTATCTATTATTATTGAAAGAATAAAATAGTATGGTTATGTGATATTAGAAAACATGATTTCTGATATCATATAATCATACTATTTTATTTTTCTATAATAAGAGATAATGACTCATACTCATAGTCAAAACAAAGGATATTTATATGCTGTTTTGATTATGAGTATGCGTCAATATTTATGAAATGAATTTAGTTATAAAATGCGGTTAGTAAAACAGAGTATATTTTAAGAGTTTAAAACCACCATTTTTATGGTAATACCGGTTTTAAACACTTAAAGCATACTTTGTTTTGACTATGAGCATGAGCTGATATTTATGAAATTTTATAAATATTGACACATACCCTTAATCAAAACAACATAAAATACCTTGGTACGAAATATTGATGAATCATCGAACGATGAATTATAGTTCCCTTATATCAAATTCTATTCGTTCAACAATAGTTGACCTGTCAAATTGCGAAAAAAAAACGCTTTGATTGGCTTGCTAGAAAGTCCTAATGGACTTAAATTTGAGAACATTTATTTATACTCAAAATCTTTATATCAACCTAGATATAAAGAAATTAATTTCATCAATTAAAACAATAATATATTACAAAATTTACCGATAGTGAATCTGTTATTTCAGTCCAAAGTAATTCCAATATGATATTTAACGATGATGCGTATGGGAAGAATACTTTTTTATGGGGAGAGATAAGAATGTTGATTCATTCTACTTATGTAAAACTTACACCAGAATCACCAAACATTTAATAAGAGATCATCATAATGTAATTTTAATGTTTAAGTAAGGTGAGAAAAATATAGAGCATGTTGAAAGGCTAAATATGAATTTTTGATTATAAGCAAAGATATTGAATTAAACGATGATCGTTGTAGAAAATAATTTTACTACATAAAACTTTACTTTTTCGTATTTCATTTGACTTTAAACTTCATGTATATAAATGCTCTAAATGGCTAGCTACTTGTACACTGATAACTAAATCTGACTCAGATATCTTGAAATGAAAATCTCAACAGCTCCTGATAGCCTGATCTGTTACCTGATAAGCTGATCTGAAAACCAGACCAGCTTCTGATAAGCTGATCTGAAAATCAGATCAGGTCCTGATAAGCTGATCTGAAAACCAGACCAGCTCCTGATAAGCTGATCTGAAAATCAGATCAGGTCCTGATAAGCTGATCTGATAACCATACCAACTCCTGATAAGCTGATCTGATAACCAGACCAGCTCCTGATAAGCTCATCTGAAAACCAGACCAGCTCCTGATAAGCTGATCTGATAACTAGACCAGCTCCTGATAAGCTCATCTGAAAACCAGATCAGCTCCTGATAAGCTGATCTAGTAGCCGATACCTGAATTTGCTGTTAGCAAACATGGATGAGAAAGTTTTAAAGCATTTGGTGTTGACAACAAATGTGATTAAGAAAAAGCTTCGTAGTATAAAAACTAGTGAAATAGATACAAATGAACAACTAAGAGATGCATTTAAACCTATAACAGAAGAATTCATAAATAGTTCTAAAAATATTAAAAGAATTCTTATGAAAGAAAAAAGTAAAAACAAGACAGAAGTTGAAAATATACAAGTTTAAAGCATGAGAAACCATCAGTCAAGATAGAGACAAGTACACCAAAGAAACTAGCAGAAGGAACAATAATGGTGATAGTAACCACAAACTGAATGAAGATAAAATACAAGTTGGTGGTCAAATATGGGCTCTAACACTAGGACTAATTTATCTAATGTTTGATAAAATACCAAAAAATTATGATAAATTTGAACTCGAAATCTATAAAAAGATTTTAATTACTACTAATGTATGCATACAGAATCATCATCGTTCTCCGTCAGAGAACGATGATATAAGTTAATTTTTCTGGAAACTGAAATCGACAAACTAAAGAACAAATTAATAATAAAGCTTAAGGCATTGATATAATTCAAGAATATATTCAAATGCATATTGGTGGACTACAACGTGAAATAAAATTAGAGAAGGAAGAGAGTTATAAAATTGAAAAGCAATTCTAAAAATTAAATAATTAAAAATAAATTGAAGAGTTGTACGTTTAATGTCCCTTTTCACAATGTGCAATTAAAAGCTAACAGGAACTTTAACGGCAAGTTTTGTATAAAGAACTGTCAGTTAAACTTCACGTTAACTCTTAACCATGCATTGTGAAAAGGGACGTAAATATATAGATTAGAAAATTAACTACATGTTAGTATATTAGTATAAATAGCTGAAAGTGCAACATGTAGATCACCACACTCTCGAAAAAATCTGTAAAACAACTCAATGTCTTTAAAAAGAAATTTAGTAAACGAACTCCATATTAAAACTCGAAAATTGTTTGTGCTTGTAATGATACGAATATATGATCTTTTATGGAGCTGAGTTAGGTGAAATGGAGAACTATTCTAGAGAAAATAGAAATTGTTGATTTTTGAAGACTGTAATTGACACATTCTCAAAGTTTATATAGTCAGTACAGCTGAAAATACAAGCTGCACTCCAAAAACCAAGGCAATGGAAAATATTTTTGAAGTGGTACGGGTACCAAAAAAAACTTACAAGCAGATGATTCTAAAAAAATTTTTAATAAATACTTTGGAAAACTCATACATAAATAGAAGATTAAACATTAGTTAATATGAAAGCATCAATAGTACAATGATATAATTGAGCATTAAAAGGAATGATGTGAAAAGAATTAGCTTTAATGGTTCATATAAAAGGATTGGTATACATATGAAGAATTACTTAGTGCATAAAATAGAAAAATTTATCTCACCATTAAAATGTTTACGATTAAAGTTAACTCAACAAATGAGAAAAAGCTGCTTAATACAGTATAAAGTAATTTATATATGTACAAAATGTTGAATTTAATAAAAATTAAAATAAAATTAAAAACGAAAAATCTAGTTTGTCTTGTTTTTTGCAGGATTGATTAGGAATGCTGAGTCTTAAGAAAGATAATTGACTAAATGTAGTGGAATTCTATAAACTTGATGGTCTGAATGAAATATTGCGAAAACTTCAGTGTTTAAAATGAACTATAGCATAGTGCAATATTCAGCAGCACATCATATTATCACTTTTTATAAAGTTGTATGTACATTATCCCATCGAAAGCGCTAGCACGCAAAATTTTACAATATGAAAATGGGATTATTATAGAAGATCTTCGCTCTATTTATTTCTTTAGCTTTTAGATCTTTAGAAAATATAGATAAACTACGGAATTTGGACTTTGATATCCAATCTTTAAGAATGTACATGTGTATGAATAAGTATCAAGCAAACTTAGTGAATGAATATACACTTCAACTAGAATCATGCTGAAGCATGCATACTGCAAACAGATCTTACTTTGTATCTGTATCTGTATGAGTATTAAATAAATTTACAGAAAAAAATGAAAGCATGCCAAAGCATGTATAATTAAAAAAAAATCCTCACGTCATACATATTTGTAAGCAAAGAAATTTTATGATTTTGTGGTCACTGAAATACATACATATGTATCTACTTTGTAAAAATTCAAAATAGCGAACTGGTAAATTCTAATAGTAAAGATTTTTAATTGTAACACTCTACATCTCGGACTCTTACGTCACTATCGATAGAAGCATGCTAAGGCATGCATACTAGCAAAATATATAAAGCTGTTAGAATGTGATGAGACAGCAATTGTATCTGGATCAACCCAACTCATGAATGTATTGTATACGGAGATGATTGATGGTGATGATGAGCTTTTTTAAGTGAATAGTCATTACATATGAATGCGAAAGGGGTCAACCAGCAAACCTCATGCAGAAATACTTGAGGGGAAAAATTCTCCCAAACATAGATATTTCATTGTTTCTAACACTTTATGAAAACACCAACAGTGAATTGCTGCTAGAAGTAACTGAGTTATTTGAGATCGATTTGATACAATAGTTGTTTATTAAACATGCATTTCTTTGTATGTAAACTAATTTCTACATACCTAATGTATATACCCAGCAAAAAATTACACAAAAATTCTCTATTCCAAGTAGTAAAATCTGAAAAAAGGAGTGGCACATTAGAAGAAAAAAAAATAAATAAAAATAGAGACTGACTGACCAACTAATACGTACACTCTGTCCGATGGGCACACAAAACACACTTAAACATTTCAGAAATATATATACAATACGCTGAACTGTAATAAAATGAAAAAAAAAATCATATAGAACATTAAATAAAAGCCATAAGTGCTCACCCTTCATGAAATAAACATATGTATATGTACCTTATTAATGTAAACATATTATCAGTATAAAGCAACAGAAATTTCGTCATACAAAGTCATCTTGTATCCTAGAAGAGCCGTCGATAGGGTATACCTAAATTATATGAAAACGAGTTCGTTTTCTGTTGATCGCTATTCAAGAAGAAAATATGTTTGTTCATTATGATTTAACTAATTTAAAAGTACATTTAAATTCAGTCTCATATTCGTACTCCTTAATATAAAAATTAAAGGTACATAAATGCTATCCAATTCTATATTATATGTATCTAAAATTCCAAGAAAGCTGTTATATTAAAGAATCTCCAGCGCTTCTAACTACATCACAGTTTAAGAAAAAAGATCCTTTTATTCAATTGAATAAAATTTTAATTTGAAACAGTAAGCAAAGACATCAGCTTACTGCATTCGTATTCATGATCACATAATAGAATATATAACCACTAAAGGACAAAATCTAAAAGTCTTATAATTGAGTAATATGGAAAATAACATAATTTTTATAAACGCGTAAGGTTTTAAAAGTAATTCAAATAATTTTATCGCAAAAAAACAAAAAAAAGCAGCGACTGTTTTCAAAAATTATGAAAATAATAATTACAATATCAAACACCCTTTTGATTTTAAATGTTTATCAATAAAAAATAAAAAAGAAGTAAGTTAACTAACAACAAAAAACTATCAGTACCTAAGCTGGAGTGGCGGATGAGTTTCATTTAAAAATGTTTATACATTTTTAAAAAGCAAAGCAAGCTTTCCAAAATAAATGTAGAAGGCTATAGTTGGAAAAAATTGTATAACCTAAAAATGTCAAACGTTGACTAACTAGCGTTGCATGAACTTAAAAAAAAAATAAATTAAGTATAAGAAATATTTCTATTATAGTTACTATTACTATATAGTATGTATATATCTTCAGGAATTCAGTTTTACTTAAAACAGAAAATCCTCACAAAATTTTAAGAAAACGCAGATAAAAATTAAAATGTTTTTAATTTCAACAACAACAAACATCACATGACAAAAAATAAAATAAAAAATGTATTCAAAGATTGAGTTAAACACTTATTTGTATGTACATATATATGTACATACATACATACATAAAATCAATTTGTAGATATGTATGTATACATATCAAATTTCTTATCAATGCTTAAGTATTTATTAGATCTACATCATGAAAAATATGAAGCGTCGTTTAGTTAAAGCACAATGCAAATATAAACAATCCATACACTCAGGGAAAATCTGCAGCTTAAAAATAAGAATTCGTCACATTAATTCAATAATTTTTAATATAATAGAAAATGTATATTGAGATATCTACAAACTAATGAGATTAATAAATGAATACTGTAAATTAATATTTTGTCCATATTGAACTAAGAAATTTCAATATGACTAAACCTTTGTTAATGGTTCTTATTAATTCAGCATGGTTTTTACTGATTTCAAGTTGGTTTTTCTCTGTGTGTAGAAAACCCTTTCAGTCAATGAAGACGGATGTAGTTAAATAAACAAAATCTGTAATATAAACAAATTTCACACAGACAGACTTTAACGCGAGACAAATTTAAGCATGAGAAAATATAAAGCAATCGTAAGTATAAAAGCATACTAGGATTAGGGAAGTCCAGATATATGATAGTATTTTATAGTACCAAATATCGATATTGGAAACAATTTATTTTTACCTACATATAAATACCAGCGCAAATACACACACATAGCAGAATTCATAAAAGAAATATCCAAGAAAATTTCAACAACACCCCACCTTTTACAAATCATGACCAGCCTTAAATTCTCCCCAGATATACATACACACATACATACATATACGAGATTAATCTCAACAACACAACACTCTCACCTAGCCGAAATTACAGATAGTCTTAAACTTCTACAGACATCTATACACACAGATTCTCACGGCTACATATTACAAGAACACCTCACCCCTAATAAATCACAATCATCTTAAATTCTTACAGAAATACATACATACATAGCCAATTTACCTCAACAACATCCTCACCCACCTCAAAGCACGATCAGCCTTAAACTACTATAGACAGACACATCCACAAATATAAATGGCTACATATTACGTCAACAACCCTGCCCACCTAAATCGTGGTCAGCCTTAAACTCTAACAGGCATACAAACACACAGATTCCCCCGGTCGCATATTACTAGAACACCTCACCCCTCATAAATCACAATCAGCCTTAAGCTCCTACAGAAATACACACATTGAAATTCCTACAAACATACACACACACAGGCATACACACGCAATCGATCTGCCTCAACTACACCCCGCCCCTTCCAATCAAACCATTACCTAAATTCTCACAGACAGACAGACACATCCGCAAATTCCTATGGTTACATATTACGGCAACAACGCCACCCACTCAAATCACGGTCAGCCTTAAATTCCCACAGTCTAGCAACACCTACATTAGCATTAGGAAAAATCACTAGATGATTTTCCGTCAGCATTAGGAAAAAAACATTATCGTGATTTTCCCCGTCGGCATATACACACTTAAAAACCGCCAAACTATGAACCGCCTTAATACATTCACACAAAATATTCCACACACAAACATCTACGATCAGGCAGACAAACAGACAGACCGACAGACAGACAGACATACACCTAATGTAAACAAAAACTCCTAATGTAAACAAAAAACACAAATTTCCAAAAATTTAACAATTTTAAAATTTTAATTACCCAAATTTAACAATTTCAGCAACAATTTAACAATTTCAGCCCACAATTTAACAATTTCAGCAACAATTTAACAATTTTAATTGTCCCCGCATGAACAGTTCCTTACTACTTCTATTCGCACACAAAATGTTCCACCGCCAAATAATTCAACGAATTCAAACTCAAGCTTTAACTTTAATCGCCTTGAAGCTACTATTGAGAATCTGGTGCTAACTATAAACAACTTTACTACAAATATGACAAGTATGATGCAAGAAATGCTGCGAATGCAGAATACACTGCTTCAAGCATTAGTTAACAAACTATGAAAACGTTAAAAATATGTTTCTGGAACGCAAACGGCATTCGCCAACATAATAACAAAAATTAAAAATTTTAAAAACCCCCGACTTTTTTCAGAAAAGATGTTATATCTTCTAAACGGCTAAACCGATTTTCTTCAAACATAGCTAAGAACCCTCTCGATCAAGTCATCTTTCAAATAGAAAAAAACTAAATGAAAATCGGTCCAGCCGTTTGGCCTGTACGTGGACACGGACAGACACACAGACACACAGATACACAGACACACACTACAAACTTATAACACCCCTTTTTTTTAATCGGGGGTTAAAAATGAACTTGAGCACTCCTTCATGGAAAAAAATATTGATATAATGTTGGTTTCTGAGACTTATTCGACCTCAAGAAGCTTCTTTAAAATAAATGGTTACACTTTATATGATACAAAGGACCCGAGAGGGAGAGCATGCGGTGGATCAGCAATTCTAATTAACTCAAGACTCAAGCACTATATCCTTGACAACGTTAGTGAAGAATATTTGCAAGCAACGAATATTTTCGCAGAAAATTTTTGTGCGAATTTCGTGATATCATCAATTTACTCACCTCCCAGATTTTTAGTTACCGTAGATCAGTATGAGAAGTTCTACAAATCGCTTGGATCTTGTTTCGTGGCAGCTGGTGCCTACAATGCAAAACATACGTACTGGGGCTCGCAGTCTTGTTACACCTAGAGGTCGAGCCTTGTTCAATACAATTTCAAAAATGGGCTTCGATGTCATTTCGAGTGGGGAGCCTACTGACTGGCCTACTGACGTAAAAAAAATTCCAGATGTTATAGATTTTGCCGTCACGAAAAATATTCATAGGGACTTAATTCACGTAGAGGCCTCTCTAGATTTGTCCTCCGATCACTCTCCAACAATAGTTACAATTTTCAACCCACTAAGGAGTGATTTAACTAATTCATATGTGAAGATTTTTTATTTTTTTTAATACATGTATTTATTTATTGTATCCTCAAATATGAACCAACAATAAGTATTCAAATCTTAAATCTAAAATATAATTATTAGGCCCGAC
Source organism: Tachina grossa (assembly GCA_949987645.1). Lineage (NCBI taxonomy): Eukaryota > Metazoa > Arthropoda > Insecta > Diptera > Tachinidae > Tachina > Tachina grossa. Next base: position 88,889,597 of record OX465278.1, read on the forward strand.
CACTCTCGGACATAAACTTAGTGATAGTTATAAATAATACATAAGAAGTGATAATCAAAAAGGGAAAAAAAGTATTTTCAAGTAGTCCCATCTGGAGTGTTGAGTATAAGAGCCCTTGTGTCCCTCTTTTTTAGGCGGATGTGTCCAGTAAAGTGCAAAATATTACGAGCAAGCGGGTTAGGATGTGATTCGAGTTTTGTTAAATATTTGGCTACGCATTTTGCAATTTCTTCAATTACTAGTTGCATATTCAAATCACGATGTATATTTGAATTTTTGATGTACCATGGAGCCAAAGTTATCATACGTAAAATTTTGTTTTGCCTTCGTTGGATTCTCTCGACATTGGAAGCTGAAGCAGTGCCCAGTTGAATTCCGTAGCACCATATAGGTTTCAAAAGTGACTTGTATATCAAAAGTTTGCAATCTAGACTGAGAGTGAAGATGATTAATGGAATCAACTGACTGGCATTCAAAAAATATCTTAGTATTATATTGAATTTAACATTGCCAATCTTAACGAAAATATTAAACAGGCTGCTGAACATGCCACTACCACCTATCCGCAGACCGGCTTTAACAGAATTTATTCTACGTCTTATTGAACGTCTCTTATGTGAAAAAAAGAGAGCTAGAAGAGAATGGCAACAGCACAGATCACTCCTAAATAAAATCAGACTTAAAGAATGTACTAAACGACTCAAAGAGCTGCTATCTTCGGAAAAAACTGCATTACTGGAAACGTATTTAGAAGGTCTTGATGTAACGTCCGCATCTAATTACTCTTTATGGCGCGCTACTAAGAATCTTAAAAGACCCGTTGATCTTAAATCACCACTGCGTACTGCGACCGGAGGATGTTAACTTATTTTCTGAGCATTTAAAATCTGTATACACTCCCAATTCATAAACGGGTGCTGCGGACTTACTGAGTGTAGTTTCTCTACCCCCTCGTCCCTTAAGGTTTAAGATGTGTGAAGTACAAAAAGTAATTGCTGAACTCAACCCGAAGAAAGCTCCAGGTATTGATAACATTAGTAACTAAATTCTCATGAACTTGCCTCATATTGCAATAAGAATCATGCTATTTATTTTGAATGCTATTTTAAGAATGCAGTATTTTTCACGTAACTGGAAGCTTGCCAAGATCAAGATGATTCCAAAGGCGGGCAAAGATCTTACCAAGACTGAGTCACAGGCCTATAAGCTTACTATCTACAATCTCAAAGCTTTTCGAAAAGCTGCTCATGACTAAATTGTCCAAAATTTTAACTGATAATGGGTGCTCCCGGACCATAAATTTGGTTTTAGAAGTCAGTATAGCTCCATTGAACAAACGCATAGTTTGGTTCAAGTTGTAAAAAGAATATTTGAAGAAAAAAAGTATTGTTCTGCTCTTTTTATTGATGATTCTCAGGCGTTTGATAAAGTATGACACGAAGGCCTAGTTTTAAAATTGAAGACATATCTGTCAATAAACATTCAAAACCTTTTGGAAAGTTATATTATTGATAAGAAGTTCACTGCTGTGGAAGGAGAGTTCACGAGTGTGCCCAAATCTCTATCTTGTGGTGTGCCACAGGGTAGTATTCTGGGTCCTGTCTTGTATTTAATATATACTTGTGATACGCCTGTGAGCAATAATATCCACACCTCTACATTTACCAATGATAAAGCCTGTATGAGTGTGCACGAAAACCCTTATGAGGCATCCCGCAATCTCCAGGAACATATCACTCAGCTGGAAATATGGTTGAACTTATGGAGAATTAAAGTCAATGAACAAAAGTGTGTCCATATAACGTTTACCCTAAGAAGAGATACTTGCTTACCCATTCGAATCAACAAGCAAGTCGTTCCTCAACATTCCCAAGTGAAATACCTTGGTATACACCTTGATCGAAAGCTTACGTGGAAACATCATATTGACTCTAAACAAACTCAAATGAAACTTAAATTAACTCAAATATGTTGGTTAATTGGCATAAATTCAATACTCAGCCTAGACTGCAAACTTTTACTATACAAGTCGCTTTTGAAGCCAATATGGTGCTACGGAATTCAATTATGGGGCACTGCTTCAGCTTCCAATGTCGAGAGAATCCAACGAAGGCAAAACAAAATTTTTCGGTTAGTAACATCGGCTCCACGGTACATAAAAAATTCTAATATACATCGTGATTTATATACGCCACTAGTGATTGAAGAAATTGCAAAATACGCAGGCAAATATTTAACAAAACTCGAATCACATCCTAATCCGCTTGCTCGTAGTATTTTGAACTTTACTGGACACATCCGCCTAAAAAAGAGGGACACAAGGGCTCTTATACTTAACACTCCAGATGGGACTACTTGAGAATATTTTTTCTCCTTTTTTGATTATCACTTCTAATGTATTATTTATAACTACCACTAAGTTTATGTCCGACACTGGTCTGGCCTAATAATTTTTTTTATAGATTTAAGATTTTAATAGTTATTAACCCCCGACTAAAAAAAGGGGTGTTATAAGCTTGTAGTGTGTGTCTGTGTGTCTGTGTATCTGTGTGTCTGTCCGTGTCCACGTACAGGCCAAACGTCTGGATCGATTTTCATTTAGTTTTTTTCTATTTGAAAGATGACTTGATCGAGAGGGTTCTTAGCTATGTTTGAAGAAAATCGGTCCAACCGTTTAGAAGATACAACATCTTTTCTTAAAAAAGTCGGGGGTTTTTAAATTTTTTTAATTTTTGTTATTGTTAGTTCATATTTGAAGATACAATAAATAAATACATGTATTAAAAAAAATCTCATAGAGGAAAATATGTCCTTTAAAAAAATTATATTCTTCGATGTACATATATATGTACATGATCACATCGAAAACGGCTAGCTGTTCCGTTCAACTATGTGTTGTCAGAATATTTACAACTAACATGTAATTTGGCTTACAAGGCGATACGAACTTTAGCCTGTTAAATATAGAAACAAATGAAGTTCGAACAATAATAACTAAATTAATAGTTATGGGCCTGTGGCAAAAATTAAATAAAAATATACTTAATAGCAGAGCTTGCAAAATATGCTCAACCAAATTTCTCTGTGCGGTCTTCTCACTCAAAAGACCTAAAAAAAAATGACGGAATCACTCAGATTCTGAACAGCAACCCTCTTTTTCGTTTCAATCGTGTTCTCCCTGCCGGGTTACGGATTGAGCATAACACACGAATCGGTCTCTTACTGATGGCATGATAGGAACAAAATCGTTATTTGCTCAGCTACTGAGGGTCAGTAAGTGAGCAAAACAAGCAAAGTGTTAGCAGAAAAGGTCTTTATTTTTGTTGTTGCGTTTGCTTTATGTTGTTGCCTTAGATATTTCGTCACAGGCAAAGCATTAAAGAGGAACGGAGAAGATAATAATAAATAACAATAGAAATATCTGTAAATCAAACTATTTGTCAACGAAGTGTAAATGTAAAATAAAAGACAAATATGTGTACAACAAAAACAAAATTAATCCTCCTGTATTTTGTTCAATAATGTTTATAAAATAAAATAATAAAAACAACAAATCTCTATAACGTACATAGTATATATGTAAATGTTTACCTATTCACACTCGCAACACATACATGCATAAAAGACCGTTTGCAGAGATTTTACGAAATAAAGGGTCTTGAGTGAACACGTGAGCCGACCTATCAAACAAAAGCGGTCGTTGGTTGAGCGAAGAGCAAGCCAAAGAAGAACGAAGTTTGAGGGTTTTTTCGCTACAGTGTCGCATAGTGTCAGTGAACGTGTGTTCTTTTTCTGACAACAAGCACGACAGAGACCAATTATTGCGAACTCTGCTTAATAAAGGGTGCGCCAAAAGAAATCAAGGGGTGTAAAAGTTTAATAACTTTTTTGTTTATTAACTTTTTTTATTTTTTCTTTCAGATTATATAATATACAAAATGGAAATTTTTTTGCACTAAGTATGAAAAATGATGTCTCTTAAATGACCACCGTTTTCAGCTTCTAAATTTTGCAGTTAAATTTCAAGAGTTGGCCAGAAATGAAATCAACTTTATTGAAAATTTGATTATGAGTGATGAAGCTCATTTTCATTTGAATGGCTTTGTTAATAAGCAGAACTGTAGGTTCTGGGGTTCTCAAAATCCAAGAGCCATTCATCAACGCCAATTGCACCCCATCAGGTGTACAGTATGGTGTGGGATCACATCTGAAAATGTCATTGGGCCCTACTTCTTCGAGAATGAAGATGGAAGTGCTGTAACCGTAAATGGAGAGCGGTATCGGTTTATGATAGAAAATTTTTTACGTCCTGCTCTTGAAAACAGATCTGGTATGTGGTTTCAGCAGGACGGAGCCACTGCCCATACTGCCCGAGACACAATGGCACTTTTAAGTCAAATTTTTGGAGAGCGAATAATTTCTCGAAATTCGGAAATTATTTGGCCAGCGCGATCGCCAGATTTGACAGCACCCGACTATTTTCTTTGGGGTTTTTTGAAGGAGCGAGTGTGTGTGAACAAGCCAGAGACAATCCTTGAACTCAAGGCAAACATTGTTGCAGAAATTCGAACGCTACAGCCACAAGCTTTGAAAGATGTTATGGAAAATGCTCTAAAAAGAGCCCATCAGTGCGAAGCTGAAAACGGTGGTCATTTAAGAGACATCATTTTTCATACTTAGTGTAAAAAAATTTCCATTTTGTATATTATATAATCTGAAAGAAAAAATAAAAAGAGTTAATAAACAAAAAAGTTATTAAACTTTTACACCCCTTGGTTTCTTTTTGCCCACCCTGTAGTAACAAACCAAAAGAGTTTGTCTTAAGTAGAACAAAAAAAAAATAAGCAAATTAACTAATAGCTGGATTATGGAAAGAAACCAAACTTTAGTTGCGTTGTCAGTTACCAAAATGTTATTATGTATGGCAACTGACAACTAACAGCTGTCAATTTTAGTTGCCTAACTGCAACAATATTGGCAACTACGAGTTTGTGGTTGCTGTTTGTATTTTTATAAAGTCAAAAAGATGGAAAAACTGAAATGTAAGTAAGTTTTTGTTTAATTTTTGAATTTGTTAAATTTTTATATGTATTTTTCCAATTTTAGATATAAAAATGGTAAAAATAACAAGACAACAGTTTGAGCATTTAATTGAAGAAATGGAAAGAAATCGACACATTGCTCGTGGTGTTCGTTTTTTTGGCGAAACATATGCTAGCACTGAAGAGACGTGGAAACGAATTTCCGATAAGTTGAACAGCTTGGGCCACCGATATCAACACCTGATGAATGGCGAAGAGTGTGGGTACATTTCAAAGCAAAACTGAAGAAAATGTCCCAGAATAAAAAAAAAATTCTACTCCACGGGCGGTGGACCGTCACAAGAAGTAAGTTTTTTCCCAATAGAACAGGCTGCAGCAGATATTTTACAATTGGAGGTGACAGTAAATTCTCAAGGATATCTTTTCGGTGCAAGTTTCGAAGAGCAAGAGCCTGATTTCCAAAAATATTTCTGTGCTAGATCAGCTTCCAGAACAACCAGAAATAAAGCAGACAGAACAAAAAAAAACGTACCGTAAACACCAAGGAAAATGAAAAATATAAAAGATCAAAGATTCAGTATTCTTCAGGAGAAGGCCGGTACTCAAAGCGAAGGTGTTGTTGCAATAAAAAAAATGGAAAAAACTTTATGTAAAACATATGAAGTTTTAAAAGATATAAGACTTAAAAAAGAAAAACCACGATATTTTAAAGAAAATTTTAGATATAAAGAAAATGAAATTTGATTTACTCGCAGAGGAACAAACCATAAATCGAAAAATCAAACAAAAGAAACTCGAAATTATCGAGAAACAACTTTACAATTTAAACAACTAGGTTTTTATTCCATATAGTTTTAAGAAAAGCGCACGTGAACTGAATTAACTGTGAATTATTAGCTTTAAAAACAGAATAGTATTTTATTCTTTATTTTGATAAATAAAACGTTAAAAATAATAAATACATACATATGTATGTATGTAAGTTTCGAAAAAATAAATGATTATTCATTCGTTTATACATTGCATTACTCTATTCCTTATATCACGCTGCTTCTTCCCGGTTAGCTTTGTAATACTTTCCAATATTGTATAAAGCACAACACGCATTGATTATACTCACATCCTTATCGGTACTTCGGGGATCTATGAAATAAATTACATATAAACACACCAATAAAAACTTAAATATTTAAATACATTGTGCACAGCAATGAGCTTTCTTATATGCTAACTTAACGGATATTCCAAATATTAAATCAAACAGCTAATATATACATGTAATGCTGTAACGGACTTTTTCTCTAAGGTCGCTAGCTTTTTAATGTGTATGCTATGACTGACATTTAATGATCAGCTGATCTATTTATATTCTTAATAATTGCATTATTCAACTAACATATGTACATATGTATGTATGTATCTCAATTTTTGAATTTTACGAATAAATAAAATTTCAATTACTTCATATTTAATTGGTGTAGCCACATTTTTTAATACAATATGGTACGTACGCGCAGTAATTTGGGGCGCCAATCACGTAATGCTAGAAATGTTGCGGCATATAGAGCATCTCAAAGTGACGATCAGCATGTAAATAATACTTTAGCTGCTCGAAATTCCATGGCACGTGGTAGGGCTCTGCGAAATCCAGCTCCACGTCCGTATGTGCGACGTACTTTGTAGCGTGCTGCATTCAATTATGATGCAAACTTTGATTACGTTTCTTATGGCAAGGTTTCAATTGGTCCAATGAGTACTGTTTGCAGTCATTGCAAGGCATTTAAGTTTAAACATGAGGTATCTGGATTGTGTTGTTCAAACGGACATGTTAAATTACCAGAATTGAATCCACCAGCGGAGCCCTTGCATAATTTGATAACTGGCGGCACACCAATTTCAAAGCATTTTCTGGCAAACATACAATCGTATAACTCCGGATTTTAAATGACTTCATTTGGAGCGACAAATACTATTCGGGACAATTTTATGCCAATGTTCAAGGTATTTTTGTTTGCTTTGCTTTTTATTTAGATGATCGCGAAACGTACTACTGTGAAAATTTCAATCTTCAATAGATTCAAGGCCAAGTTTACCATAGACTTGATTCTTTGTTATCCCTTCCTGATCAAAGCTATCAATTTTTGCAAATATACTTTGTGGGTAACTCAAATGTGGAAACCGATTGTCGTTGTGATTTAATGCGCCCACAATGGATGGTGTCGCTATTTTTATTGTTTTATTTTCTTTTTTGCACTACGAAGTGTGCAGGGGTTCGCTAGTTTTATGTATAAAAGAAAGTAAAATAAAGTCAAAATTTTAGTGTTTAGTAGAATAACAAATCAATTGTTTTATTGAACACTGCCTACAAGTTCAAGTGCTTGTGAGGACAACAAATATAACGCAACTATCTCCAAGTTCAAGTGCTTGTGAGAATCCCATTAACCTAAATTCTTCAAGCTACAAGTGCTTTCAAGAAAGACCTTACAATTTACATTAACAACAGTAATTTTAAGCCAAATATATTATTGATTTTAACATCAATTATGGAAAAAGAACTTACATTGCTGATTATTACCATACAATACCAAGAAAATTTTGACAATTTTTTCACAATAAAATATATATTTGGATGCTGTAAAATAAGGCTATTGCTTAGATGACGCTTTGTAAATTGACAAAAAAAAATACCTTTAGTATTGCGTTGTTACATGAAGTGATTTTAAAACAATTTTAAAATTTAAAAAACGTTTTAAAAGTCATTCTTGGAGGGGTTTTTGGTGTGTAAACATCTATACGTTAGGGGGTAAAAATCTTTTGACTTTGATTTCTTTGCTGAGATTTCTTTGCATTGTCAAATCGGTGTGAGCTATGTATGAGTGTATTAGTGTGAAAGAAGCAATACCAAGCAGAGAAACAAGTCGACCGGCTAGAATGCGGACGGTGCGCCGCCGCCGGTTATTTTTCTGTATATTTCCGTACACCAAAGGTGAAAATGAACCGTAAGAGCTACGGACTTGAAATTTGGACACAATGTGTAGATATTTGGCAACTACAACAACAAATACATGGGAGTTAAGAACTAAAGGGTGTTCCAAAACGAGCAACGAAAAATGTTAAAATCCCATGTAATATACATACAATTGTATGTACATATAAACACTTGAAATTTTAAAAGTTAGTATATTTTTATACAGACTACAACAATTAACACTAAGTTTAAGAAATTTAAATCAATGGGTGTTCCAGCAATTTTGACTTTGTAATTTTGACAACAGCAAGTTGTCAAATCTTGGAAACCGTAAGAGCAAAACTCTTGAAATTTTCAAAAACGGTAAAACTAAAAAATCAAAAAAATATAAAATCGCCAAATATAAAAAAATCGCCAAAAACAAAAAAATAAACATCGACAAAACGAAAAAAAGCACAAAATTAAAAAAAATCTCTAGGACTAAAATAAATCGCGAAAAACCGGAAAAATCGCCAAAATGAAAAATATCCTTAAACAAAAAAAATCGTCAATATGAAAAAATCGCCTAAATAAAAAAACCCCAAAAGCAGAAAAAAATCGCCAAAATGAAAAAAACCCAAAAAAACAGAAAAAATCGCCAAAATGAAAAAATCGTCAAAATGAAAAAAATTGCGAAACTTAAAAAACCCAAAAAGAGAAAAAAGCGATAAAAGTGAAAAAAAATCGTTTAAACTGAAAAAAAAATTAAATATGGAAGAAAGTTAAATAATAAAAAAATGATCAAAACCGAATGTGCGCGAGTCAAAGTTGCACTTTACTGAATTTATTTTAATTGCAATGCGTACACAACAACAAGAACAGCAACAACTAAACGATGAACAACAGGAATTAAAAATTAAAAAGTAAAAGTAAGGGCATTTACCATAGATGAGCACTGCAGTACCACTAAAGTTTCAGTAAAAACAATAAAAAATGTTTAACAAGTAAATTTTTACTGATTTCTAAAAATTTTTTCTGCAATTTTTATAAATTGCCTAAATGATTTGTTATATGATGAGGTACATTGAATTTTCAGTAATCAGTAATGCCCGTATTCATAATGAAATTCTACCAAGTGGCTAAATGTTTTTCATACAAAAGTTTCAAAATTTGAATGAAAAAAATTGCCACTTGCTACAATTTTATTATGATTACGGCCCTACGATTTTACTGGTAATACAAATTAAATTTCATTAGCAGTAAAAATTTAATGAATTTTTTTAGTAATCAAAATATGTATTCATATTGTTACGTAAAAATATTCCTACAGGGTTAAAGCAAAGAACTATCTGGAAGTATTTAACTAAAGCACTAAACGTACACACATATTTACGTGCAAACACTATAGCAACAACAATAATTGTGTACATAGCTACAGACATACGCACATACAAACAAAAATGCGAGCACTTATGGTAACCACCCTGTACTACCAGTAGCACACCGCATTGCCAACATAAGAGTCGTTACTTTGAAATCCAAAAATAACGGCAAATCGAATTATCTACAAACGCCTAGAAGCAGCAACATGAATTTTCCCGATTGTGCTAGAGTACTGTTTGAACATCTGGCTACCAATAGTAAAGGACAATACAGATGTCATCATGCATAGATGCCATTACTAAGTACAGACATGTTATTACGCCACCTATCGGGCGAACATTCGAGAACCGATTCATGTACTATAAAAAGTCGCAGCATGTGCGAGAATAGAGCAGTGCTAATCAGAAAGTAGTCAAGTTAAGACCTCGTTGAAAGTGGATAATAACGATAAGAAGTAGTTAAGCAAAGACAAGTTGTAATTTGCTTCGTTAAGAATAAAAGAAAATACAGTAGCAAATAAAAATTGTGTGTTATTTATTTTTTTATTTTTGAGCAATCAAAAGAACTCACACGTTTAATAAAATTTAAGCGTAACATTTGGTGTCAGAAGTGGGATTGCAAAATTAAAATAAAAATAATAAATTAATTAGACAATAATTAATTCGTAATACGTGGAAGAATGAAATTTCAAGAGCTTAAGGTGGAGCAACTCAAGAAAGAGTTGAACAATCTGGACTTGCCAACAACTGGTAATAAGGTCGAACAACAGAAAAGATTGTTGGAAGAGTTCCAGCGGCGCAACATCGACATAGAAAGCTATGAGTTCGATGAAAAAGAAGAAATTGAGGTATGTACTCGTGCAGAAGCAACCAGTACAGACATCGGAGCAATGTTTGCTGCCATGATGAGCGAAATAAAAGCGGTCAATGAGAAAATGGAAGCAAACAATGAGAAAATGGAGGCAAACAATGACAAACTTCTAGGCCAAATGGATGAGAGACTTCAGGAGTCTGCTAGAGCTATAAAGGCCACAAATGAGAAACTTCAAGAAATTTCTGAGGCCATAAAAAGACGGGCATATTGTGTAGAAATCCAAGTCAGTAAATCTGACGAAAAGAATATTGGCTTGGATGACATTTCTGGCAAAGAGGAAAACGTTGACCAAAGACTGAAGGCAGAAGATGAAATTAGCAGTGGGCAGTGTCAACAAGTTGGACGTGAGCCAGAAGTTTTCAGCAAAGAAAATGAAGCTAGTGACGTAGAAGATGTACATGTGGTCTGTGAAACAGAGAAACAAGCTATGGGAGAAATGGTATCGCTTGCTCAGGGTAAAGAAAATGCTACCGTATACAAAGCGCGTAGCATAAAATCAGTCAGGAAGAAGAAGACAACTTCTATAAAGAACCTCAAGCGTGTGGTAAGGCAAACTCTAGTCGAGGGACAAAGTAGAGTTAGAGCCAAGGGCCATAAATGTGGAATGGTAAGGCAAGCTCTAGTCAAGGCACAAGTTAGAGTCAGAGCCAAAGGCCATAAATGTGGAAGGAGTTGTCATCTACAGCGTACGGCAAGGCAAGCTGTAGTGGAGATACCAGGCAGATTCGGTACCATGGGCTGCAAATGTGGAAGAACTTTTCATCTTCAGCGGAAGGCAAGGCAAGCTGTAGTGGAAACAGGAAGCAGAGTCAGTACCAGGGGCCACAAATGTCAACGAAGTAGTCACCTCCAGCGTATGGTAACACAAGTTCCAGTTGAGAAACGAGACAGAGCTAGAACTAAAGCCTACAAATATGGAAGAGGTAGTCGTCTCCAGCGTAACTACAAGGCGTTTAGAAAACGCAGAAAAAGAAAGGCGATGATGTGCCTATTCGGGACGAATAGGCTTAAGTGGGCGGCAGTGTTACGTAAAAATATTCCTACAGGGTTAAAGCAAAGAACTATCTGGAAGTATTTAACTAAAGCACTAAACGTACACACATATTTACGTGCAAACACTATAGCAACAACAATAATTGTGTACATAGCTACAGACATACGCACATACAAACAAAAATGCGAGCACTTATGGTAACCACCCTGTACTACCAGTAGCACACCGCATTGCCAACATAAGAGTCGTTACTTTGAAATTCAAAAATAACGGCCAATCGAATTATCTACAAACGCCTAGAAGCAGCAACATGAATTTCCCCGATTGTGCTAGAGTACTGTTTGAGCATCTGGCTACCAATAGTAAAGGACAATACAGATGTCATCATGCATAGATGCCATTACTAAGTACAGACATGTTATTACGCCACCTATCGGGCGAACATTCGAGAACCGATTCATGTACTATAAAAAGTGGCAGAATGTGCGAGAATAGAGCAGTGCTAATCAGAAAGTAGTCAAGTTAAGACCTCGTTGAAAGTGGATAATAACGATAAGAAGTAGTTAAGCAAAGACAAGTTGTAATTTGCTTCGTTAAGAATAAAAGAAAATATAGTAGCAAATAAAAATTGTGTGTTATTTATTTTTTTTATTTTTGAGCAATCAAAAGAACTCACACGCTTAATAAAATTTAAACGTAACAATATGTATTTACAATATTGAAAGTTTTGATACTTTTAATTAATTAATTTAAAAAAAGATACTAAAAGCATAAATACTTCCAACTCAAAAAAAAATTTTCATTGCTAGATGTTTACACATCTCCTCTGTGATCGGGCTCACATTGCTTTTTTTTATCACTAAATTAAATGAGTTGCAAGCATCAATAGAAAAAACAAATTCGTCTTTTCGATCATTCGAATAAAAACATCGATGTATCGATTAACATCGCATGATACGATACATCGGCATTTATTCGATGTATCACAACGAAAACATCGATGTTTGCGATGCATCGATTAATATCGAGCAGCTCTAGTTGACGCCAGGCATCCCGGCTCTACTCACAATGCATTCATTTGGAACAACAGCCCATTAAAACAAGAAGTTACCGCGGAGTTCGGCCCAAACACATGGCTTCTAGGTTGGTTGTATAACATTTAAATTTTCAAAATCACTAAAAATTTATTTAAAAAAAAAACTAGTTGATGCAGGGTTTCCCTTGGAACCACAACTATTAACTCCTTACAGTTCAGCAGTACAGGAATGTGATTGAACGTAGAAACGGTGTACTGAAATCAGTATTAAGATGTTTTTCAGCGGAACGAGGCCTGCATTATATACGTGATAAGGCTGTGTCTATTGTGAATGCATGTTGCGCGTTATATAACATTGGTAAGCATTACAATGCTGTCTGGGAAGAAGACCTGCTACACTTGAACCAGAAACCATAAGTTTAAATGAACCTGCAGATATTTTAGCTACGGATATAAGAAATAATATAATGCGCTGCTTAAATGAAGAAACTTTGTGTTGTATTTGCATATTTTTAATTTTATTTGTTATAGCAATTCATTTTAATATGCAAGAAAACATATTTTATTTCATGTATTTATTTTTATTTATAAAAAAAAGAAAAAATTAAACTGAAATTTTTTAATATATATTTGTACTTCAAATTTATATACTTTTTAAAGCTAATTTGTACTTGTTTTTTTGTACCAAAATATTACATTTAAGTAAATTAAACATTAAATAACAATAATATAAAAATTAAAGTCGTTGAATTTAAAATTAATCAATCACATTCTTATGTTGCTTTAATTATAATACTAGTTTTTAACCCCCGACTAAAAAAGGGGCGTTATAAGTTTGTTGTGTGTGTCTGTGTATCTGGGTGTCTGTCCGTCTCCACGTACAGGCCAAACGGCTGAACCGATTTTCGTTTAGTTTTTCTGTTTAAAAGATGACTTGATTGAGAGGGTTCTTAGCTATGTTTGAAGAAAATCGGTCCAGTCGTTTAGAAGATATAACACCTTTTCTGAAAAAAGTCGCGGGTTTTTAAAATTTTTAATATTTGTTATTCTAAGGCCCAATAATTGACTTCTCAATTATGTGTCATTTATCTTTAAGTGTCTCTTAAGTACCGAATTCATTTTTTCAGTATAAAGTTCAGAGCCATTTAAATGCCCAACCTTGTCTATTTAAATCACACTTAAGTCTTAAGAGCATACCATATGTTATTGTGCTTGTGTGTGTTTATTGAAAACATGTACATGAACATCATGTGGTCGTATTAAAAAGAATTTCGTTTAATTTTCATAAATATATAACATATACAATGCATAGTATCATATCATGGAATAAATAAATAGAAAAATGCGTTCTGATGCTCTTTTGGTTTCATAAAATGTGTTTTTATGCAATTTTAATTTTCTACATGTTTATAACCTAACTTTATTATTTACATTAAACATCTGTTTTCTTTTAGATTTATCAACATTTCAGAGTGCTACCACACTTTCATAGTATTTAAGTTAGCATTTAATTTTAAGACTGAAAAAATTAAACTGCAATTAAGTGCAACTTAAAATTAAGTGGCTATTAGCTAAATGACACTTAATTGAGAAGTCGATTATTGGGCCTAAAACTAGTTAAATTAATATGTATGTACATATATTCATATGTTATTTCATTCAGTCTTACTTCTTTTTGAACCCACAGGTTCTTATGGCTGCACAAAATTTTATCTTGCCTAAAATGCAAAAAACCAATTATCAAAACAAAAATGTTTCGTAGCAAATGTATGGACGAGGATTTACTTATGTATTTCTCATTTGCTTTTTAGGGTACACCAAAGGTGAAAAGGAATCCTATTGTTTTCGCTACGCTGTCCGTCTGCCCGTCTGTCCGTCACACGGTATTTTCTCAGGAACCGTAAGAGCTACGGATCTGAAATTTGGACAGAGCATGTAGAACCTTGGCCGCTACAACAACAAATACACGAGAATTAAAAATTAAAGGGTGTTCCAAAACGAGTCACGAAAAATGTTAAAATCCCATGTAATATACATACAATTGTATGAACATATGTATATTGAGACTTGAAATTTGTAAAATTAGTGTATTTTTATACAGACTACAACAATTAACACTAAAATTAAAAAAAAAATATATTAAAGGGTGGTCCATCAGTTAATGCAATTTTGACTATGTAATTTTGACAACTTGCTATATCTTGGAAACCGTAAGAGGCAAACACTTAAATTTTCAAAAACGGTAAAACTAAAAAAACCGAAAATTATAAAATCGCCAAACCAAAAAAAAAAATCTCCAACAATTAAAAAAAAATCGCCAAAACGAAAAAATTCGCACGAAAATGTCGCTAAAACTAAAAAAAATTTTTATATAAAAAAAATCGCAAAAATGAAAAAATCGCCAAAAATAAAAAAACGCCAAAATGAAAAAACGCCAAAAACCGAAAAAAATCGCCAAATCAAGAAAATAAAGTGTCAAAACTAAAAAAGAGCCAAAACATAAAAAAATCTCCAAAACCGAAAAAACGCAAGAAACGCCACACAAAAAAAACCGAAAAGACCCCAAAAACAAAAACGAAAAAAAAAATGCCAAAACTATTTATTATATAGGCTGAAGTTTGTATTAAATTACATATTTAGTGTTCGTACGGAACCCTTCGTGCGCGAGTCAGAGTCGCACTTTACTGAATTTATTCCTACATAACTTTACATGAACCATAAGCACTAACAGATATAAAAGTCGACGGGACCAGATCCATAAAAATTTTACGTTATATTATACATGCAGAGAGCTGACATTTTGTAGACAAATAGTCCAAATTGATTTACTCAATCGGAAAAAGCAAAAATTAAAGCACCAGCTACCCTATTGAAACTTTGCATGCACATTGGGCATATCCTTTTGATTTATGTACTTCGGCTTAGCAGACTTTAATATGTTAATATATTGAGAAAATAAGCTGGATCACGCCCGCTAAAATTTACGCTGTATTTAACATATTTCTTTTCAGACTACTCTTAACAAATTGCGTACAAGCTGGCGACCCGTTGTAATGACACAATAGTGCATTTTTAAGGAGAACAATCCAACACCTATCACGATCTAACCATCATTTTATGTAACTATGCCATTTTCAACTGGCACAGTGAGCATTAATAGAAATGAGACACACTAAAAATTTTAAGTTTAAAAGTGTTATTACATGAAATTTTTGCAAAAAGTAGTCAGATCCCCACAAAAACATAAATGTGAAAAAAGGCCAAGTTCCTATCCAAAATTTCGGCCATTAAAAGCGGTGAGATATAAATTTTGACCAAGTTCTTGTTTGCCACAATACCTAATACAGAAATACGCTATGCGTTATATAAATTTGTAATTGTAAGGGTGTCATATAATTAATAGATAGTCTGCTTACTTGGCAATATATTTACCATTCTAAAATGGAGAGAATAATGCGTATTTGTTTATTTCTTCGTATTGGAAAAAATGTTGTCAAGTAAGCACTCTATCTAGAAATTATATGACACCCTTACGATTACAAATTTATATAACGCATACCGTATTTCTGTATTAGGTATTGTGGCAAACAAGAACTTGGTCAAAATTTATATCTCACCACTTTTAATGACCGAAATTTTGGATAGGAACTTGGCCTTTTTTCACATTTATGTTTTTGTGAGGATCTCTAATTTCTTTAAACACTTCGTACTTCCTTCTTTTTCTGTCTTTCACTTCTTTCAGAATTTCATTTTTTTTGTAGAAATTCTTTTCTATTTTTTTAAGGGTATTCAAAATTTGCCACTTTGTTTCGGTTTGCTCCTGGAGGAGATTGACTCTTCTATCTTCCGGTCGAATTCTTTTCCGTGGTATCTGTGGAGTATCTATTTTTGGCGGCTTAAACTCTTTTTGCAGTTCAATAATTACAGTTGGTTCAGTTTCTAATTTCTCAACATCTAACACCTCCAAAACGTCAAAAAGGTTACCTTCAGGATTCACGGCCACTTCCATTTGCAAAAGATCGGCTGCCGCCTGCTCCAATGGCGACAAATTTACCTCTTGTGATGGTCCTCCGCCTGTAATACTGATGTTTCTCTTTTTCTGTGCCATTTTCTTTTAACCCCCGACTAAAAAAAGGGGTGTTATAAGTTTGTAGTGTGTGTCTGTGTCTGTGTATCTGTGTGCCTGTCCGTGTCCACGTACAGGCCAAACGACTGGACCGATTTTCATTTAGTTTTTTCTGTTTGAAAGATGACTTGATCGAGAGGGTTTTTAAAATTTTTAATTTTTGTTATTTAGTTTGGCTTTAAAGTGAATCCAAACTCTTTGCCATTCTTCGGAAGTACGCATTGGTGCCACAGCTATTCAAATTTTCCGCGATTCCCCTCCACACCTCTTGTGTTGTGGTTTTGGTTTCACCAAAAGTGCGCACACCACGAGCAATATTTGGGTTGGCTCCCATTTTTTGGATTAGCAATTCAAATTGCTGTCTTGTGGTAATTTTAACCATTCTGGTGTCTACAAACATGCGAAAAAAATTTATAATTGTAAATAATTTACATATACATATATACTTTATACTTTATTTTTCTTAAAAAGTTGAACAGCAACTACAAATAAGCGGTTGTCAAAATATACTCTATTTAGCAACTGAAATTAACAGTTGTTAGTTGCCAGTTGCCATATGTAATATATTTTCGGCAACTGGCAACCCCACTGAAGTTTGGTTGTTATCCATAATCGAGCCATTAATTTTGTTATATCCACAATGATGATTGTTAATTTTTAAATTAAATATAAACAATTTGTTTTATTGGTTGCATTTCGATGACATTTTTTTCTGTGTATCTACAAATGTTTAAAAATCTGTCATAAGTAACTGCCAATTTAAAACAATAATAATAATATTATTATTTGTGGATTCTCAAATAGTTCTTGAAAGTCTGTGCATAAGATAAGAGGATTGTGACTACTCAAAATGTGTGGTTGAAGTCTACTGATGATTTGTTACAGCAACCATGAAATGCATATAGACAACGCTGAACTACCAGCAAATTAATTTCAAATTATAATAGAAAGGGGTTATTTCATTCACTTCAACTATTTCATTTCGTAACTTCTTTCTTCATTTATGCTATGTATGTATTATATACAAGATGTTGCATACTATTAATCAATATACAGTATGTCAATAATGAGTTTTCACATTAAAAAATTAAGCGTTTTTACTTATTTTATTTAAAAAATTGAGTTTTCGTTATAAAACAATTTCTTTTTATTTTTTTCTAATTATTTACATTATATACAAAGAATTAAAACAAAAAAAATCAGTTTAATTAAAAACTAAGTATCAAGCTTAAACAAAATAAATAATACTCCATTTTTCGTGTCAAGAAACTCTTTTCACAAATACCTATAACTTTACTTTGCACTAATTTTATTAAATAAAAACAAGGATTTTGAAGCTTTAATACTTGGTATGGTCACCATTTGTGTCTGCCACGCTCTGCAGTCTTTTTTTAATCGAGTGAATTATCTTCTTAAGTCGTAATTGTATGCAACTATTACAATATTGCCGCCTTTAGAGCTGTGTTGTTGGTCGGTTGAAGTTTGGCGACTTTTTTAAAAAACACCCACAAATTTTCAATCGGATTTTAATCCGGACATTGGGCAGGTGTATCTATGACTTTACCGCAGGTGTAAGGCAGCTACATTCTTACAATATGCGATTTGTGTTTCGCGTCATCATATTGGTAAAATTTAAATAGTGGTATATTTTCCCTCCTGAAACCGAAATTTCTTGCAGTTGTCGTCATTGGTCGTTAATTTTCAAAACATTTAAATATTGCTCAGCATCCATCGTTGTATCAATGAAGGCCAAATCTATTACACCTTTGCTCGAAATACAACCCCAAACCATTATCGGTAATTTTCAAAATTTTACTGTTGGAATGATGTTTCGATTTTCTAACGATGTTAATGACTTTCTTCACACTCTAGATGGACCGTCGTTGTAATACAACATTGTTTTGGTCTTATCGCAGAATATCACATCTTCCCAATAGTAAACTGGATGCGAAATGTTCTGCATAGCGAAGGAAAATCGTTTCTCTACATTTGCGGCAGACAGTAGTGGTTTTCTGCGGGCTGATCTTGAAAAGTATTTATTACTTGATAAAACTTGCCGAACAGTTTCATGGGAAACAACAATGCCCCACTCTTCTTCAAGTGTTCTCGTTGTACCTTCATAGCGGACAGTCGATTAAGCGGAATTTTTCTTATATACTAACTAAACAAACAAAAAATTATACAAAAAAATATTCGTAGTATATATTATTCTAATAGGTACATACTGACTTTAATAAATAAGCTTTATTGCTTTGCTAATATTTTTTAAATAGTAGAAATAACAAAAACAAAACAAAAACGCAAACAAAAAAAAACACAAATAAAGTGCCCTTGAGGAATACATATTATATATGAGTACCTCAAATACAAAAAATTTTGAAGTGAGTTCTAACAGCAGAAATTCTTATTTTACTTCTGAAACTATTAATGAAAAAAAATATAAATAATAAATCTGATGAAAGTCTTCTTTTAACGGCGAACCCAAGTTTTCGTCAGCGATCTACTTCTCTTTGCCCAATGTCAAATAGTAGTGATTCATTAACATTACAGTTGCCCAGTACTTCTTCATATAAGTCAGTAATATCATCCCCTTCAGGCTCGTGTTCATCACTTAACAAAGTTTTCACTACAGATAACAGCAGTTCAAAACCCAAGGTAGAAGTCGGAATGGATAGATATATAACCGTGGTAAAGCGTGGGCGAAGCCCGAATTCTTCGAAAATTTCATCTGCTCCAAAAATGTCTAGGCATAACAGTGCAGCCTCAACTAATCGCCAAAACCGTTTTAAAATTTTGCAAGATGAGAAGGACAAACCCGAGGCATCCTTGAATAAAACATCCAAGCCGCCACCGATCTATTTGAGAGAAAAAAATTCAAATGCCCTTATTAAAAAATTAATCTCGATCATTACTGAGAATAAATTTCACATCGTTCCAAAAAAAACGTGGCAACATCGATGAAACTTTAATTAAAATTTATGACGAAAAAGATTTCCGCAAAGTGGATTCTGAATTTGAAAAAAATATACAAGCTTCTACACACACCAGCTTAAGAGCGCTAAAAGCCTGCAGATCGTATTGAAGGGCATAGATTCTTACGTTGTTCCCGAAGAAATAAAAGATGTACTCGTCCTCTAGGGATTTAAGGTAAAAAATATATCTAACATAATAAATAGGGAGAAGGGGATCTTCCTCTATTTCGAGCTGAACTTGAGCCAAATGATATAAAATTAAGAAAAAAGAAATTTTTAGATTTTTAATTGAATTATAGTGAATTTTTAATCAGAAATAATTTTTTGTCAGGCTTAAGTTCAGTAATTTCAATTCTTTTTATTGAATGAAATATTTATTAATCAATGTGAGTTTCTAAAGAAGAGAAGAAAAATTAAATTAGACTTTTAAGCTGGGGAAAATACCGATATTTTTCTGTGCAGCCACGCACTTCATCAGCACCCTAGTCTATCTACTTGGGTAGAGATTGTTATTAACATCAGCTATTTAACGTAAATTCTAATGAAACGGAATGTGAGAAATGATTATTGTGTACAATTATTGATTTACCTTTGGTAAATACATATGTAAGTATCACTATTTATTTCCCCTGTTTTTCCATTTTTTTATTTTTCTATTTAGGTTAGCACGAAGTTATATTACTCTACCTACGTATGTTTAACTATTCTTGCTTATCTTTTACGATCATCACATTAATTATTTTTACTTATTCGATGTACCGTCGGTACATACATATAAGTATTATAGTAGTGGATATTATGTTACTTTGTTGTTGCATTCTCCCGTTTATTTGGTTTTCGAACATTAGTGATTGCCAAGTGAACAGTGATTGCCAAGTGAACATATTTTTGTCACGTGCCAATGATGAATTGAGAAATTTTTAGATTTTTAATTGAACTATAGTGAATTTTTAATCAGGAATAATTTTTAGTCAGGCTTAAGTTCAGTAATTTCAATTCTTTTTATTGAATGAAATATTTTATTTATTAATGTGAGTTTCTTATTTTCTGAGCATTTAAAATCTGTATTCACTCCCAATTTATGTAAGAGTGCTGCTGATTTACCAAGTGTAGTTTCTCTACCCCCTCGTCCCTTAAGGTTTAAGATGCGTGAAGTACAAAAAGTAATTGCTGAACTCAACCCAAAGAAAGCTCCAGGTATTGATGGCATTAGTAACAAAATGCTCATGAACTTGCCTCATATTGCAATAAGAATCCTGCTATTTATTTTTAATGCTATTTTAAGAATGCAGTATTTTCCACATAACTGGAAACTTGCCAAGATCAAAATGATTCCAAAGGCGGGCAAAGATCTTACCAAGACTGAGTCATATAGGCCTATAAGCTTACTATCTACAATCTCAAAGCTTTTCGAAAAGCTGCTCATGACTAAATTGTCCAAAATTTTAACTGATAATGGGTGCATCCCGGACCATCAATTTGGCTTTAGAAGTCAGCACAGCACGATTGAACAAACGCATAGACTGGTCCAAGTTGTAAGAAGAACATTTGAAGAAAAGAAGTATTGTTCTGCTCTCTTTATTAATGTTTCTCAGGCGTTTGATAAAGTATGGCACGAAGGCCTAGTTTTAAAATTGAAGACATATCTGCCAATAAACATTCAAAAGCTTTTGGAAAGTTATATTATTGATAGGAAGTTCACTGTTGTGGAAGGAGAGTTCACGAGTGTGCCCGAATTTATATCTTCTGGTGTGCCACAGGGTAGTATTCTGGGTCCTGTCTTGTATTTAATATATACTTGTGATATGCCTGTAAGCAATAATATCCATATTTCTACTTTTGCCGATGATACAGCCTGTATGAGTGTGCACGAAAACCCTTATGAGGCATCCCGCAATCTCCAGGAACATATTACCCAGCTGGAAATATGGTTGAACTTATGGAGAATTAAAGTCAATGAACAAAAGTGTGTCCATATAACGTTCACCCTAAGAAGAGATACTTGCTTCCCCATTCGAATCAACAATCAAAATATTCCTCAACATTCCCAAGTGAAATACCTTGGTATACACCTTGATCGAAGACTTACATGGAAACATCATATTGACTCTAAGTGAACTCACATAAAACTTAAGTTAACTCAAATATATTGGTTGATTGGCAGAAACTCAATCAGCCTAGACTGCAAACTTTTACTGTACAAGTCGCTTTTGAAGCCAATATGGCGCTACGGAATTCAGTTATGGGGCACTGCATCAGCTTCCAATGTCGAGAGAATCCAACGAAGGCAAAACAAAATTTTACGGTTAATAACATCGGCTCCATGGTACACCCAAAATTCTATTATACATCGTGATTTAAATATGCCACTAGTGACTGAAGAAATTGCAAAATACGCAGGCAAATATTTAACAAAACTCGAATCACATCCTAATCCGCTTGCTCGTAATATTTTGAGCTTTACTGGACACATCCGCCTAAGAAAAGGGACACACGGGCTCTTATACCTAACACTCCAGATGGGACCACTTGAAAATACTTTTTTCCCCTTTTTTGATTATCACTACTAATGTATTATTTATAACTATCACTAAGTTTATGCCCGACATTTTTTTTTATAGATTTTTTAATAATAAATTTTTTTTATAGATTTAAGATTTGAATACTTATTGTTAGTTCATATATGAAGACACAATAAATAAATACATGCATTGAAAAAAAAAATTCTGTAAATTGGGAGAGTGATATATAAAACTCCTTATTGATAGGGAGTACTTTCAGTTGCATAGAAATTTCACCTAGTTCATTAATAAAAGATGTGAGTCATAACTTGAGTAATTGTGAAAGTAAACTGGTATAAACTTGAGAATTTGGTAATTTAAATTACAGTTATTGTGGGCTGCTCCTCTTTATTTACCGCTAATGTGACAATGATCTCTAACACGATCTTTAAGTAGAAATTTTTGACAAATATGACAATTCTACGCACTATAAAAATTATAAATATCAGAAGGGGATAAAGTATCCATTTGCCTATTATTTACTAAATGATTATTATAAATATCCACACAATCTTTAATTAAAAATGAAACAAATTTTTGTGAATCATCTTTCCCTGTATATACCCTTAACTTATCAAATTAATGTTATAGAGATACTTAATGTAATAACTAAATGCACAAGGAGTGTGCTTTTTAATTAAACTATTCTTGCTACTTACGCTATCACTAATGCCTTCTAAGATACTCTCAAAGTCCGCGTAAACCACAAAAAGGACATCAATTTTTCTTTGATGTCCCTTAAAGCTCAGAGTAGCATCCCGATCTGAAGGCATAGTAGTTACAATTTTGCCTTATTCCGCCTCATGATTAGCCATGACGTTCTCCTTATGAGTGTACTGGAGACAGCTGTTGCAAAAAATTAATTTATGGCCATCCTGTGTTAGCCGTAAAAGTCTGTGAATGATAAAAAAATGAAAAATGGATAGAAGTTTATTAGTAAAATGTAAAAAAATATAGATAAATATAAATAAAATATAAAAAAAAGTATATGTATTCTTAAATTAAAATGTTTCAAACATTCTTAAATTAAATTTTCAAACTTACTTTAATATGTTCTTTATCAAAATGTATTGATTACGTTCTCCATTTTCTAAAAGCAGTAAGTTGACATGGTTCACTTTCTCGTCCTTGGTCACATAATAAGGACCAATGATCTGATTTGCCCCCTCATCATATCCAAACACATTAACGCTTATTACTGGATTATTTACCTCGAACTCCTTAATTTTCTTTAGTGCTAATGGGTACGTTAAATTTTTGAAATTTAACGATAACCATTTCGTGTAACAATCGTCTCTGCAGAAATGTTCTGAATATTGTAAGTACTGCAACGTTCTATATGGCTGTATTTGGTAGTATCCATGGCAGCGATTATACACCACTTGACGCAGTATTTCTCACTATTTTCAATATTGATGCAAGCTTTTTTTTTAATAGTTTTTCAAGAGTGGATATCCAACTTGATCCTTTGACGAGCGACGATTTCTTGATGTTAATTTCTGCTCGGACTATGCGTGACAAAGTCCAACCAGCATCTCGCTCTTCAAATTCGGACATTTTGGTTGAAATCTCAACCTGCTTACGGAATATTTCTTCTATATTGTCTGCCTTCGTCAGCAAACTCATTTTGGCTACATGTGTTATAACACACAACTCCAGTTCTTCTTCAACAATTTTAATATACTCCGCCACAATACTCAAATGAAATTTAATTATGGTATGCTTAGAGAAAGACATTTGAAATCTCTCAATAAAAATATTTATGTTTTCCTTAATAAATTCTTCCAAGAGAAGTTGGTCTTTTTTATTTAGAATTGCATATGTGGCAATATGATTTTTGAAGGCTTTTGATATTTTGTAATATCTCACATTCTCTTCGACTTCTGTCCTAGCATGCAAAGTACTCATTGGCGTTGGCAGAGTTTCTTCTCTCTTTTCTTCTACTTCTCCATCACTTTCTGGTAAACTTATATCCATAGCATCGTTGTATAAAGTCCCTCCAAGGATATCCACACCTTGTTGATGAGCTTGTTGTTATTGCTGCTGCTGCTCTTGTTGATGATAAGTAAGAGGTTGCCATTGCATCAAATTGGAATACTGCTGTATTTGATTAACTGGTGTAACGGGATTATAATTGTAACTTGGATACTCATATTGCATTGGTACTCCTGATCCCAAAAACTGATTACTCCATGACATTTGTGTAGGGTAACGGTTAGGCATACCGTATTGTTGATATGAAATATGCTGGTGATGAAATGTATTTATCTTCTGTTGATGATTTTGAACAGATGTCATTTGATCCTGCACGCTATGACTTTTCACGTGATCCAAAAAGGAGTTTTGGTATTTGTATACCTTATGACATCTATTACACTGATAACCTGTATAACTCATTTTTAATTATTTTATTACTATTTCACTTTAACACAATTGCTGATGACTACTTGTTAACGAAAATTAGTAGCAGTATCCTTGCAGCAGTCATAATTTTTACATTTTGTTTCTCTGCTTATGACTGTATTTAGTTGAAACTTTGCTGCTTTAAAATAATTGTAGACAAAGAAAATGACTACGTTGCAAAATATAAATGTATTCTACACAGACACAAAATATTCCTTCGATCGCACATACATACATACATGCATCATACATACATACATACATACATACTAGAGACCTGCGTAAACAGTCTTTAAATGTAAATACGTCATGATTTTTAAATGTATTCACGTCGCATTTATTATACTAAACCAATAATAAATGCTGTCGTACTATAAGCGAGGCACGATGGATGTATTGGTGTACGTGTATATCAGTGTTAACAAGCGATGTCGCAAGACAGCTTGTTTGTAACAAACACTCAAAAGCAGTACTGTTGATTAGTGTATGCTTGTTATTTTTCATATTGTACGTTTGAGTGTGTGTGTAGATGGTAAGCTATTATGTGATTAACCGCATACAACTAATGTTAATGGATGTGTGTGCCTTTGCATGTGCGCAGAAAAAGAAATGATCATACACATACATGCATGACGTTTGTACACCCGCTCATGCGTAGAAAGAAGCAAGTATCACAAATTCTTCCGTCACAAAGTGTTTTCTTCTTTACTCTTATACCTACAATACTCAAAAAATTTTCTTGCAAACAGTGTTGTTAACGTTTGTTTTTTAAGATTTCTCTGCAGCGATGCCAACTATTTATAACCCAAACGCGCTACTACCCTTCTCAAAACGCGCTAAGACACGCTAAGTTACAGCATTGTCAAATATTTATAGCAAAAACGCGCTATTTTTTACGCGCTAAATTAAATTTCAATAAAAGTCGATGTATGTATGTATTAGTACTTGCATATACAATTAATTTTTCAGATTTTGCAAGATTGGTTCCTCGACATTATGTTTTAATTAACTAAAATCATTTAATACAGAATCAGAATCACCTTCACAATAATCGAAGTGCTTAGTTTTTACTTTTAATTTATTTGTAAAACTTTATAACAACATATAAATTGTCGAATAGTTTTCGATTCAAATGCTTTTTGTACTTCAGCTATAATAGATGCTTTGAAAGTAATGTACATATTTTGGGTCATTGTATGTAGTACATATTTTTATTTGTGAGATTTCAAAATATTTGTCATTTCAGTATTATAACGCGTTTTTTATTCTAACCACAGTCAAGCGAATTTTGTTTGCGACAGCTGACACATTAACTAATTTAAAAATTTTTATCGGAGTTTGGGATATTCAAAACGCGCTATTTAGCGCTTTTTTGAATTAACGCGCTAAGACGGAAAAAAGCGCGTTTGGCATAGTTAAAACGCGCTAAATCTAGCGCGAAACGCGCTAAATTGGCATCGCTGATAGCCATGTGCATATTAAAGGGTTGCATTTGTATACTCGTTTGTATAGCTAAAACAAATATACCATGGTATGTACCATATAATTGTAGTGTGAGCGACAGAACTAGTATAAGAGTTAAGGCTCAGTTAGCCGACTGTAATGTAATGTAACTGTAACGTAGAAAACAGCTGATTGATATTTTTATATGAAAAGTAGGTTACGTTACATTACATCTCTATAACCATTTTCATTACTTTTTACATAACAAAATCGATCAGCTGTTTCTTACTGTTGCAGTTACTTTACATTACAGTCGGCTAACTGAGCCTTTATTGTGTGTGTGTGCTTTTCCAAATTAAAATACAATTGAAAGCAAATAACAATTGCTTATTATATTGCCGCTGATCAACTGTTGACTCTGTTTTTGCTCAAAAAATACATATTGTATAATATATATAAATATATGAAAAAACCACTATTGAAACAAATACATGGTGTGCAGATGTATGTGCGGACCTTCGTAATGTTATTTTGTGGCGCAGCCAAATTATATAGAGAGAAAGAGACAATTTTGCTCTGATAGTAATTACAAATGCATGTGTTTCATGCACATGTATCATTTACTTACATATGTATGTTCAATTTTGCTTTCATTCATTCATTCATCAGCCAATTACATTTTTTCTCAACACATCATAAGGCACTTATGGTAAAAGCAGTTTTATGTATCTTATTTGCCTTAGAAAAATAAAAATATAAATGTGTTGTTTTCATTTGCTCATTGCCCAACCATACAATAATTGCTTAAAAATCAACATTTACAACTAGTAACAGAAAACGATAAATAACATATTTGTTCATACCAGAACCAAAGAACACGCAAAACTAGTGCAAACAGATGTATCTGTGCAATGCTATAGTGCATATGTATATGTATGTTAAACAGCTTATTTAACCTCAGCGAAAACAATATCGAACTCACTTTTCTTCCGGCTAAATGGGATGAAACATGGCTAAATTTAGCCAGAAAATGGCTAAATTGGCATCACTGATAAAAAGAAACATATTCTAACAACAAACTTTTAAAAACACTAAAAGAAAGTGAGCCAAAAGACATATAAGTCATATAAGTATTATAGTATGTACCGACGGTACATCGAATAAGTAAAAATAATTAATGTGATGATCGTAAAAGATAAGCAAGAATAGTTAAACATACGTCGGTAGATTAATATGACTTCGTGCTAACCTAAATAGAAAAATGAAAAAAATGGAAAAACAGGGGAAATAAATAGTGATACTTACATATGTATTTACCAGAGGTAAATCTATAATTGTACACAACATTCATTTCTCACATTCCGTTTTATTAGAATTTACGTTAAATAGCTGATGTTAATAACAATCTCTACCCAAGTAGATAGACTAGGGTGCTGATGAAGTGCGTTGCTGCACAGAAAAATATGGGTATTTCCCCCAGCTTAAAAGTCTAATTTAATTTTTCTTCTCTTCTTTAGAAACTCACATTAATTAATAAAATATTTCATTCAAGAAAAAGAATGGAAATTACTGAACTTAAGCCTAACAAAAAATTATTTAAGAAAAAATGAGACACATCCAATTTATAATTTAAAATATCTCTTGTACCGAAAAATCACAGTTGAAGAGCCACATAAGCGCTCAGGTCCCGTGCAGTGACATAATTGCCAAGAATATGGCCATACAAAAACATACTGCAATTTACCCTCTGTTTGTGTTGTGTGCGGTGAATTACACGGCACTGCTAGTTGCAATAAGCCAAAAGATCAAAGTGATAAAAATGCAGTAATTGTGGAGGTAATCACACCGCTAACTACAGAGGTTGTCCTGTGTACTCTTTCGTAAAGAAGACTATGGTGCAAAAACCTAAATTAGCTCCAGCTCAATCAGCAAACGCTTACTCAGCCACTTTTGCGCAAATGAGCCAACCAGTTACTTCCCGTGTATCGTATGCCGATGCTGTTAAGACAAATTCTATTCCATCACAAAAAGTTTCACCACCAAATAATTCAACAAATGCAAACTCAAGCTTTAATTTCAGTCGCCTTGAAACCACTATTTATAATCTGGTGCAAACTATAAACAACTTTACAACAAATATGACTAGCATGATGCAGGAAATGCTTCGAATGCAGAATAGACTGCTTTAAACATTAATTAACAAACCATGAACATGTTAAAAATATGTTTCTGGAACGTAAACGGCATTCGCCAACATAAAAATGAACTTGAGCACTTCCTCATGGCAAAAAATATTGATATATTGTTGATCTCTCAGACTCATTTGTCTTCGACAAGCCGTTTTAAAATTTATGGCTACACTATATATGATACAAAGGACACTAGAGGAAGAGCATGCGGTGGATCAGCTATTCTAATAAAGTCAAGACTCAAGCACTATATTCTTGAAAACATATGTGAAGAACATCTACAAGCAACAAATATTTGCGTCGACAATTTTTGTACAAATTTCGTGATATCATCAATTTTCTCCCCTCCTAGATTTTCAATCACTGAGGATCAATACGAGAATTTCTACAAATCCCTTGGACCTTGTTTTGAAGCAGCTGGCGACTACAATGTAAAACATACGTTCTGGGGTTCGCGTCTTATTACATTCTGAGGTGGAGCGTTGTTCAACATAATTGCAAAAATGGACTTGGACGTCATTTCGAGCGGGGAGCCCAATTATTGGGCTACTGACATACAAAAAATTCCGGATGTCAAATATTTTGGCGTCATGAAAAATATCTATAGGGATTTAGTTCAAGTTGAAGCTTCTCTAGATCTCTCGTCCGATCACTCTCCCACTATCGTGGCAATCTGTAACCCACTAAGAAGTGACTTACCTCATCCATATATGAAGATGATAAATCGTATTAATTGGCTGGGGTTCAAAAAATACCTTAGTAGTCATTGTACGGAAAATATTAAGCTGAGAACACCAGATGATATTGAATCTAACATTGCCAATCTCAATGGCAACAGCACAGATCACCCCAAAATAAAGTTAGATTTAAAGAGTGCACGAAACGACTCCAAGAGTTGCTTGCATCTGAGAAAACTGCATCTCTTAGAAATTATCTTGAAAGTCTCAATGTCACACCAGCATCTAATTACTCCTTGTGGCGCGCTGCTAGAAAGCTTAAAACACCCGTTGAGTATAAGCCACCTCTACGCACATCTACCGGAGGTTGGGCAAGAAGCGATACGGAAAAATGCAAAATATTTGCTGAGCACTTAAAATCCGTATTTACGCCTAACACTGGTGTTTCTGATTTGCCGAGTGTAGTTGCCTACCCCCTCGACCCTTAAAATTTAAGATGTATGATGTACAAAAACTAATTGCCGAAGTCAAACCAAAGAAAGCTCCAGGTATTGATGGAATTAGTAACAAGATGCTGATGAACTTGCCGCATATTGCAATAAGAATCCTGCTGTTTATTTTTAATGCCATATTACGACTGGTCAAAATGATTCCAAAGCCGAGCAAAGATCTTACCAAAGCAGAGTCATATAGGCCAATAAGTTTGCTATCAACTATGTCAAAACTCTTCGAAAAGCTGCTCATGACAAAATTGTCCCATTGTATAACAGATAATATGTGCATACAGGACCATCAATTTGGTTTTAGAAGTCAGCATAGCACCATTGAACAAACGCATATATTGGTTCAATTTATAAGGAAACCATTCGAAGAAAAGAAGTATTGTTCTGTCCTGTTTATTGATGTTTCTCAGACATTTGATAAAGTTTGGCATGATGGCCTAGTTTTAAAATTGAAGACATATCTACCAATAAATTTTTTGAAGCTATTGGAAAGTTATATTCTATCCCGGAAATTCATTGTTGTGGAAGGAGACTTCATGAGTGTTCCAGAATCTATCTCTGCCGGTGTGCCACAGGGGAGTTGCCTCACGAAGCAACCCGATATCTTCAGGAACATATTACCTAACTGGAACTATGGTTAAAGTTATGGAGAATTAAAGTAAATGAGCAGAAGTGTGCGCAGATAACATTTACTCTACGAAAAGATACTTGTTCCCCTATTAGAATCAATAATCAAATTGTTCCTCAACATTCACATGTAAAATACCTTGGTATACACCTTGATCGACGGCTTACATGGAAACAACACATTGATTCTAAGCTAACACAAATGAAACTAAAATTAGCTCAGGTACATTGGCTGATTGGTAGAAATTCCACTGTCAGTCTAGATTGCAAACTTTTGATATACAAGTCACTTTTGAAACCTATATGGTGCTACGGAATTCAACTATGGGGCACTGCTTCAGCTTTCAATGTCGAGAGAATCCAACGAAGGCAAAACGAAATTTTACGTATGATAACTTCGGCTCCATGGTACATCAAAAATTCAAATATACATCGTGATTTGAATATGCCACTAGTGATTGAAGAAATTGCAAAATACGCAGGCAAATATTTAACAAAACTCGAATCACATCCTAATCCGCTTGCTTGTAATATTTTGAACTTTAATGGACACATCCGCCTAAAAAAGAGGGACACAACGGCTCTTATACTCAACACTCCAGATGGGACTACTTGAAAATATTTTTTTTTTCCTTTTTGATTATCACTACTTATGTATTATTTATAACTATCACTAAGTTTATGCCCGAAAGTGGTCGGGCCTAATAATTATATTCTAGATTTTAGATTTGAATACTTATTGTTAGTTCATATTTGAAGATACAATAAATAAATACATGCATTAACAAAAAAAAAAAAAACAAATGAAATTTCAAAAATCTAATAATAATATGTTGTAAAGTTTTAGCAGTTTAACATTTATGACATGTTTTTATGTATTAAGATAAGTCTTTTGACATATTTTTCCAGTAGTAATATCTCTTTATTTTTTCTAATATTCTATATAGTCTATAATATCCTCCTTCTATGGGATCATCGTGATATTTCAGCATAATCTCAAGAATTGCCTTAGCATTCTTGTTATCAATTTGGGTCACCTCATTTAGTAGCGCTTCTTCAATTTGATTTAATATTTTATTGCCCATAATTTTAAATTCATTAATAGAGGTAAATTCGAAAATTTTCTCACTAGGTGCCACTTGTAAATTATATATATTGTGTTTACCGGCCACTTTTTCGACCCTAGAGAAAAATTGTCCTAAGTCAAAATACTCGTTAGTAAACAAATCATTAATATTTATATATGTTACTCTACACTTTCCACGTTTGATATAACATCTTCCGGGGGAAATTTTTAGTTTATAGTATTTTCTGACGTCAGTGTTTGTTAAAGGTACATATATACTGGGCTTATCATTATTTTTATCAGATTTATGCTGTTTATTTAGTTCATTACTATTTTTTTCTTTTTCTGTATTGATCATCGATCTAGTCGTGACTCTTAATATAGAACAGATTTTATTATTCATGTCTCTTATATCATTTATTATAATTCGCGATAGAACGTCGGCAATATGGTTATCTTTTCCCCTAAGATATTCTATTGTAAAGTCATATTCTTCTAAATTGAGTCTAATTCTTGTTAATAATTCTTGTGAAAATAAATAAGAAAGTGGTCTATGATCAGTACGGACAAGAAAATTTTTTCCATATGAATATGGTCTGAAGTTTGTAATTGCCCAATGAATTACTCAATAGTTGATTTGTTACTTTCTCCTTTTGTGAATGTTTTGGATGCATAAGCAATAGGTAAATGTTTGTCCTCGTATTCCTGTGTTAAAACAGCACCACAAGCGTGTTTACTTTCATCTGTTGTTATACAAAATTCCTTGGTGAAATCAGGATATTGGAGTAGAGTTGGACTCATTAATTCCTTTTTGAGATATTTAAATGCAAAATCACAATCTTTCGTCCATTCAAAGGGTGTATTTTTTTGGATAAATTTGTCAAATGTCTGGAGTATTCAGAAAATTTTTTAATAAATCTTCGATAGTAGTTACAAAAAGCTACGAATCGTTTTGCACTGTCTGCGTCAGTTGGTGTTGAATAGTTTTCAGTTATTGAATATTTACTATCGTCTGGTAATATTCCTTTATCTGTGCATTTGTGACCAAGGTATGTTACTTCTCTCATGAAGAATGAACATTTTTCAGGATGTAATTTAAGATTGTACTTTCGAAATAGATCGAAAACGTTTTTTAAATTCGAAAGCATGTGCTTTTCGGAGCATCCCAATTAGAGCTGCTCGATGTTAATCGATGCATCTTAAACATCGATGTTTTGGTTGTAATACATCGAATAAATGCTGATGTATCGTATCATACGATGTTAATCGATACATCGATGTTTTTATTCGATGTCGAAAAGACGACTTTTTTTATATATTGATGCTTGCAGCTCATTTAAAGTAGTGATAAAAAACCCTTCTAAGAATGACCTTTAAAACGTTTTTTAAATTTAAAAATTTTTTTAAAATCGTTTGATGTAACAACACAATACTAAAGGTATTTTATGTCAATTTACAAAGCGTCATTGAAGCAAAAGTGTTATTTTACAGCATCCAAATATACATTTTTATTGTGAAAAAATTGTCAAAATTTTCTTGGTATTGTATGATAATAATCAGCAATGTAAGTTCTTTTTCCATATTTGATGTTAAAATCAATATATTTGGCTTAAAAATACTCTTACAGAAGGTCTTAGACACATATTGAAAGTTATATCATCGCAATTTTAAACAAACACAAACACACAAACACAACTCGCAAGGCAATTAGCTTGTCTGCGAAAAACACCCAGGGTATATGGTGGGAATCGAACCCACGACCTCTGGACTGAGAGACTAGCATCGCTACCACTCAGCAACAGAGGCAGCCCAAAGATCCAAGTAGAGTTACTGTGACTCGTTGGGTTGATAAAAAAATATGACGCTTTGTCAGGAACATTGAAAACCAAATTACACACAATGGAAAATATTAATTTGACAACTGACATTTGGTCCGATTTGCAAAGCTATAGAACTGGTCTTTTAAAAAAGAAGCACATACCGTGCTTTGCACATATGCTTTTCTTAATCCTTATGAATTTTTAAAATCGACTTTTATTTATTTTTCTTGGTTCCAATTAATCAATACAATGCATGGTAAACATCGATGTGTTTTTAAATCGATACATCGAATAACATCGATGTGAATTAATAATGAATCGAATGAGAAAAAATATCGATGATTTTTTTACGTGAGCGGCTCTAATCTCAATACAACCAAATCATCCATATATATAAAGGCTTGGTCTGGTTTTAAACCACTGAAAGCAAGTGTCATCATTCGTTGAAAGGAATTGGGTGCTATCTTTAAACCATAAGGTAATCTAGTAAATCTGTATGAACCATTGTTGGTTGAAAAAGCTGTTAAGTCTCTAGAGTTTTTCTCTAAACTGATCTGGTGAAAGCCTGACATTAAGTCTAAACAGGAAAAATATTTTGCTCTACCGAGTTGGTCTAATATATCATCGATTCTAGGTAATGGGAATTTATCTGCAATTATTTTTTTTATTTATTTGTCTGTAATCTATGACAAGTCTCCATCTTTTCTGGTTAGAGTTAGGAAGTGATTTTTTTGGTACTAATAAGACTGGGCTGTTTTATATAGAATAGAAAGGTTCAATAATCTTATCGTCTATTAATTTTTTCACTTGTTTGTCGGTATATCTATTGTATGTGGTATATTAAATGGTCTAAGGATAAGGTAATCATTATCTTGGTTGAAATCCAATATACAGTTATATTTTTTATAAAATCGAAAAAAAAATATTGAAATATAAAAATTAAAGTTGCTGTTTTATTAAATTTTTTAATTTTTTCTCCATTTCTTTTCATGTTATTGTGCAACTTTTAATAGCCAGTTTGATTCGTGAGTGCAAAATATGTAATGTAATGTATGGGAAATACAGGGGCTGTAACAATACCACTAAAACTATATTTTTTTTTATAATTATTACAAACTTCAATTCCAAGAATTACAGATTATTCTACAAACTTATTTTTCAAATGCAAGACAAAATAATTTTCTTGCAGATTTTTATATTTTAACATTTTTATACATTTTTTTGATGATTCATGAATTTCTTTTGTAATATAAACATAATTTTTCGTAAATCTACTAATAAAATATTTGTAAAAATACAAAATGTTGTTACTTACAAATAAACAAATACCATTTCTCCTATCTACGAAGGATTTTGTAACGTAAAAATGACGAATATATTCGTAAAATGAATCACATTATTTCATTTATTTTACCTATTTATGATATATTTTGAGTGTATATGAGGCTATCAGCACATTAGATTTTTGGGTGCTGTTCTGGTGAGAAATACATAATTTACGTTACCAACTATCAAACGAAGTTAGAGTAAACCGCATTTTGGTATTCTTAAAAAAATGGAGCTGGAAAATAGTTTTAGTTTTTTGCTTAAAAAACTAGATGTGGGTTACACCACCTCTTGGCTGGTGGATTAAGTAAACCATAAAGTTCTTTAAAGTTAAAAGTTTTATATTTTTCTTCATGTATAGCGAGTGCCATAGACATCAATATTCAGCTTCAATATGTGTGGATGTGTGCGTTTGTTTTCCAAAAATAGTCATACATATATGTACATACTATTGGTGTGAATAATTTTTTATAAAAAAACGCTCACAACCACATATTGAAGCTGAATATTGATGTGTCTAGCACCCGCTTTTGGCTTAAAA
Organism: Tachina grossa; assembly: GCA_949987645.1. NCBI lineage: Eukaryota > Metazoa > Arthropoda > Insecta > Diptera > Tachinidae > Tachina > Tachina grossa. The sequence goes on from OX465278.1 coordinate 88,924,126, forward strand.
TTTTATCAATGATCTCATTAGCATACATATATGTATGTATAAATTTAGACAAAAATTAAAATGGTTCGCTTCTAAAATTTAGAGAGAAAAACTATAATATGTTCCACTGTAATGCTTACAAATTTTTTTTTGCTTTTTTGTGACTCAAAATTATCAGCCAATCGCAAAACATTACGTCACGCGGTAGTGCATACATAAATACATACATATGCATATCATTCATGATCAATGCTAGCCAATGATGTCAGATTTATTTGTAGCCTCCTCGCTGAATTAGTTGTCGAATATCGCCAATATAATATTATATATGAGCTAAAAAAATTTACATGTTTTTATTTAACAAATATTGTTAAATTTAAATAAAATAAGTTTTTACATTAACAAAAGTTAATTTATAAGACATACATTAGCTTACCATAACATAAAAATACTGTCGTATAAAACATAATAAAAATTACTTATACCAAAAGATGAATCTTAATAAAAAAAATTAATTTTGAACATCGGGATCAAAATAAATATTGAAGTCTCGTGATAACATACAATTAACATTTACTTAAGAATAAATTTAAGTACAAATTGTTTACATCCTCACTGGTAAACATACGGTATAGAAAATAACTCTCTTTTGCATTAATTATTTTATGTTATAGAAAAATTTCCTCGCAAAATTTGCTATATTTTAAACACTAACCCATATTATTGAAATTGCATATATGGATATAGCTAAAAATATCGCCAAGGAATTAAAATATTGCGAGGCAAATTGCCAAAAAATACTTCAAAATTTTCATCGTTAAAAACGAAGTCTTTAGTAACAAATATCTACATCTGGCAGCACTGGCGGTTGCCACACTCTCCATTTTCTATAATGGGGACAATGTTGTCAACATTTATATTCCAAAAAGCAATGCAACCAGGAAAAACACTTGAGTTAAATAAAAAGGTACTAAACATAATATGCCGTATTCATAAAAAATATTTAAGGTTTGTTTGACAAATTTCCCATAGGAATATGTCAAATAAATCTTTAATAAACTTTAAATGTGTTTTATGAATACGGCAGAATATGTTTTACTTTTATTAAAACTAATCTTATATATAAAAAAAGAAAATATTATACTAAAGAACATATTATTAAAGCACATATGTATATTAAAAAACAAACTTTAAAAAGAACGAACATATCAAATTTTCATTTCATAAAAATATCGCAGTCCTATACGAAAACAAAATTCATTTAACGCACAAATTAATAAAGAGTAACAGCCTTATTTATAAAAATTATTAAGGCTTAATGAAAAGAATTTTGTACGAAAACTTGTTTTAAAAATCCATTATAAAACCTATAACAATAAGTAAGTTTTTATTGAAACAAGGACTTGATTTGTTTAAAACCAGCAGATGTCAGACGCTCTATATAAAAATTGATGTTTGCACTGAAAAATATCACATGCTAGTATTTAAAGGTTTTCAGACTACATGTACCATGTAAAAGTGATATTCCACAAGACAAAAACATATATGTAATTTGAACACAATTTAACTGCCTGTTTATAGAAGCCATGTAAAAATTCTCGTCTGTGTATTTATATTGAAAACAAAAACAAATTTGAGTGCTTTGTTTTTGTTTTCAATATAAATAGGCAGACGAGAATTTTCACATGGCTTCTATAAACTGGCAGTAAGTAGTTTTACACCTATTATTTAGTATTTTACTATAATATTTTTAAAAATATTTTTTCAACTATTCATGTATCATTCAAACCCATACAAAATGTAAAAGAAGATAAAAAACAATTGTGTATACATATGTATGTATTATTTACACGTCATTGCTATTTATATGAAAATCACCACCCTTTGGTATTTCATTGCTTTCACACAACATATTTTATTGCTTCAGCGTTAAATGCGTGTAAGAATATTGTGGCATATGTTTTAAACTTAAAGAAATACATAGAAGCCAAATCTCTTGCTATTTCTGCCTTTAAATAAGAATGTGACAGAACTTTTTGCTGGTTTGTAAAACAGGCTTATATCAACTCAATCTATATAAGATTTTAATTCTTTCTAAAACTCTAAAATGGACTAAAATGTTTCTTAATTCCATTGAGTGAATCATTTTCCATATATTTTCTATAATACAAATTTCGCTATTCGATTCTATTTGGAATGCTGATGACATAATGATTCCCTCTTGTTAGACAAAACAATTTTTTACATTAATTAAATTAAATATTAAAGTTACAGTTTGATAGAGCACGTATTCCTTGAATCAGTCTTATAATAATAGAAACAAATATCTTGAAATGTTCAATTTAAGTTTTTAAATGACAGGATTGCTCGAAATAAAATAGATTTAAAATTTTGAGTTTAGTGCACTTCCACAAAATTAATTTAAAAAGAACTATCTTCATATTTTTCCGCGTTTAAAATTTCAAGAGGTGACAGCATTGCAAGGCGAGTATAATAGTTATAATAACCCCTAAGAAAATCATAATTTAATAACTATTCAATGCTTTCTTGAGTGAAGAATGTTTGTCCACAATTAAATGAACAAGCATACAAATATCTAATATACAAATATACAAACATAAATATATAAACATACATACTTACGTTATACTTGAAATTAATTGTTCTTTCCATTTCTTTTAATTGTTTAGTATAAATATATAAACATACATACTTACGTTATACTTGAAATTAATTGTTTTTTCCATTTCTTTGCTGATATGCATTTTTGTCCACAACACTGTGCACAAACATGCATACCTAAATATAAATACACTTCAACTTTATTGCCCTAGATTTTATTGCCGAAATATGATTTTCCAAAGAACCTCAAAATCAATAAACTTGAAGTGGATCAATAAATTTTAATCGTGAGAAATTACGAAATAGAATATAATATTAATAAGCATTTTTGGTATTTGATTTTGTATTTAATATTAAGAATTTTTAGTTTTAAGTCAGTCTTAAGAAAGATTCAAAATAAAGCAAATCTATTAAAGAAAAGTAAAAATTTGTTTTTTTTTATTTTTCTGAAATATCAAACACAAAAGTGGCGCAGTCGGTAGGATACCACAAAAAGGATTATTTTTAAAAAGATTAAAAAATCCTTTTATTTATTTTTATAAATTAAGTGGTATTCTGCGTAAAACAAACGTGAACTTAATTCAACAAAGAAGTTGAAAATAAGTAAAACAAATGTGAACTTAATTCAACAAAGAAGTTGAAAATAAGTAAAACAAACGTGAACTTAATTCAACAAAGAAGTTGAAAATAAGTAAAACAAACGTGAACTTAATTCAACAAAGAAGTTGAAAATTAGTGAAAAAGTGAACTTAATTCAACAAAGAAGTTGAAAATAAGTGAAAAAGTGAAAAAATTCAACAAAGAAGTCGAAAAAAAGGGTGAATTTAATAACTAAACTCAACAAAAGAAGTTGACGAAGTGACTCCTATTTTTAAACAAAAAGAAGATTATCACAAAAATTAACAATTGCAAAAAGTGGCTGATCAAAATCAAAACCCGTTGAAAAAGAAGATACACTACAAGAGACATTAACAATTACAAAAGTGGCTGATCAAAATAAAATAAAAAAAAAACTGTTGAAAGAGAAGATATACTACAAGAGACATTAACAAATTGCAAGGAAGAAACCGATCAAATTCACACCAACAAATACTGATCTGAGGGAAGAAACCGATCAAATTCACACCAACAAATACTGATCTGAGGGACGAAATTTTTCGAAGCAAACTACACCATGAAGACTCATCCATATCTACAAGTAAAATTAGACGTAAGATTTCTTTAAATAAATTTTTTTTTACACACATATATATATATTTATATAAATATAATTATCGATATCTATCAAAATGGCTAACCCGCAAGAAAACATTATTACAATTAACCCCCTAAAATATTTAAATAATCTGTCTGACTTTAATGGAGAGAGGCGAGATTTACAAAATTTTTTAACGCTAGTAGATAGAATACACCCTCTTTTACAGACATATGACCAGTTGTCACAATTGCTTTTTTCGGACGTAATTAAGAGTAAGTTTAAAGGAAAAGCTAGGCAAGCCATTGAGATTAATTGCCACGCCACATCCTGGTTAGAAATAAAAGGCGTTCTCCTTAATAATTTTGGGGACAGGTCATCTCTTGATGAAATTTATGACGAACTTAGGGCCGTAACATTTAGAGTAAACACGTTAGAGTTTTATAGCGACATCAAAGAAAAATTACATAGACTTAATAATAAAACACTTAATATTCTTGGCGAGGGCCAAGCTACAAATCAAAGTGCAGAAAATAACAAACGCACGGCCTTGAATCTTTTCAAAAGTAAGATTCCCGAGCCCATGAAAACAATTTTATTTTGTAGAAATCCTGACAGTTTAGAAAACGCCATGGAAATTTTGTTCCAAGCAGGTCATGCATATACAGGATACGATAACACTTTAGGAAATTATAAAAGAAACCCAACAAGACACAATAATATACAAGAGGCACAAAATTGGGGTTACAACCAACCTAAATCTATGAAAAACCCAAAACAACATTCACAAAGTCTTCCACAGAATTCACGGTACCAAAACCCACAATACCAACAAGACAATTTTCCTCAAAATTCACGATACTCAACACAACGTTTTCATAACCCACGATACCAACAACAGGACAATTTTCAACAAAATTCACGGTACTCATCTCAACGTTTTCAAAATTCACAACAACAATTAGAAAATTCGCGACAACGGTTCCAAGCTTCACAGACTCAACAGCTAAGGTTTCCGCAACAAACACAAAATACAGGAAATTTTTCACAAAACACACGATACCCGACCCAACAACAATACCAAAATTTCCAAAACCCACAACAACGACAACCACCTCTTGAACCAATGGACATAAACAAACACGAATTAACTGTAGAAAATTTTCCGCCATCAGCCTCGGATACCTTCCACATATAGAAATTAAAACTAAGTTAGGACATATAAAACTAATTATCGACACAGGTGCAACAAACTCAATTCTGAATCCAGGCATTTGTCACCCTAAATGGTTGTACAAAACAAACCCTATCCTTGTAAAAACTATACTAAATACAATGCAATTGAATCAAAAAGCTAGAATAAAAACTTTTCATGAATTCGGTAAAAAACTTGACTTTATTGAATTTTTTATATTAAAATTTCACGATTATTATGACGGATTAGTAGGAAATGACCTACTAATACCACTAGAAGCCTGTATAAACTATAAAAATAAAACTATCCAGTTTGGGGACGTGACTCTACCTCTATTGGAAGGAAACTATAAAAACAAACAAAAAGAACATCAGAATAAAGATGAAGAGGATCATGAACATCAGGAACACAAAAACAAAGGAGAAGACGATGTTGTCAATAAAAGTAAGGAAGAAGAAAACCAAAACTTAGAAACTATATATTTTCAAAAATTATTAAAAGATAAAGAAGTACCATTAGAAAAACAAATACGAACTGATCACTTAAACTGCGAAGAAAGAGTATGTCTACTAAAACTTATAAAAAAATATTCGGATATATTTTACCAAGAAAATTCAAAACTTACCTTTACATCCGCTATAAAACATAATATACGTACTGTTAATGATGTCCCAATATTTACCAAATCTTATCGATATCCATATATACATAAGGAAGAAGTAAAAGAACAAATTCAACAAATGCTTAAAGATAAAATAATTAGACCCAGCAAATCCCCCTACTCAGCACCTATATGGATCGTACCTAAGAAGGCCGATGCCAGTAACAAAGCCAAATGGAGACTTGTCATAGACTACCGCAAACTAAACGAAGTAACGGTGGATGACAAATACCCAATCCCGAACATTGATGAAATACTAGATAAACTGGGCAGATGCCAGTATTTCACTACCCTTGATTTAGCCAAGGGATTTCATCAAATTGAAATTGCGGAAGAGGACATTCACAAAACTGCTTTCAATGTGGAAAGTGGACACTATGAGTTTTTACGAATGCCGTTTGGACTGAAGACAGCTCCAGCGACATTCCAAAGGCTTATGAATACAGTCCTAAGTGAATATATAAATAAGATATGTCTAGTTTATTTAGACGATATCATAATTTTTTCTACGTCTTTGCAGGAACATTTGAATTCCATTAGTCTAGTTTTTAATAGGTTGAGGGAGGCTAATTTGAAAATCCAACTTGATAAATCCAAATTTTTAAAAAGAGAAACAGAATTTCTGGGACATATTGTGACTCGAGACGGAATAAAACCAAACCCTAAAAAAATTGAATGTGTAAAAAACTTTCCCATTCCGAAGACCCCAAAACAGATAAAACAATTCCTTGGCCTAACCGGGTATTATAGGAAATTCATCAAGGACTATTCTCTGATAGCGAAACCAATGACTAGGTACTTGAAAAAAGACACTAAAATAAACACATCTGATCCGCAATACCAAGAAAGTTTTAATACACTCAAGGCCTTACTAATAAATGAACCCATCTTAACATACCCAGATTTCTCAAAAAAATTTACCGTTACTACAGACGCCAGTAACTTCGCCCTAGGCGCAGTACTATCACAAGATAATCATCCGATCTGCTTTGCAAGCCGTACACTTAACGAACACGAATGCAACTACAGCACTATAGAAAAAGAACTTTTGGCGATTATTTGGGCCACCAAATACTTCAGACCTTATATTTTCGGGAGAAAATTTATAATAGAGACCGACCATAAACCATTGACTTGGTTATTTTCAATTAAAGAACCCAATTCAAAGCTTGTTAGATGGAGGCTTAAGCTTTCCGAATTTGACTACGAAATCAGGTACAAAAACGGGACGAAAAATAGCAACGCGGATGCTTTGTCAAGAATTGAACCCGCATCAATTAATATAAATGTACTGGAATCCAATCCAAACACTATAAAGGAAACTTACAATCCCATAAATATTTTCAAAAACCAAATAATCATAAAACAAATTGCATCAGGGTCTTTAAAAATAAAAAATAGGTCAATTTTCAAAAACAATAGAAAAATTATCTATCTTAAGAATTTGGATAGAGAAACATAAATAACATTACTAAAGAACCACTTCAACTCTGCTCAATTGAACGCGATTCTGTTAAATAACGAGTTTTACGATGTTCTGAGGGATACCTATGAAACATTATTCTCCAATAACGAAAAATTTAGGATCGTGAGATGCTTCAACTTCTTGGAAGATGTGGAGGATGAAAATAAACTAACCGAATGTATAGAAAAGGAACATTTAGATAAGAACCATAGGGGTATTCAGGCGGTGTACGAAGAATTAAAAGCACAAATTTATAACCCAAAATTAAAATTGGGAATTACACAGTTTATTAATAATTGTGAAGTTTGCAATGTGGAGAAATACGATAGGAAACCACCGAAATTGCCATACAAGATTACCGAGACACCCTCAAAGCCTCGCGAAATAATACATATAGATGTTTTTTATACGCTAGAAAAACAACTCTTTATGACACTCATCGACAAGTTTACAAAATTTGCAGTTGCTTACAAAATTAATGGACGTACATGGACGGAGTTCAAAACTAAACTGCTGCAGTACATCAACTCGTACGGAAAAATTGAAAAAATAATAGTCGACAATGAATTAGGATTTAAAGCTATACCAATACAACAATTTTTGAACGAGGAAAACATTGTCATACACTAAACATCAAACAGTAATCATAACTCCAACGCAGATATTGAGCGACTTCATAATACAATAAACGAGCATATGCGACTTCTAAGACATGACAAAAGGAGTAAAACTGAAACCGTTGAAGAAAAAATATTGCGTATAATAGGTTTTTATAATAACACCATTCACGGTACTACAAAAATTAAGCCAATCGATTTCTTGAATGGAAAGGTACACGAAGACAGATACGATACAATACGTGAATTGATTGTAAGTAAGAAAGAAAAATATATAAGTAAATTAAATAAGGACAGATTTGATGTAGAATTGAACGAAGGAACTAATTATATTAAAGAAATTAGAGGAGGCAAAAACCATAGAAAATATAGAAAAGTAGACACTAATAAAATAGACGAGGATCATGTAGTAGACAAGAAAACAGGGTTAAAATATTACAAAGCACACATTAAACAAAAGAAACAATACCAAACTTCTTAAATGAATACGTGTAATTTCAGATGAACTACTTACTACTGCTGGCATTGATATCGACCGTTAACACTCAAACAATTGACATACAGGACCTTACAAATAACAATGGGTATATACCAATTAAGATCGACGAGAAAAAGGTGATTGAACATTACAACAAAATATTACATGTTGTGAACCTAACATCATATGATGACACATTATCATTACTACATGGCAACATACTTTCACTAAATTTTAGTACAACAGAAAACAAACCACTATTAGAGAGTGTATACAAAAATTTTGCTATAGTTGAAGGAAAAATAGAAAACTTGAATCCACATTTTAGGCGAAAACGAGGACTAATAAACATTTTAGGGAAAGGACTGAAAATCGTCGCCGGAACCATGGATAACGAGGACGAAATAGAAATTAGAAACTCATTAAAAACAATATACGAAAATGAAAAGACTCTAACAAACACCATTAACAATCTTACAATAGTAAATGACCTAATCTCTTCTCAAATCCAGAATATTACTAGCCACATAAACATGAAACAGATACAAATAGGACGTTATATAAATAAGCTGAAGGATTTCCTACAAAATAAGATAACAAATATAGAAGACGAAATTACATTCCTAGAACATATTTACCAAATAAATAATGATATTTCACTTTTGCGCGACCATATAGATGACATCGGACAGATAATGTTCTCTTGCAAACTGGGTGTAATTCCCTCAGACATACTTACTAAAACAGAACTTGACTTAATAAATGATTTTGATAGTTATACGAATGCTAAAGTGGCCGTAGCAGTACAAGACAATAACATTATACTTATTCTCCAAATACCCCAATATTCGAAGAATATTCTGTGGAGGATAATATTCGAACCAATCCCAAATATAAATAACAAATCTATTAATTTAAGTACATATGAAATATTTGTAGATTCAAAAAACAATATTTTCGACACTAACATTAAGGAAAATTTAGAAAAGAACTTAGTTCAATTATCAGACGAATGTTTACTGAGCATTATAAACTTCGAAGAAGCACACTGCAATATGCAGAAGACGATTGAAACAAAAATATCAGAAATTACCGAAGGAATACTTATATTTAAGAATTTTTATTCAAAGATAGAACATAATTGTAACAAAATAAACATTAAGTTGAAAGGAATTTTTTGATAAAGTTTGAAAATTGTGAAATCAAAACACTTAACAAAACATTTTCTAATATAAAAATAAAAATTTATGACAAATTTATTTTACCAAATTTCATTACAAAAATTAAAGAAAAAACTCTGAACAATATGGCTAACTTAAAGTTGGAAACGTTATATTTAGAACAAGTTAAACATGAAAATTCAATTCAAAAAATTATTAATCAAAATGTGTACTCAAATTTACTAAATGTAAGCATTAATACAATAATTATAATTACAATAATTTTATTAACAATATTCTTCCTACGTAACATAAGACGTAAAATGTCCATATTACATGTTTCGTCGGAGCCTCACTCTAACGATGGGGGAGTTATAATAACCCCTAAGAAAATCATAATTTAATAACTATTCAATGCTTTCTTGAGTGAAGAATGTTTGTCCACAATTAAATGAACAAGCATACAAATATCTAATATACAAATATACAAACATAAATATATAAACATACATACTTACGTTATACTTGAAATTAATTGTTCTTTCCATTTCTTTTAATTGTTTAGTATAAATATATAAACATACATACTTACGTTATACTTGAAATTAATTGTTTTTTCCATTTCTTTGCTGATATGCATTTTTGTCCACAACACTGTGCACAAACATGCATACCTAAATATAAATACACTTCAACTTTATTGCCCTAGATTTTATTGCCGAAATATGATTTTCCAAAGAACCCCAAAATCAATAAACTTGAAGTGGATCAATAAATTTTAATCGTGAGAAATTACGAAATAGAATATAATATTAATAAGCATTTTTGGTATTTGATTTTGTATTTAATATTAAGAATTTTTAGTTTTAAGTCAGTCTTAAGAAAGATTCAAAATAAACCAAATCTATTAAAGAAAAGTAAAAATTTGTTTTTTTTATTTTTCTGAAATATCAAACACAAAAGTTATAATCTGTTACTTTTTAAAATCAACACACGTACGCTGTGTATGATACTCACGAAGCACATACACTACCAAAGAATAAGATAGTATATGTGTTGAAAAAACAGTTTTTGATACATGTTACACTCAAATATGCTGTTAGTAAATTCAAATGAAACATAATTTCAAACAATATGGTACATGACATGTACATAGAAAGACACATAATGACGTTAGGAGAATTTCCAGCATGTTGCTTGCATTTTGTTAAGTAAGCAGTAGCGGCTACAAATCTAACACATATTTTTTTAAGCAGCACTTAAAATGTATGTATGTATACATATATACATGGGCCCTTAAAATTTAACTACCCTTGTAAACTGAATACAAATTTACCTACGTTTTGTTGTAGATGTGAACATTTTGATTTACTTTGCACTTACAAATTAACAGCCTTATGTAAATTGGTTAAATGTTAAGGGCTGAAATCGGCCCTACTACGTGGTATGTACCATATGCAGCTTCATAGTGACGTCAATATTACGCCCAAGCTACATGCGCACAGACCTTATTTTTCATGTGAAGCTTATGATTTTTTAGTTATTTTTGAATATTAGTTATTTTAATTTCAAACTTAAGTAAAAATTTTTTTTATTTTCAACACCAGCACACACATATTTAAAACTACTGATTTTAAATCGTTTGTTTCAAAATATTTTTCTTCTAATTTGGAACACATACTATTAATTTGTGTATTCAAAATTTCAATTTGAGCAGGTGTGGCATATCTTTTAACAGCGGAATTCACATCAAGACAACACGTGAAACGACTCGGAAGCTATCACATACCGTATATAAAACTATAAAAATTGTGTTACACTTATTTTAACGGACAACAAATTACCTACCTGACCAGTTTAAACACAAGTTAGTACAATTACAATTGCTTGATTCGAATTTGAAAAAACGACTTCAAATAAAATAGAAATAACTTGTTTTCATTTAGAAGTATTTTAATTAAACTTTCTTTTCAAATACAACACAACAAAGCTTGTAAATTAAATAAATATAATTTTAAAGAATGTTTTTTATAAATCATTTTTATTGTTTATAAATATGTAAAGTACATATTGCTGAGATAATTGGTAATATGGAAAAAAATATCTGTAAGTAATCTAATAACATAATTTTTTTATATTCTTACAAAATAATAGGAAAACAGATGCTCTTTCCTCATCTTTGTCAAAACAGAGCCCTCAGATGTTAAATATCATGTAACAAAACTTCAACCATCTACATATTTCCATGCAAGCGACATGTTATCGAAAATGTGCCTATCCATAGTTTAGAATTATCAAAATGCCAAAATTATTGATAACTTTTAAGATATAGGTTGTTCAATTTTATCGTAAGCGAACATTTTTTTACCTTAAAAAAAACATATTTGAATATTACAAAAACCTTCTGCTGAAAACTTTAATTTTTGTCGCTTACGATAAAACCGAAAATAAGGCTCGATTAAAAAAAATTCTCCTAAAAACTTTCGTTTTTGTCGTTTACGATTTAATCGAAAAAAGGCGTATTTCTCATTACTCGTTTTCTACGAAACTTACGTACATATATGCACACGCATATGTATACATGCACATATGTTTATACTTAAATACATACATACATGCATATGCCACAACATGATACATACCAATTTCATGTACATGTAGCTTACCACTTTAATACTTTTATATTCGACAGTAATGAATTTTTTTACATCCATATATGTATGTAAATATGTATGCACATATGTACATATCTATGTTTAAATTTACGCAAAACTATTTTAATTTTTTAAACTACTCGTATACACTTAAGTTTAAATCTAATTTTTTAACATATTGATTAGCTGTTATTAAAATATTTTTGAATTTTACAATGAAAGAAAATAATATAAAGCAAGTAGTATACGGCATGAGAATTTCACATTCGCTCATGATTCCGATATAATTTTGACGTCACCATGGCTACATGCCGTGTACTAGTAGCACATTTTAATGTAGAAATTCACGTCTTTACACACGTACTGCTTCTGAAAATGTGCCCGACTAGTATAAATGTTTTACATTTAGATTTTGGAATAAAAATACTATAAAAATTTAACGTCATGTAGCCACTACTACTTATTTAAAAAAAATTAAACCAACAGTCTGAAAATTGTCGTCATGGCACAGCCACATTCGTATGTGTCATTTTACATGTCGTGTACTAATCGCTTAAACAAAAATTGTACGAAAAATAGTTTCAGATGAAATTGTTTCATTAGTGTTGTTTATGGGAATTGTTACAATTTAAGTTTAAAATTTTTAAACGCACTAATAATCCCAAATTAATATTTTACTTATTAAGCAAAATATTTTTTTTATTAAAAATACATTGAAATTGATTATTGAGGGGTTTAGCTGGATCCTATGCGTATTTCACTGTTGCTAATGCAGATCATCAGGTAACTTCTGCCCAAAGCTTCTTAAGCTATGTACAGACGATTGTCAGATCTTACAATATTGTCAGATCTGGCAATGTGCTGACAATGTACTGGCAATCGAAAATTGACAGCACAAAATTCCTTGTCAGTTCACAAGGTTGTCAGAAAATCTTACAATTAATTGCCAGACGGTTGTATGACAAAAAAATCATCTGACAAAATCGTCAGTAGAAAAATTGTCAGTTCACACGGTTGTCATATGAACAAATTGTTAGATCTGTTGTTATGCGTTGCCAGACTTAAATCATTTGTTAGAAATTGTTAAATATTTATAGTTTGTGTTTGTGTTAAATGTTAAAAGTTAAAGTATAAATTATTATGGACCATAAAGAAGCAATTGCAGTGATTTTATCTGCATATATTTTATTATAAATTTTTTCTTTAAAATCAAGCGTGTGCAGTGTTGCCCATAGAAAGAATTCTCTTACAATGACGCCATTGTCAGATGCATAAGCTTCGCACATCTGACAATATTAAAATGTCTGACAAATATCTGGCAATAATTTTACAATGTGTTCATATGATTGTAAGATGTCTGACAATTTTTTGTCAGATGCTAGTCTTGCAATGGACCGACAATGCTTTTTCTGGCAACGACGCCTGACAAAAATTGTCAGCTCACACGGTTGTAAGAAATTTTGGGCACATTTTACTGGCAATATTGTAAGATCTGGCAACCGTCTGAACATAGCGTTAGAATAACTAGCGTTATTATATTATAAACTTTCATTTAAACAAATGACAAGATCAATAACAAATAACAAAGTTGAAACAAGAACTCAATAATCAACATGTTTTTTATTTTCTTACTTTACCATTGCTACATTGGCTGACTTTTTCTCAGCTTCAAATTGTAGTTGTAAGAGTATGTAAAAGAAACTAAATGTAAATAACAACAGCAGCAATTTAAGAATAGAGTGTTGCCACACAAGTATTTTTTTGACCGGGTGCATTCAAGTTAATAAATAGTGTTGTTTAAGGGAATTGTTACAATTTAAGTTTAAAATTTTTAAACGCACTAATAATCCCAAATTAATATTTTACTTATTAAGTAAAATATTTTTTTATTTTAGTTATTGTAAAACTTTTTTGAGTGTACATATGTATATGCATTAAATATACTTTAATAATAATGTCTTAAACCTTACGAAACGAAGTGTTGATCATCATCATTTTGAGTAGGTTAACATAATTATTCTTGTTGTGCACAAGTTAACTAAAATTATAAGTACTTATAATTTTAATGTATTCGGTATGCCTTCATTACTAGCGTTTGTGTATGTGAGGTTTTACCTTACAGAACATTAAATAATGTTTATTTTCGAACACTGTTTTGAACTCTTGTAATTGTGAAAATTTCTGTAGTCCAATTTGGAGTATAACCTTTTTCAAATGTGTGCTTATATGTGCTTATGCGAACATGATCTCCTACATTAAATTTCGACATTTTATACATTTTCAAATGACTGTATACTGTATTTAGCAGCTTTTCCTCATTTGTTGAGTTGACTTTAATAGGAGACATTTTAATGGTACGATGAATTTTTCTATTGTATGCATTGAGTAAATGTCTCTATACATATATCAATCCACTTATATGAACCATTATAGCTAAATTCTTTCCACATCATTCCTTTCACAACGCTATATGTTGGGAAGTGATTAATGTACATGAATTTTTCAAAGTGTTTGTTGAACAATTCTTTATCATTATCCCTTTTTTTAATGCCATTTTACGACTTCCACACAGCTGGAAGCTTGCCAAGGTTAAAGTGATTCCAAAGCCGGGCAAAGATCTAACCAAGGCTGAGTCATATAGGCCAATAAGTCTCTTATAAACTATGTCAAGGCTTTTCGAAAAACTGCTCAAAACAAAATTGTCCCCAATTCTAATTAGTAGTGGGTGCATACCAGACCATCAATTTGGTTTTAGAAGTCAGCATAGCACCATTGAACAAACTCACAGATTGGTTCAATTTATAAGAACTTTTAAAGAAAAAAGTATTGTTCTGCGCCGTTTATTGACATTTCCCAGGCATTTGATAAAGTGTGGCATGAAGGCCTAATTTTAAAACTGAAGACTTACTTACCAATAAACATTTTAAATCTTTTGGAAATTTACATTATTTCCCGTAAGTTCACTGTTGTGGAAGGAGACTTTACGAGTAGGCCTGAAACTATCTCATCCGGTGTGCTACAGGGGAGTATACTGGGGCCAGTTTTATATTTGATTTATACTTGTGATATGCCTGTGAGCAGTAGTATCCATACTTCCACATTTGCCGACGATACAGCCTGCCTTAGTATGCAAAAAACCCTGACGAGGCGTCCCGCAAACTCCAGGAACACATTAGCCAGATGGAGCTTTGGTTAAACTTATGGAGAATTAAAGTCAATGAACAAAGGTGTGTCCATATAACGTTCACCCCAAGAAGAGATACTTGCTCCCCCATTCGGATTAACAATCAAGTTGTTCCTCAACATTCACATGTGAAATATCTTGGTATACACCTTGATCGACGACTTACATGGAAACACCACATTGATCCTAAGCTATCACAAATGAAACTTAAATTAACTCAGGTACATTGGCTGATTGGTAGAAATTCAACACTCAGCCTAGACTGCAAACTTTTAATATACAAGTCGCTTTTAAAGCCAATATGGTGCTACGGAATTCAGCTATGAGGCACTGCTTCAGCTTCAAATGTTGAGAAAATCGAACGAAGGCAAAACAAAATTTTACGCTTGATAACGTCGGCTCCATGGTACATCAAAAATTCAAATATACATCGTGATTTAAATATGACACTAGTGACTGAAGAAATTGCAAAATACGCAGGCAAATACCTAACAAAACTCGAGTCACATTCTAATCCGCTTGCTCGTAATATATTGAACTTTACTGGACACATTCGCTTAAAAAAGAGAGATACAAGGGCTTTAATAAACAACACTCCAGATGCAGCTGCTTAAAAATATTTTTTTTTGTGCATATCACTACTTATGATTATTAATAACTATCACTTAGTTTATGTATGACATTGGTTGGGCCTAATAATTATACTTTAGATTAAGATTTGAATGCTTATTATTAGTTCATAATTGAAGATACAATAAATAAAAAAACGTCTTGAAAAAATATCATCTCGAGTGTTTCGAGTGCAGTTTTTGTTTTTAGCGGCACTGCCTATGCAAATTTTCAGAATATGTCAATTACAGTCAACAAAAATCGATAATTTCTATTTTCTTTAGAACAGTTCCCCATTTCAACTAAATCAGCTTGCTAAAGATCGTCTGTTCCGTTTATTACAACTCTGCGGAGCACAAAATGTTTTCGAGCTTGCTTATGGAGTTCGTTTACTAAATTTCTTTTTGAAGACATTAATGTGTTTTTAGAGATTTTTTGCAGAGTGTTGTGATCTATTTGACGCACTTTCAGCTATTGATACAAACATGTAATTTTCTAATCTATAAATTTTTTCATTTTGCTGTTCAATATGTTCTTCAAAGGATGTTTTAATTTGTAGAATATCTTTTTCAATTTTATAATTTTCTTCTATCTCTAATTTTATTTCGCGTTGTAGTTCCTCAATTTGCATTTGAATATCTCCTCGCATTATAGTATTGTCTCCCTTAAAGTATGTTAATAATTTCTCTTCTAATTTTTCGATTTGAGCTTGCAAAAACAATTTATTGATAACATCTTTTTCCTCCAGAGCTTTTGCAAAATTGTTGATCCTTTTGTTTTGGACATCAATGTTGTTGTTCGTATCCACAAAGAACCCCAACAGTTTAGGTGCATTTTTCAAAGAAATTGCGCTGCTAGTATCGTTTAAATAGTGTCCAAATTTATTAACAGACATAATCTATATACTTTATTAAAGTTAGTGTATTATATTCGCTTCACGTAGTTCTTCAATAATTGATACAATCTTGTTATTGTGATTAGTATAACCTGCACCTTGTGATGCGAGCAGTAGTCAAAGTCTATCTACTAACTCATTTGGATCGTCCCAGTATATACAGTTGGGCTTATTGATGTTAACTTGCATCATTCCCTCACCTAAATAGCTACCCTTGGGCTTAGATCCTGTTGATTCAGGTAAATTCTTCTGGTTTTTCTGATCAATAAATTTCTTAATAATATGTTTATATTTATATCCTCTAGTACCCTTAATTTGACCATCAGGTTTAAAGTCTCTTCTATATGCATTAGTAGTAATTAAAATCTTTTTATAGATTTCAAGTTCAAATTTATCGTAATTTTTTGGTATTTTATGAAACATTAGAGAAAATAGTCCTGGTGTTAGAGCCCATATTTGACCACCAAACTCGTATTTTATCTTCATTCAGTTTAAGGTTACTATCAACAAATTTCCATTCATTATTGTAATCTTTATATGGGCCATAGTTTGTATCTAATTCATTTCTTCCTTCCAAAACTGATAAATCAGTATAAGTATATTCTGTATTGGAAGTCTGTGAGTAAAAATCATCTTCATCATCATCATCATCATTTTCAGTATTAACATCATTAAATAAGATGGTATTATCAAAAATTGTCCCTTCTACTAGTTTTTTTGGTGTACTTGTCTCTATCTTGACTGATGGGTTTTCAGGCTTTAAATTTGTATTATTTTCAACTTCTGTCTTGATGTTACTTTCTTCTTTTATGCGAATTCTTTTAATATTTTTAGAACTATTTATGAATTCTTTAAGAGGTTCTGTTATAGGTTTAAATGTATATCTTAATTGTTCACGTGTATTTATTTCACCAGTTTTTATACTACGAAGCTTTTTCTTCAACACATTTCTTGTCAACACCAACTGTTTTAAAATTTTCTCATCCATGTTTGCTAAGGGCAAATAACAGGTATCAGCAATCAGGACCTGGTCTGGTTTTCAGATGAGCTTATCAGCACCTGGTCTGGTTTTCAGATCAGCTTATCAGGACCTGGTCTGGTTTTCAGATCAGCTTTTCAGGACCTGGTCTGGTTTTCAGATAAGCTTTTCAGGACCTGGTCTGGTTTTCAGATCAGCTTATCAGGATCTGGTCTGGTTTTCAGATCAGCTTATCAGGAGCTGGTCTGGTTTACAGGTAGCTGGTTTAGTTTAGAGATCAGCTTATCAGGTATCAGATGAGGTTATAGCAAATAGATGTATCAAGTTTAAAGTTAGATTAATAACTAAAGTCAATCTTTAATGAGCAGTAGTTTATATAGTTATGAAATAGTCAAATTGCTTTATGTAGTGGCCATAATTCGTTATCTTTGCTTATCACTAAAAATCCATATTTATCCTTCCAACACTCTCGATAAATTTCTTGGAACTTTTCATAACTCATATCGCTGCCAACAAGATCCCTATAAACATGCTTCATATTTGTCTCATCTTGCTTAAACATTATAATAACATTTGCATTGTCTCTTATTAAATGTTTGGGAATTCTATTATAAGTTTGACACAAGTAGAATGAATCAACATCCCTATGCCGTCTCATACAAAAATATGAACGTATATTATTCTGCTTCTCACATGCAGCATCATCAAATATCATAATTGAATTAGTTTTAGCTTCGTCAGGTGGAATAACTGATTCATTATCGGTGAATGTATAATATCTCATTCCTTTAATTGGTGAAATTAGTTTCTTCAAGTACTCATATTTGGGTTGATAAAGAGATTTTGAGTATAAATAGATGTTTTCAAACTTGAGTCCATTAAGACTTTATAGTAAGCCGATCATAACATTAGTCTTTCCACAATTTGATGGCCCCACTACTAGAGCAGGAATTGAATTTGGTAATAGGGCACTATGCTTTATTTTTGAAGTGATGTTCAATGATTCATCAATATTACGAACTAAAATATTTTTATGTTGTTTCACTAACTGCACTTTTGTAACTAAATACATTTCATAAATGTTACCTCTTATTATAGAAAAAATCAGATAATATAGTTATACGATATCAGAAAACGTTTAGTCATAAAAACACCTTCGTTGGAGGAGGTATAGTAGATAAAATAATAAACTCTCTACCTGTTGAACTTCATCTTCCTGGATATCAGTACTGTGGACCTGGAACAAAACTACCAAAACGTTTGAATCGAGCTGATAAAGGAATTAATTTATTGGACTCTGCTTGTAAAGATCACGATATAGCTTATTCAAAAAATAAGGATTTAAGCACTAGGCATAAAGCTGATAAAATACTTGAAAATTCAGCTTTGGGATCGAGTTTTATCAAAAGATAGTAGTATTGCTGAAAAATCATTTGCCTATATGGTTACTAACGCAATAAAAGCCAAAACAAAATTTGGTATGGGTGTGGAGAAAAAGAAAAATGTTAAAAAGAACAAGCTAAATGATAAAAAACTGTTTAGAACATCAATTAGAACTGCAATAAAAATACTAAAGAAGGAAAAACCATTAGATATTAACTCAGCAATTAAAATTACCCGAAAAACTATCAACAAATCATTAAAAGAAGAAAATCTCAAATTATAGTACCACGTGTAATACGTGTCCCAAAAATTGATGGTTTTTTGCCTCTAATACCGATTTTAACTGCTCTGGGTGCAACTGGTAGTCTAACAACTGGAGGTGCTGCTATAGCTAAAGCTGTAAATGCAACAAAGAATGCAAAAAATCAACTTGATGAAGCAACTAGACATAATGGAGCGATGGAATCTATAGCAGTTGGAAAGGGACTTTAGTTAAAGCCATATAAAAAAAGTTATGGTTTAGTTTACAAAGAAGAATCAAAAACCCCTTAGAGATGCTACCCAACAGACCACTATCTGATGTGGACATAAACCGTTTCTCTATAAATATTCCACATTTTAGAGGAGTTTTCATGTTGAATACTCTACCAAAACGAACAAAGAAAATAGAATGTGGAATAATCAATTTAGACGAATCAACAGGACCTGCTACACATTGGGTAGCATATTATAAAAACAATAATGAAAAAGAATATTTCGACAGCCTTGGAAACTTACAACCTCCTTCGGAAGTAGTCAAATATCTTGGTACAAATATAAAATACAACTATAATCAACATCAGAATTTCAATACATTTACCTGTGATCATTTATGTCTTAACTTTCTCTATGAAATTGTAACGTTCCGTCACAAATGCTTCTATATTTTTTTCCTACACTGTATACTTGTTTAGTTGATTTTACATTTTTTGCTATTGAAAACTGACCAACAGAAATAATACCAACAACTACATACATGTTTTAAAAATACATAACAAATACAATAACCACGCTCATGCAGTCAAGTAACTGCACATACATACTTACATAAACATACATATCTACGTACGCCAACAGAGGTAAAAATAACAACAACCACGTACATGCTTTTGTAAGCGCATGCATGCTGTATAAAATACAATAAACACATGCAGACTTTTATAGATTTTAAACTAAAACGAACAAACCATACAAATGGGGAAATTAATTCTCAACAGGTTAAAATAATAATTACTATAAGATGTCAAGCTTGAGCCACAGGCAGGCAGGACAAGCTGGAAGTCTTAGTATGGTAAGCAGGGGCACTACCTGTATATTACAAGAACGGATATCAACATTAAGGCTTGTCCTAATTTTTTGTGAACAGAAAGCTACAAGATCTACCGCATTCATCTTGAACTTTCTAATAAATTGCAGTTAGTATTTCAAGATCTACAGAATTCATCTTGAAATTATTTTTATTTTTTGTTCAAGATCTACCGCATTCATCTTGAACTTCTCGTTTATACTCAAGATCCTCCAAACTCATCTTGAGTTTCTTTCGCCGCTTTATTTTTCAAGATCCACCGAATTCATCTTGAAAAATCGCTTATATTCAAGATCCCCCGTATTCATCTCTCCCGCATTAAACTGGCTTCCGAGCCCACCGGATATAACCTGAACATATTTTATTTCGAGAGCCACCGAATTCCTCTCATTTACTAAACAGCCTCAAGGCCCACCGAATACCGCAGATAATAAGTTGGTATTAATTATAGCTGTCACCACCTGTAATTCACTGACAATAAACCCTGTAGTTCTAAGATATCCTAGTAGCATAAGTTAGGTTAAATAAAGAGAGCTTTGTATATTTTCTTAGCACCCAGGAAAATTAGTTTTTTTTTTAAAAGGAAGTGGACCTTTGAGTTCGAACCTGGACAGACTGAGTCATACCCCAGCTGGAAAAGTAAGCCACGTTAGAATGGCGCCCGAGCAGGGACTCGATTCGAAAAACGCCTCCTGTGTTAAAACCTCAAATATAGCCACCAACGTCACCGAGTCGAGTCCAATACAAAGCAATGAAACTTCACTACAAACGGATTCCCTTAATTTGGTCTACACGCTAAGAAAGGAAAAACTAGCAGAGGTATGTCAGCAGAATGGTATTCCAATTACCGAGAGGGCAACAGTGAATCAACTACGACAACAGCTGACCGACGGAAACGTCAGCATGCCTCCTTAGAAAACATTCTCCGGTCTTTAGAGGAAGAAGTCATGTGCGAAGAGCAACAATCAATCACCGGACAGCAAATCACGCTTCATATCCCGCCCGCAAGACAACAGGAAGCCGCTCCTAATGCCCTTAGCGACGCCGAGGTGATGGCCACCATCCGAAGATGGAACTTGACGTACGATGGTGGGGAGAATTTAATGGAATTCATAGGGCGCTTAGAAGAACAAGCTGAGTGCTACGGCTATCAACGCGGCCGCCTACTATTTTCCTTGCTAGAAACTTTGAAAGGTAGAGCACTACAATGGTATCGAATTAAGAGGCAAGAATTTTCTACATGGGAGCAGTTTAAGGAGCATGCAACACGCTTCTTTTTACCCAGACGATATCTCTCCCAGCTAGAAGAGGCGATCTATCATCGCAAGCAAGGTCCTAGAGAACGAGCTAAGGACTACATTATATCCTTACAACTCCTTATTCGGCAACACCCAGACATTAAAAATCGTGATCACACCTACCGAATTTACGATGGCATTAGATGTGAATACAAACTTTACATACGTCGATACGATTTTTCTACCCTAGAAAAATTGATAGAGCTTTCCGACGAATACGAGCTCATCAGAAGGGAGGAATCAAGGCAAAATAGGCCCACACAAAATTACTATATCAACTCAGCGATGCCGACTGGCACGACCAGCGAAAAACGCATTGATGGCGCTGCAAAGCAATATTATTTATCGATGGCCGACAAATAAAACGCACGACGATGCGACGAGTGCGCGACAAGACGCGCTTGCCATCACAGCCAGAAAAACTAAGTACCGAAAATTCAGGGGAAAACTACGCAACCCCTTGAGACAACTATCCGATTGCTCCCTAATAACAGCAGTCGCGCCAATTACTCAAGTCGCAAAGCCAAAAGCGATTGAACAAAGACCAAGCCAATCTCAAGCTCCTGACAAAACTTGGAGCCATGTTGGAAATGCAGCTGCACCTAAGCCAGCCCCAGGACATTTTCCGCCAACCCAAATGAGGAAAATCGTTAAAAGAGTTAGAAATAAGCAACCAATTAAAAGGACCGAAAACATACCGACCGTCCCACCTGTAAACATTATCACCCATCCCGTGCACAGCGCCACCGTACAACAGTCACCCCGACCTCCTGCCGCATCTACCCAGCAGACAGCAAACCCCATTGCAGAGAATGAATGCTCCCGCAACGATATACTCGATTTAACCACCGATGATGAACCAATAACAGATCCGTTTAGAGACATCACCATCCGGCCGCCACCCAATAAACGCAAAGTCCATTGCTGGACAATCTATACTCCAGAAACACCGAAGGTGGGGGTGAGAGTAAAGAATGGTATTGTCCGACTACGAAGCCAGGGGCAGGTCAAAATGTTTCTCCTCAACGAACACTAGTTCCTGAAAATTACCGTTGAAGTATTGTTGTTAGTATATGAACTATTTTTCACTTTCCTGAATTATTATAATAATTATCTTTTGATTATTTTTTTTAGTACTTACCTGAATGATAATAATTTTGTACTTGCCTAAACTATTTGTAATTAGTTACCAGAATATTATTTTTAAGTACTTACCTGTATGAGTTATAGTAACTATTATTTTTTAAGTATTGACCTGGGTTCTGGTACCGGTCTGTACCTATTATTTTTTAAGTATTGACCTGAGTTATGGTACCAGTCTGAACTAGCATATTGAGTACCTAAATTATCCAAAAAATTATTAATTGAGCCGAAGCTATTAGAGCGCGGTAAAAGATTACCTTCGGGTAAGGACAGATCGTAAGATTTTAACTCAATTAATTAATACTTTTTTTTATTTATTTTTTATTTTAAAGTAGGAGGGGAGTGTAACGTTCCGTCACAAATGCTTCTATATTTTTGTCCTACACTGTATACTTGTTTAGCTGATTTTACATTTTTTGTTATTGAAAACTGACCAACAGAAATAATACCAACTACATACATGTTTTTAAAATACACAACAAATACAACAACCACGCTCATGCAGTCAAGTAACTGCACATATATACTTTCATAAACATACATATCTACGTACGCCAACAGAGGTAAAAATAACAACAACCACGTACATGCTTTTGTAAGCGCATGCATGCTGTATAAAATACAATAAACACATGCAAACTTTTATAGATTTTAAACTAAAACGAGCAAACCATACAAATGAGGAAATTAATTCTCAACAGGTTAAAATAATAATTACTATAAGACGTCAAGCTTGAGCCACAGGCAGGCAGGACAAGCTGGAAGTCTTAGTATGGTAAGCAGGGGCACTACCTGTATATTACCAGAACGGATATCAATATAAAGGCTTGTCCTAATTTTTTGTGCACAGAAAGCTGCAATATCTACCGCATTCATCTTGAGATTTCTAATAAATTGTAGTTAGTATTTCAAGATCTACAGAATTCATCTTGAAATTATTTTTATTTTTTGTTCAAGATCTACCGCAGTCATCTTGAACTTCTCGTTTTTACTGAAGATCCTCCGAATTCATCTTGAGTTTCTTTCGCCGCTTTATTTTTCAAGATCCACCGAATTCATCTTGAAAAGTCGCTTATATTCAAGATCCCCCGTATTCATCTTGAATTCCTATTACGAGAGCCACCGAATTCCTCTCGCCCGCATTAAACTGGCCTCCGAGCCCACCGGATATAACCTGAACATATTTTATTTCGAGAGCCACCGAATTCCTCTCATTTACTAAACTGCCTCAAGGCCCACCGAATACCGCAGATAATAAGTTGGTATTAATTATAGCTGTCACCGCCTGTAATTCACTGACAATAAACCCTGTAGTTCTAAGATATCCTAGTAGCATAAGTTTCGTTAAATAAAGAGAGCTTTGTATATTTTCTTAACACCCAAGAAAATTAATTTTTTATTTCAAAGGAAGTGGACCTTTGAGTTCGAACATGGACAGACTGAGTCATACCCCAGCAAGAAAAGTAAACCACGTTACAAAATAACTGAAAATATTAAATAAAAAAAAGCACAAACATTTATATTTTACAAAATTTTTTCATGTCTTTTTATTTATAACTTAAAATACATAATTAATATATATTATTGCCAAATAGGAAATAGGGAATTTTGAATTAGAAACTCACTCAGCTCGCTTTCAACAATTAAGCTTTGTTCACCTTCTCTGCTTAAGCAATATGATCCGCTCGAGAGTTCTTTAATTTCATCATCGATTAAAGTATTATATCGTTTTAGCAGGAACATTGTGTGGTTTTTCATTTCAACTTTTAGTGTTGGCCCATATTTTGTTGATACTCGTGTCACATTTCGAATGGTGTATTTAATTGATGTCACAAGCTCCTTTATGTGGATTAAGGTTTTATTTTTTAGTGAATTAAATTTTGATGTTAGATTTGTTGTAAACTCCATTTTTTATTTACTTCTGCGCACTTTGAATGTTTAACTGAAAATGATCTTAAAAGTAGAGATGATGACTTCAAGAAGGCTAATCGAAAATATTTATGGTGAAATATTGAATAAGTGGGAGATAGTGATAGACAAAAAGAGATGGTTATAGAGAGAAAAGGGATAGAGAGAGATAGAGTGCTAAAAAAGAAGTATGGAATATAGATGATGGTATAGATATTTTAAAGACCAAGAGATACTACTTTAAAAATTTAAAAGAGCAAATAAGTCTCAAAGGAACCTTCAAATTTGTCAACAAATAAAATGAGCCAAATTAGACGTACTCTAAACAAATATATAAGAGATTTTGAAAGCTTCAGGCGTTTTGATCATTGGGAGATGATAAATTTTTTCCAAAATATGCTGGATGAGAACGAAGAATATGGTATCATGGAAGATGAAGACAACACAGAAGGACACTTCAAAAGCTGTCCTTGGTATGATCCTGAGTGTGAGGAAGGACCTGATACTTGTAGATGTACAATATTTTTTTTGCGCAAAAGGGTATTAGAACATTTAATAATTGGATACTATGAAATATTTCCATCACTATAGTTAAAATAAAGAAAAATTAAATTAATATGAATTATTAATATAAATACATTTAAATTAAAATGTATTATTAATATAAACAAAATTAAATTAAATAGTATTTTCATATCTTTATTGAATGAAATATTTTTATTAATTAATGTGAGTTTCTAAAGAAGAGAAGAAAATTTTAACTTAGAATTTATAGCTGGGGGAAATACCGATATTTTTCTGTGCAGCCACGCACTTCATCAGCATCCTCGTCTATCTACTGGGGTAGAGTTTTGTTATTAACATCAGCTATTTAACGCAAATTTAGTATGAAATGGAATATGAGAAATGCTTACTGTGTATACAATTATTGATTTACCATTGGTAAATACATTTATAAGTATCACTATTCATTTTCTGTTTTTCCATTTTTTTACTATCTTTTGGTTAGCATGAAGTTATATCACTCTACCTAAGTATGTTGAAGTATTCTTGCTTATCTTTTACTATCATCACATTAATTACTATTACTTATTCGATGTACCATCGGTACATACATGTAAGTATTATTGTAGTGGCCTTATGTTACTTTGTTTTTGCTTTCTACCGTTGATTTGGCTTGAAACTGTGATTGCCAAGTGAACATATTTTTGTCACGTGCCCATGATGCATTAAGTGAGATATTTTTAGATTTTAATTGAACTATAGTGAATTTTTGATCAGAAATAATTTTAGTCAGGCTCAAGTTCAGTTTTTTCAATTCTTTATTAAATGAAATATTTTTATTAAATAATGTGAGTTTCTAAAGAAGAGAAGAAAAATTTAACTTAGACTTTATAGCTGGGGGAAATACCGATATTTTTCTGAGCAGCCACGCACTTCATCAGCACGCACGTCTATCTACTGGGGTAGAGTTTTGTTATTAACATCAGCTATTTAACGCAAATTTAGTATGAAATGGAATATGAGAAATGCTTATTGTGTATACAATTATTGATTTACCATTGGTAAATACATTTATAAGTATCACTATTAGTGATGAGCGATAGCGTTATTTTTTAATAATGTTGCTCCTTGTAAATGTGATTTCTAAATCGCTGTTGTAAATATTCTGACTAACAACACATAGTTGAACGGAACAGCCAGCCGTTTTCGAAGGCCACTAAACCTTCATCATCAGCGTTCTTTTGTGTTTGGTCCACTGTGTGTGGTGTCAGTTGATGTAGATTTCTACTTTATATACTTAGCATTTTATTGCAAACGGAATATGTGAATTGTTTTGATTCATCGTATTTCAATTTGCTGAAAGTTTTTTTGTATTGTAAGCTCAATTTTACCATCACTATATTTACAACAGTCTTACCATTGTCGTTTTGTTCTTTTTGCTAATTATACACATGTTACTTAATTTGCTTATTTTTTGTTCTACTTAAGACAAACTTTTTTGGTTTGTTACTATTAAGTATATTTTTATTTTTAATTTTTGCCACAGGCCCATGGCTATTAATTTTTAGTTAATTTTAATTATTTTTCGAACTCCATTGGTTTCTATATTTGTGATTTGAGCGGGCTAAAGTTCGTATCGCTTTTTAAGCCAAATTACATGTGATAATTATTAATGAACAAATAACACCAAAGTCTGTTGTAAATATTCTGACTAACAACACATAGTTGAACGGAACTGCCAGCCATTTTCGAAGGCCACTAAACCTTCATCATCAGCGTTCTTTTGTGTGTGGTCCACTGTGTGTGGTGTCAGTTGATGTAGATTTCTGCTTTATATACTTAGCATTTTATTGCAAATGGAATATGTGAATTGTTTTGATTCATCGTATTTCAATTTGCTGAAAGCCTTTTTGTATTGTAAGCTCAATTTTACCATCACTATATTTACAACAGTCTTACCATTGTCGTTTTGTTCTTTTTGCTAATTATACACATGTTACTTAATTTGCTTATTTTTTGTTCTACTTAAAACAAACTTTTTTGGTTTGTTACTATTAAGTATATTTTTATTTTTAATTTTTGCCACAGGCCCATGGCTATTAATTTTTAGTTAATTTTAATTATTATTCGAACTCCATTTGTTTCTATATTTGTGATTTGAACGGGCTAAAGTTCGTATCGCTTTTTAAGCCAAATTACATGTTATAATTATTAATGAACAAATAACACCAAAGTCTGTTGTAAATATTCTGACTAACAACACATAGTTGAACGGAACAGCCAGCCGTTTTCGAAGGCCACTAAACCGTCATCATCAGCGTTCTTTTGTGTTTGGTCCACTGTGTGTGGTGTCAGTTGATGTAGATTTCTGCTTTATATACTTAGCATTTTATTGCAAATGGAATATGTGAATTGTTTTTGATTCATCGTATTTCAATTTGCTGAAAGCTTTTTGTATTGTAAGCTCAATTTTACCATTACTATATTTACAACAGTCTTGCCATTGTTGTTTTGTTCTTTTTACTAATTATTGATCCTTCTGAGCGTGTTTCGTTTGTTGTAGTATAATTAGCACACAAAATTCTAGGTAAGTAATAAAACCAGCCCTTAAAAACATATTTATGTATATGTATGCGCCTCGATGTGAATTCGCACTGATATTTTTGTTATTTGTATTGCATTCCAGTAACAAATAAATAAAAAAATGGACACTTGTGGGAGATTAACAAAAAAAAAATGCTTTTAAACCTAAAAAACTAAAAATAAAAAAAATAAAAAAGATTTGTGATGACGACAAAATTACGTCAGAACCACATGCGCACGTAGTTTTTTACATGCCGTGTACTATAGACTTTATATAAGTAAATCAAAACTTAACTGTTTTATTATTGTTTTTAGTATATGTGCATGATTTTAATATAATTGATTTTATCAGCGCGTCTATTTAATTTTAATTCGTTGCACGTTTTGTAAAAAAAAATATAAAAAATTAGTTCCCAAATAACATTTTCATCAATTTTGTCTGTCGAGAATTTGGTTTTATAAATTTAAATCGTAAAATAATAAAACACCAATATCTAAAATGTGCTAGAAGAAAAACCTACAAAGATATAATTGTGATAATTCTGCATTGACATTTGATTTGGGAAGAGCTTATTAATTATTTAAAATTATGATTTTATCGGATGCATAAAAAGTTTTTTTCATTATTACAACTTTAGTTTAACCTAAATTGAGCGATAACTTAAGGGCAAGTTTTTCCTATCTAACGTACATATTTTTTAGTAATATCTAATATGAATTGTAGTTTTACTATTTTGTTCATCCTAGAAGGAAATGTTTCCTTAGTGAACATTTTATTTACTTACACATTCTAAGTAAAATATATTTAAAAAAAGCAATAATTAAAATTATTATTATTATTACTATTATTATTAATAATAATAATGATAATAAGCTTTGCGTAAATTAATTAACATACGTACACACATAAATATACAACAAACACACATAGTCAAATGCCCACACTAATCTTCAATCGTTCCATTTTGCGCATCATAATGAGTCAGAAATATTTTTTGCCATAAATATGCATATTTCTTCAAAATATTTCTTGAAAATATTTTCAAAATGACAATATTTCTTGTTTGCATATCTACATATTTTTTTTCTCAAATATTTCAATTTTCTCACATTTCATTTAGCATATTTTTCAGAGTAGTTGAATGGCGAAATATTTTTTATAGTTGAAATATTTTTCTATGCATATTTTTCGGTAGTTGTTGTTTGTAATATTTTTGTGCTATAATATTTTGCAGTCACAAAAATATAACACAAGCTAATATGCAAAAATTGAAATCTGAGTACTGCGTAAAATATTATTGTGGATATATTTTCAGTTCGTGTGCATAGAAAAATATTACTACAAAAATATTTCTGTTCTGATTGCTATGGAAAATATTAAATAGTGTGAAGGTATAAAATATTTATTTGCGCATATATGTAATATGCAAATGCAATTGAATATTTTTATTATGCATTTTGTCAAAAATTCAAACAAGTCATATTTTCATAATAGTCATATTTAAACTAAAAATTTTTAAAAACTAATTTTTAAACCCTGGAGTTTACTATTTGTGATGTTTTGAAGTGCTGTAAACTTATAGTTTTTTGGGTATTTGTTATCTAAAAAAAATTTGCATATTTAGCGATTATTCGAAAAGTTTGTATAAACATTTCTGGTGATTTTCATGAGTAATTTTAAAATAAATAAAAGATAGAATTTTTTAATATTACAGGCAAAATAATATGTTTTAAAAAGAATTTGTAATAAATCCTAAGGGGGGGGGGGGCAAAATCAAATCCCAGAAAGGCCTAGCTACGCCTATGCTCAAAAATTAGAAATGAAAAATTAATTAAATGAACCGATGTTTTTCGATATTTCAAGAATTGCTAGAGTAATGTTCTATATTCCAAATTCATCTGCAAATCTTGAAAGTGAATTTTGGTACCAAGGCGGCAAAAGGCAAGACTATTTCGATCGACTGTCTCCAGTTGAATCAAAACAAAGGATGGAAAAGTATATCCTAAATGTTACTTTCTTGTTCAGATCTCAGGAACTAATAGTCGGTTTTGTACCTTTTGACATATTATTAATTAAGTATTATTATTTTATGAATTCTCATATAGTTTTTGAAAGTCTATGCATAAAGTAAGAGGTTTGTGACTGTTTAAAATTTGTGGTTAAGGTCTACTGATGATTTGGTTCAAGCGCCAATGAAATACGTATATAGACATGCTAAACTACCAGCAAATAAATTTCAATTATTAATTAATAATATTATAATAATTGAACTACAAAGTGCCTTTTTGTTAATTGTTAAATTTTTACACATACATATATGTACATATGCGGAAATTTTTAATTAATTAAAAAAAGTATCAAAAAATAAAAAAATTGGTACAATTGTACTGGAAAAAGTACAATTTTTCTTGAAAATTAGTACAATTTGTAAATCTGATTTCGCATCCCCGATGTAAGTATTATTGTAGTGGCCTTATGTTAAGGGGCCCATACACTACAACAGCATGCATGCACAATCAAGTGTTTGTGCCAGCGGTTTGGTCGTGTATGGGCATTTTGTGCGATTGTACGGTTTGCTGTAGCGATGTCAAGTAGAGTTTGATATTTTGCTGATGGTACCAGCTCGCTGGTGTGGTATATGGTGAAACTAGATCA
This sequence comes from Tachina grossa, assembly GCA_949987645.1. Lineage (NCBI taxonomy): Eukaryota > Metazoa > Arthropoda > Insecta > Diptera > Tachinidae > Tachina > Tachina grossa. The sequence continues at coordinate 88,954,639 of OX465278.1, forward strand.
GTAGAGCAAAGTTGTCATGGAGCAAACATGCATTTAAGTAATATAATTTGTTGAAATATAATTTGTTTCAATGGTAAACAGAATTTTAGAACTTTAGTTATACATAGCTGCTAATTTTAACAACATACCATTAATAATTGCAACATAATATGTGTCACTATTCATAACCACCCTTCCCGAAATTTTATAAGAAATGAATATTGTACCAGTTTGCTGGTATGTTGTGTGGTTCGAGCATGAATGCTCAATCGCTTGATTGTGCGTGCATGCTGTTGTAGTGTATGGGCCGCTTTACTTTGTTTTTGCTTTCTACCGTTGATTTGGCTTGAAACTGTGATTGCAAAGTGAACAGTGATTGCCCAGTGAACATATTTTTGTCACGTGCCCATGATGAATTAAGTGAGACATTTTTAGATGTTAATTGAACTATAGTGAATTTTTAATCAAAAATAATTTTTAGTCAGGCTCAAGTTCAGTACTTTCAATTCTTTATTGAATGAAATATTTTTATTAATGAATAGTGATACTTATAAATGTATTTACCAATGGTAAATCAATAATTGTATACAAAATAAGCATTTCTCATATTCCATTTCATACTAAATTTGCGTTATAGCCTTTTCACACTTATCAACATCTAACATCTACCATCAGTTTGCGATGATGTTGAAAATTTCCCATAAAAAATGTACAGGGCTGAAAAACAACATATTTTAACATCTTTGTAAAATGTTCCTAACTCATTTTGCTCCACTCAACATCTTTTGATTATTTTAGTGCCATCACTGATAAATGACAAAAAATTGTAGTGGCATCACTGGAATTTTTGACATTTAATGACATAAAAAAATATTTACAAAGTTATTAAAAATGAGCGAAACATCTAAGTATTTTTATTTTTAAATATTTGTACATAATTATTCCTTGTATATACAAACATTTTGTTGTATGTACATTCTTACATATGTATCTATTTTATTGCAGTAAAAAAGAAAACCAGTCTCCGAATTTGTTGGACGGAAGAAATAGAAGCTATGTTGCTGGATAAGATTGTACAAAACTATGTCTTCATCTTTTTATGGATTCTACACACTGCATTAATAGTAGAGATTGCTCTTGCAAATTAACAACTAGTCCTATTATTAATTTCTCTTCATTATCCATTTTTTTTAATTTTTATTATATTTTACACAAAACGTGGCTTTATTTATTTTGACAGCTATATACATATGATGGTTGATGTTAGATGTTGTAATGTGAACGTATGTTTCACATTTTCAACATCTTCCACACATTCCACGAAAATGTGGGCAAGTGTGAAAAGCCTATTAAATAGCTGATGTTAATAACCAGTTTACGAAAATTATTTAATGTAATTTACACGGGGTAAGATATGACATATATCTACTTTGTGTATGTTTACATATGTATACACTACACGATAAGAATCACAATGATTTTTCAACTCAAGTAATATGCCTTATAAAGCACTCTGCTTGACGGCCCTTAGCATTGAAATTAAAATTTTTGTGTAAAACTATGTGTAAATACACTATATTTTAGTGTTCTTTGTCAAAGTGTTAGTGCTTCATAAGCAAAGACTGTAAATATATGTACATCCATTCATGCATGCATGTATGAATGGATGTTCTTAAATTTGCCTTTTTTATATTCTGCATGTTTAACCAAAAATGAACAGTTAAATCATACGATGTGTTTGCTGCAATATGCCTATACATAAGCTTGCATATTTTTTTTTTTTTGTAAATAACACTCTTGAGTGATTCTGCTTGCTATTGTAAATCACTCACTCTGGTGTGATGCTGTTTGTTATTGTTGTATATTATAATTATGTATGTACTTATTGCTTTAAGACGAACAAGATGTTTAACAACTTTAAATAAATAATAAGTCTAGTTTATGATTGACAACGATAGGAAAAACATCTTTCAATTATTTCTTCGCGTACATTTTGGAGGCCCCGGCGAGATTGGTGGTGTTTTGTGGCGTACGTGCCTAAAGCTGCAAAAAAGAAATAATTGACTTTCGTCTTTGTTTTTCTTTGTTTCTGACTTTGAAACGATTAACGACTGTTGTGCGTGTCTTTTTTACGGAGTCATAAATCAAGATATTCGGTGAAAATTTTAATTCTGAACTAAAAAAAACTTATTAAACATATTAATGGCGACGAATATTATCGACACCTTAAAAAATAAACGCGCGAATCTAAAGCGTATTGCGACGAGAATTGAAAACTTTATTAACCAAGTTGATGATCAAACCTCGCTGTTTGAACTGCGCACGCGGGTGGAAAAAACTGGAAAATCTTTATGATCAATTCCAAGCATTGGACATTGAGATGAGTGCTCTAAGCGAAAATTTTCCGGACCGTGAAACTGAGTGCGAGGAATTTGAGGCGAAATATTACCGCATTAAAACTCAATATGGTGAACTTATTGATGCTAGGCTGCGCTCAAACAATGTGGATCCGATGAATTCTACCACAATTCAACACGATGCTATGCAAAAGTTTTTTGAAACACAAACTGCATTGCTAGAAAAACTATCAAGCATGCAATTGGCGACTCCGTCAACTTCACAAGCTGCGTTGTCGCAAACAATGAACAGTTCTACAAATGTTGCTGATGTGCGTTTACCAAAAATAAATGTCCCTGTATTTGATGGCAAATATTCAGAGTTCAAATCGTTCTTCGATCTCTTTAATAGCTCGATCCATAATAACCAATATTTGTCTGCTGATCAAAAGTTTCAATATTTAAAAGGGCTATTAAAGGAAGATCCAGCAAATCTAATACGCCATTTGCCAGTAACCGATCAGAACTATATAGAGGCACTGAAAAAATTGCAAGAACGTTATGACAAACCCTCGCTGGTTGTGGATTCCCTGATTAATACCTTTCGTCAAATTTCAAAAGCTGATAATTTACAAGAACTGAGTAAATTATCCAACATGGCTGATGAGGTAATTCGTGGAATTCGGGCTCAGGGACCTGATGCCGAAAAAAGAGATCCATGGCTGATCCACTTATTATGCCAGAAGTTAGAAGTACCCTACAAGCTTGGGCTGAATTTAGTAAGAAGATTTCCTTTCCGTCACTGGACATCTTTTTTACCTTCATCACCGAACGCTGTGACGCCCTGGAACGTTTACCATCAACGAGCGATAAATCAATAAAACCCAACACCACGCTCGTGCTTACACTAGCACCATCAAAAAGGCCTGCAGTGCTTGTGGGCAAGCTCATCATCTGTCATATTGTCCTACATTCAACAAACTTGATGTGAATAAGCGTGTCGAACTTTTAAAGGAAAAATATTGCTGCTTTAATTGTATGAAGCCAAACCACAGTGTACAGAATTGCCCTTCTAAACATGTTTGCGAAACATGTAAAGGTAAACATCATTCGTTGATACATATTGACCGAAAGCCGTCGACTTTTTTAAGTAAGTTGCCTACAACGTCCAAGCCAGATACAAATCTCTCGGTTGCTCGCCCAACTCCCGCGCAAGCTTTGAATGAAACCTTTGTGGTGAATGTAGCTGGCTCTTCAGAGGTAAATTATTTTAATATGCTATTACCGACCGCCAGGGTATTTGTGAAAGATAATATAGGACATTATCAAACCTGTAATATACTTTTAGACTCTGGTTGTCAAAATACTTTAATTTCAGGAAAATGTGCACAAAGGCTAAGACTGCCACGAAAGCCGATAAGAATATTTGTTAGTGGACTGGGCGATACTAAAGCTGGAACAACCCATGGAAGTGTGAATTTGGAAATAAAATCTATTTACGAAAAGGAACCAATAATCCATATTATTGCTCATGTATTTACAAAATTAACCTCAAAGTTACCCTCTGTAAAATTAAATATTAATTGCTGGGACGAGCTCAAAGGCCTCCTCCTAGCGGATAATAAATTTTATATCCCAAAAGATATTGATATTTTAATTGGGTTTGACTATTTCTTTTCGTTAATTAGAGAGGGTAGGATTTCAAAGAATGGCAACTTATTAGCTCAAAACACTGCTTTTGGTTGGATTGTCTGCAGTAGCTGCACTATAGACGAATCAGTCACAGCGTGTAATATAACCAGAAAAATTTGTGATGAAGATCTTAATAAAGCCTTACGTTTGTTTTGGGAAGTCGAGAGCCTTAATATAAAAAATCCGTCCTTAACTGCGGAAGATCAAAGGGCAGAAGATTTTTACTGTTCTACAACGACTCGCTCTGAAAAATATGCTGTACGATTGCCCTTTAAGCAAACCCCTGAGCTGGGAGAATCCTATACTGGAGCCCTTAGAAGACTTATTTCGATGGAGCGTAAGTTCAAAGCTAATAATACTTTAAAGGACGCATATTCTGAATTTATACATGAATACATTTCATTGAGTCATATGCAGCTTGTGCCTAGAAATGAAATTAGTCGCCCTGCTGCCAAAGTGTACTATTTGCCACACCACGCTGTGTTAAAAGATACAAGTCTTACTACAAAGCTTCGTGTAGTATTTGATGGTTCTAGCAAATCATCAAACGGGAAATCTCTAAATGATAATTTGCTCAAAGGCCCCGTATTACAGCAAGACCTTGTGGCCGTCTCACTGCGATACAGGTGTAACAAATTTTGTTTCGAGGCTGATATTAAACAAATGTTTCGCATGATCGACATACAAGAGTACGATCGTGATTATCAGAGAATTTTGTGAAGAGATAGTCCCGATAAAGAAATAAGACACTATAGACTCACTACAGTGACTTACGGTACCACATCTGCCCCATATCTGCCAATACGCACCCTTTTGCAATTAAGTGAAAATGAGAGCGAGCGCTTTCCACTAGCATGTGAGGCACTAAAAACCTGTTTCTACGTTGATGATTGTATGGCTGGCTCCAACAATATAGTGGACGCTCAAAAATTAGCAGATGAGTTAAACCAGCTTCTTATGGCTGGCGGCTTTCGGTTAAGAAAATGGACAGCTAATGAGAGTAAAATTCTATGTAATATACCTGAAGATGATAAAATTGAATGTATAGTAAACATACCTACAGACATTTCCATATGTTTACTTGGAGTTGTATGGAACCCTACTGTCGACGGGTTTTCTTATAAAGTAAAGGAAAACGACTGCAACATTGATACAAAAAGAAAGCTTCTGTCTGAAATCTCTAAAATCTATGACCCCCTTGGATGGATTTCTCCAGCAATAATCGCCGTTAAAATTATTATGCAAAAATTATGGTTAATCAGTGTAGATTGGGACGATCAGCTTCCTGGCGAAATTAAAACTAAGGTAGAATAATTATTCTCTGAATTTTATTTACTAAATAATATTAATATCCCTAGAATTATTTTCTCTACAGAAACCAATGTTACTTATCACGGATTTAGAGACGATTCCAGTAGTGTATTGTTGTAAAACGTCAACCAATGGCCAAGTATCAAGCAATATAGTGATGGCTAGGACGAGGGTGGCACCGATAAATATGCTATCAATTCCCCGGCTGGAACTTGATACCCGTGCTGCATATAGATCAAAAAGACATTACGTGCTGGTCAGATAGTAAAACTGTACTGACATGGCTCTCATCACATCCTACAAAATGGAAAACTTTTGTTGGTCATCGAACTGGGTATATACGTGAATCCCTTCCTGATGTCAAGTGGAGGTATGTTCCAACAAACCTAAATCCAGCTGATTGTGCTAGTAGAGGTGTTAGATCCAGCTATCTATTAGATTGTTCAATGTGGTTCCAAGGGCCATTTTTTCTACTAAAGAGCCCAACAGAGTGGCCAAATCCTGTTAATGAATTGAAAACTAATGAAGAATTGCGTGTTCAAAAGCAGTTTGTTTTAACTACAACAATTTCTTCCAACACTATTGAAGAAATAAATAATCGAATTTCGCGTTTCACTCGTATAGTCCGAGCACTTGCTTACTTTTATAGAGCATACAACAATTTTAGATTTAAATCTAAAAATAAATTGCCACTTCAGGTAAATGAAATAAGAGATGCTGAAATTGAAGTCTTTAAATACTATCAAGAATCTGAATTTGCTGATTTCCTATCATCCATTAAAAGAAAAGCACCGGTTATTAGCAAGAAACTAAAAAGATTGTCACCATTCATAGATGCCCATGGAATTTTACGAGTTGGTGGCAGATTGAATAAAGCTAATTTACCATATGATAGTCAACATCAAATTATACTGCATAAAGACCCTATTGTTTATAAAATTGTCCATGAGCTACATCTAAAAAATTTATATGCCGGCATTACTCTACTCATCGCTACACTGCGACAAAGGTATTGGATTGTGGGTGCACGTGAATTGGCTAAACGAGTGTGTGATAAATGTCCAGTTTTTCAACGCTACAACGCAAAGGCCAACGATCAACTTATGGGCGATCTTCCAAAATTTAGAGTCAATGCTGCTTATCCCTTTTATGAAGTCGGTTGCGATTATGCAGGTCCCATAATGTATAGACAACATAATGGTCGCAAGTCTCCTATCCTAAAATCATACATCGTTGTATTTATTTGTCTAGTCACTAAAGCTGTGCATCTCAAACTGGTCACGGATTTAAGCTCTGATGCCTTTTTAGCTCCTCTAGACAGATTCGTAGCCCGAAGAGGACTCTGTGGCCACATACACAGTGACAATGGCACCAACTTTCAAGGCGCTGCTAAGAAATTAGGAGACATCTGCAAAGCGGTAACAAGTTTTGAATTTAATAATAATGCTTCAAATTTTCTATCCACTAAAGGCACCCAATTGCACTTCATACCACCTGCGGCGCCACACTTTTTTGATGCATGGAAATCCACGGTGAAGAGTATAAAATACCACCTTCGGAGAACCATTGATAAAGCTACCCTCAAATATGAAGAATTAACTACCCTTTTGACAAGAATCGAGGCTATCCTTAACTCAAGGCCGTTAGTCCAAGCTGACTCAGATGATCTACCATACATTAGTCCAGGTCACTTTTTGATTGGTAGACCTTTAAATGCTTTGCCCGAGACTGATGTGACTGTTTTAAAAACGTCTGTCATTTCCAAGTGGAGACTTATTCAGCAGCTGACACAATACTTTTGGTCACGCTGGTCAAATGATTACTTACTGTCCCTTCAACCCAAATCGAAATGGCGAAATGAAAAACCAAATCTACAAATTGATGATGTCGTTCTCCTGCGCGAAGACATACCTCCCGCTTGCTGGAAACTTGGCCGTGTAATAGAAACCCATGCTGGTTCTGATGATCGCGTTAGAGTGGCTACTATAAAGACTGCAACCTCAACTTTCCGAAGACCTGTGACAAAATTGTATCCCTTGCCGAAGGATGATTGAACTTCATAGAATCTGTTCAGGGCTGGCGGAATGTTGACGACAATTCCGTGTTGTAATTTATTTTCTTTGTTTCTGAGTTTGAAATCTATTTATTCTTGCGCATAATATAATTTGAATTTAAGCGTCACCCTAATTATTCTTAAATTTACCTTTTTTATATTCTGCATGTTTAACCAAAAATGAACAGTTAAATCATACGATGTGTTTCCTGCAATATGTCTATACATAAGCTTGCATATTTTTTTTTGTAAATAACACTCTCTTGAGTGATTCTGCTTGCTATTGTAAATAACGTACTCTTGTGTGATTCTGTTTGTTATTGTTGTATATTATAATTATGTATGTACTTATTGCTTTAAGACGAACAAGATGTTTAACTACTTTAAATAAATTATAAGTTTAGTTTATGATTGACAACGAAAGGAAAAGCATCTTTCAATTATTTCTTCGCGAACATACAGTATGAAATTTTTTTAAATTTATTTTTTGCAATTTTTTTCATATTTTTCAATTATTGTTTAAAACATTTACATGTAGTAACATTTTATATGGATTTCTTAAACTATTTTTTATAAAAACTTGTATTTTACTTGACGCCACTTTTATTTAAAAAACACTAATAAAACATTATGTGTATCTGATAAATTTTTTTTTTCGTATCAAAAACAAACTTAAAATGTAGACGATATTTTGTCACCAAATTAATGGACAAAATTAGCGATTCTGCGACACTTAACCCGACGCTTCCTTCTTGTTTAAGAATCGAAAAGTACACATGTTGAAAATCCATTAAGGCTGTGATACACTATCATACACAGTCGTTCGATCTGTCAAAAAAGTCGTGTGTGCTCAAAAAGTATGATAGTGTGGATTAAAATTTGACATGTGTGACAGATTTTTTGATAAGTCTGTCCGATTTCCAAAAGTTTATGAAAATTTTCATAAAATGATAATTTCTATTAGATCAGAGATGCATTTTGTATGGCAGTTGATAAAGGCCGTGATACACTATCATACACAGTCGTACGATTCATTCACTGGAAAATCGGATTGAATTCTGTCACACTCCAAAAATATCGCAACAAAATCTCTTTTAGATGCCAAGTAGTAGGGAACTGTTCATCCTGGCGTCGATTAAAATTGTTAAATTGTGGCTGAAATTGTTAAATTGTTGCTGAAATTGTTAAATTGTGGGCTGAAATTGTTAAATTGTGACTGAAATTGTTAAATTGTTGCTGAAATTTTAAAATTCTTGGAAATTTGTGTTTTCAGCGGCGCTTTGATATTTTTTTGTTTACATTAGGAGTTTTTTTTGTTTACATTAGGAGTTTTTTGTTTACATTAACTTTGTGTGAACGGGTGATTTTTTTGGGTTACATTAATTGTGATAACGGGTGATTTTTTTTGAGGTTTCATATGAGTGTATATGCCGACGGCAATACATGATTATTATTTTTTCAAATGCCGACGGCAAAACATGATTATTATTTTTCCTAATGCCTACGGCATGCATGATAATTTTTCCTAATGTCTACGGCAATGCATGATAATTTTTCCTAATGCCGGGCAATACATGAATATTGTTTTTTCAAATGCCGACGGGAAAATGATTTTTCCTAATGACGACGGGAAAACGTGAAAGTTATTTTTTCTAATGCTAATGTAGGTGTTGCTAGACTGTGGGAATTTTAGGCTGACCGTGATTTGAGTGGGTGGCGTTGTTGGCGTAATATGCAACCATAGGAATTTGTCGATGTGTCTGTCTGTCTGTGAGAATTTAGGTGAGGGTTTGATTGGCAGGGGGCGGGGTGTAGTTAAGGTAGATCGATTGCGTGTGTAGTTGTGTGTGAATGTTTGTGTGTGTGTGTGTATGTTTGTAGGAATTTCAATGTGTGTATTTCTGTAGGAGCTTAAGGCTGATTGTGATTTATGAGGGGTGAGGTGTTCTAGTAATATGCAACCGGGGGAATCTGTGTATTTGTATGTCTGTAGGAGTTTAAGGCTGACCATGATATGGGTGGGCAGGGTTGTTGACGTAATATGTATCCATGGGGATTTGTGGATGTGTCTGTCTATAGTAGTTTAAGGCTGATCGTGATTTGAGGTGGGTGAGAATGTTGTTGAGGTAAATTGGTTATGTGTATGTATGTATATATGTATTTTTGTAAGAATTTAAGATGATTGTGATTTATTAGGGCCGAGGTGTTCTTGTAATATGTAGCCGTGAGAATCTATGTGTATAGACGTCTGTAGAAGTTTAAGACTATCTGTAATTTCAGGTAGGTGAGAGTGTTGTGTTGTTGAGATTAATCTTATATATTGTATATGTATGTATGATCATGGGAATTTGTGTATGTATATCTGAGGGAGAATTTAAGGCTCGTCATGATTTGCAAAAGGTGGGGTGTTGTTGAAATTTTCTTGGATATTTCTTATATGAATTCTGCTATGTGTGTGTATTTGAGCTGGTATTTATGTGTAGGTAGAAATAAATTGTTTTCAATATCGACATATGGTACTATAAAATACTATCATATATCTGGACTTCCCTAATCCTAGTATGGTTTTATACTTACGATTGCTTTATATTTTCTCATGCTTAAATTTGTCTCGCGTTGAAGTCAGTCTGTGTGAAATTTGTTTATATTACAGATTTTGTTTGTTTAACTACATTCGTCTTCTTTGACTGAAAGAGTTATCTACACACAGAGAAAAACCAACTTGAAATCAGTAAGAACCATGCTGAATTAATAAGAACCATTAGCGAAGGTTTAGTCATATTGAAATTTCTTATTTCAATATGGACAAAATATTAATTTACAGTATTCATTTATTAAACTCATTAGTTTGTAGATATCTCAATATACATTTTCTATTATATTAAAAATTATTGAATTAATGTGATGAATTCTTATTTTTAAGCTGCAGATTTTCCCTGAGTGTATGGATTGTTTATATTTGCATTGTGCTTTAACTAAACGACGCTTCATATATTTTCATGATGTAGATCTAATAAATACTTAAGCATTGATAAGAAATTTGATATGTATACATACATATCTACAAATTGATTTTATGTATGTATGTATGTATGTATGTACATATATATGCACATACAAATAAGTGTTCAACTCAATCTTTGAATACATTTTTTATTTTATTTTTTGTCATGTGATGTCTGTTGTTGGTGAAATTAAAAACATTTTAATTTTTATCTGCGTTTACTTAAAAGTTTGTGAGGATTTTCTGTTGTAAGTAAAACTGAATTCTTGAAGATATGTACTTACATACTCTATAGTAATAGTAACTATAATAGAAATATTTCTTATACTTAATTTGCAGTTTTTTAAAGTATAGGGTATAAAATTTTTTCTAGCTATAGCCTTCTACATTTATTTTGGAAAACTTGCTTTGCTTTTTAAAAATGTATAAACATTTTTAAATGAAACTGATCCGGCACTCCAGCTTAGGTACTGATAGTTTTTTTTTTGTTGTTAGTTAACTTACTTATTTTTTATTGATAAACATTGGAAATCAAAAGGGAGTTTTATATTGTAATTATTATTTTCATAATTGTTGAAAACAATCGCTGCTTTTTGTTTGTTTTTTGCGATGAAATCATTTGAATTACTTTTGCAACTTTACGCGTTTATAAAAATTATGTTATTTTCTATATTTCTTAATTTATAAGACTTTTAGACTTTGTCCTTTAGGGGTTATATATTCTATTATACGATTATGAATAAGAATGCAGTAAGCTGATGTATTTGCTTACTGCTTCAAATTAAAATTTTATTAAATTGAATAAAAGGAGTTTTGTTTTTCTTAAACTCTGATGCAGTTAGAAGCGCTGGAGATTCTTTCATATAACAGCTTTTTTGAAATTTTTGATACATAGTATAATATAGAATTGGATAACATTTATTTTTAATTTTTATGTTAAGAAGTACGGGTATGAGACTGAATTTAAATGTACTTTTAAATTAGTTAAATCATAATGAACAAACATATTTTCTTCTTTAATAGCGATCAACAGAAAACGAACTCGTTTTCATATAATTTAGGTATACCCTATCGACGGCTCCTCTAGGATACAAGATGACTTTGTATGACGAAATTTCTGTTGCTTTATACTGATAATATGTTTACATTAATAAGATACATATACATATGTTTATTTTATGAACGGTGAGCACCTATGGCTTTTATTTAATGTTCTATATGACTTTTTTTTTCATTTTCTTTAATAATTTTCTCCCCATAATAGCATTCTAAATATTTCAAGGGCTCAAATGCTGTGTAGTCTTCTTCTGCAAACTTAACTAAACGTCTAACTTCTTCCAATGCTTCTTTATAAGAAGATATTTTGTTATGGTCTTCTTCTACGATACGTGCCCATCGGGCAGAGTGTACGTATTAGTTGGTCAGTCAGTCTCTATTTTTATTTATTTTTTTTTTCTTCTAATGTGCCACTCCTTTTTTTAGATTTTACTACTTGGAATAGAGAATTTTTGTCTAATTTTTTGGTGGGTATATACATTAGGTATGTAGAAATTAGTCTAGATACAAAGAAATGCATGTATAATATACAACTATTGTATCAAATCGATCTCAAATAACTCAGTTACCTCTACCAGCAATTCACCGTTGGTGTATTCATAAAGTGTTAGAAACAATGAAATATCTATGTTTTGAGAGAATTTTTCCCCTCAAGTATTTCTACATGAGGTTTGAGGGGTCAATCACTGTCGCATTCATATGTAATGATTATTCACTTAAAAAACGTCATCATCACCATCAATCATCTCCGTATACAATACATTCATGAGTTGGCTTGATCCAGATACAATTGCTGTCTCATCACCTTCTAACAGCTTTATATATTTTGCTAGTATGCATGCCTTAGCATGCTTCTATCGATAGTGACGTAAGAGTCCGAGATGTAGAGTGTTACAATTAAAAATCTTTACTATTAGAATATACCAGTTCGCTCTTTTGAATTTTTACAAAGTAGATACATATGTATGTATTTCATTGACCACAAAATCATAAAATTTCTTTGCTTACAAAATTGTATGACGTGAGGATTTTTTTTTTTTTTTTTTTTTTTTAAATTATACATGCTTCGGCATGCTTTCATTTTTTTTTCTATAAATTTATGTAATACTCATACAGATACAGATATAAAGTAAGATCTGTTTACTGTACATTTTAAAATTTATGCATGCTTCAGCATGATTCTAGTTGAAGCGTATATTCATTCACTAAGTTTGTTTGATACTTATTCATACACATGTACATTCTTAAAGATTGGATATCAAAGTCCAATTTCCGTAGTTTATCTATATTTTCTAAAGATCTGATAGCTAAAGAAATAAATAGAGTGAAGATCTTCTATAATAATCCCATTTTCATATTGTAAAATTTTGCGTGCTAGCGCTTTCGATGGGAAAATATACATACAACTTTATAAAAAGTGATAATATGATGTGCTGCTGAATATTGCACTATGTTATAGTTCATTTTAAACACTGAAGTTTTAGCAATATTTCATTCCGACCAGAATTCCACTACATTTAGTTAATTATCTTTCTTAAGACTCATCATTCCTAATCAATCCTGCAAAAACAACACAAACTAGATTTTTCGTTTTAATTTTATTTTTTTTAAATTCAACATTCATTCTTCAAATTACTTTATACTATATTAAGTAGCTTTTCCTCATTTGTTGAGTTGACTTTAATAGGAGACATTTTAATGGTACGATGAACTTTTCTATTGCATGCATTGAGTAAATCTTTATACATACCAATCCACTTATATGAACCATTAAAGCTAATTCTTTTCACATCATACCTTTCAATGATCTATTAAATCATTCTAATATTGATGCTTTCATATTAAGTAATCTTTAATCTTCTATTTATGTATGAGTTTTCCCAAGTATTTATTAAAAAATTCTTTAGAATCATCTGTTTGTAAGTTTTTTGGTACCCGTACGACTTCAAAAATATTTTCCATTGCCTTGGTTTTTAGAGTGCAGCTTTTATTTTCAGCTGTACTTTGAGAATGTGTCAATTACAGTCTTCAAAAATCAACAATTTCTATTTTCTGTAGAATAGTTCTACATTTCACCTAACTTAGCTCCATAAAACATCATATATTCCTGTCTTTACATCTCTACAAGCACAAACAGTTGTTGAAATTTAATATGGACTTCGTTAACTAAATTCCTTTTTAAAGACATTGAATTGTTTCACAGATTTTTTCGAAAGTGTTGTGATCTACATCTTGCACTTTCAGCTATTTATACTAACATGTAGTTAATTTTCTAATCTATATATTTAACCGTAAACTCTTCAATTTGTTTTTAATTATTTACTTTTTAGAATTGCTTTTTCAATTTTATAACTGTCTTCTTACTCTAATTTTATTTCACGTTGTTGTTCCTCAATTTGCATTTAAATATATTCTTGAATATTAATGCTTTAAGCTATATTATTAATTTGTCTTGTATTTTATCTTCATTCAGTTTAATGTAACTATCAACAATAGTTTGTATCTAATTCATTTATGCCTTCCAATACTGATAAGTCAGTATAAATGTCTTCAGAATTGGAAGTCTATGAGTAAAATCATCGTCATCATCATTCTCAGTATTAGCATCATTAAATATGATGGTATTATCAAATATTGTTCCTTCTACTAGTTTCTTTTGGGGTACTTGTCTATATCTTGAGTGAAGGTTTCTCAGGCTTTAAACTTGTATATTTTCAACTTCTGTCTTGATTTTACTTTCTTCTTTCATAAGAATTCTTTTAATATTTTTAGAACTATTTATGAATTCTTCTGCTATAGGTTTAAATGTATCTTTTAGTTGTTCACTTGTATCTATTTCACCAGTTTTTATACTACGAAGCTTTTTCTTCAACACATTTCTTGTCAACACCAACTGTTTTAAAATTTTCTCATCCAGGGCAAAAAACAGCTATCAGCAATCATATCAGCTTTTCAGGAGCTGGTCTGGTTTTCAGATCAGCTTTTCAGGACCTAGTCTGGTTTTCAGATCAGCTTATCAGGACCTGCTCTGGTTTTCAGATCAGCTTTTCAGGACCTGGTCTGGTTTTCAGATCAGCTTATCAGGACCTGGTCTGGTTTTCAGATCAGCTTATCAGGAGCTGGTCTGGTTTTCTGATCAGCTTATCAGGACCTGGTCTGGTTTTCAGATCAGCTTATCAGGAGCTGGTCTGGTTTTCAGATCAGCTTATCAGGAGCTGGTCTGGTTATCAGATCAGCTTATCAGGAGCTGGTCTGGTTTTCAGATCAGCTTATCAGGAGCTGATCTGATTTTTAGATCAGCTTATCAGGTAACAGATCAGGCTATCAGGAGCTATTCAGATTTTCATTTCAAGATATCTGAGTTAGATTTAGTTATCAGTGTACAAGTAGCTAGCCATTTATAACATTTATATACATGAAGTTTAAAGTCAGATGAAATACGAAAAAGTAAAGTTTTATCTAGTAAAATTATTTTCTATAACGATCATCGTTTAATTCACTATCTTTGCTTATAATCAAAAATCCATATTTATCCTTTCAACATGCTTTTTATTTTTCTCACCTAACTTAAACATTAAATATACATTATGATGATCTCTTATTAAATGTTTGGTGATTCTGGTGTAAGTTTTACATAAGTAGAATGAATCAACATTCTTATCTCTCCCCATACAAAAATATGCTTCCCACACGCATCATCGTTAAATATCATATTGGAATTACTTTGGACTGAAATAACAGATTCACTATCGGTAAATTTTGTAATATATTATTATTTTAATTGATGTAATTAATTTCTTCAGATATTTATATCTGGGGTGATATAAAGATTTTGAGTATAAATAAATGTTCTCAAAATTTAAGTCCATTAGGACTTTCTAGCAAGCCAATCATAGCGTTTTTTTTTTTCGTAATTTGACAGGTCAACTATTGTTGCACGAATAGAATTTGATATAAAGGAACTATGATTTATTTTTGAACTATCGTTCGATGAATCATCAATATTTCGTACCAAGGTATTTTAGGTTGTTTTGACTAAGGGTATGAGTCAATATTTATAAAATCCATTTCATAAATATCAGCTCATGCTCATAGTCAAAACAAGTAAGAAGACAGTTATAAAATTGAAAAAGCAATTCTAAAAAGTAAATAATTAAAAACAAGTTGAAGAGTTTACGGTTAAATATATAGATTAGAAAATTAACTACATGTTAGTATAAATAGCTGAAAGTGCAAGATGTAGATCACAACACTTTCGAAAAAATCTGTGAAACAATTCAATGTCTTTAAAAAGGAATTTAGTTAACGAAGTCCATATTAAATTTCAACAACTGTTTGTGCTTGTAGAGATGTAAAGACAGGAATATATGATGTTTTATGGAGCTAAGTTAGGTGAAATGTAGAACTATTCTACAGAAAATAGAAATTGTTGATTTTTGAAGACTGTAATTGACACATTCTCAAAGTACAGCTGAAAATAAAAGCTGCACTCTAAAAACCAAGGCAATGGAAAATATTTTTGAAGTCGTACGGGTACCAAAAAACTTACAAACAGATGATTCTAAAGAATTTTTTAATAAATACTTGGGAAAACTCATACATAAATAGAAGATTAAAGATTACTTAATATGAAAGCATCAATATTAGAATGATTTAATAGATCATTGAAAGGTATGATGTGAAAAGAATTAGCTTTAATGGTTCATATAAGTGGATTGGTATGTATAAAGATTTACTCAATGCATGCAATAGAAAAGTTCATCGTACGATTAAAATGTCTCCTATTAAAGTCAACTCAACAAATGAGGAAAAGCTACTTAATATAGTATAAAGTAATTTGAAGAATGAATGTTGAATTTAAAAAAAATAAAATTAAAACGAAAAATCTAGTTTGTGTTGTTTTTGCAGGATTGATTAGGAATGATGAGTCTTAAGAAAGATAATTAACTAAATGTAGTGGAATTCTGGTCGGAATGAAATATTGCTAAAACTTCAGTGTTTAAAATGAACTATAACATAGTGCAATATTCAGCAGCACATCATATTATCACTTTTTATAAAGTTGTATGTATATTTTCCCATCGAAAGCGCTAGCACGCAAAATTTTACAATATGAAAATGGGATTATTATAGAAGATCTTCACTCTATTTATTTCTTTAGCTATCAGATCTTTAGAAAATATAGATAAACTACGGAAATTGGACTTTGATATCCAATCTTTAAGAATGTACATGTGTATGAATAAGTATCAAACAAACTTAGTGAATGAATATACGCTTCAACTAGAATCATGCTGAAGCATGCATAAATTTTAAAATGTACAGTAAACAGATCTTACTTTATATCTGTATCTGTATGAGTATTACATAAATTTATAGAAAAAAAAATGAAAGCATGCCGAAGCATGTATAATTTAAAAAAAAAAAAAAAAAAAATCCTCACGTCATACAATTTTGTAAGCAAAGAAATTTTATGATTTTGTGGTCAATGAAATACATACATATGTATCTACTTTGTAAAAATTCAAAAGAGCGAACTGGTATATTCTAATAGTAAAGATTTTTAATTGTAACACTCTACATCTCGGACTCTTACGTCACTATCGATAGAAGCATGCTAAGGCATGCATACTAGCAAAATATATAAAGCTGTTAGAAGGTGATGAGACAGCAATTGTATCTGGATCAACCCAACTCATGAATGTATTGTATACGGAGATGATTGATGGTGATGATGACGTTTTTTAAGTGAATAATCATTACATATGAATGCGACAGTGATTGACCCCTCAAACCTCATGTAGAAATACTTGAGGGGAAAAATTCTCTCAAAACATAGATATTTCATTGTTTCTAACACTTTATGAATACACCAACGGTGAATTGCTGGTAGAGGTAACTGAGTTATTTGAGATCGATTTGATACAATAGTTGTATATTATACATGCATTTCTTTGTATCTAGACTAATTTCTACATACCTAATGTATATACCCACCAAAAAATTAGACAAAAATTCTCTATTCCAAGTAGTAAAATCTAAAAAAAGGAGTGGCACATTAGAAGAAAAAAAAAATAAATAAAAATAGAGACTGACTGACCAACTAATACGTACACTCTGCCCGATGGGCACGTATCGTAGAAGAAGACCATAACAAAATATCTTCTTATAAAGAAGCATTGGAAGAAGTTAGACGTTTAGTTAAGTTTGCAGAAGAAGACTACACAGCATTTGAGCCCTTGAAATATTTAGAATGCTATTATGGGGAGAAAATTATTAAAGAAAATGAAAAAAAAAGTCATATAGAACATTAAATAAAAGCCATAGGTGCTCACCGTTCATAAAATAAACATATGTATATGTATCTTATTAATGTAAACATATTATCAGTATAAAGCAACAGAAATTTCGTCATACAAAGTCATCTTGTATCCTAGAGGAGCCGTCGATAGGGTATACCTAAATTATATGAAAACGAGTTCGTTTTCTGTAGATCGCTATTAAAGAAGAAAATATGTTTGTTCATTATGATTTAACTAATTTAAAAGTACATTTAAATTCAGTCTCATACCCGTACTTCTTAACATAAAAATTAAAAATAAATGTTATCCAATTCTATATTATACTATGTATCAAAAATTTCAAAAAAGCTGTTATATGAAAGAATCTCCAGCGCTTCTAACTGCATCAGAGTTTAAGAAAAACAAAACTCCTTTTATTCAATTTAATAAAATTTTAATTTGAAGCAGTAAGCAAATACATCAGCTTACTGCATTCTTATTCATAATCGTATAATAGAATATATAACCCCTAAAGGACAAAGTCTAAAAGTCTTATAAATTAAGAAATATAGAAAATAACATAATTTTTATAAACGCGTAAAGTTGCAAAAGTAATTCAAATGATTTCATCGCAAAAAACAAACAAAAAGCAGCGATTGTTTTCAACAATTATGAAAATAATAATTACAATATAAAACTCCCTTTTGATTTCCAATGTTTATCAATAAAAAATAAGTAAGTTAACTAACAACAAAAAAAAACTATCAGTACCTAAGCTGGAGTGCCGGATCAGTTTCATTTAAAAATGTTTATACATTTTTAAAAAGCAAAGCAAGTTTTCCAAAATAAATGTAGAAGGCTATAGCTAGAAAAAATTTTATACCCTATACTTTAAAAAACTGCAAATTAAGTATAAGAAATATTTCTATTATAGTTACTATTACTATAGAGTATGTAAGTACATATCTTCAAGAATTCAGTTTTACTTACAACAGAAAATCCTCACAAACTTTTAAGTAAACGCAGATAAAAATTAAAATGTTTTTAATTTCACCAACAACAGACATCACATGACAAAAAATAAAATAAAAAATGTATTCAAAGATTGAGTTGAACACTTATTTGTATGTGCATATATATGTACATACATACATACATACATACATAAAATCAATTTGTAGATATGTATGTATACATATCAAATTTCTTATCAATGCTTAAGTATTTATTAGATCTACATCATGAAAATATATGAAGCGTCGTTTAGTTAAAGCACAATGCAAATATAAACAATCCATACACTCAGGGAAAATCTGCAGCTTAAAAATAAGAATTCATCACATTAATTCAATAATTTTTAATATAATAGAAAATGTATATTGAGATATCTACAAACTAATGAGTTTAATAAATGAATACTGTAAATTAATATTTTGTCCATATTGAAATAAGAAATTTCAATATGACTAAACCTTCGCTAATGGTTCTTATTAATTCAGCATGGTTCTTACTGATTTCAAGTTGGTTTTTCTCTGTGTGTAGATAACTCTTTCAGTCAAAGAAGACGAATGTAGTTAAACAAACAAAATCTGTAATATAAACAAATTTCACACAGACTGACTTCAACGCGACACAAATTTAAGCATGAGAAAATATAAAGCAATCGTAAGTATAAAAGCATACTAGGATTAGGGAAGTCCAGATATATGATAGTATTTTATAGTACCATATGTCGATATTGAAAACAATTTATTTCTACCTACACATAAATACCAGCTCAAATACACACACATAGCAGAATTCATATAAGAAATATCCAAGAAAATTTCAACAACACCCCACCTTTTGCAAATCATGACGAGCCTTAAATTCTCCCTCAGATATACATACACAAATTCCCATGATCATACATACATATACAATATATAAGATTAATCTCAACAACACAACACTCTCACCTACCTGAAATTACAGATAGTCTTAAACTTCTACAGACGTCTATACACATAGATTCTCACGGCTACATATTACAAGAACACCTCGGCCCTAATAAATCACAATCATCTTAAATTCTTACAAAAATACATATATACATACATACACATAACCAATTTACCTCAACAACATTCTCACCCACCTCAAATCACGATCAGCCTTAAACTACTATAGACAGACACATCCACAAATCCCCATGGATACATATTACGTCAACAACCCTGCCCACCCATATCATGGTCAGCCTTAAACTCCTACAGACATACAAATACACAGATTCCCCCGGTTGCATATTACTAGAACACCTCACCCCTCATAAATCACAATCAGCCTTAAGCTCCTACAGAAATACACACATTGAAATTCCTACAAACATACACACACACAGGCATACACACGCAATCGATCTGCCTCAACTACACCCCGCCCCTTCCAATCAAACCATTACCTAAATTCTCACAGACAGACAGACACATCCGCAAATTCCTATGGTTACATATTACGGCAACAACGCCACCCACTCAAATCACGGTCAGCCTAAAATTCCCACAGTCTAGCAACACCTACATTAGCATTAGAAAAAATAACTTTCACGTTTTCCCGTCGTCATTAGGAAAAATCATTTTCCCGTCGGCATTTGAAAAAACAATATTCATGTATTGCCCGGCATTAGGAAAAATTGTCATGCATTGCCGTAGACATTAGGAAAAATTATCATGCATGCCGTAGGCATTAGGAAAAATAATAATCATGTTTTGCCGTCGGCATTTGAAAAAATAATAATCATGTATTGCCGTCGGCATATACACTCATATGAAACCTCAAAAAAAATCACCCGTTATCACAATTAATGTAACCCAAAAAAATCACCCGTTCACACAAAGTTAATGTAAACAAAAAACTCCTAATGTAAACAAAAAAACTCCTAATGTAAACAAAAAAATATCAAAGCGCCGCTGAAAACACAAATTTCCAAGAATTTTAAAATTTCAGCAACAATTTAACAATTTCAGTCACAATTTAACAATTTCAGCCCACAATTTAACAATTTCAGCAACAATTTAACAATTTCAGCCACAATTTAACAATTTTAATCGGCGCCAGGATGAACAGTTCCCTACTACTATGCCACACTATTCCACAAAAAAAATGCAAAAACATTCAAAATAATTTTTATGTCTATTATTTTGCATTTCTTAAGAAATAATAACGCAAATGTAATTTTCAAAATGTATCTCTCTATCTTTAAATAAATGAAGCAGAATTTGCTGTTTTCGTAAGGCCGTGATACACTATCATACACAGTCGTACGATTCATTCACTGGAAAATCGGATTGAATTCTGTCACACTCCAAAAAAATCGCAACAAAATCTCTTATAGGTGCCACACTATTCCACAAAAAAGATGCAAAAATATTCAAAATAATTTTTATGTTTAATTATTTTGCATTTCTAAGGAAATAATAACGCAAATGTAATTTTCAAAATGTATCTCTCTATCTTTAAATAAATGAAGCAGAATTTGCTGTTTTCTTATCAACTGCCTTACAAAATACGTCTCTGATCTAATAGAAATTATCATTTTATGAAAATTTTCATAAACTTTTGGAAATCGGACAGACTTGTCAAAAAATCTGTCACACATGTCAAATTTTAATCCACACTATCATAGTTTTTGAGCACACACGATTTTTTTGACAGATCGAACGACTGTGCATGATAGTGTATCAAGGCGCATTTATTGGGTGGCAGCACTACACCAGGTGACTAATGTCATTATACCAATCTAAATGTCAAAATTGTATAGTGTAGGTATAAGCCTAAAAGCATGTTTTATTTGGGTATCCATAAACACCTTTCGAATATTCAGTTTTGTATGGTGTTTGACATTTCCTATAAGAAACATGCAGTCTAACGATGCTGCAATGTTTTGAAAAGTAAAAAGGTAAATTATACCAACAAAGTACATGTGGTTATTGCTGTTGTCATAGTTGTTGTAGAAATGCGGGTACCTGATTGATGTGCCTTGATAGTGTATCACAGCCTTAAGAAAACACAAAATTCTGCATCATTTATTTAAAGATAGAGAGATACATTTTGAAAATTACAGTTTGCGTTATTATTTCTTTAGAAATGCAAAATAATTAAACATAAAAATTATTTTAAATGTTTTTGCATCTTTTTTGTGGAATAGTATAAGAGATTTTGTGTCTATTTTTTTGGAGTGAGACAGAATTCAATTCGATTTTCCAGTGAATGAATCATACGACTGTGTGTGACAGTGTATCAAGGCCTTTATGAATATTTATTATATATTTATATATATGTATGTATAAATCTATATGTATGTGTGTGGACATACACAATTAATTAATATAATAATAATTAAACGTATATACATGTGCATGTACATTAAAGACTCAGTTAGCCGACTGTAATGTAATGTAACTGCAACAGTAAGAAACAGCTGATCGATTTTGTTATGTGGAAAGTAATGAAAATGGTTATAGAGATGTAATGTAACGTAACCTACTTTTCATATAAAAATATCAATCAGCTGTTTTCTACTTTACAGGTTCATTACATTACATTCGGCTTACTGAGCCTTAAGGCTCCATTACCCGACTGTATAAATCGCAGATGTAAGGTAAATGTAAATGTAAACGTTTGAGCGCTTATAAAATGCTTAAAAACGTGTCATGTGTTTTCGACACAAACAAAGAAACTTCTTTGTGCACACACACACATACACGCTAATTGCTTTGTGCCCAGCAAACACGCATTTTTGATTTTAAACTACGAGCACTGTTGCCAGAATTGACGATTTCTCTGCATTTTGACGATTTTCACCTCTCAAAATACACTAGTGACGATTTTAGGCCCAGAAATGACGATTTTTCTAAATTTAACATATATGGCAACTTTTTTAGTATTGCATTTTTACAGTGAGTCTATTGTGACAAGTGCCACACAAGCGTGAAAAAAGCGTAACCACTAATTACTAATGAAAAACAGTTTGATTCAGACACGTATTTATTAAGTTAAACAATTTCATACATAACTAATATAAAATTTTATAGAATCCCACATGATTGGAAACTGTTTAAATCAATAAATATATGTCTGAATCAAACAGTTTTTCATTAGTAATTAGTTGGTTACGTTTTTTGGGCAAATGACACACAAGAAATGCCAGATGTAAACTCAGTCTTATGTTATGATTTTTTTGTGTTCAAAATGTCAAATTCTGATATTTATACATAAAATGTTTCTATAACAAAAATGCTAATTATTTTTTTATAAATTATCTGTTTTAAAAATATGTGTACGTATGTGAATTCTGATTTCATTTTAAGTTTTTTTTTAACTTTTATTTTTAATTTCAAAAATTGGCTTGTTTTTATGGTTAAGCAATTGTCTATATGCATTTCGTTCCCGCTTGTGGAACTCGTCAGTAGACTTCAACCCAAAAATTTTTCGAATTTAGTTAACAAACTCCGTATGTTTATAGTAAGACTCTTAATACTATATTGAGAATCACAATATACAAACATAATAAGCTTGAAAACTGCAAACAAAAATCTTTACAAAACAAGCATCTTTATTCAACTGTACATCTATTTTATTTTCCACCACCTTTTTACCATTAGCTGCCACATTGGGCAACAATAAAAGTATTTAAAAAGCAAAAAGAAAAAATATGTATTTTCATACATGAAATACTGAAGTATATTTATTTGACATAATGTCTTTATTTAAGTTCAAAAATTGGATTGTTTTTATGGTTAAGCAATCGAGTTGCAGAGTAGAAGGCCAGGACACTAATAAACCATACTCCTCTTAGCGAACGTATGAATACATATATACATATGTATCTGTTGAACTTGTAGAAAAAAACTTACGTATGAATTTAAAATTTTTCAGTAGAGCAAAAATGCTGTTCAAGTGCTCAGGCAAACTTTTAATGTATGTGCCTATAAAAATGTGATCTTTAGACGTAATTAATCGGATTTGATTAGAATAGTGTATACATTTCTTTTAATTTTTCGACATGTTCAGCTTTATTATCGTTGTCATAGTCGTAACAAAATCGATAAAAAATTAGATAATGCGACTGTGGGGTGTATGGGCAACGCTGAACCACCAGCGGGTGGATTTCAAATTAAAATAAACTTTTGACAATATGTCGAATGGTGGATTTCTTGAATGAAAAATTAAAAATTTTAAAAACCCCCGACTTCATTCAGAAAAGATGTTATATCTTCTAAACGGCTGGACCAATTTTCTTCAAACATAGCTAAGAACCCTCTCGATCAAGTCATCTTTCAAACAGAAAAATGAAAATCGGGCCAGCCGTTTGGCCTGTACGTGGACTCGGACAGACACAGAGATACACAGATTATTTTGATTTTTATTTTATACTCGTATTAGAAAATTGTTTACTTAAAAGACAATTGTGCAATGATAAATTATGGACATAAAATGCATTAAATTGCTATTAAAGTAATATTTATTTAAAAAAATAATTTTTTTGTTACTGTCCGTGTCTCTCCAGTTGCGGCAGGCTACTGGAAAGAGAATAGGCCGAAGGTGATAATTGGCCATAACATCTACTCGGCTGGATGGGTTCTTTCTCTTCCGGACAATAAACAAAAAAAAGTATTCATTTGTTTTCTATTCATCAGATGTTACTCTACTCTTACCACTTTCCGCCTATACCTGCCATCAAAACAAGGATCTTAAAAGTTGTACCGACCCTTTTGTCTACCCTCCCCGTATACGCTGTAAACGTATCCATGGTTACTGCCTGACCACCTTTTTTCTGCAATAACCCCTAATCTTCAGTTTTCTACTTTGCTTACCCTACATAGGTATCACGATGCATCCTACCACTTTTAAAAATTAAAGCTTTTTATTTCATGATTAAATTCACATTTACTTTAATGTTCTTCATTAATTATTTTATAACTAAACTTACTAGTTCGTAATTATATAGAGAACTCCATCTACAAATTCCACTACAAACAAAAAGGATAACAGAAACTTACGTGATTCGATCCAATCAAAGGATGGTTACAAAATTTACTACTTGGGTGGGTTTTTATAGATGTTGAGCGCTCAAAATCGTCGTCACCGGAATCACCTGTTCGTGGTTGTACTGGGTTTTTCTCTATACAACTGTAAAAGAAATTTTTCATTAATATTACAAATAGGTTTCTTAAGATACTATACAATTCAAAGCATATATTACAATAAGTCCTAAATTTAGTTAATATTTAGTATTCATTTTTTTTTTTCTGTAGGTACTTTAAATTATTTCATTAATATAAATCAATTTCAGGTTACATGAAAAATTTTGATTACATTACTTATCTACAATGGTGATATTTTCTTCATTTTATATTATGGCTTACGAACATACATATATATACACATGTATATATCCACACACATACAACTTTGAGTCTTTAGGTTATTCTGCTTCCTTCTTTGGCTTCAAGTCTACAACATTTTCTTCACCTTACGAGTTGCTCGGTTATTCGGCCGTACCGCAATATGGCGCCATTATCGACATTGAAGTAGGCCAAGGCACATGTCTATGGCTTTACCCTTTCCTTTTGTCTTACCGTACTCTCTTCGTTTATCCTCGGTTTCTTCTAACACTATGGTGGCAAGATTGGGTGTCCGCAACAAGATTGTGGTTCCAAGGTGGTCAAAGGTTTCTTAGGTGCCGTGGTAGATACGGTAGGGAGCAAGTTGGTGGTATTTGTTTCTTTAGGACGATCGATGTCACTCCACTACTCTTGCACAACCAAAACCACGAAAAGCACAGTAGTGGCGACGACGTAGTAGACAAGACAAAATTTTATTGGATTGATATGGCTGACTTACAGATTGTTACCAACTTGTGTTCAATGGTGATTGCGCACACCTACCAAGCACACACAATCACACACCTTTCCAATACTCCTAAGTCACACTCTTTTTATACTGGGCCTTATTTCTTTTTTTTCTCGTCACCAGGCCACTTACATCAGCTCACCGCCTTTAGCACCACGTCAATCTAGTATACTTTTCACACCACAATTTTCCACTCCCGAGCCGTTTTCCACCAATTTCTTTTTCCTTTCAAGGCTCTACTGCGTACACCTACTATCCAGCGAATCTTTTTTTATCTCCACTAAATCTTGAAAAAAAAGATGTCGTCGAAGGAAAAAAATGGATGCCGCTGTCAGCTTTAAGGGGTTGCCAGATTAGCAGTATTTAGCTTGACGGATAATCAATCATTATCGGTCCCCTACCCCATTAACCAAACCGTAACAAAACCAAAAACTTTTCAGACCCTGGGATAGAAAAGATTTTGGGAAGACATATATTACTCTTTCCAGTCAACGTTGTGAACGTGGGGCTCGACCCACCATCGATTTTCACTAGCCGGGCTCATGGTCGTAGGTCCTTCGCGTGGAACATCCCAATGAGCTTCCCTTGCAAATTCTCTAACTTATACAAGTTTTTCCCCACCTTCAAATGTATTCGAGCCTTGACATACTTCGGTGCCAACTTTGCGTTAAACGCATTGCCAAGATCACTAAGTTGGAAATTGCGACGAAATATTTCTTGTCCCGGGAGGAATGAAATTTTCCTTGCACGCAGATTATATGTTTTAGCGCCCTTTTCGTATGCCTTCTTTAGATTCTTACGGACTGCCTCGTCAATAATCTTCATTGTGTCTGACTTTATTAGTACCTCTAGTTCGACATCATCTACTGCATGTAACCTATGTAAAACTGGATAGGCGGATCCATGGACAATCATCTGCCTTCCAAACAATGCAAAATAGGGGGACATGTTGATAGCTGAGTGTACAGAGCTTCGCAACGACAAGGTTATTGAGTGTAAGTGTTCATCCCAAGTGGAGTGGTTATCACCAACATATGATCTGATGGCTGCCAATATTGAGCGGTTAACTCGCTCCGACGCGTTGTTCTGTGGAGCATAAACACCTGTAAAGATTTGTTTCACAGCATATTGTTTGCAAAACCCTGCAAACTCTTTACCAGTAAACTGGCATCCATTGTCGCTGTGAATGCACTCGGGTACTCCAAAGGTAGAGAAGACCTGCTTCTTCATGAACTTAATAATCTCGGTAGCAGTGGCTCTTCTTAGCGGCTGTGTGAAGACAAATTTTGAAAAACTATCTACACATACTAAAATATACGCATTCCCCATTCTCGAACAAGGGTATGGCCCAAGAAGGTCCACGAAAAACTTTTGAAAAGGTCTTTCTTTGTCACTGGGGCTACCCATAAGAGGTCTGGTTACAAAATTGGGCGACTTAGTAGTCTTGCAAACTGGGCAATTCGTCACGAATGTCTTTACTTGGGTTGCCATCTGAGGCCAGTAATATTTTTGACGCAACCTACACAGGGTCTTGGAAATACCCCCATGGGCAGCCTGAGGAGGATTATGCGCCGACTCAATTAAAGACTCTGTCAAGCCATTGGGTACCCATAATTTCCACGCTAGTGTATTGTTCATATCGCCCCCCTGGGCAAAATCCATTTTTCTAAACACATATTTCCCTTTTACCTTTACTCCTGGTAAGATCTCGCTATTGGTGCTAATGTTAGTGTGGAGGTCAGCATAATCCGATTCCTCAAATTCTGGAGCTTCTAGATCCACTTCCAATATGCAACTCTCAGCTAGACTCAACTCATCCGCAAATGCCCGAGAAAGAGCGTCTGGTACCACGTGCTCGCTCCCTTTGCGATGCTCAATTTCAAAATCATACGCAGCGAGCGACAAGCTCCACCTCGCGAGGCGTCCGGAGAGATCCTTCTGTTGCATCAACCACTTCAGGCTAGAGTGGTCTGTTATGATTTTGAACGGGAGCATCTCAATATACGGTCTGAATTTCTTAACCGCGCTTACAGCGGCCAGACACTCTAACTCGGTCACCGAGTAGTTCCTCTGTGCCTTATTGAGTTTTTGAGAATGGAAATATATGGGCCTCTCTACTCCGTCGTCATCTACCTGACATAACACCGCACCGATTCCCATACTTGAGGCGTCACACTGAATTATGAAGGGTTTCTGGTAATTTGGATGCACAAGTACAGGTGCAGTACATAACGCATTTTTCAACTGGTCCATAGCCTCTAAGGCACTAGTAGTCATCTCGAACTTTTTATTCTTTTTCAACAAATCTGAGAGGGGAGCACTTATAGTCGAAAAATCTTTGACAAACTTTCGATAGTAATTCGCAAGTCCCAGAAATCGTCGCACCTCCCTCGCATTCCTAGGTACCTGAAAATTTTTTATCGTGCTCACCTTCTCATCTGTTGCCTGAATCGAACCGTTCCCTATCAAAAACCCTGAGTAATTCACCTGTCGCATACAGAATCGAGACTTCTCCAAATTTATTGTAAGACCACTTTTATGAATATTTTTAGCAACCTGTTCCAACAATGCCATATGCTCGTCAAATGTTTGGGAGAAGACCAGAAGATCGTCTAGATATACGAATACTCGTTCTTTCAATTGTGCGGGAATCACCAGATCCATCAATCACATCATGGTCTGGGGCGAATTACATAGGCCAAACGGCATTACAGTGAATTGGTAGAGATGTCTACCCGCGACTGTAAATACGGTCTTTTCCTTGCTAGCTTCCGACAATGGCACTTGCCAAAAGGCGTCCTTTAAATCCATGGGCGAGATAAAAAATGTATCCGATAGTCGCATCAGGAGACCCTCAATATGGGGAATTGGATAGGCGTCTTTACAAGTCACCTCATTCAGACTGCGACTATCCAAACATACACGTGTTTTACCGGGCTTAACCACAGTAGCCACAGGAGACGACCAAGGGCTCTTACTCTCTTCGATAACACCCAATTCTAGCATCCTATCCAATTCTCCGTACAGAAGAGCCTCCTTTGCAGGCGATATCGGATAATGCCTTTGTTTGATAGGAGTAGCGTCTCCCGTATCTATATGGTGTTCTATCAGGTGCGTCCGTCCAAGTCCTAATTTACAAAACGATGGAAACTTCTGCTTCACTCGTTCTACTGTCTTACTCTGGTCAGGTGTCAATGAATTGGCATTGGAGTCAGAGTTGGATTCCGACGTTGAAATTTCCGACAGTAGAAAATTGTTCAAGCCAAACAGAATCCAAAAGTCAAAACCAAGATATAAGGACTGAGTCAGTTTAGGTGCTACGTACAGGGTTACACGCTTGGTCTCCCCTCGATAGGTTATATCGGTTTCAATTTTTCCAATTACGGGAACTGTCGACCCACTCGCAACTTTTAACGACGACTTTAGAGGCTTGAGTGTCAAATTATTTTCCTGAATCAAGTCCATTGACCCAGCGCCTAGGACACTGATACTAGCACCACTGTCCAGCAAACCCTTTAAAGCGCTATTCCCTAGCATAACTTGCGCATACGGCCTAGAGTCCAAATTGTCTTGACCAATCATAGTGCTTACAATCTTCTTATATTCACGTCTCAGTTCTTTATGACGACGTCGGGTCTTTAAAATGCGTTCTGAAATTGCTTTTTCCTGTTTGGAGGTGTGACGTTCGTCAAATATTCTATGTCGTACTTGTTGGTAATTGTGCCATTTTTCTAAAAATGAATTTCTAAACTTTGGGCTTATATCGTGGCAACCAGATTCATCTGGGTACGTGGGCATGGCAGATAAGTCAATCATGTTCGTGGTAGTAGTAGTTTGGTCATTAGTGGGCATTTGAGTTATTTTAACTAAATGGTGCCGGGACTAAGTATTATGAGTTTGGAGTCCCGGTCCTCCAACTCTGTACCTGGTTTTTTCCTTTACAGTCAGGGCAATTGTAGACCACGTAGTCATCTTTTCCACAGTGATAACAAAAAATCCGGTTAGACTTCTCCCTACAATTGATCGCAATATGGCCGATTTTCTTACAGTCAAAGCATGTCAATTTAGAGTGGTCAACATTTTCTCGCCTTGTATCAGGGTATATTGCCTCCACTTGAGCCGAGCTATCTGAACATGTCGCTATTACCTCCTCTACCATATCAAGTTCACTAACCCTGGACCTATTCTTATTCAAACTACTTTCTACCTTCGCAATCTCCCTTTCTGCCCTCCGACATTCCTTTAGAAATTCTGACAAATTCCTAGTCTTAGACCCATGAATAAACACTTTCATCCTCGGATGCACATTCCGCTTCAATATTTCTATTAAATCTCCATCCGATCTCATATTCTCCATTCTTGCATTCAATTCGGTCATGACATGGTAGAATTGATCGAAAGTTTTGTTTGAGCATTGTGTGCGATTCATCATTGTGTGTTCGATGTCACAATCTGTCTCAGCAGTTTTAAAGTGCACTTTTAATTGTGCCCTTAATTGTTCCCATGAAGCATTCGGGTTGCGTGGAAGCCACCTAAAATACCAAGATGCAGCCAAGCCCCTCAACAAAATGTATATGTTCCGACCCACCTCGTCCATGGAATACCCTTGAGACGTAGCAATATGATCTACACGAATTATAAACTCATCGACTCTCAAGCCACTGTTGTCCCCGGAAAATGACAAATTCCATCTATGCATTTCAAGTCACCGAACGTTATCAAAGCCAGACTCACGGGGTCTCATTGTCACTCCATTTATAAAGTTTTGTTCACCATTATTACCACCTATTGCCTCACTATCTCTCGTGGTAGTGGTATATGTCTCAGATTCTTGTGCTCTATAGCTCTCATTGGCGGGACGACGCAAAGTATCTATATCTTCTCTCACTCGACTAGTCCTTGGCGAACAATTCTGCGAAACAGTATTATTCAATCCCCCTGAAACCATTAGAGAGGAAAATTTTTCTATGAGCCTATCCTCGAATGTTTTCAGCTCGCTTTGAATTCGTCTAGAAATCGCGGTCTCGATTTCCACCGAAACATTCGTGGCGCTAGCCTGCCCCTGATTTTCCATGTTTTTGAGCCCTGCCTGTGTATCGACAAGGGTACTGTTTCCAAAAGAATCACTGTCTTTGTCACTTCCGAATCGGGAAGAGTCCACGCCGCTAAATCCCTCTAAAGGAGTTTGGTCCGCCCAAGACTCGTCAGCCCGTATGTCACTACTATCTTCCTCGCCTAACTGTTCCTTAACCGATGAGCGCGTCACCCGTTTCATTAAAATTACAACAAGCTGCCAAATACGACTTCCCGAAGTTCAAGAATACCGAACTGATAAATATGATGGATATAAGATATGGGTATTTACTATATAACTTTTTTTTTTTATATATATATATGTATATAGTGAATATATATGTGACGCTGGTATATAAAAAAAAATTCATTCAAATTCTGAAATTACCAATACAAAATGTTGTGCCTATAAGCGGGCACAGGTATCAAAACCATAAACTAAAAAAAAATTATTTAATAACTATACATATGTATGTATATATGTGTATGTTTGTATTAAAAGCTTGCCGGTAGTACTATTGCAATTAATTCTATATAAATATCACTTGCTGTTATGTATGTATGTACCTAAAAAGCTTCGTAACACCAAAACAAAATTCGTATGGAAAACGAACAAAATTTAAAAAAAATTTAATTTTAAATATTGAAATATTATTTAAATATTTAATCTATCTAACTCTGAAACAATATATGTATATAGATTATTATTTATAGTGAATTTACGGATGCATTGGTTATACCTTCTAGACATTCGGCAACAAAACAAAAAAATTTTCCTGAGAACCTGCTAATACGTATGCCATACCCATGACAGAACCTATTACCTCACATGTAACACCTACTTAACATCACTATTGCAATTATTAGTGCTGTCAATATATAGTTCAAGTTGACAAATTCCCAGGACCGATGGTCTAAGTATATATCGAAAATTACAGCTATCGATTACCATGGTTTAAATTCTGCGCTTTTGACAACGAAGTCCGGCCTCATTAATATCAAGACCATAGTTTAAACCATAGTAAGTATCGGATAATTTCATGTATATAAGGCTATCCTGTAGGCTACATTACTGTACAAGTTTTACTACAGAACACTTCATAAATACAAATGTCATATTAAAAGTAGATCGAGCAGAATTTCCCTTTTATGGATAATCCCACAAGGAAACCCTGTTACCATTCGTTGGGCGCCATTTGTTACTGTCCGTGTCTCTCCAGTTGCGGCAGGCTACTGGAAAGAGAATAGGCCGAAGGTGATAATTGGCCATAACATCTACTCGGCTGGATGGGTTCTTTCTCTTCCGGACAATAAACAAAAAAAAGTATTCATTTGTTTTCTATTCATCAGATGTTACTCTACTCTTACCACTTTCCGCCTATACCTGCCATCAAAACAAGGATCTTAAAAGTTGTACCGACCCTTTTGTCTACCCTCCCCGTATACGCTGTAAACGTATCCATGGTTACTGCCTGACCACCTTTTTTCTGCAATAACCCCTAATCTTCAGTTTTCTACTTTGCTTACCCTACATAGGTATCACGATGCATCCTACCACTTTTAAAATTAAAGCTTTTTATTTCATGATTAAATTCACATTTACTTTAATGTTCTTCATTAATTATTTTATAACTAAACTTACTAGTTCGTAATTATATAGAGAACTCCATCTACAAATTCCACTACAAACAAAAAGGATAACAGAAACTTACGTGATTCGATCCAATCAAAGGATGGTTACAAAATTTACTACTTGGGTGGGTTTTTATAGATGTTGAGCGCTCAAAATCGTCGTCACCGGAATCACCTGTTCGTGGTTGTACTGGGTTTTTCTCTATACAACTGTAAAAGAAATTTTTCATTAATATTACAAATAGGTTTCTTAAGATACTATACAATTCAAAGCATATATTACAATAAGTCCTAAATTTAGTTAATATTTAGTATTCATTTTTTTTTCTGTAGGTACTTTAAATTATTTCATTAATATAAATCAATTTCAGGTTACATGAAAAATTTTGATTACATTACTTATCTACAATAGTGATATTTTCTTCATTTTATATTATGGCTTACGAACATACATATATATACACATGTATATATCCACACACATACAACTTTGAGTCTTTAGGTTATTCTGCTTCCTACTTTGGCTTCAAGTCTACAACATTTTCTTCACCTTACGAGTTGCTCGGTTATTCGGCCGTACCGCAATATGGCGCTATTATCGACATTGAAGTAGGCCAAGGCACATGTCTATGGCTTTACCCTTTCCTTTTGTCTTACCGTACTCTCTTCGTTTATCCTCGGTTTCTTCTAACACTATGGTGGCAAGATTAGGTGTCCGCAACAAGATTGTGGTTCCAAGGTGGTCAAAGGTTTCTTAGGTGCCGTGGTAGATACGGTAGGGAGCCAGTTGGTGGTATTTGTTTCTTTAGGACGATCGATGTCACTCCACTACTCTTGCACAACCAAAACCACGAAAAGCACAGTAGTGGCGACGACGTAGTAGACAAGACACAATTTTATT
Source organism: Tachina grossa (assembly GCA_949987645.1). Classification (NCBI taxonomy): domain Eukaryota; kingdom Metazoa; phylum Arthropoda; class Insecta; order Diptera; family Tachinidae; genus Tachina; species Tachina grossa. The sequence continues at coordinate 88,987,853 of OX465278.1, forward strand.
GGATTGATATGGCTGACTTACAGATTGTTACCAACTTGTGTTCAATGGTGATTGCGCACACCTACCAAGCACACACAATCACACACCTTTCCAATACTCCTAAGTCACACTCTTTTTATACTGGGCCTTATTTCTTTTTTTTCTCGTCACCAGGCCACTTACTTCAGCTCACCGCCTTTAGCACCACGTCAATCTAGTATACTTTTCACACCACAATTTTCCACTCCCGAGCCGTTTTCCACCAATTTCTTTTTCCTTTCAAGGCTCTACTGCGTACACCTACTATCCAGCGAATCTTTTTTTATCTCCACTAAATCTTGAAAAAAAAAGATGTCGTCGAAGGAAAAAAAAATGGATGCCGCTGTCAGCTTTAAGGGGTTACCAGATTAGCAGTATTTAGCTTGACGGATAATCAATCATTATCGGTCCCCTACCCCATTAACCAAACCGTAACAAAACCAAAAACTTTTCAGACCCTGGGATAGAAAAGATTTTGGGAAGACATATATTACTCTTTCCAGTCAACGTTGTGAACGTGGGGCTCGACCCACCATCGATTTTCACTAGCCGGGCTCATGGTCGTAGGTCCTTCGCGTGGAACATCCCAATGAGCTTCCCTTGCAAATTCTCTAACTTATACAAGTTTTTCCCCACCTTCAAATGTATTCGAGCCTTGACATACTTCGGTGCCAACTTTGCGTTAAACGCATTGCCAAGATCACTAAGTTGGAAATTGCGACGATATATTTCTTGTCCCGGGAGGAATGAAATTTTCCTTGCACGCAGATTATATGTTTTAGCGCCCTTTTCGTATGCCTTCTTTAGATTCTTACGGACTGCCTCGTCAATAATCTTCATTGTGTCTGACTTTATTAGTACCTCTAGTTCGACATCATCTACTGCATGTAACCTATGTAAAACTGGATAGGCGGATCCATGGACAATCATCTGCCTTCCAAACAATGCAAAATAGGGGGACATGTTGATAGCTGAGTGTACAGAGCTTCGCAACGACAAGGTTATTGAGTGTAAGTGTTCATCCCAAGTGGAGTGGTTATCACCAACATATGATCTGATGGCTGCCAATATTGAGCGGTTAACTCGCTCCGACGCGTTGTTCTGTGGAGCATAAACACCTGTAAAGATTTGTTTCACAGCATATTGTTTGCAAAACCCTGCAAACTCTTTACCAGTAAACTGGCATCCATTGTCGCTGTGAATGCACTCGGGTACTCCAAAGGTAGAGAAGACCTGCTTCTTCATGAACTTAATAATCTCGGTAGCAGTGGCTCTTCTTAGCGGCTGTGTGAAGACAAATTTTGAAAAACTATCTAGACATACTAAAATATACGCATTCCCCATTCTCGAACGAGGGTATGGCCCAAGAAGGTCCACGAAAAACTTTTGAAAAGGTCTTTCTTTGTCACTGGGGCTACCCATAAGAGGTCTGGTTACAAAATTGGGCGACTTAGTAGTCTTGCAAACTGGGCAATTCGTCACGAATGTCTTTACTTGGGTTGCCATCTGAGGCCAGTAATATTTTTGACGCAACCTACACAGGGTCTTGGAAACACCCCCATGGGCAGCCTGAGGAGGATTATGCGCCGACTCAATTAAAGACTCTGTCAAGCCATTGGGTACCCATAATTTCCACGCTAGTGTATTGTTCATATCGCCCCCCTGGGCAAAATCCATTTTTCTAAACACATATTTCCCTTTTACCTTTACTCCTGGTAAGATCTCGCTATTGGTGCTAATGTTAGTGTGGAGGTCAGCATAATCCGATTCCTCAAATTCTGGAGCTTCTAGATCCACTTCCAATATGCAACTCTCAGCTAGACTCAACTCATCCGCAAATGCCCGAGAAAGAGCGTCTGGTACCACGTGCTCGCTCCCTTTGCGATGCTCAATTTCAAAATCATACGCAGCGAGCGACAAGCTCCACCTCGCGAGGCGTCCGGAGAGATCCTTCTGTTGCATCAACCACTTCAGGCTAGAGTGGTCTGTTATGATTTTGAACGGGAGCATCTCAATATACGGTCTGAATTTCTTAACCGCGCTTACAGCGGCCAGACACTCTAACTCGGTCACCGAGTAGTTCCTCTGTGCCTTATTGAGTTTTTGAGAATGGAAATATATGGGCCTCTCTACTCCGTCGTCATCTACCTGACATAACACCGCACCGATTCCCATACTTGAGGCGTCACACTGAATTATGAAGGGTTTCTGGTAATTTGGATGCACAAGTACAGGTGCAGTACATAACGCATTTTTCAACTGGTCCATAGCCTCTAAGGCACTAGTAGTCATCTCGAACTTTTTATTCTTTTTCAACAAATCTGAGAGGGGAGCACTTATAGTCGAAAAATCTTTGACAAACTTTCGATAGTAATTCGCAAGTCCCAGAAATCGTCGCACCTCCCTCGCATTCCTAGGTACCTGAAAATTTTTTATCGTGCTCACCTTCTCATCTGTTGCCTGAATCGAACCGTTCCCTATCAAAAACCCTGAGTAATTCACCTGTCGCATACAGAATCGAGACTTCTCCAAATTTATTGTAAGACCACTTTTATGAATATTTTTAGCAACCTGTTCCAACAATGCCATATGCTCGTCAAGTGTTTGGGAGAAGACCAGAAGATCGTCTAGATATACGAATACTCGTTCTTTCAATTGTGCGGGAATCACCAGATCCATCAATCACATCATGGTCTGGGGCGAATTACATAGGCCAAACGGCATTACAGTGAATTGGTAGAGATGTCTACCCGCGACTGTAAGTGCGGTCTTTTCCTTGCTAGCTTCCGACAATGGCACTTGCCAAAAGGCGTCCTTAAATCAATGGCCGAGATAAAAAATGTATCCGATAGTCGCATCAGGAGACCCTCAATATGGGGAATTGGATAGGCGTCTTTACAAGTCACCTCATTCAGACTGCGACTATCCAAACATACGCGTGTTTTACCGGGCTTAACCACAGTAGCCACAGGAGACGACCAAGGGCTCTTACTCTCTTCGATAACACCCAATTCTAGCATCCTATCCAATTCTCCGTACAGAAGAGCCTCCTTTGCAGGCGATATCGGATAATGCCTTTGTTTGATAGGAGTAGCGTCTCCCGTATCTATATGGTGTTCTATCAGGTGCGTCCGTCCAAGTCCTAATTTACAAAACGATGGAAACTTCTGCTTCACTCGTTCTACTGTCTTACTCTGGTCAGGTGTCAATGAATTGGCATTGGAGTCAGAGTTGGATTCCGACGTTGAAATTTCCGACAGTAGAAAATTGTTCAAGCCAAACAGAATCCAAAAGTCAAAACCAAGATATAAGGACTGAGTCAGTTTAGGTGCTACGTACAGAGTTACATGCTTGGTCTCCCCTCGATAGGTTATATCGGTTTCAATTTTTCCAATTACGGGAACTGTCGACCCACTCGCAACTTTTAACGACGACTTTAGAGGCTTGAGTGTCAAATTATTTTCCTGAATCAAGTCCATTGACCCAGCGCCTAGGACACTGATACTAGCACCACTGTCCAGCAAACCCTTTAAAGCGCTATTCCCTAGCATAACTTGCGCATACGGCCTAGAGTCCAAATTGTCTTGACCAATCATAGTGCTTACAATCTTCTTATATTCACGTCTCAGTTCTTTATGACGACATCGGGTCTTTAAAATGCGTTCTGAAATTGCTTTTTCCTGTTTGGAGGTGTGACGTTCGTCAAATATTCTATGTCGTACTTGTTGGTAATTGTGCCATTTTTCTAAAAATGAATTTCTAAACTTTGGGCTTATATCGTGGCAACCAGATTCATCTGGGTACGTGGGCATGGCAGATAAGTCAATCATGTTCGTGGTAGTAGTAGTTTGGTCATTAGTGGGCATTTGAGTTATTTTAACTAAATGGTGCCGGGACTAAGTATTATGAGTTTGGAGTCCCGGTCCTCCAACTCTGTACCTGGTTTTTTCCTTTACAGTCAGGGCAATTGTAGACCACGTAGTCATCTTTTCCACAGTGATAACAAAAAATCCGGTTAGACTTCTCCCTACAATTGATCGCAATATGGCCGATTTTCTTACAGTCAAAGCATGTCAATTTAGAGTGGTCAACATTTTCTCGCCTTGTATCAGGGTATATTGCCTCCACTTGAGCCGAGCTATCTGAACATGTCGCTATTACCTCCTCTACCATATCAAGTTCACTAACCCTGGACCTATTCTTATTCAAACTACTTTCTACCTTCGCAATCTCCCTTTCTGCCCTCCGACATTCCTTTAGAAATTCTGACAAATTCCTAGTCTTAGACCCATGAATAAACACTTTCATCCTCGGATGCACATTCCGCTTCAATATTTCTATTAAATCTCCATCCGATCTCATATTCTCCATTCTTGCATTCAATTCGGTCATGACATGGTAGAATTGATCGAAAGTTTTGTTTGAGCATTGTGTGCGATTCATCATTGTGTGTTCGATGTCACAATCTGTCTCAGCAGTTTTAAAGTGCACTTTTAATTGTGCCCTTAATTGTTCCCATGAAGCATTCGGGTTGCGTGAAAGCCACCTAAAATACCAAGATGCAGCCAAGCCCCTCAACAAAATGTATATGTTCCGACCCACCTCGTCCATGGAATACCCTTGAGACGTAGCAATATGATCTACACGAATTATAAACTCATCGACTCTCAAGCCACTGTTGTCCCCGGAAAATGACAAATTCCATCTATGCATTTCAAGTCACCGAACGTTATCAAAGCCAGACTCACGGGGTCTCATTGTCACTCCATTTATAAAGTTTTGTTCACCATTATTACCACCTATTGCCTCACTATCTCTCGTGGTAGTGGTATATGTCTCAGATTCTTGTGCTCTATAGCTCTCATTGGCGGGACGACGCAAAGTATCTATATCTTCTCTCACTCGACTAGTCCTTGGCGAACAATTCTGCGAAACAGTATTATTCAATCCCCCTGAAACCATTAGAGAGGAAAATTTTTCTATGAGCCTATCCTCGAATGTTTTCAGCTCGCTTTGAATTCGTCTAGAAATCGCGGTCTCGATTTCCACCGAAACATTCGTGGCGCTAGCCTGCCCCTGATTTTCCATGTTTTTGAGCCCTGCCTGTGTATCGACAAGGGTACTGTTTCCAAAAGAATCACTGTCTTTGTCACTTCCGAATCGGGAAGAGTCCACGCCGCTAAATCCCTCTAAAGGAGTTTGGTCCGCCCAAGACTCGTCAGCCCGTATGTCACTACTATCTTCCTCGCCTAACTGTTCCTTAACCGATGAGCGCGTCACCCGTTTCATTAAAATTACAACAAGCTGCCAAATACGACTTCCCGAAGTTCAAGAATACCGAACTGATAAATATGATGGATATAAGATATGGGTATTTACTATATAACTTTTTTTTTTTATATATATATATGTATATAGTGAATATATATGTGACGCTGGTATATAAAAAAAAATTCATTCAAATTCTGAAATTACCAATACAAAATGTTGTGCCTATAAGCGGGCACAGGTATCAAAACCATAAACTAAAAAAAAATTATTTAATAACTATACATATGTATGTATATATGTGTATGTTTGTATTAAAAGCTTGCCGGTAGTACTATTGCAATTAATTCTATATAAATATCACTTGCTGTTATGTATGTATGTACCTAAAAAGCTTCGTAACACCAAAACAAAATTCGTATGGAAAACGAACAAAATTTAAAAAAAATTTAATTTTAAATATTGAAATATTATTTAAATATTTAATCTATCTAACTCTGAAACAATATATGTATATAGATTATTATTTATAGTGAATTTACGGATGCATTGGTTATACCTTCTAGACATTCGGCAACAAAACAAAAAAATTTTCCTGAGAACCTGCTAATACGTATGCCATACCCATGACAGAACCTATTACCTCACATGTAACACCTACTTAACATCACTATTGCAATTATTAGTGCTGTCAATATATAGTTCAAGTTGACAAATTCCCAGGACCGATGGTCTAAGTATATATCGAAAATTACAGCTATCGATTACCATGGTTTAAATTCTGCGCTTTTGACAACGAAGTCCGGCCTCATTAATATCAAGACCATAGTTTAAACCATAGTAAGTATCGGATAATTTCATGTATATAAGGCTATCCTGTAGGCTACATTACTGTACAAGTTTTACTACAGAACACTACATAAATACAAATGTCATATTAAAAGTAGATCGAGCAGAATTTCCCTTTTATGGATAATCCCACAAGGAAACCCTGTTACCATTCGTTGGGCGCCATTTGTTACTGTCCGTGTCTCTCCAGTTGCGGCAGGCTACTGGAAAGAGAATAGGCCGAAGGTGATAATTGGCCATAACATCTACTCGGCTGGATGGGTTCTTTCTCTTCCGGACAATAAACAAAAAAAAGTATTCATTTGTTTTCTATTCATCAGATGTTACTCTACTCTTACCACTTTCCGCCTATACCTGCCATCAAAACAAGGATCTTAAAAGTTGTACCGACCCTTTTGTCTACCCTCCCCGTATACGCTGTAAACGTATCCATGGTTACTGCCTGACCACCTTTTTTCTGCAATAACCCCTAATCTTCAGTTTTCTACTTTGCTTACCCTACATAGGTATCACGATGCATCCTACCACTTTTAAAAATTAAAGCTTTTTATTTCATGATTAAATTCACATTTACTTTAATGTTCTTCATTAATTATTTTATAACTAAACTTACTAGTTCGTAATTATATAGAGAACTCCATCTACAAATTCCACTACAAACAAAAAGGATAACAGAAACTTACGTGATTCGATCCAATCAAAGGATGGTTACAAAATTTACTACTTGGGTGGGTTTTTATAGATGTTGAGCGCTCAAAATCGTCGTCACCGGAATCACCTGTTCGTGGTTGTACTGGGTTTTTCTCTATACAACTGTAAAAGAAATTTTTCATTAATATTACAAATAGGTTTCTTAAGATACTATACAATTCAAAGCATATATTACAATAAGTCCTAAATTTAGTTAATATTTAGTATTCATTTTTTTTTCTGTAGGTACTTTAAATTATTTCATTAATATAAATCAATTTCAGGTTACATGAAAAATTTTGATTACATTACTTATCTACAATAGTGATATTTTCTTCATTTTATATTATGGCTTACGAACATACATATATATACACATGTATATATCCACACACATACAACTTTGAGTCTTTAGGTTATTCTGCTTCCTACTTTGGCTTCAAGTCTACAACATTTTCTTCACCTTACGAGTTGCTCGGTTATTCGGCCGTACCGCAATATGGCGCCATTATCGACATTGAAGTAGGCCAAGGCACATGTCTATGGCTTTACCCTTTCCTTTTGTCTTACCGTACTCTCTTCGTTTATCCTCGGTTTCTTCTAACACTATGGTGGCAAGATTAGGTGTCCGCAACAAGATTGTGGTTCCAAGGTGGTCAAAGGTTTCTTAGGTGCCGTTGTAGATACGGTAGGGAGCAAGTTGGTGGTATTTGTTTCTTTAGGACGATCAATGTCACTCCACTACTCTTGCACAACCAAAACCACGAAAAGCACAGTAGTGGCGACGACGTAGTAGACAAGACAAAATTTTATTGGATTGATATGGCTGACTTACAGATTGTTACCAACTTGTGTTCAATGGTGATTGCGCACACCTACCAAGCACACACAATCACACACCTTTCCAATACTCCTAAGTCACACTCTTTTTATACTGGGCCTTATTTCTTTTTTTTCTCGTCACCAGGCCACTTACATCAGCTCACCGCCTTTAGCACCACGTCAATCTAGTATACTTTTCACACCACAATTTTCCACTCCCGAGCCGTTTTCCACCAATTTCTTTTTCCTTTCAAGGCTCTACTGCGTACACCTACTATCCAGCGAATCTTTTTTTATCTCCACTAAATCTTGAAAAAAAAGATGTCGTCGAAGGAAAAAAAATGGATGCCGCTGTCAGCTTTAAGGGGTTACCAGATTAGCAGTATTTAGCTTGACGGATAATCAATCATTATCGGTCCCCTACCCCATTAACCAAACCGTAACAAAACCAAAAACTTTTCAGACCCTGGGATAGAAAAGATTTTGGGAAGACATATATTACTCTTTCCAGTCAACGTTGTGAACGTGGGGCTCGACCCACCATCGATTTTCACTAGCCGGGCTCATGGTCGTAGGTCCTTCGCGTGGAACATCCCAATGAGCTTCCCTTGCAAATTCTCTAACTTATACAAGTTTTTCCCCACCTTCAAATGTATTCGAGCCTTGACATACTTCGGTGCCAACTTTGCGTTAAACGCATTGCCAAGATCACTAAGTTGGAAATTGCGACGAAATATTTCTTGTCCCGGGAGGAATGAAATTTTCCTTGCACGCAGATTATATGTTTTAGCGCCCTTTTCGTATGCCTTCTTTAGATTCTTACGGACTGCCTCGTCAATAATCTTCATTGTGTCTGACTTTATTAGTACCTCTAGTTCGACATCATCTACTGCATGTAACCTATGTAAAACTGGATAGGCGGATCCATGGACAATCATCTGCCTTCCAAACAATGCAAAATAGGGGGACATGTTGATAGCTGAGTGTACAGAGCTTCGCAACGACAAGGTTATTGAGTGTAAGTGTTCATCCCAAGTGGAGTGGTTATCACCAACATATGATCTGATGGCTGCCAATATTGAGCGGTTAACTCGCTCCGACGCGTTGTTCTGTGGAGCATAAACACCTGTAAAGATTTGTTTCACAGCATATTGTTTGCAAAACCCTGCAAACTCTTTACCAGTAAACTGGCATCCATTGTCGCTGTGAATGCACTCGGGTACTCCAAAGGTAGAGAAGACCTGCTTCTTCATGAACTTAATAATCTCGGTAGCAGTGGCTCTTCTTAGCGGCTGTGTGAAGACAAATTTTGAAAAACTATCTAGACATACTAAAATATACGCATTCCCCATTCTCGAACGAGGGTATGGCCCAAGAAGGTCCACGAAAAACTTTTGAAAAGGTCTTTCTTTGTCACTGGGGCTACCCATAAGAGGTCTGGTTACAAAATTGGGCGACTTAGTAGTCTTGCAAACTGGGCAATTCGTCACGAATGTCTTTACTTGGGTTGCCATCTGAGGCCAGTAATATTTTTGACGCAACCTACACAGGGTCTTGGAAATACCTCCATGGGCAGCCTGAGGAGGATTATGCGCCGACTCAATTAAAGACTCTGTCAAGCCATTGGGTACCCATAATTTCCACGCTAGTGTATTGTTCATATCGCCCCCCTGGGCAAAATCCATTTTTCTAAACACATATTTCCCTTTTACCTTTACTCCTGGTAAGATCTTGCTATTGGTGCTAATGTTAGTGTGGAGGTCAGCATAATCCGATTCCTCAAATTCTGGAGCTTCTAGATCCACTTCCAATATGCAACTCTCAGCTAGACTCAACTCATCCGCAAATGCCCGAGAAAGAGCGTCTGGTACCACGTGCTCGCTCCCTTTGCGATGCTCAATTTCAAAATCATACGCAGCGAGCGACAAGCTCCACCTCGCGAGGCGTCCGGAGAGATCCTTCTGTTGCATCAACCACTTCAGGCTAGAGTGGTCTGTTATGATTTTGAACGGGAGCATCTCAATATACGGTCTGAATTTCTTAACCGCGCTTACAGCGGCCAGACACTCTAACTCGGTCACCGAGTAGTTCCTCTGTGCCTTATTGAGTTTTTGAGAATGGAAATATATGGGCCTCTCTACTCCGTCGTCATCTACCTGACATAACACCGCACCGATTCCCGTACTTGAGGCGTCACACTGAATTATGAAGGGTTTCTGGTAATTTGGATGCACAAGTACAGGTGCAGTACATAACGCATTTTTCAACTGGTCCATAGCCTCTAAGGCACTAGTAGTCATCTCGAACTTTTTATTCTTTTTCAACAAATCTGAGAGGGGAGCACTTATAGTCGAAAAATCTTTGACAAACTTTCGATAGTAATTCGCAAGTCCCAGAAATCGTCGCACCTCCCTCGCAATCCTAGGTACCTGAAAATTTTTTATCGTGCTCACCTTCTCATCTGTTGCCTGAATCGAACCGTTCCCTATCAAAAACCCTGAGTAATTCACCTGTCGCATACAGAATCGAGACTTCTCCAAATTTATTGTAAGACCACTTTTATGAATATTTTTAGCAACCTGTTCCAACAATGCCATATGCTCGTCAAATGTTTGGGAGAAGACCAGAAGATCGTCTAGATATACGAATACTCGTTCTTTCAATTGTGCAGGAATCACCAGATCCATCAATCACATCATGGTCTGGGGCGAATTACATAGGCCAAACGGCATTACAGTGAATTGGTAGAGATGTCTACCCGCGACTGTAAATGCGGTCTTTTCCTTGCTAGCTTCCGACAATGGCACTTGCCAAAAGGCGTCCTTTAAATCAATGGCCGAGATAAAAAATGTATCCGATAGTCGCATCAGGAGACCCTCAATATGGGGAATTGGATAGGCGTCTTTACAAGTCACCTCATTCAGACTGCGACTATCCAAACATACGCGTGTTTTACCGGGCTTAACCACAGTAGCCACAGGAGACGACCAAGGGCTCTTACTCTCTTCGATAACACCCAATTCTAGCATCCTATCCAATTCTCCGTACAGAAGAGCCTCCTTTGCAGGCGATATCGGATAATGCCTTTGTTTGATAGGAGTAGCGTCTCCCGTATCTATATGGTGTTCTATCAGGTGCGTCCGTCCAAGTCCTAATTTACAAAACGATGGAAACTTCTGCTTCACTCGTTCTACTGTCTTACTCTGGTCAGGTGTCAATGAATTGGCATTGGAGTCAGAGTTGGATTCCGACGTTGAAATTTCCGACAGTAGAAAATTGTTCAAGCCAAACAGAATCCAAAAGTCAAAACCAAGATATAAGGACTGAGTCAGTTTAGGTGCTACGTACAGGGTTACACGCTTGGTCTCCCCTCGATAGGTTATATAGGTTTCAATTTTTCCAATTTCAGCTCGCTTTGAATTCGTCTAGAAATCGCGGTCTCGATTTCCACCGAAACATTCGTGGCGCTAGCCTGCCCTTGATTTTCCATGTTTTTGAGCCCTGCCTGTGTATCGACAAGGGTACTGTTTTCAAAAGAATCACTGTCTTTGTCACTTCCGAATCGGGAAGAGTCCACGCCGCTAAATCCCTCTAAAGGAGTTTGGTCCGCCCAAGACTCGTCAGCCCGTATGTCACTACTATCTTCCTCGCCTAACTGTTCCTTAACCGATGAGCGCGTCACCCGTTTCATTAAAATTACAACAAGCTGCCAAATACGACTTCCCGAAGTTCAAGAATACCGAACTGATAAATATGATGGATATAAGATATGGGTATTTACTATATAATTTTTTTTTTATATATATATGTGTATATAGTGAACATATATGTGACGCGGGTATATGAAAAAAAATTCATTCAAATTCTGAAATTACCAATACAAAATTTTGTGCCTATAAGCGGGCACAGGTATCAAAACCATAAACTAAAAAAAATTATTTAATAACTATACATATGTGTGTATATATGTGTATGTTTGTATTAAAAGCTTGCCGGTAGTACTATTGCAATTAATTCTATATAAATATCACTTGCTGTTATGTATGTATGTACCTAAAAAGCTTCGTAACACCAAAACAAAATTCGTATGGAAAACGAACAAAATTTAAAAAAAATTTAATTTTAAATATTGAAATATTATTTAAATATTTAATCTATCTAACTCTGAAACAATATATGTATATAGATTATTATTTATAGTGAATTTACGGATGCACTGGTTATACCTTCTAGACATTCGGCAACAAAACAAAAAAATTTTCCTGAGAACCTGCTAATACGTATGCCATACCCATGACAGAACCTATTACCTCACATGTAACACCTACTTAGCATCACTATTGCAATTATTAGTGCTGTCAATATATAGTTCACGTTGACAAATTCCCAGGACCGATGGTCTAAGTATATATCGAAAATTACAGCTATCGATTACCATGGTTTAAATTCTGCGCTTTTGACAACGAAGTCCGGCCTCATTAATGTCAAGACGATAGTTTAAACCATAAGTCCTAAATTTAGTTAATATTTAGTATTAATTTTTTTTTCAATTTCAGGTTACATGAAAAATTTTGATTACATTACTTATCTACAATAGTGATATTTTCTTCATTTTATATTATGGCTTACGAACATACATATATATACACATGTATATATCCACACACATACAACTTTGAGTCTTTAGGTTATTCTGCTTCCTTCTTTGGCTTCAAGTCTACAACATTTTCTTCACCTTACGAGTTGCTCTGTTATTCGGCCGTACCGCAATATGGCGTCATTATCGACATTGAAGTAGGTCAAGGCACGTGTCTATGGCTTTACCCTTTCCTTTTGTCTTACCGTACTCTCTTCGTTTATCCTCGGTTTCTTCTAACACTATGGTGGCAAGATTGGGTGTCCGCAACAAGATTGTGGTTCCAAGGTGGTCAAAGATTTCTTAGGTGCCGTGGTAGATACGGTAGGGCGCAAGTTGGTGGTATTTGTTTCTTTAGGACGATCGATGTCACTCCACTACTCTTGCACAACCAAAACCACGAAAAGCACAGTAGTGGCGACGACGTAGTAGACAAGACAAAATTTTATTGGATTGACATGGCTGCCTTACAGATTGTTACCAACTTGTGTTCAATGGTGATTGCGCACACCTACCAAGACACACAGTCACACACCTTTCCAATACTCCTAATTCACACTCTTTTTATACTGGGCCTTATTTCTTTTTTTCTCGTCACCAGGCCACTTACATCAGCTCACCGCCTTTAGCACCACGTCAATCTAGTACACTTTTCACACCACAATTTTCCACTCCCGAGCCGTTTTCTACCAATTTCTTTTTCCTTTCAAGGCTCTACTGCGTACACCTACTATCCAGCGAATCGTTTTTTATCTCCAATAAATCTTGAAAAAAAAGATGTCTTCGAAGGAAAAAAATGGATGCCGCTGTCAGCTTTAAGGGGTTGCCAGATTAGCAGTATTTAGCTTGACGGATAATCAATCATTATCGGTCCCCTACCCCATTAACCAAACCGTAACATTTTTAAGACGTTTTTTATTTATTGTATCTTCAATTATGAACTAACAATAAGCATTCAAATTTTAATCTAAAGTATAATTATTAGGCCAAACCAATGTTGGACATAAACTAAGTGATAGTTATTAATAATCATAAGTAGTGATAAGAAAAAAAATATTTTTAAGCAGCTGCATCTGGAGTGTTGTTTATTAGAGCCGTTGTATCTTTTTTTTAAGCGGATGTGTCCAGTAAAGTTCAATATTTTACGAGCAAGCGGATTAGGATGTGACTCGAGTTTTGTTAGGTATTTGCCTGCGTATTTTGCGATTTCTTCATTCACTAGTGTCATATTAAAATCGCGATGTATATTTGAATTTTGGTGTACAGGAGCCGACGTTATCAAGCGTAAAATTTTGTTTTGCCTTCGTTGGATTTTCTCAACATTTGAAGCTGTTGCAGTGCCCCATAGCTGAATTCCGTAACACCATATTGGCTTTAAAAGCGACAGTCTAGGCTGAGTGTTGAATTCCTACCAATAAGCCAATGTACCTGAGTTAATTTAAGTTTCATTTGTGATAGCTTAGAATCAGTGTGGAGTTTCCATGTAAGTCGTCGATCAAGGTGTATACCAAGATATTTCACATGTGAATGTTGAGGAACAGCTTGATTGTTAATCCGAATGGTTCCTCCATTCGTAAGGTAAATGTTAGATGAACACACTTTTGTTCATTTACCTTAATTCTCCATAAGTTTAACCATAGCTCCATCTGGCTTATGTGTTCCTGGAGTTTGCGGGATACCTCATCAGGGTTTTCGTTCATACTAAGGCAGGCTGTATCGTCGGCAAATGTGGAAGTATGGATACTACTGCTCATAGGCATATCACAAGTATAAATCAAATATAAAACTGGCCCCAGTGAACTCCCCTGGGGCACACGGGATGAGATAGTTTCAGGCTTACTCGTAAAGTCTCCTTCCTTAACAGTGAACTTACGGGAAATAATGTAACTTTCCAAAAGATTCAAAATGTAAGTAAGTCTTCAATTTTAAAATTAGGCCTTCATGCCACACTTTATAAAATGCCTGGGAAATGTCAATAAACAGCGCAGAACAATACTTTTTTTTTCTTTAAAAGTTCCTCTTATAAATTGAACCAATCTGTGAGTTGGTTCAATGGTGCTATGCTGACTTCTAAAACCAAATTGATGGTCAGGTATCATTCAAGGAATCATTTTAACCTTGGCAAGCTTCCAGCTGTATGGATAATACTCCAGTCGTAAAATGGCATTAAAAATTAATAACAAGATTCTCACTGCAATACGAGGCAACTTCATCAGCATCTGGTTACTAGTTCCATCAATACCCGGAGCTTTCTTCGGGTTGAGTTCAGCAATTAATTTTTGTAAATCACGCGTCTTAAACTTAATGTGTTGAGGAGGTAGAGCGACTACACTCGGCAAATCAGCAACACCAGTGCATATGTTTGGCTTAAGAGCAGATTTTAAGTGCTCAGCAAATATGTTACCTTTTTCAGTATCGCTTCTTGCCCAACCTCCAGTAGATGTGCGTAGAGGTGGCCTATACTCAACGGGTGTTTTAAGCTTTCTAGCAGCGCGCCACAAGGAGTAATTAGATTCTGGTGTGACATCAAGACCTTCCAGATAATTTTTAAGAGATGCAGTTTTTTCAGATGCAAGCAACTCTTGGAGTCGTTTAGTGCACTCTTTAAATCTGATTTTATTTTGTGATGATCTGTACTGTTGCGATTCCCTTCTAGCTCTTCTTTTTTCCCGTACGAGACGTTCAATGTCTGTAGAATAAATTTTATTAAACCCAGTCTGCGAATGGGAGATAGTGGCATGTTCAGCAGCCTGTTTAGTATTCTCGCTGAGATTGGCAATGTTAGATTCAATATCATCGGATGTTCTAAGCGTAATGTTTTCCGTACAATGACTACTGAGATATTTTTTGAACCCCAGCCAATTAACACGATTGATCATCTTCACATATGGGTCAGGTAAGTTACTTCTTAATGGGCTACAAATTGTAATGATCGTTGGCGAGTGATCGGACGAGAGATCAAAAGAAGCTTGAACCTGAATTAAATCCCTAGAGAATTTTTTATGACACCAAAATCTATAACATCCGGAATTTTTTGTATGTCAGTAGGCCAATAAGTGGGCTCCCCACTCGAAATGACATCCAAGCCCATTTTTGAAATTGTGTTGAACAATGCTCGACCTCTGGGTGTAATAAGACGCGAACCACAAAACGTATGTTTTGCATTCTAGTCGCCAGCTGCTACAAAACGAGGTCCAAGAGATTTGTAGAAATTTTCGTATTGATCTTCAGTGATTGAAAATCTGGGAGGGGAGTAAATTGATGATATCACGAAGTTTGTATCAAAACTTTCAATGCCAATATTTGTTGCTTGTAAGTGTTCTTCACAAATGTTGTCAATAATATAGTGCTTAAGTCTTGACTTTATTAGAATCGCTGATCCACCGCATGCTCTTCCTCTAGAGTCCTTTGAATCATATAAGGTGTAGCCATAAATTTTAAAAATGCTTCTCGAAGTCAAATGAGTCTCAGAGACTAGCATTACAACAATATTTTTTTCCGTGAGGAAGTGCTCGAGTTCATTTTTATGTTGGCGAATGCCGTTTGCGTTCCAGAAACATATTTTTAACATATTCATGGCTTGTCAATTAATGCTTGAAGCAGTGTATTCTGCATTCGAAGCATTTCCTGCATCATGCTAGTCATATTTGTTGTAAAATTGTTTAAAGTTTGCACCAAATTGTCAATAGTAGCTTCAAGGCGATTGAAATTAAAGGTTGAATTTGTATTTGTTGAATTATTTGCCGGTGAAATATTTTGTGTGGGAATAGAACTAGACCTAGCAGCATCTGCATACGATACACGTGAAGTAACTGGTTGGCTCATTTGCGCAGAAGTGGCGGAGGAAGCGTTTACTGTTTAAACTGGAACTAATTTAGGTTTTTGCACCATAGCCTGCTTGACGAAACAGTACGCAGGACAACCTCTATAGTTAGCGGTGTGGTTACCTCCACAATTACTGCATTTTTTTCTGCTTGATCGTTTGGTTTAGTTCAACTAGCAGTACCGTGCAATTCACCGCAGATAACACAAACTGTAGGTAATTTGCAGTTAGTTTTTGTGTGACCATATTCTTGGCAATTATGGCACTGTACTGTGCCATAATTGTGATTTTTCGATATAAGAGGTATTTTAGGTTATAAATTGGATGTGTCTCGTTTTTTTAAACTTTATATCATTCGGCGCCATTTCAACGCTGACTTAATTGAAGAAGTACCAGGCAATTCAAATGTTAACAAAACACTAGTTGGCATTGGCAAAGCGAAGTTGAACGCTGACGAAAAATTGGATTTGCCGTTAGAAAAATACTATCACCAGATTTTTTATTTTTATTGTTTTTATTAAGAGCTTCAGAACTCACAGTAAAATAAGCATTTCTGCCGTTATAACTCACTTAAAAATTTTTTTCCTTTGAGGTACCCATAAGGAGTACTATTCCTCAAGGGTACTTTGTTTGTGTTTTTTTTTTGTTTGCGGTTTTTTTTTGTTTTTGTTATTTCTACTATGTAAAAATATTAGCAAAGCAATAAAGCTTATCTATTACGAATAATATGTACTACGAACATTTTTTTTTGTATAATGTTTTGTTTGTTTAGTAAGTATTTAAGAAAAATTCCGCTAATCGACTATTCACTATGAAGGTACAACGAGAACTGTAAAAAAACTGTAAAAAAAATAATTTATTTTACGATCGGGATCGGGATTACAAAATCCCGAATCCCGGGATTTCCAAAAATCGATCGCGATTGGCATCCCTAGTGCTTAATCATAAAGTCAACCATAATTCAAAGCATTAGCATAGCTTTTCATGCAACAGATTCGAACAGCTGACACATTTACCTTTACAGTTCTACATTTACAGTCGGGTAATTCTGCCTTAAAGGCTGTAAATGTAGAACTGTAAATGTAAATGTGTCAGCTGATCGAATCTGTTGCATGAAAAGCTATACAAACGCTTACCTGACTGAAATCGCACGTAAATGTAACGTCTGAACCTTCAGAAAATAGAATTTCATGACGACGTTACGTAACATTTGTAGACAGTGATGGGATGTACATATGTATATTGAGCGAGAGTGTGGCACAATAGCCCTGATTTGGTACTT
This sequence comes from Tachina grossa, assembly GCA_949987645.1. NCBI lineage: Eukaryota > Metazoa > Arthropoda > Insecta > Diptera > Tachinidae > Tachina > Tachina grossa. The sequence continues at coordinate 89,005,241 of OX465278.1, forward strand.
TTGTTTCTTTTAATAATTTAAGCTTTTGAGTGGTTTGTATACGTACATGGCATATTTAATAAATTTATTTTTCTAAAAAAGTTTTTTTTATAAAATCTAACCAGAGTTTGGCAATCGTATGTGTTTATTTTTTGTTAATATACATACATACACCTATAAAATATACATACATATGTGCGTGCAAACATACATTCAAGCGTACAAAAAACAATTTTTATTTAAAAATAATACCAATAAAAATAGGTATGTATAATCATAATAATTATAAATGATAATAAAAATATAAATATTTTTTATAATTATAATACGTTGTAATGTAAATATCTATACACGGGTATGAAGCTTAAATTATAATTTCACTAAATGTCAAAGTCATTACAATGTTTGTAAGTATAAAATAATGATTTGACACCATTTAAATAATTTTGGGTCTTTTTCCATGCAATCAAAAGTAATGTGAAGATGTTGAACTCTCATCAATGTTTCGAAAAGCTGTTTTCCATTTTATATGATTTTTTTATACTGATAAACACCCAGTAAACAAAAAGTCCTGTATATGTACATGTGTATGTATTTTTGTTAAAAAAATATACATATGTATATTGTTTGTGAATAAAACCAAATTATTATGAGTAGGCACGAACATAAATAAGAAAAGGATAAAACGAGAAAGTGATGATTTGATTGAGGTGCTACTGCAAGCATACACATTCCTGGAAATTGAATAGCTTAATACTTCGTCTTTCCGATGAAGTTACCTAAAATCTGCTCTGGTAATGTACAATGACATAGGTATATTACTGTTGAGCGTTACGGCTGCTAATAATAATAAATAATTTTTAAAACCTCTAGGCGCATTTTCGTTCTAAAAGGTGTCTTATTTGAAAAACTCAATTAGTTTTTTCTAACAGGCTAAAACTTGCCATCAAAAGAAAGTAAATTAAAATAGTTTCAGCGAAATTATTAAAAAAATCTTGGATTAATTAAAACATTACTATTTTATATATTATTTACTTATAAGATCTAATAAATACATACATACTCGTGTGTATGTCCGTATACATATGTATGTACATTTCAATCAAAATGCATTTCAATATTATACATATATGAACTTTCGCGTTTGGCTTCAAATAACTCGCAATTTAAAATAAAAAATTGGTGTTTGCTGGGCACAATGCTATTAGTATGTATGTGTGTGTGCACAAAGAAGTTTTTTTTTTGTCGAAAACACATGACATGTTTTTAAGTATTCTCTAAGCACTCAAACGTTTACATTTACATTATATTTACATTTACCTTACATCTGCGATTTCTACAGTCGGGTAACGAAGCCTTTAGGGTCATAACCTTTTGCATTTTCTTTTTATTCTTAAAATAATATTGACCGCAAGATAGATCATTGGGAGAATGACGTCCAAATAAAGTTATTATATGTACATGTATATTATGTATTTAAATAATTGTTTATCTTATACCTATACATATGTATCTTGATGTGAGAACTTAAGCGTCCAATACGCCACTATAAACTATTGGATATTGGACACTTATGTAAGTTCTCACATGACGATATGTACGTAAAATTGAATTCCAAAACTCGCCACATCCAACGTGAAAAAAACGTTAAATAAAGTAAGTGTGCCATGTACAGTTTATGTCCTTTCGTTATTTTGTTGGATAGGCACATAGTAAATTTTTGCAAAAGAAAAAATATTTTACTTAAAACATATGTACATATGTATGTATATGTATAGCAGCTTAAAACATGTATAGCACGAGCAAGTTTTTAAGGTACGCACTTATTGTAGTGTTTTGGAATTAAATTTTCTTCAAGTAGCAAGTTGTGTTTCTCGCAAATTGTTTTAGTTTGTTCTACTTCTCGGTCTAAAGCTGGGATCACACGATTGGCACAATGTACCAATTTTCGTCGGCTCACTGAAATAAATTCATAAGTAATAGTGCTTTCACACTGACATGGTTTTAATAAAAGTTGGTTTTAACGTTAAAACCAACTGTTAAAACCTAGTTTTACCATACAAATTGTTTTTGTTAAAACCAAATTAAAACCATTTTTGAATTGGTTTTAAGTTGGTTTTATGAAATGCAACCTTGTTTTCGCTATGATAAATTCAGTGCTGCCAAGTTGAAATGACCGACAGCAGCTGACAATGTTTATGCCAGCGAATAACAATAGATGGCGCTTGAAACATTTTCAACGTAAAAATGGATGCAGCAGCAACAATAATCAAAAAATTATGGGAAAAATTTTTTTTTGGAAGGTAAACAAAGAAAATATTTTCATTGAACTCTGGAAAGTGAAAATAGACAATATGAATGCAATTCATCTGCGTATAAAAAAAGTTTATCTTATAATGTATTTGAGCATTTTTATTTCCAAGCACTTCTTCATTCTGTATAAAAAAATTTTATTTACAAAATATAAAATAATTTTCATTTTAGAGCGCATTGTGAAATATCTCAGTTTTTCATATTGACAAAAACTGTTGTTGTACAGTGTACAAATACACGCATTTCTGCAGGAGATTTATTTTATTTTGCGCAAAGTTCTTAGATAGCCTGTTAGTTAACACCTGAATTTAACAAACTTGCAGTGTGAATGCAAAATCAGCTGTTTCTGGTTTTAACGTTAAAACCAGGTTTTAACTTTCAGTGTGAAAACACTATAACAAAGTAAATTTGTTTTATTTCTCAACTAATTGAAATATAATTGTTTTATTTTTAAAAATACTTTATTGAGTGATGACATAAAACTAAAAAAGCTATTACAATTATGTATGCATTTACATATGTATATACTTAAGTTCTAAAATACATGGTTGTATTTATTGTGTATTACAGGAAAGATATATTTAGCATAGTACAGAGTATTAAAGGATTGTTATTATAACAACATCTCCCTTTTATATTTAAATTAATATTTTTTTTCAAAGGTATCTTTTAGGTAATTTAACAACTCTACCACTTATAGTTACTGTTATGTTTTCATTGTTTTCACCTACAATTGGATTTTCAATTACATTTTCATTTAACTCATTATTATTTTCATTTGATGTTTCATTAACATTCTCAATTAATTCTTTTTTATCAACTTCTTTTAAATTTTTACTAAGATTGATATTTATATTTTCAACATTTTCATTTCTATTCTCAATTTTCTCATTTATATTTTCACTTAGTTCTATGTTAATATTTTCGTTTCAGTCTACCGTATCGTCCTTTATATGTTGCCTATTTCGTCTGTAGGTTGAACCATCTTGATCCTGTATAATATATGACCTTGGTTCTTTTGCCCTATCTAATATAATACCCGGATTCCATACCGATGTTGGTGTTTTCTTAAACATTATCTTGTCGCCTACTTTAACGGATTTTAGTTTAACAGTTGATCTGTTAAAATATTTGGACATTTTTTCTTTTCTTTTATGAATTTGCTTTGCAATATTTGCCGTATCAATAAGAATTGGTTTGAGATTATCTGTTAGACATGGTAATTTCGTCCTCAAAACTCTGCCCATTAACATCTCTGACGGACTTGGCAGATTTCCTGTTTTAGTCGTTCTTAATTGCAGTAAAGCCGTGTAGGCGTCAGAAGAATCATCCCTACATTTATATAGCATTTTTTTAATTGTCTGTATCATACATTCGGCTAGGCCATTGGACCTAGGTAGATAAGGACTTGATGTTGCATGTTCTATTCCCCAACTCTTACAAAAATTTGAAAATTCAACTGAATTGAAAGTAGGCCCATTGTCAGATACACAAATAGCTGGTATACCATGTCTGGCATAAATATATGTAAGTTTTGTTATAACTAGGGTACTGCTATATCCTGAACTCAGTATCTCTATTTCTACAAAATTTGAATAATAATCGAAAACTAGTAAATACATTGATTTATTAAATTCAAACAAGTCAGCGCCCACTTTGTACCATGGAATGGTAACAATCTCATGAGCCAATAATTCCTCTTTTGGGTTTGAATTTTGCTATTTTTTGCAAACCTCGCAATTTGTTACCATAATGTTAATATCGTTATTGATATTTGGCCAAAAACTTGGTTCTCTAGCTAAATTTTGGCATCGTTGTATACCCATGTGACCTTCCTGCAAATATAACAGCATTTCTCGCCTAAGATTTTTCGGTATCACTATCCGATTGTTCATTAATATTAATCCATCTATTTCTGAAATTTCGTTCTTAATCTTACAGTACGGAAGTACCGCCTTATTTACTTTGGTTTTTTCTTTCGGTCACCCATTCCTAATATATTCATTCAAAATTTTAAATTCTTCGTCCGTTTTGGCCGCCTCCCTAATTTTTCAACCCTCATGTCCGGTAACCTATTTTGAGATATGATGAAATTACAATGTAAGTTAATCTGTTTATTTATTTCAATCAAAGTATTTTCTTTTAAAGGGGTTCTTGATAGAGTATCAGCAATAAAAAGATATTTGCCAGGTTTATAATATACTTTGATATTATAAGTTAACAAACGAAGCAAGAATCTTTGTAACCGAGCTGGTATTTTGTAAAGTGGTTTTTCAAATAACGATACCAGTGGCTTGTGATCGGTCTCAACCATCACACTTAACCCATATATATATTGATGAAATTTGGTACAACCAAACAGGATCGCAAACAATTATTTTTCAATCTGAACATAACTTGACTGGCACGCGGTTAATGATGCATAAGCAATTGGGTTATCGTCGTGCATAATTGTGGCTCCCACAGCAAATTTCAAAGCGTCTACAGATAATTTTATTGGTCTTTTTGGGTCAAAGTAAATCAGCACTGGTGAGTCTGTTAATTCACTTTACAAATTTAAAAATTCCTGATTCTGTTCATGATTCCATTGCCATTAAACATCTTTCTTAAGAAGTTCCCTTAAACATTTTGTTTTAGCCGATAATTTTTTATAAAGGAACCCAAATAGTTCACCATTCCTAAAAATCGTTGAAGCTCGGAAACATTCGATGGTACTGGCAACTCTATAAAATTGCTCTAACCTTGTCTGCATGCGGTTTAACACCTTCACTATTAAATATATGTCCGATAAATTTTATTTCTGTTTTTAAAATTTTCGACTTTTCTTTATTAAATTTCAACCCTACAGTTTTCCCCCCATTAGAATCAACAGTCAAGTTGTTCCTCAACATTCACATGTAAAATACCTTGGTATACACCTTGATCGTCGGCTTACATGGAAACACCATATTGACTCAAAGTTAACAGAAATGAAACTTAAAATAATTCAGATACATTGGCTGATTGGTAGAAATTCAACACTCAGTCTAGATTGTAAACTTTTCATATACAAGTCGATTTTGAAACCAATATGGTGTTACGGAATTCAACTATGGGGCACTGCCTCAGCTTCCAATGTCGAGAGAATCCAACGAAGGCAAAACAAAATTTTACGTATGATAACTTCGGCTCCATGGTACATCAAAAATTCAAATATACATCGTGATTTGAATATGCCACTAGTGATTGAAGAAATTGCAAAATACGCAGGCAAATATTTAACAAAGCTCGAGTCACATCCTAATCCGCTGGCTCGTAATATTTTGAACTTTACTGGAAACATCCGCCTTAAAAAGAGGGACACAAGGGCTCTTATACTTAACACTCCAGATGGGACTGCTTGAAAATATATTTATTTTTCCTTTTTGATTATCACTAGTTATGTATTATTTATAACTATCACTAAGTTTATCTCCGACTCTGGTCGGACCTAATAATTTTTTTTTATAGATTTAAGATTTGAATACTTATTGTTAGTTCACATATGAAGATGCACAGTTTAGACGAGACCTTATCTAAAGGTATCATCCAAAATCCGGAGTTTGCATCAAGACTGCTGAAATATTTTGAATTCGCCAATTTAGAACGGCATTCGTCAATGTTTGGAAAACTAAATCTTGGTTTTAATATCACTTTGTTAAAATTTCTCGGATCTAGGCATACTCGAAGACTACCATTAGCTTTTGTAACTATAACTATTGAGTTTACCCACTCAGTAGGCTCATTTTCTTTAATAATCATATTTAATCGTTCCATTCTGCTCAATTCCTTTTTTAAAGGCTCTAAAAGTCCTATTGTGATACGACGTGGTGGTTCCACTGTGGGTTTACTATTTTCAACAACTTTCAGATTACACTCTTTTTCAAGTTGACCTAGACCATTAAAAACTTCTTCATACTTTTCCAAAACTGAATGTATTTGTAAGGACCTTATGGTTTTGACAAGATTCATTTGAATTGCTAAGTTAAGACCGATAACATTTTTACAGTCCATGTCCAAAACGAAAAATTTATTGTATTAATTAACATTTTTGTGGTTAATATTTAAATCTACAGAGCCTAATACAGGAAGTTTTTCCCCACTAAATGTTAGTATATTATTATTAAAATGTTTATTAAGCTTACATATTTTCAACATACTTATAGTATTTTTGATAAAAGATTAGCTTGAGCGCCAGTATCTACCTGAAACCGGACCAATCTGTTGTTTATTGTCACTTCAATACTCCGTTCTTTAACGGCTTTCTCTTCGTTGTGGAATAAGGATCCAATAAATAAGTTGTCTTCATTTTGCACGACTTTTGCATATTTGTTGCTGCTGTAGTTTCTTTTGTTGTTGTTGTTGTTGTTTTTGTTATTCTTCAAGAAGCACAATTTTGCGAAATGATTTGACTTGCCGCACTCGTGACAATTTACTCCCTCTGCAGGACATTTTTTGTTTTTATGGTTTTGCCCACATCTATTGCATTTACTTTGTTCATTAGTTTTATTTTTATAGTTATGATTCATAGGTTTGTTGTCAATTTTTTTAAGCTGTGTACGCTAGCGTTGTTGATGTGAGACACGTGCTCAATTGTTGTAGCGTTTTTCCTGGCTGCCTCCATTCCTTTGGCTATTTCCAAAGCTTTGTCCCAATTTAAGTCTCCTTCTCCAAGAAGTTTCGGCTTAAATGCAGTTTAGCGAAGCAGCTCCAAACAAAATAAAAAGTAGCCTATATGATAGAAAATTTAAAAATAAGAAGAAAATATTAAATAAAAAAGTTAGCGGCGACGCCTATTTTCCGAGTTATGGGGCTCTGAACTTCGTATAGAAAACTTCCAAAAATCTCAACAAAAAAAATTTTTTTAACTTATCGCATAGGAAATTAAAAATATAAGAAAAAAAATTAAGAAAAAAATTAGTTACGACCATTATTTCTTGAGTTATTGGCCTTTAAAGTTTTTAGAAGACTGTGATTTCTGTATGCATTTCTGAATGCCGTGTCGGGAAACACCATGGTGGAGAAAATCCTTAAGCCTGTCCGAAGGCCGGCAGTGCAGGAAAACGCTATTTGGCAAGAAAACTTTGCAACGCAGAAAATCTTTATTAAGCTTCGCCGTGTCGGGAAACACCATGGTGGAGAAAATCCTTAAGCCCGGCCGAAGGCCGGCAGTGCAAGAAAACTTTGTTAGACAAGAAATCTTTGCAACGTAGAAAATCTTTATTAAGTTGCGCCGTATCGGAAAACACCATGGTGGAGAAAATCCTTAAGCCCGGCCGAAGGCCGGCAGTGCAGAAAAACTTTGTTAGACAAGAAATCTTTGCAACGTAGAAAATCTTTATTAAGCTGCGCCATGTCGGGAAACACCATGGTGGAGAAAATCCTTAAGCCTGGCTAAAGGCCGGCAGTGCAGAAAAACGTTATTAGACAAGAAAACTTTGCTACGCAGAAAATCTGTATTAAGCTGCTTTTAAATCATACCTGTTATATTAGGAAATGTAAGCCAGAACAACAGTTTTATATTAAAACTTTTTATTTTACAATTATCTACCACATATCAGAATTTTCTATGAAGACTTCAGAGGGGCTATAACTCGGGAAAATTGGGTCGAATCAATTTTTTTACTTAATTTTTTCTTATTTTTTTAATTTCCTATCAGATAAGCTATTTAATCTTTTTTTGGGATATTTTGTAGTTTCCGTAAAAAATTTCAGAGCCCCACAACTCGGAAAATAGGCGTCGCCACCAAGTCTTTTATTTAATATTTTTTTCTTATTTTTCAATTTCCTTCACGTAGGCTACTTTTTATTTTGTTTGGAGCTGCTTCGCTAAACTGCATTTGTTCCGAAGTTTCTCTTTTATTTTCATAAAATGTTGAGAGAATCCACAAATAAGGATATCTTTAACCAACCCCTCACGAATTTCGCCAAATTCGCAAGTGTTACTTATACTTTGGAGTGCTGTTGCATACTGTACAATAGTCTCACCATGTTTTTGTTTGCGAGTAAAAAACATGTGACGTTCCATTGCTGCGTTTTTTTTTTTTTGAACAAAATAATTTTCCAATTTTTGCCATAACTCATCATATTTTATTACATCAATGTCCATAGCGAATGAGTTTACTATTTGTAAAGCTGAGCCACCCATGTGGTGTAATAGCAACGCTACTTTCCGCGACTCTGGTTGAGTCTCCAGAGCAGATGCTCGCATGAGAATTTTAAATTTGCGACTCCAGTCTTTCCATTCTGCAGCTAAATTCTCCGCATTAGTGTTAAAAGGCTCCATCATCGTTGAGAATGACATTTGCTCCTTAATCTCACTTGGTTTTATAGAACTAGGAGAAGTCATTTTTTTATTTGTTTTATATTAAAAGTCCTTTTTATTTATAAAGATTTTACTTTTCTTATATTTTATGGTCTTCTGCTTATTTTTATTTAACAAAATTTTTTATTTACACCTCTGATTTCACTTATTTTTATAGTTTTAATTTTTGCACGTGGATTAACTTAAAGACGGAACTAACCTGACACCATGTTTTATGTTTAAAAATACTTTATTGAGTGATGACTTAAAACTAAAAAAGCTATTACAATTATGTATGTATTTATTGTGTATTATAGGAAAGATATATTTAGCATAGTACAGAGTATTAAAGGATTGTTATTATCACTGTGGGTAACTATACAGATATGTCACCACATTGCATTAGTAATAAAGCCATATAGACTTATTCAAGAATTAATTAATTAATAATGTCATTTTGGCTTATGACTCTATCGCAGTGAGCCGACGAAAATTGGTGAATTTGTGCCAATCGTGTGACCCTGGCTTAAGGGCGTTAAGGAGTAGAATGGATCAATATTATTTTTATTATTACTATGATGCTTTCTAAAACATCAGATTAAAGATTTACAGCCTTATTTATTGTTGAAAGTAGATGGCAACCATATACAACATGTATGTTACTAGATTATTCTAGCTTTGAATTATTTGTCATAATATAATATAGCTATTTTTCATATTTTCATTCCTCTTTAAAACTTTGAAAAGCAAAGACTATTTTCTGATTTTAACTTTTTATACTTCAAATAATAAAAACGTATTTAACATAAACATATTTTAAATAAATAAATAATTAAAATTAACAGGTTATGGGCCCAGGAGCGTAGCCGTGAAGTATAAAAAGTTTTTATTACAAAGGATTAGATAAAATAATCAGAATGAGCAACTTATTTCATATCGAAAAGTTGGATGACGTCAACTTTGAAGCTTGGTCTGTGCAGATGAAAAGCGTTCTTGTGCATAGTGGCTTTTGGCGTATGGTCTGTGGTGTTAGCAAAAGGGAATCAGCAGAAAGTGCAGAAGCTAAGGCAAAATGGGACTCTGATGAGTGTAAAGCCAACGCAGTTGGGTTATATCAAAAATGCTAAAACGTCAGCAGAAGCGTGGGAAAAATTAAAAATCACATATCAACTAAAGGGTCCGATACAAAAGGTGTCTCTTTATAAGCGTCTGCTTAGCCTACAAATGTCCGAAGGTGGTAAGGTAATGGAACATTTGAAAACATTTGCAGAAATCACGGAAAAGCTTGCCGAAACAGGTATAGAAATGCAGGAAGAGCTGATCGTAATAATGCTGTTATCCAGTCTCCCTAAAGAATATGAAAACTTCGTGATTACAATGGAGACGCGAGATACAATGTCAGGATTAAATTTTCTAAAACCGAAAATTATTGAAGATGCTGAGCGTCGTAGAGAAAAACCAGAAGAAGAAGCATGTAGTCAACAGGCTTTTAATGTTAATTCTACACACAAACAGAAAAAGAAAAACAATAGCAACATCAAAAAACCTTTCAAAGGAAAGTGCTATATTTGTGGGGTAGCCGGTCATTTTGCTCACCAATGTGACAAAAAGAAAAAGCAACAGCAGGTATTGACTATGCTGGCAGCAGCTGAATCTAGAGGAAAACAAAGCGCATAGTATGTAGACAATGGAGCAACTTCTGACATGTGCAACGACAGGAAAATGTTTGTGCGTTTTTAAGATCATAAGGAGCAAATAGCGTTAGCTGGAAACAAGTATATTACAGCAACTGGAAGAGGTGATGTATTTCTACAACATGACAATTTCGATCTGAGTTTCCAAAATGTACTATATTCTCCTGAGTTACAGGGAAATTTTATCTCAGTCAGTAAAATCGTCGACAGAGGTTTGACAATAAAATTTCAGGCTCGTCAGGCAATTGTTAGAAGACCAGACCGTACAGTCGTATTTGTGGCCAACCGAGAGAATAGTTTGTTCGTTGTAAAAAATTATACAGAGAAAGCATTTGCTTTGAATGACACAATGGATGATGTTTGGCACAACAGGTTTGGCCACTTGAATTACAAAAGCTTAACCGATTTATCTCAAAAGGGCATGGTGGATGGCATGCATATTAGTGGCAACAAAACTAATTGTAAGACGTGTATGATGTGTAAAATTCATGCATAACCATTTCCAAAAGAAAGTGAACATGTATCAACGGAATTGTTGCAATTAGTACATTCCGACGTTTGTGGCCCATTTAGAACTAAATCAGTTGGTGGAGCCAAATATTTCATACTTTTATCGATGACAAATCGATAAAAGTCTACGTATTTTTCATGAAGGCAAAAAGTGAAGCTTTACAGAAGTTGCACCTTCATCAAATTGACGTACGTACAGCATATCTTAATAGTGATTTACACGACGAGGTTTACATGCGTCAGCCACAGTGCGTGGTAAATAAGCATCATCCGAACAAAGTTCTACGGCTTAATAAGGCATTATATGGACTGAAACAGTCAGGCAGGGAATGGAATGCCAAACTCGATGGAGTTTTGAAAAAATTTGGTTTTAACCAAAGTGATGGTGATCCATGTCTCTACCAATCTGATCATAATGGTAATTTAGTATTAATTGCCGTATATGTGGACGACCTTGTTATTGGGTGCAGGAAAAAACCCTTGTTTTAGATGTAAAGAAACAGACATGTGAAGAATTTAAGGTTTCTGATAAAGGAATTTTAAGAGAGCTATACGATTGAGTCAAACGTAATATATTAAAGATATGCTAAAACGATTTGATATGGATAATTGTAAATCAGTTTCAGTTCCACTAGATGCAGGATATCAAGTGCAATGTACAGATGATTGTGAAAAAGTTGACCATCAGCTTGCAGTTCTCGTGGTACCTTCATAGCGAACAGTCGATTAGCGGAATTTTTCTTACTTACAAAAAATTAAACAAACAAAAAATATTTGTACATACTGTCTTTAATAAATAAGCTTTATGCTTTGCTAATATTTTTACATAGTAAAAATTACAAAAACAAAAAAAACCGCAAACAAAAAAAATTAAACAAAGTGATATTGAGGAATGCTATATATGTGTACCTCTAAACAAATAAACAATCATAAATAACAAAAACAAAAAAAGACCGCAAACAAACAAAAAAACAGAAACGAATATCCCTTGAGGAATTCTTTGTATGAGTGCCTCAAATACAAAAAAATTTGAAGTGAGTTCTAACGGCAGAAATGCTTATTTTACTGTGAGTTCTGAAACTCTTAATGAAAAAAATATAAATAATAAATCTGATGAAAGTCTTTTTTTAACGTCAAAGTCAATTTTTCGTCAGCGATCAACTTCGCTTTGTCCAATGCCAAATAGAAATGATGCATTAACATTACAGTTGCCTAGTACTTCTTCATATAAGCCAGTAATATCATCCCCTTCATGCTCGTGTTCATCACTTAACAAAGTTATCACTACAGATAACAGCGGCTCGAAACTCAAGGTACAAGTCGGAATGGACAGATATATAACCGTGGTAAAGCGTGGGCAAAGCCCGAATTCTTCAAAAATTTTCATCTGCTCCAAAAATGTCTAGGGATAACAGCGCAGCCTCAACTAATCGCCAAAACCGCTTTAAAATTTTGCAAGATGACAACGACAAACCCGAGGTATCCTCGAATAAAATATCCAAGCCGCCACCAATCTATTTGAGACAAAAAATTTCAAATGCCCTTATTAAAAAATTAATTTCGGTCATTGGTGAGAATAAATTTCACATTGTTCCAATAAAACGTGGCAACATCGATGAAACTAAAGTCCAAATTTATGACGAAAAAGATTTCCGAAAAATGGTTGCTGAATTTGAAAAAAATAAAACAAGCTTCTACACATACCAGCTTAAGAGCGCTAAAGGCATGCAGATCGTATTGAAGGGCATAGATTCTTATGTTGTTCCCGAAGAAATAAAAGATGCACTCTTCCTCCAGGGGTTTAAGGTAAAAAATGTATCTAACATAATAAGCAGAGAAAAGGTACCCCAACACTTATTTCGTGTTGAACTGGAGCCGAATGATATACAGTTGAAACAAAAAACGAGACTCATCCTATTTATAGCCTAAAATACCTTTTATACAGAAAAATCACAGTTGAAGAGCCACACAAGCGTTCAGGTCCCGTGCAGTGCCATAATTGCCAAGAATATGGCCATACAAAAACATACTGCAATTTACCCTCTGTTTGTGTTGTGTGCGGTGAATTACACGGCACTGCTAGTTGCAATAAGCCAAAAGATCAAAGTGATAAAAAATGCAGTAATTGTGGAGGTAATCACACCGCTAACTACAGAGGTTGTCCTGTGTACTCTTTCGTAAAGAAGACTATGGTGCAAAAACCTAAATTAGCTCCAGCTCAATCAGCAAACGCTTACTCTGCCACTTTTGCGCAAATGAGCCAACCAATTACTTCCCGTGTATCGTATGCAGATGCTGCTAAGACAAATTCAATTCCCACACAAAATGTTTCCCCGCCAAATAATTCAAAAAATATTGACGCAAGCTTTAAGTTTAATCGCCTTGAAGCTACTATTGAAAATCTGGTGCAAACTATAAACAATTTTACTCTGTGGCGCTTAGTCCCAATTTACACTATGCAAGTATTATTGCTAAGCTGATTAGTTTGTTAGGAGAGAGAGAGACGGGGGGAAAAGAAACGTTTCTGTTCCCCTCGTCTCTCTCTCTCCCTAAAACTAATCAGCTTAGCAATAATACTTGCATAGTGTGATTTGGGACTTAGTAGTACTGAGGCGGAATATATGGCCGCTTCTGACGCCGCAAAAGAGGCAGTATACTTGCGGAAACTTTTAATGGAGCTGGGTTATTCTAAAGGCGAACCACTAATTTTGCACATTGACAACCAAGGGGAGCACAAGTTAGCAGAAAATCCAGTCTACCATAAGAGAAGCAAGCATATCGATATAAAGTACCATCATATAAGGGAGGTCATCCGGGACAATGAAATTACTTTGCAGTATTGTCCAACGAATGATATGGTGGCGGATATCTTAACTAAAAATTTATCGAAGATAAAACATAACAATTGCGAATATTTAATGAAAATAAATTAATATTTTTAAATTGTAAAGTTACATCCACGTTGAAGGGGCGTGTTGAAAGTAGATGGCAACAACATGTATGTTACTAGATTATTCTAGCTTTGAATTATTTGTCATAATATAATATAGCTATTTTTCATATTTTCATTCCTCTTTAAAACTTTGAAAAGCAAAGACTATTTTCTGATTTTAACTTTTTATACTTCAAATAATAAAAACGTATTTAACATAAACATATTTTAAATAAATAAATAATTAAAATTAACAGGTTATGGGCCCAGGAGCGTAGCCGTGAAGTATAAAAAGTTTTTATTACAAAGGATTAGATAAAATAATCAGAATGAGCAACTTATTTCATATCGAAAAGTTGGATGACGTCAACTTTGAAGCTTGGTCTGTGCAGATGAAAAGCGTTCTTGTGCATAGTGGCTTTTGGCGTATGGTCTGTGGTGTTAGCAAAAGGGAATCAGCAGAAAGTGCAGAAGCTAAGGCAAAATGGGACTCTGATGAGTGTAAAGCCAACGCAGTTGGGTTATATCAAAAATGCTAAAACGTCAGCAGAAGCGTGGGAAAAATTAAAAATCACATATCAACTAAAGGGTCCGATACAAAAGGTGTCTCTTTATAAGCGTCTGCTTAGCCTACAAATGTCCGAAGGTGGTAAGGTAATGGAACATTTGAAAACATTTGCAGAAATCACGGAAAAGCTTGCCGAAACAGGTATAGAAATGCAGGAAGAGCTGATCGTAATAATGCTGTTATCCAGTCTCCCTAAAGAATATGAAAACTTCGTGATTACAATGGAGACGCGAGATACAATGTCAGGATTAAATTTTCTAAAACCGAAAATTATTGAAGATGCTGAGCGTCGTAGAGAAAAACCAGAAGAAGAAGCATGTAGTCAACAGGCTTTTAATGTTAATTCTACACACAAACAGAAAAAGAAAAACAATAGCAACATCAAAAAACCTTTCAAAGGAAAGTGCTATATTTGTGGGGTAGCCGGTCATTTTGCTCACCAATGTGACAAAAAGAAAAAGCAACAGCAGGTATTGACTATGCTGGCAGCAGCTGAATCTAGAGGAAAACAAAGCGCATAGTATGTAGACAATGGAGCAACTTCTGACATGTGCAACGACAGGAAAATGTTTGTGCGTTTTTAAGATCATAAGGAGCAAATAGCGTTAGCTGGAAACAAGTATATTACAGCAACTGGAAGAGGTGATGTATTTCTACAACATGACAATTTCGATCTGAGTTTCCAAAATGTACTATATTCTCCTGAGTTACAGGGAAATTTTATCTCAGTCAGTAAAATCGTCGACAGAGGTTTGACAATAAAATTTCAGGCTCGTCAGGCAATTGTTAGAAGACCAGACCGTACAGTCGTATTTGTGGCCAACCGAGAGAATAGTTTGTTCGTTGTAAAAAATTATACAGAGAAAGCATTTGCTTTGAATGACACAATGGATGATGTTTGGCACAACAGGTTTGGCCACTTGAATTACAAAAGCTTAACCGATTTATCTCAAAAGGGCATGGTGGATGGCATGCATATTAGTGGCAACAAAACTAATTGTAAGACGTGTATGATGTGTAAAATTCATGCATAACCATTTCCAAAAGAAAGTGAACATGTATCAACGGAATTGTTGCAATTAGTACATTCTGACGTTTGTGGCCCATTTAGAACTAAATCAGTTGGTGGAGCCAAATATTTCATACTTTTATCGATGACAAATCGATAAAAGTCTACGTATTTTTCATGAAGGCAAAAAGTGAAGCTTTACAGAAGTTGCACCTTCATCAAATTGACGTACGTACAGCATATCTTAATAGTGATTTACACGACGAGGTTTACATGCGTCAGCCACAGTGCGTGGTAAATAAGCATCATCCGAACAAAGTTCTACGGCTTAATAAGGCATTATATGGACTGAAACAGTCAGGCAGGGAATGGAATGCCAAACTCGATGGAGTTTTGAAAAAATTTGGTTTTAACCAAAGTGATGGTGATCCATGTCTCTACCAATCTGATCATAATGGTAATTTAGTATTAATTGCCGTATATGTGGACGACCTTGTTATTGGGTGCAGGAAAAAACCCTTGTTTTAGATGTAAAGAAACAGACATGTGAAGAATTTAAGGTTTCTGATAAAGGAATTTTAAGAGAGCTATACGATTGAGTCAAACGTAATATATTAAAGATATGCTAAAACGATTTGATATGGATAATTGTAAATCAGTTTCAGTTCCACTAGATGCAGGATATCAAGTGCAATGTACAGATGATTGTGAAAAAGTTGACCATCAGCTTGCAGTTCTCGTGGTACCTTCATAGCGAACAGTCGATTAGCGGAATTTTTCTTACTTACAAAAAATTAAACAAACAAAAAATATTTGTACATACTGTCTTTAATAAATAAGCTTTATGCTTTGCTAATATTTTTACATAGTAAAAATTACAAAAACAAAAAAAACCGCAAACAAAAAAAATTAAACAAAGTGATATTGAGGAATGCTATATATGTGTACCTCTAAACAAATAAACAATCATAAATAACAAAAACAAAAAAAGACCGCAAACAAACAAAAAAACAGAAACGAATATCCCTTGAGGAATTCTTTGTATGAGTGCCTCAAATACAAAAAAATTTGAAGTGAGTTCTAACGGCAGAAATGCTTATTTTACTGTGAGTTCTGAAACTCTTAATGAAAAAAATATAAATAATAAATCTGATGAAAGTCTTTTTTTAACGTCAAAGTCAATTTTTCGTCAGCGATCAACTTCGCTTTGTCCAATGCCAAATAGAAATGATGCATTAACATTACAGTTGCCTAGTACTTCTTCATATAAGCCAGTAATATCATCCCCTTCATGCTCGTGTTCATCACTTAACAAAGTTATCACTACAGATAACAGCGGCTCGAAACTCAAGGTACAAGTCGGAATGGACAGATATATAACCGTGGTAAAGCGTGGGCAAAGCCCGAATTCTTCAAAAATTTTCATCTGCTCCAAAAATGTCTAGGGATAACAGCGCAGCCTCAACTAATCGCCAAAACCGCTTTAAAATTTTGCAAGATGACAACGACAAACCCGAGGTATCCTCGAATAAAATATCCAAGCCGCCACCAATCTATTTGAGACAAAAAATTTCAAATGCCCTTATTAAAAAATTAATTTCGGTCATTGGTGAGAATAAATTTCACATTGTTCCAATAAAACGTGGCAACATCGATGAAACTAAAGTCCAAATTTATGACGAAAAAGATTTCCGAAAAATGGTTGCTGAATTTGAAAAAAATAAAACAAGCTTCTACACATACCAGCTTAAGAGCGCTAAAGGCATGCAGATCGTATTGAAGGGCATAGATTCTTATGTTGTTCCCGAAGAAATAAAAGATGCACTCTTCCTCCAGGGGTTTAAGGTAAAAAATGTATCTAACATAATAAGCAGAGAAAAGGTACCCCAACACTTATTTCGTGTTGAACTGGAGCCGAATGATATACAGTTGAAACAAAAAACGAGACTCATCCTATTTATAGCCTAAAATACCTTTTATACAGAAAAATCACAGTTGAAGAGCCACACAAGCGTTCAGGTCCCGTGCAGTGCCATAATTGCCAAGAATATGGCCATACAAAAACATACTGCAATTTACCCTCTGTTTGTGTTGTGTGCGGTGAATTACACGGCACTGCTAGTTGCAATAAGCCAAAAGATCAAAGTGATAAAAAATGCAGTAATTGTGGAGGTAATCACACCGCTAACTACAGAGGTTGTCCTGTGTACTCTTTCGTAAAGAAGACTATGGTGCAAAAACCTAAATTAGCTCCAGCTCAATCAGCAAACGCTTACTCTGCCACTTTTGCGCAAATGAGCCAACCAATTACTTCCCGTGTATCGTATGCAGATGCTGCTAAGACAAATTCAATTCCCACACAAAATGTTTCCCCGCCAAATAATTCAAAAAATATTGACGCAAGCTTTAAGTTTAATCGCCTTGAAGCTACTATTGAAAATCTGGTGCAAACTATAAACAATTTTACAACAAATATGACTAGCATGATGCAAGAAATGCTGCAAATGCAGAATACTCTGCTTCAAGCATTAATTAATAAGCCATGAACACGTTAACAATATGTTTCTGGAACGCAAACGGCATTCGCCAACATAAAAATGAACTTAAGCACTTCCTCACGGAAAAAAATATTGATGTAATGTTAGTATCTGAGACTCATTTGACTTCGAGAAGTCTTTTTAAAACTTATGGCTACAATATATATGATACAAAGGACCCTAGAGGAAGGGCTTGCGGTGGATCAGCAATTCTAATAAAGTCAAGACTCAAGCACTATGTTCTTGACAACATTTGTGAAGAACACCTACAAGCAACAAATATTGGCATTGAAAGTTTTTGTACAAATTTTGTTATATCATCAATTTACTCCCCTCCCAGATTTTCAATCACTGAGAATCAATATGAGGATTTCTACAAATCTCTTGGACCTTATTTTTTAGCAGCTGGCGACTACAATGCTAAGCATACGTTCTGGGGTTCGCGTCTTATTACCCCCAGAGCTCGAGCATTGTTCAACACTATTTCAAAAATGGGATTGGATGTCATTTCGAGTGGGGAGCCCACTTATTGGCCTACTGACATACAAAAAATTCCGGATGTTATAGATTTTGGCGTCATGAAAAATATTTCTAGGGATTTAATTCAAGTTCAAGCTTCTCTTGATCTTTCGTCCGATCACTCTCCGACGATCATTACAATTTGTAGTCCATTAAGAAGTAACTTACCTGACCCATATGTGAAGATGATCAATCGTGTTAATTGGCTGGGGTTCAAAAAATATCTCAGTAGTCATTGTACGGAAAACATTACGCTTAGAACATCCGATGATATTGAATCTAACATTGCCAATCTCAGCGAGAATATTAAACAGGCTGCTGAACATGCCACTATCTCTCATCCGCAGACTGGGTTTAATAAAATTTATTCTACAGACATTGAACGTCTCGTACGTGAAAAAAGAAGAGCTAGAAGGGAATGGCAACAGCACAGATCACCACAAAATAAAATCAGATTTAAAGAGTGCACTAAACGACTCCAAGAGTTGCTTGCATCTGAAAGAACTGCATCTCTTAAAAATTATCTGGAAGGTCTTGATGTCACACCAGCGTCTAATTACTCTTTGTGGCGCGCTGCTAGAAAGCTTAAAACACCCATTGAGTATAAGCCACCTCTACGCACATCTACCGGAAGTTGGGCAAGAAGCGATACTTAAAAAGGTAAAATATTTGCTGAGCACTTAAAATCCGTTTTTACGCCAAACATATGTATATGTGTTGCTGATTTGCCGAATGTAGTCGCTCTACCCCCTCAACACATTAAGTTTAAGACGCGTGATTTACAAAAATTAATTGCCGAACTCAACCCGAAGAAAGCTCCGGTATTGATGGAATTAGTAACCAGATGCTGATGAACTTGCCTCGTATTGCAATGAGAATCCTATTATTCATATTTAATGCCATTTTACGACTGGAGTATTATCCACACAGCTGGAAGCTTGCCAAGGTTAAAATGATTTCAAAGCCGGGCAAAGATCTAACCAAGGCTGAGTCATATAGGCCAATAAGTCTCTTATCAACTATGTCAAGGCTTTTCGAAAAACTGCTCAAAACAAAATTGTCCCCAATTCTAATTAGTAGTGGGTGCATACCAGACCATCAATTTGGTTTTAGAAGTCAGCATAGCACCATTGAACAAACTCACAGATTGGTTCAATTTATAAGAAGAACTTTTGAGGAAAGAAAGTATTGTTCTGCGCTCTTTATTGACGTTTCCCAGGCATTTGATAAAGTGTGGCATGAAGGCCTAATATTAAAATTGAAGACTTACTTACCAATAAACATTTTAAATCTTTTAGAAAGTTACATTATTTCCCGTAAGTTCACTGTTGTGGAAGGAGACTTTACGAGTAGGCCTGAGACTATTTCATCCGGTGTGCCACAGGGGAGCATACTGGGACCAGTTTTATATTTGATTTATACTTGTGATATGCCTGTGAGCAGTAGTATCCATACTTCCACATTTGCCGACGATACAGCCTGCCTTAGTATGCACGAAAACCCTGATGAGGCATCCCGCAAACTCCAGGAACACATTAGCCAGATGGAGCTTTGGTTAAACTTATGGAGAATTAAAGTCAATGAACAAAAGTGTGTCCATATAACGTTCACCCTAAGAAGAGATACTTGCTCCCCCATTCGGATTAACAATCAAGTTGTTCCTCAACACTCACGTGTGAAATATCTTGGTTTACACCTTGATCGACGACTTACATGGAAACATCATATTGACTCTAAGTTAACTCAAAGGAAACTTAAATTAACTCAGGTACATTGGCTGATTGGTAGAAATTCAACACTTAGCCTAGACTGCAAACTTTTAATATACAAGTCGCTTTTAAAGCCAATATGGTGTTACGGAATTCAACTATGGGGCACTGCTTCAGCTTCAAATGTAGAGAAAATTCAACGAAGGCAAAATAAAATTTTACGCATGATAACATCGGCTCTATGGTACATCAAAAATTCAAATATACATCGCGACTTGAATATGCCACTAGTGACTGAAGAAATTGTAAAATACGCAGGCAAATATCTAACAAAACTCGAGTCACATCCTAATCCGCTTGCTCGTATTATTTTGAACTTTACTGGACACATCCTCTTAAAACAGAGAGATACACGGGCTCTAATATTCAACACTCTAGATGATGAAGCTGCTTGAAAACACTTTTTTCTTTTTGTTGCTTATCACTACTTATGTATTATTAATAACTATCACTAAGCTTATGTCCGACATTTGTCGGGCCTAATACTTTTTTATAGATTTAAGATTTGAATACTTATTGTTAGTTCATATTTGAAGATACAATAAATAAAAAACATGCATTAAAAAAAAAAGCTTTATCAATCAATAATTGGTACGTTAATGTATTTGGCCATTACAACACGGCCAGATATATTACATTCAGTTTCCAAATTGGCTCAACGTAATTCAGATCATCATCAGGAACATTTACAAGCGGTAAAGCACGTGTTACGTTATTTAGCAGGTACAACTGAATATAAGTTGGAATATACACTAGCAAAAGATGCATCTGTAACAGGCTACGTAGATGCAGACTGGGGAGGCGATGCTTCTGATCGTAAATCGTACACAAGATTTACATTCTTTGTGGGTAACTGCTTAGTATCATGGGAATCCAGAAAACAAAACTCTGTGGCGCTTAGTCCCAATTTACACTATGCAAGTCTTATTGCTAAGCTGATTAGTTTGTTAGGAGAGAGAGAGACGGGGGGAAAAGAAACGTTTCTGTTCCCCTCGTCTCTCTCTCTCTCCCTAAAACTAATCAGCTTAGCAATAATACTTGCATAGTGTGATTTGGGACTTAGTAGTACTGAGGCGGAATATATGGCCGCTTCTGACGCCGCAAAAGAGGCAGTATACTTGCGGAAACTTTTAATGGAGCTGGGTTATTCTAAAGGCGAACCACTAATTTTGCACATTGACAACCAAGGGGAGCACAAGTTAGCAGAAAATCCAGTCTACCATAAGAGAAGCAAGCATATCGATATAAAGTACCATCATATAAGGGAGGTCATCCGGGACAATGAAATTACTTTGCAGTATTGTCCAACGAATGATATGGTGGCGGATATCTTAACTAAAAATTTATCGAAGATAAAACATAACAATTGCGAATATTTAATGAAAATAAATTAATATTTTTAAATTGTAAAGTTACATCCACGTTGAAGGGGCGTGTTGAAAGTAGATGGCAACAACGTGTATGTTACTAGATTCTAGCTTTAAATTATTTGTCATAATATAATATAGCTATTTTTCATATTTTCATTCCTTTTTAAAACTTTGACAAGCAAAGACTATTTTCTGATTTTAACTTTTTATACTTCAAATAATAAAAACGTATTTAAAATAAACATATTTTAAATAAATAAATAATTAAAATAAACATTTATAGAACATAAAAAGACTTTATAAAGGCTTTTTAAGAAAAATTTTGTATGAAAATTTGTTTTAAGAAATCTTTATAAAGACTTTTAAAGTTTTATAAATAAGGCTGTTAAAAATTAACACTATGTTTTTTTCGGTTTTTAATAATTTATAGTGGTTTTTCTAATGCTTTTGGTAGCTTTTCTTAACCAATAGTGCTCCACCCAACAAAAAATATTTTTTTTAGAATTTTTTAAATTTATGGGCAACGGAAAGTACTACAACTACACAAAGCAAAAGAAGGTACATATTAGGCAGGTTATGGCTGCAACGGTCGAGTTTTGTTCTGTTCCATGCAAGCAAGAAGTTTTTTTCTCACTAGACAATGCAAAGAAAGGGTTTTGGAACTCCTTCCAATTTTTAATGTAATTTTCAGTAATCATTGAGCGATTTGCTTGTTTTTTACTTCAGATACTAAAGCTGCACGGTGTTATTTGTCAAAAGTCACTGCTATCGTGATTTATTTATATACATACAAGTCATGTACATACTTATGTACACATGTATATAGGAATAGAGCACCGTAAATATAATTACAAAAATTTTGTTTGCGTAATATTTAAAACTTGGATTAGTTTGAAGTTTTATCCCTGTAAAACTTAATTAGGATTTAGGTAACACGGAATAGAATACAAGATTAAACCAACCCAAGAACATTGCAGAAGGACGACGCCATGAACTCTTTATACTTATCTATTGATAATATTAAGCCAGGATTGCCAACTTTTACACATGTAATTTATACATGATTGTATTAAGCTTGGCAATAAATTTAGTACAAAAATCTACATCACTTTTTAACTTGTGCTAGTTCATATGTGCGTAATAAAAAAATATGGTTTTTGTTGAATTTACCATTTCTTGGATCTTAGGTTTAATATTGCAATACTTTTGCGTAAAATAATAACATTGTGCTTTACTAACTTATAAGACTTCCAAATTTTTAATAAAGAAAATACTTGAAAATTCATAATATTGTTTGCTTTGTAACTTCAAATTGCTCAAAATACGCATTTGTGTGAGTGGAATTTGACATTTTCCATGGCAAAAATTGGTTACAAATACTTTACACTCTAACCATAAAATGTAGTAGAAACTGAAACTCGTTAGGAATCCACTGGCCATAGTTTTCAAATCCATAGAATTTAATTACCTAATCACCGATAAAATCATAGAAAGTCTGAATACAAAAGAGTATGAGAGTAGGATTAATTTTTGTCCTCCCATTTTACCGAACTTAGTAAGAAAAGTATGGGAAAACATTACTTGCGTAAAAGTTGGCAGTCCCGTAGTTAAAAAAATACATACTTAAATATGAAGTGTGCAGTTGCAAGTAAAATAACACCAACAATTTTTTTTACTTCTATTGTTTTCCGAAAAATGAAGAGCAAAGAGCATACTCGTATTGCAATCAAAGTAATGCAGTATTTTATTAAAAATTACATCATTTGTTTTAAAAATTTTCAGCATGCAGAAAGAAATTTAAAATGATAAATTTAAAGCTAATTTTATCTTATTTTTTTTTGGCATTTTAAGTTCTAGTTCAAAAGTCGTAATTGATAATACACCCTATTAAGATGTTCATAATATGCATAGCCGGCACATATAAGCAAACTGTAATGTTGGTTTATTAATGTTGAATAAAAAAGGTTTTTAATTAATTTTCCTGAGCTCAGCTAGGAGCTCTTAGGAATGCTGTTTAATGATTATTAAGATTCTAACACTAAATTACATCTGCTTATATACTAACTATGAGAATAATTCTTAACCTATCTTAACATAAGAGGGAAAAGAAAAGGTATATGTTTAATAAGCAATTTGTTCCCTTTAGTTTCTAACGGTAGACGTGCGGCGTGTGTCTTTAAGTAACTTGCAAAACCTAGATTTTGTAAACACATATTATTATTAAATATGAGTAGTTGTGAACTGGGCATTCTGCCCCAATTAAAATTGTTAAATTGTGGCTGAAATTGTTAAATTTGGGTAATTAAAATTTGAAAATTTTAAAATTCTTGAAATTTGATACCTACGAGGGTGGTTCAATAATTCCTTTAAATATTTTTCGAGGGTGGTACAATAAGTCCGTCTTTTTCCTAATGCCTACGGCAATGCATGATAATTTTTCCTAATGCCTACGGCAAACCATGATTATTATTTTTTTCAAATGCCGACGGCAAAAAATGATTATTATTTTTTTCAAATGCCGACGGCAATACATGATTATTATTTTTTTCAAATGCCGAAGGCAAAACATGATTATTATTCTCTAATGCTCCCAGTGTTTCCAGACTGTAGAAATTTGTTATCGTAATACTATATCAGTAATATCAGAGAAAATTGGTTTGATGACTACTAGGCGATTCTCATATGAATCATCGGAATGATTTCCTCAGGCTAATAATTTGTTTATAAATAAAACAATTAAATATATTAATAAAATAATTAAATAAATTATTTTATTTATTTATAAAACGTTCTCATGTATGTGAACATTCCTAATGCTTGTGTGTGGGGGTCCAGCTTGTTTGTCGCTGGTAAGTTTATATTCTGTTTATTTGTTTAAGAAATATATTTGTATGTATGTATGTATGTGTATGATGCATGTATGTATGTATGTATGTGTATGTATGTATGTGTGTATGATGTATGTATGTATGTATGTGCGATCGAAAGAACTTGTGCGTGGAATATTTTGTAGCTGTGTAGAAAACATTTATATTTTGCAACGTAGTCATTTTCTTTGTCTACGATTATTTTAAAGCAGCAAAGTTTCAACTAAGTAGAGTCATCAGCAGAGAAACAAAAAGTAAAAACTGTGAATGCTGCAAGGATACTGCTACTAATTATCGTATAAATACGCCAACTTTTCTAACCAACACTTCAGTACTTTATTGTATTTACAAGTAGTATCATCAGCAATTGTGTTGAAGTTTTATAATAATAAAATAATTAAAAATGAGTTATACAGGTTATCAGTGTAATAGATGTCATAAGGTATACAAATACCAAAAGTCCTTTTTGGATCATGTGAAAAGCCATAGCGTACAGGATCAAATGGTCGTAAGTCGGGATAGAAATCAAGAGCAACCGCAGACATTTGTTCAAAATCGTCAACAGCAGATAAATACATTTCATCACCAGCAGCACCCTTCTCTACAGTATCCCCAATATCAACAATACGGTATGCCTAACTGTTGTCCTACACCAATGTCATGAAGTAATCAGTTTTTGGCATCAGGAGTACCAATGCAATATGAGTATCCAAGTTACAATTATAATCAAATGGAGCAGTATTCCAATTTGATGCAATGGCAACCTCTTAATTATCATCAACAAGAGCAGCAGCTACTACAACAAGCTCATCAACAATTTGTGCATATCCTTGGAGGGACTTTATACAACGATGCTATGGACATAAGTTTACCAGAAAGTGATGGAGAAGTAGAAGAAAAAAGAGAAGAAACTCTGCCAACTCGAAAAGAATGTGAGATATTACAAAATATCGAAAGCCTTCAAAAACCATATCGCCACATATGTAATACTCAATAAAAAGGACCAACCTCTCTTGGAAGAATTTATGAAGGAAAACATGAATATTTTTATTGAGAGACTTCAAATTTCTTTGTCTAAGCATACAATAATTAAATTTCATGTGAGTATTGTGGCGGAGTACATCAAAATTGTAGAAGAAGAATTGGAGTTGTGTGTTATAACACATGTAGCCAAAATGAGTTTGCTGACGAAGGCAGATAACATTGAAGAATTATTCCGTAAACAGGTTGAGAAGATTTCAACCAAAATGTCCGAATTTGAAGAGCGAGATTCTGGTTGGACTTTGTCACGCATAGTTTGAGCAGAAATCAACATCAACAAATCTTCGCTAGTCAAAGGATCAAGTTGGATATCCACTCCTGAAAAACTATTAAGAAAAAAAGCTTGCATCAATATTGAAAATAGTGATGAATACTGCTTCAAGTGGTATCTAATCGCTGCCATGGATACTATCAAACACAACCATATAGAACGTTGCAGTACTTATAATATTCAGGGTATTTCTGCAGACATTATGTCTACGCGAAATGGTGTAACACTAAATTTCTAAAACTTAACTTACCCATTAGCACTAAACAAAATTAAGGAGTTCGAGGTAAATAATCCAGCAATAAGTGTTAATGTGTTTGGATATGATGAGGGAGCAGATCAAATCATTGGTTCCTATTATGTGACCAATGATGAGAAAGTAAAGCATGCCAACTTACTGCTTTTGGAGAATGGTGAAGTTCATCACTACATTTTGATAAAGGACATATCAAGGTAGGTTAGAAAATTATACAACACTTTAATTCAATGATACATGTACTTGTTTTATATATTTTATACTATGTACATTTTACTAATAAACTTTTGTATATTTTTTTGTCATTCACAGACTTTTACGAAGTCAGATAACTCACCACCATAACGAAAATGGTATGAGTAGCCATAAGGCGGAATGCGGCAAAATCGTGACAATTATGCCGTCAGGTCCAGATGCAATTCTAAGCTTTAAAGGGCATCAGAGGAAAATGGATGTCCCCTGTGTGGTGTACGCAGACTTCGAATGCATCCTGGAAGACATTAGTAATAACGTGAGTAGTAAAACCAGTATTGTCAAAATGCACACTCCTTGTGCTTTTAGTTATAACATAAAGTGTCTCCATACCAATAAGTTAGATAAATTAAGGGTTTATACAGGGAAAGATGCTTCACAAAAATTTGTTTAATTTTTAGTTAAAGATTGTGAGGATATTTATAATAATCATTTAGTAAATAATAGGCAAATGGATACTTTATCCCCTTCTGATATTTATAATTTTTATAGTGCGGTGAATTGTCATATTTGTCAAAAATTTCTAGGTAAAGATCGCGTTAGAAATCATTGTCACATTAGCGGTAAATATAGAGGTGCAGCCCACAATAACTGTAATTTGAATTACCAAATTCCCAAGTTTATACCACTTTACTTTCACAGTTACTCAAATTATGACTCACATCTTTTTATTAAAGAATTAGGTGAAATTTCTATGCAACTGAAAGTACTCTCTCTCAATAAGGAGCTTTATATATCACTCTCGCAATTTACAGAAATGAGCGACGGTCATAATCTTGAAATAAGATTTATTGATACATTACGATTTATGGCTGCAATTTGTCGGATAATGATTTTAACACTATAAGGTCCTTATTTCAATCAGAAAAAGAATTTCAGCTTATTAAGAAGAAAGACATTTTCCCCTATGAGTACCTAAATTCATTCCAAAAATTACACGAGTGCCAGCTGCCTTCACGCAGTGATTTCTTTAATAAGTTGAACAACAAAGAGTGTTCTTTAGAGGAATACTCTCATGCTGTAGAGGTATGGAATATTTCTGGTTGCAAAACAATGAAAGATTACATTGAACTTTACTTAAGAACAGATGTCCTCTTACTGACAGATATTTTCGAAAACTTTAGAAAAGTTTGTAAAGTTATTTATGAGCTTGATCCATGTCAATACTATACCGCACCTGGACTTTCCTAGAATGCAATGTTAAAATACACAAAATTGAACTAGAATTATTGACGGATATAGACATGTACAATTTTATGAAAAAGGTATACGTGGGGGAATTGTACAGTGTAGCCAAATATATTCGAAAGCGAATAACAAATATTTGGAAGATTTCGATAAAGAGAAGACCTCATAGTTTCTTGTCTATTTAGACGCAAATAACCTTTTCGGTTGGGCAATGTCGGAATATCTACCTCATGGTGGGTTCAGATGGTTATCGCAAGACGAGCTGAGTCTGGATCCAAACAGCATAGCTGACAATGGAACAGACGGTTATGTATATGAGGTCAATTTAGATTATCCTTCTCACTTACATAACTTGCATAATGACCTACCTTTTTGCGCTGAAAATAAAAAACCACTGCAAGCGAAGTATAACAAGTTGATAACCGATTTCTCTACAAAGCAATCATATGTGATACACTTTAGAGTTCTTAAACAATGCTTAGAAAATGGCTTAGTTTAAAAAAAAACACATCGTATTCTAGCATTTAAACAATCTCCATGGTTAAAAGGCTATATTGACGTAAATACCAGACATAGAGCCACTGCTAAAAATGCTTTTGAAAAAAACTTTTTCAAACTACTTAATAATGCAGTCTATGGTAAAACCATGGAAAATGTGGATAAGAGGAGAGATGTTAAAATTGTCAATAATTGGGAGAGAACGAATTGTAATCGTTTGGGGGCTCAAGATTGGATATCAAAACCAAATTTTCATAGTTTATCTATATTTTCCGAAGATCTGGTAGCAATCGAAATGACTAGAGTCAAAACCTGCTACAATAAACCAATTTACTTAGGATTTTGTGTACTTGAGTTGTCCAAATGGAAAATGTATAATTTTCATTACAGGTACAAGCAACCTAAGTTTAAGACAAAACTCTCATTGAACTATAAGGACACGGAATCTTTTATATATTCAATAAAGACGGATGACTTTTACGCTGACATAAAAAATGACATAGAAGAACATTTTGATACATCGGACTATCCCACGGACAATACTTATAATCTCCCATTAATAAATAAAAAAGTTTTAGGCATGATGAAGGATGAAAACTGCGGTAAGATAATGACAGAATTTGCGATCAAAAATGTACTCATTCAGTGTACAAAATCAAAATGACGTTAAAAAATCGAAGTGGGTAAAAAGATCCATATTAGATAAATATAGTTTAGCTACTTGTAGAAACTGTTTATTCAATAAGACTAATGTATACGATAATATGTTAACATTTAAATCTAAGCTTCACCAGATATATACTAGTGAATTAAATAAGGTAGTCTTAAGTTATGGAGACGATAAGAGAAAAATTAGGTCAAATAATATTAACACATATGCATGGTATCATTTTCGTATTAAGGAAACTAACCCTGAATACGAACTTGATATGTTGCTAGATGAGATTGCTAGAATGCAAGAAAATAGCTAAAATTAGTTAATTTTTAGTTAAGTGGTTAATTTTTAAATTGTATATAAAATCTTAGTTATTAAGAAACATTATTGTAAATAAAATCCTATTTATTGTTGTTAAAATTATTGTAAATAAAATCTTATTTATTGTTGTTAAAATGATTTTAAATAAAATCCTATTTATTAAGAAAAATGATTGTAAATAAAGTCCTATTTATTAAGAAAAACTATTGTACATACATATGTAAATAAATTTTTAAGAAAAAATTTGAAATAAAATATTGAAAAGAGAATGAAATATGTGAATGGTGTTTATTTCTTTATAGGCTTTACTCTGCTGAATCAAAAAAAAACTTTCGTTTTTGCTTATTTGCAAATTCTTGTATTCATATCGCTTAAACATGCACAGTCTTGTTTTCCCTGAGAGGTTGTTCTGCACAAAACAAATTGAATTTCACAATATTATGAAATTCCATTAAATTTCATAAGATACAATTACAATTTAGATAATCAGATAAGTCCTTATATTTTTCACTACATACAAGTTTCTGTAATTTTCTATTCGAATAAATGATTCCTAAATTTCCTTTAAAAAAATAATACAAAACAAAGAATAATTTAATTTTATTTATATTAATAATACAGTTTAATTTAATTTTATTTATTTTAATTATAATGATGGAAACATTTCATAGTATCCAATTATTAAATGTTCTAATATACTTTTGCGCAAAAAATATATTGTACATCTACAAGTTACAGGTCCTTCCTCACACTCAGGATCATACCAAGGACAGCTTTTGAAGTGTCCTTCTGTGTTGTCTTCATCTTCCATGATACCATATTCTTCGTTCTCATCTAGCATATTTTCGAAAAATTTTATCATCTCCTAATGATCAAAAAGCCTGAAGCTTTCAAAATCTCTTATATATTTGTTTAGAGTACGTCTAATTTGGCTCATTTTATTTGCTGACAAATTAATGAATGATGATTTTTTGAAGGTTCCTTTAAGACTAATTTGCTCTTTTAAATTTTTAAAGTAGTATCTCTTGATCTTTAAAATATCTATACCATCATCTATATTCCATACTTCTTTTTTAGCACTCTGTCTCTCTCTATGCCTTTTCTCTCTATAACCATCTCTTTCTGTCTATCACTATCATTTTCAGTTAAACATTCAAAGTGCGCAGAAGTAAATAAAAAATTGAGTTTACAACAAATCTAACATCAAAATTTAATTCACTAAAAAATAAAACCTTAATCCACATAAAGGCGCTTGAGACATCAATTAAATACACCATTCGAAATGTGACACGAGTAACAACAAAATATGGGCCAACACTAAAAGTTGAAATGAAAAACCACATAATGTTCCTGCTAAAACGAAAAAGAACTCTCGAGCGGATCATATTGCTTAAGCAGAGAACGTGAACAAAGCTTAATTGTTGAAAGCGAGCTGAGTGAATTTCTAATTCAAAATTGCCCATTTCCTATTTGGCAATAATATATATTAATTATGTATTTTAAGTTATAAATAAAAAGACATGAAAAAGTTTTGTAAAATATAAATGTTTGTGCTTTTTTATTTAATATCTTCAGTTATTTTGTAACGTGGTTTACTTTTCTTGCTGGGGTATGACTCAGTCTGCCCAGGTTCGAACTCAAAGGTCCACTCCCTTTGAATTAAAAAATTAATTTTCTTGGGTGTTAAGAATATATACAAAGCTCTCTTTATTTAACGAAACTTATGCTACTAGGATATCTTAGAACTACAGGGTTTATTGTCAGTGAATTACAGGCGGTGGCAGCTATAATTAATACCCACTTATTATCTGCGGTAGTCGGTGGGCCTTGAGGCTGTTTAGTACAGGAGAAGAATTCGGTGGCTCTCGAAATAAAATATGTTCAGGTTATATCCGGTGGGCTCGGAGGCCAATTTAATGCGGGCGAGAGGAATTCGGTGGCTCTCGTAATAGGAATTCAAGATGAATACGGGGGATCTTGAATATAAGCGATTTTTCAAGATGAATTCGGTGGATCTTGAAAAATAAAGCGGCGAAAGAAACTCAAGATGAATTCGGAGGATCTTCAGTATAAACGAGAAGTTCAAGATGAATGCGGTAGATCTTGAACAAAAAATAAAAATAGTTTCAAGATGAATTCTGTAGATCTTGAAATACTATTATTAGAAAGCTCAAGATGAATGCGGTAGATGTTGTAGCTTTCTGTTCACAAAAAATTAGGACAAGTCTTTATGTTGATATCCGTTCTTGTAATATACAGGTAGTGCCCCTGCTTACCATACTAAGACTTCCAGCTTGTCCTGCCTGCCTGTGGTTCAAGCTTGACATCTTATAGTAATTATTATTTTAGCCTGTTGAGAATTAATTTCCCCATTTGTATGGTTTGTTCGTTTTAGTTTAAAATCTATAAAAGTCTGCATGTGTTTATTGTATTTTATACAGCATGCGTGCGCTTACAAAAGCATGTACGTGGTTGTTGTTATTTTTACCTCTGTTGGCGTACTTAGATATGTATGTTTATGTAAGTATGTATGTGCAGTTACTTGACTGCATGAGCGTGGTTGTTGTATTTGTTGTGTATTTTTAAAATATGTATGTAGTTGTTGATATTATTTCTGTTGGTCAGTTTTCAATAACAAAAAATGTAAAATCAACTAAACAAGTATACAGTGTAGGAAAAGAATATAGAAGCATTTGTGACGGAACGTTACAATTTCATAAAGAAAGTTAAGACATAAATGATCACAGGTAAATGTATTGAAATTCTGATGTTGATTATAGTTGTATTTTATATTTGTACCAAGATATTTGTCTACTTCCGAAGGAGATTATAAGTTTCCAAGGCTGTCGAAATAGTCTTTTTCATTATTGTTTTTATAATATGCTACCCAATGTGTACCAGGTCCTGTTGATACGTCTAAATTGATTATTCCACATTCTATTTTCTTTGTTCGTTTTGGTAGAGTATTCAAAATGAAAACTCCTCTAAAATATGGAATATTTATAGAGAAACGGTTTATGTCCACATAAGATAGTGGTCTGTTCGTAGCATCTCTAAGAGTTTTTTGATTCCTCTTTGTAAACTAAACCATAACCCTTTTTATATGGTTTTAAGTAAAGTCCCTTTCCAACTGCTATAGATTCCATCGCTCTATTATGTCTAATTGCTTCATCAAGTTGATTTTTTGCATTCTTTGTTGCATTAACAGCTTTAGCTATAGAAGCACCTCCAGTTGTTAGACTACCAATTGCACCCAGAGCAGTTAAAATCGGTATTAGAGGCAAAAACCCACCAACTTTTGGTACACGTATTACATGTGGTACTATAATTTGAGATTTTCTTCCTTTTAATGATTTATTGATAGTTTTTCGGGCAATTTTAATTGCTGAGTTAATATCTAATGGTTTTTTCTTCTTTAGTATTTTTGTTGCAGCTCTAATTGATGTTCTAAACAGTTTTTTATCATTTAGCTTGTTCTTTTTAACATTTTTCTTTTTCTCCACACCCATACCAAATTTTGTTTTGGCTTTTATTGCGTTAGTAACCATATAGGCAAATGATTTTTCAGCAATACTACTATCTTTTGATAAAACTCGATCCCAAGCTGAATTTTCAAGTACTTTATCAGCTTTATGCCTAGTGCTTAAATCCTTATTTTTTGAATAAGCTATATCGTGATCTTTACAAGCAGAGTCCAATAAATTAATTCCTTTATCACCTCGATTCAAACGTTTTGGTAGTTTTGTTTCAGGTCCACAGTACTGATATCCAGGAAGATGTAGTTCAAGAGGTAGAGAGTTTATTATTTTATCTACTATACCTCCTCCAACGAAGGTGTTTTTATGACTTAACGTTTTCTGATATCGCATAACCATATTATCTGATTTTTTCTATAATAAGAGGTAACATTTATGAAATGTATTTAGTTACAAAAATGCAGTTAGTGAAACAACATAAAAATATTTTAGTTCGTAATATTGATGAATCATTGAACATCACTTCAAAAATAAAGCATAGTGCCCTCTTACCAAATTCTATTCGTGCTCTAATAGTGGTGCCATCAAATTGTGGAAAGACCAATGTTATGATCGGCTTACTAGAAAGTCCTAATGGACTCAAGTTTGAAAACATCTATTTATACTCAAAATCTCTTTATCAACCCAAATATGAGTACTTGAAGAAACTAATTTCACCAATTAAAGGAATGAGATATTATACATTCACGGATAATGAATCAGTTATTCTACCTGACGAAGCTAAAACTAATTCAATTATGATATTTGATGATGCTGCATGTGAGAAGCAGAATAATATACGTTCATATTTTTATATGGGACGGCATAGGGATGTTGATTCATTCTACTTGTGTCAAACTTATACTAGAATTCCCAAACATTTAATAAGAGACAATGCAAATGGTATTATAATGTTTAAGCTTAAGTTTATAGGGGTCATGTTGGCAGCGAAATGAGTTATGAAAAGGATAAATATGGCTTTTAAGTGATAATCAAAGATAATGAATTAAATGATGGTCGCTACAGAAAGCAATTTGACTATTTCATAACTATATAAACTACTTCTCATAAAAGATTGACTTTAGTTATTAATCTAACTTTAAGCTTGATACATCTATTTGCTATAACCTCATCTGATACCTGATAAGCTGATCTCTAAACTAGACCAGCTACCTGAAAACCAGACCAGCTCCTGATAAGCTGATCTGAAAACCAGACCAGCTCCTGATAAGCTGATCTGAAAACCAGACCAGGTCCTGAAAAGCTTATCTGAAAGCCAGACGAGGTCCTGAAAAGCTGATCTGAAAACCAGACCAGGTCCTGATAAGCTGATCTGAAAACCAGACCAGCTCCTGAAAAGCAGATCTGAAAACCAGACCAGGTCCTGATAAGCTGATCTGAAAACCAGACCAGGTCCTGAAAAGCTAATCTGAAAACCAGACCAGGTTCTGATAAGCTGATCTGAAAACCAGACCAGATCCTGAAAAGCTGATCTGAAAACCAGACCAGGTGCTGATAAGCTGATCTAAAAACCAGACCAGGTCCTGATTGCTGATACCTGTTATTTGCCCATAGCAAACATGGATGAGAAAATTTTAAAACAGTTGGTGTTGACAAGAAATGTGTTGAAGAAAAAGCTTCGTAATTTATTTGCTGGTGATTCAGCGTTGTCTATATATTTCTGACAATATGTCGAATAATAAATTTCTTAAAAAGCTCCGTAGTATAAAAACTGGTGAAATAAATACACGTGAACAATTAAGATATACATTTATACCTATAACAGAACCTCTTAAAAAATTCATAAATAGTTCTAAAAATATTAAAAGAATTCGCATAAAAGAAGAAAGTAACATCAAGACAGAAGTTGAAAATAATACAAATTTAAAGCCTGAAAACCCATCAGTAAAGATAGAGACAAGTACACCAAAAAAAACTAGTAGAAGGGACAATTTTTGATAATACCATCTTATTTAATGATGTTAATACTGAAAATGATGATGATGATGATGAAGATGATTTTTACTCACAGACTTCCAATACAGAATATACTTATACTGATTTATCAGTTTTGGAAGGAAGAAATGAATTAGATACAAACTATGGCCCACATAAAGATTACAATAATGAATGGAAATTTGTTGATAGTAACCTTAAACTGAATGAAGATAAAATACGAGTTGGTGGTCAAATATGGGCTCTAACACCAGGACTATTTTCTCTAATGTTTCATAAAATACCAAAAAATTACGATAAATTTGAACTTGAAATCTATAAAAAGATTTTAATTACTACTAATGCATATAGAAGAGACTTTAAACCTGATGGTCAAATTAAGGGTACTAGAGGATATAAATATAAACATATTATTAAGAAATTTATTGATGAGAAAAACCAGAAGAATTTACCTGAATCAACAGGATCTAAGCCCAAGGGTAGCTATTTAGGTGAGGGAATGATGCAAGTTAACATCAATAAGCCCAACTGTATATACTGGGACGATCCAAACGAGTTAGTAGATAGACTTTGACTACTGCTCGCATCACAAGGTGCAGGTTATACTAATCACAATAACAAGATTGTATCAATTATTGAAGAACTACGTGAAGCGAATATAATACACTAACTTTAATAAAGTATATAGAGTATGTCTGTTAATAAATTTGGACACTATTTAAACGATACTAGCAGCGCAATTTCTTTGAAAAATGCACCTAAACTGCTGGGGTTCTTTGTGGATACGAACAACAACATTGATGCTTAAAAGAAAGGGATCAAAAATGTTGCAAAAGCTCTGGAGGAAAACGATGTTATCAATAAATTGTTTTCGCAAACTCAAATCGAAAAATTAGAAGGGAAATTATTAACATACTTTAAGGGAGACAATACTATAATACGAGAAAATATTCAAATGCAAATTGAGGAACTACAACGCGAAATAAAATTAGAGATAGAAGAAAATTATAAAATTGAAAAAGATATTCTACAGATTAAAACGTCCTTTGAAGAACAAACTGAACAGCTTAATGAAAAATTTATAGATTAGAAAATTACATGTTTGGATCAACAGCTGAAAGTGCGTCAAGTAGATCACAACACTCTGCAAAAAATCTTTAAAAACAACTTAATGTCTTCAAAAAGAAATTTAGTAAATGAACTCCATAAGCAAGCACGAAAACATTTTGTGCGTCGCAGAGTTGTAATGAAAGGAATAGATGATCTTTTATGGAACTGAGTTAATTGAAATGGAGAACAATTCTACAGAAAATAGAAATTGTTGATTTTTGAAGACTGTAATTGACCCATTCTCAAATTCTATATAGTCAGTACAGCTGAAAATAAAAGCTGCACTCCAAAACCAAGGCAATAGAAAATATTTTTGAATTGGGACGAGTACCAAAAAACTTACAAACAGATGATGGCAAAGAATTTTTCAACAAACACTTTCGAAATATAATGCATAAATACAACATTAATCACTACTCAACATATAGCAGTATGAAAGCATCAATAGTAGAACGATTTAATAGAACAATTAAAGGAATGATGTGGAAAGAATTTAGCTATAATGGTTCATATAAGTGGATTGATATACACAAAGATTTACTCAATGCATACAATAGAAAAGTTTACGTACCACTAAAATGTCTCCTATTACAGTCAACTCAACAAATGAGGAAAAGCTGCTAAATACAGTATACAGTCATTTGAAAATGTATACAAATCCTGCAACATACATGTTAGAAGATTATCTTGGCAATCCTATTAAAGGTGGCTTCTATACTGAGGAACTTTCAAAAACTAGATTTCCAGATACATATCGAGTTGAAAAGGTTCTTAAAATTAAAGGGAAGGAGGTATATGTTAAATGGCTAGGATTTTCTAATCAACACAATTCTTGGATAAGTAAAGATGAAATATTATAGTTGGAGGAAAAATTAAATTAGCAACAACAACAATAGCATTAATATTAAGAACTAATGTTAATTTTAAAATGAGAAAAAATTTGAAATAAAATATGCAAATCATGCTTATAAACCATACTGTGTACTAAACTATATTTAATTGTAATCAGACTGTTTTAATGTCAATAACACTTACTCTGAGCTCTAACTCATCAGAACTATCTGCTAGTTACTTTCCTCCTATTGAATTACATGGTGCATATGAGTGTGCTCTAACTGATTTTCATTCATACAACAGTATTCCAAATGTAGACACCTACAACAATATGTTTCATATAGGGGAACATATAATTGAAATACCAATTGGATCTTGGATATAGTTGATTTTATAGAAGAGGAGTACAAACGACTCTGCCCAGCAAATAAAATTTTTATTGAAGCCAATAACAATACAATGCAAGTTAAAGTTAATAGTTCCAAGGATCCTGTATATTTTAATAAAGACAATACAATTGGAAAACTTTTAGGATTCAATAGCAAAATCCTAACACCAAACAAATATTATTATTCAGATCTTCCAGTTAATATTTTTAAAGTGAATCTCTTGCGAATTGAAAGTAGTATCGCTATAAACACATATATGAATAACTCCAAATCGCATACACTTTATGAATTTCCGACTAATGTGCCTCCAGGCTATAAAATAGATGAGGTTCCAAGAAATCTCATCTATTTACCTGTACACACCAGAGAGATAAGTTCACTAGCACTGCGCGTACTGGATCAACATGGTGATTTAATTAATTTGCGAGGAGAGGAAATTACAATACGAATACATTTAAAGCCAACTAAATAATGCTAATATACAACACAAATACATTGAAAAATATAGCAGCAAGAACAACAACAATATTAAAGCGACCAGCCCAAAAGTCTTTGAATTTTAAATTGAAGACAAAATGAGTTCAATAATAGATGTCTTAGATAAACCCTGGTCTGATGAGAATATAATCAAAAAATCATATATATGTACCATGCTTACAATCTTACAACAATAATGATGAAATTAGAATTTCAATACAAAATCAAGATTTGTACGTGCTATCCAGTGAGAACTGCATTTATGTAGAGGTGTTTGTTGCCGATGATAATAAGGCCAAATCTTCTTCTTCTTCGGAGAACTTTTTATTAAAAAACAACTTTGTAGCATATCTATTTGATGAAATTCGCTATGAGCTCAATGGAATTTAAATTGACCATACAAGATATTTAGGAGCCACAAGCACTATAAAAAATTTGGTTTCTCTGTCACCAACAGAAAGCAATGTGATGCAAAATGCTGGATGGAACAAAATTGACGATGTCACTCTTGAAAATGGATTTTTCAATTTTTATGTACCTCTAAAAATGCTTCTAGAATTCGCCGAAGACTACAACAAAGTTATACTAAATGGAAAACATGAATTGATACTCTTGCGCAATAAGAATGATGAAGATCTTGTACGCTCGAGTGTTTCTACTGAGAAAGCTAAACTTACAATTTCACTCATCTCATGGAGAGTCCCACATGTACAATTATCCGACTTTAGCAAATTGAATATGATAAAAATTATTAACAATGGTGCTTCTATACCTATGGCATTTCGCAGTTGGGATTGTCATGTTAATCCGCAATTAAACACAGGTACCATCTATAAACTGGCTGCAAATAGAGAACGCCCCCGTTTTGTATTGATTGCTTTTCAACAAGAAAATAAGTTTGTCCATTGTGATTTGACTAATTTAAAAGTACATTTAAATTCAGTCTCATATCCATATGAGGATCTTAACATAAAGTTCAAAAATGAACGATATGCAATTCTATATGATATGTATCTAAGATTCCAACAAAGCTACTATATGAAAGAATCTCAACCGCTTCTAACTGCATCAGAGTTTAAGACAAGAGCTCCTATTATTGTAGTAGATGTCAGTCATCAGAATGAATCACTCAATAATGGACCGATTGATACAAAAATAGCATTTGAAACAGCAACTAATATTGCAGCAAAGACATCAGCTTACTGCATTCGTATTCATGATCGCATAATAGAATATATACGCATCAAAGGACAAGTTCGAAAAGTCTTATAAATTGAGTAATATGGAAAACAACACAATTTTTATAGACGTACAAGGTTTCAAAAGTAATTCAAATGATTTCATCGCAAAAGAAGCAGCGATTGTTTTCAACAATTATGAATATAACAATTTCATTATAAAACCACCATTTGATTTTAAATTCTTATCAATAAAAAAGCAAAGAGAAGCAAAGTGGCTAACGAAAAACTATCATCACCTCAGCTGGAGTGCCGGATCAGTTTCTTTTCAAAGCGTTTACAATTTTTTAAAAGCCAACGCAAGATGTTCTAAAATTTATGTAAAAGGCGAAGAGAAAAGACGATTGTTGGAAAAAATTTTATGCCGAAAAAATTTTAACGTTGAGGATATAGGCTGTATCAACTTTAAACAAATGGAGATTAAGTATCCAGAATATTTTTATTGTAATTATCATAAATTTGGAGTTTGCGCATTAAAAAATGCTATTTTACTAACAAAAGGAATATCTTACTTTAAATGAACTTTTTCACTCTTTAAAATATTAATGTATGTATTATTATAAAATTTTAAAAAATTTTAAACAATAAATGTATAGAAAAATAAAAAATCTACAAGTGTTTTCTTATTTCAAATACAAACTACATAAAGGAAAGAGAAGGAAGTGGGAAGGAGGAAGAGAAGTTGGCTTTTTTGCTAACTTGCAAATTTTTACTTTCTGTTTCTCTGCTTATGACTGTAGTTAGTTGAAACTTTGCTGCTTTAAAATAATCGTAGACAAAGAAAATGATTACGTTGCAATATATAAATGTATTCTACACAGCCACAAAATATTCCACGCACAAGTTCCTTCGATCGCACATACCTACATACACATACATGCATCATACACACATACATACATCATACATATACATACATACATACATGCATCATACTCACATACATACATCATACACATACATACATACATACATGCATCATACTCACATACATACATACAAATATATTTCTTAAACAAATAAACAGAATATAAACTTACCAGCGACAAACAAGCTGGACCCCCCACACACAAGCATTAGGAGTGTTCACATACATGAGAACGTTTTATAAATAAATAAAATAATTTATTGAATTATTTTATTCATTTATTTAATATTAATATTTATAAACAATTTATTAGCGTGAGGAAATCACACAAGCACATTCCCACGATTCATATGAGAATCGCCTAGTAGTCATCAAACCTACTTTCTCTGATATTACTGATATAGTATTACGATAACAAATTTCTACAGTCTGGCAACACTGGGAGCATTAGAAAATAATAATCATGTTTTGCCGTCGGCATTAGGAAAAATTATCATGCATTTCCGTAGGCATTAGGAAAAATTATCATGCATTGCCGTAGGCATTAGGAAACATACGGACTTACTGAACTACCCTCGAAAAATATTTAGAGGACTTATTGAACCACCCTCGTAGGTATCAAATTTCAAGAATTTTAAAATTTTCAAATTTTAATTACCCAAATTTAACAATTTCAGCCACAATTTAACACTTTTAATTGTTGCAGAATGCCCAGTTCACAACTACTAATATGATTTATTAAAATGCTTTATGCTGCGGCCTTTTATCAGACTTGCGAGTGTCAAATGGCCGTTGTACAAAATACATATTTACGTTGCAGTCTGTCAATGCATTTATCTAACACTTCATGCAGCGGTATTTGCCCGAATGCATGAGTGTAAAATGTCCAGTGCACAAAAATGCTTTCAATGCAATTGGATGTTATGTATGTTGCGGTCAAGTTGATTTTAATGTTTAGTATATACTCCTGGTTATAGTGATAATCAAACTACGCTGCAACTCCTCCTTTTACAAGAATGTTCATATAACGTTAGTTTTATGGACATTCTTTTACAATTTGTTATTTTAAATTATATAATACGAATACAATTATATATATACATATATATATATTTTTTTTATTTTTGTAGTCCGGACATACATGTATACATATTATTTTATTTAGTTTTATGTGGCTTAAGTCTATTCATATGAACTATTTGTATTTTATTTGTTTTCTTATCAACTATAGTTACATTATTTCTTAAGTCTATTTTCTTAATTTTGTAAGGTCCTCTATATTGTATTTCTAACTTATGACCTGCTTCATTTTTAAGTAAAACTAGATCTCCTATTTTAAAATTATATTCTATTATTTGCTTATCGTAATTTAATTTTTGTCTAAGTTTATGCTTATTTAGTAATTGTTGAGCTCTCTTATATGCTACTTCTAACCTAAATTTTGTTTCCTTGGCATAGTCGTATATGTTATATAGTGGTGCTACTTTATCTACATTGAATATCTAAAAACTATTAGGTGTTTTTGCAAAGATTAACTCATAAGGACAATAATTATGTATTGTTGAAGGTGTTGTATTAAAACAATAAGTAAAATATTTTAGCCATTCGTCCCAGTCATATTTGTCTATAGATATGTAGGAACGTACAAATTCATTGAAAGTTCTATGACTTCTTTCTATTGTGCCTACTGTTTGGTGGTGATGAACTGTCGAGGTTAGTTTTTCAATTTTTAGTAGATTACAAAGTTCTGTTAATATAGAATTGTTATATTCTGTTCCGATGTCCGAAATGAACGTCTTCATCGAACCATAGGTAAGTATAAAATTTTCAAATATCGCTTTTGCGATTGCTTTTGCTGTCTTGTCCGGTGTTGGTATTGTTACCAAATATTTAGTCATGTCACATTTTAGTGTGACTGCGTATTCATTTCCATTTAATGATTTCAGAAATGGTCCTATTGTGTCTATTACTACCGTATCAAATGCTTTCGTTGGCGTTGGTGTCACAGTCATTGGACTTTTGTTATGTTTTAAGGTTTTAGCAGTTTGACATTTATGACATGTTTTTACGTATTTAGATATGTGTTTTGACATATTTTTTCCGTAGTAATATCTCTTTATTTTTTCTAATGTTCTATATAGTCCATAATATCCTCCTTCTATGGGACCATCGTGATATTTCAGCATAATCTCAAGAATTGCCTTAGCATTCTTGTTATCAATTTGGGTCACCTCATTTTGTAGCGCTACTTCAATTTGCTTTAATATTTTATTGCCCATAATTTTAAATTCATTAATAGAGGTAAATTCGAAAATTTTCTCACTAGGTGCCACTTGTAAATTATATATATTGTGTTTACCGGCCACTTTTTCGACCCTAGAGAAAAATTGTCCTAAGTCAAAATACTCGTTAGTAAACAAATCATTAATATTTATATATGTTACTATAGACTTTCCACGTTTGATATAACATCTTCCGGGGGAAATTTTTAGTTTATAGTATTTTCTGACGTCAGTGTTTTTTAAAGGTACATATATACTGGGCTTATCATTATTTTTATCAGATTTATGCTGTTTATTTAGTTCATTACTATTTTTTTCTTTTTCTGTATTGATCATCGATCTAGTCGTGACTCTTAATATAGAACAGATTTTATTATTCATGTCTCTTAGATCATTTATTATAATTCGCGATAGAACGTCGGCAATATGGTTATCTTTTCCCCTAAGATATTCTACTGTAAGGTCATATTCTTCTAAATCGAGTCTAATTCTTGTTAATAATTATTGTGAAAATAAATAAGAAAGTGGTCTATGATCAGTACGGACAAGAAAATGTTTTTCATATGAATATGGTCTGAAGTGGGTAATTGCCCAATGAATTGCTCAATAGTTGATTTGTTACTTTCTCCTTTTGTGAATGTTTTGGATGCATAAGCAATAGGTAAATGTTTGTCCTCGTATTCCTGTGTCAAAACAGCACCACAAGCGTGTTTACTTGCATCTGTTGTTATACAAAATTCCTTGGTGAAATCAGGATATTGGAGTAGAGTTGGACTCATTAATTCCTTTTTGAGATATTTAAATGCAAAATCACAATCTTTCGTCCATTCAAAGGGTGTATTTTTTTGGATAATTTTGTCAAATGTCTGGAGTATTCAGAAAATTTTTTAATAAATCTTCGATAGTAGTTACAAAAAGCTACGAATCGTTTTGCACTGTCTGCGTCAGTTGGTGTTGAATAGTTTTCAGTTATTGAATATTTACTATCGTCTGGTAATAATCCTTTATCTGTGCATTTGTGACCAGGGTATGTTACTTCTCTCATGAAGAATGAACATTTTTCAGGATGTAATTTAAGATTGTACTTTCGAAATAGATCGAAAACGTTTTTTAAATTCGAAAGCATGTGCTTTTCGGAGCATCCCAATTAGAGCTGCTCGATGTTAATCGATGCATCGTAAACATCGATGTTTTGGTTGTAATACATCGAATAAATGCCGATGTATCGTATGATACGATGTTAATCGATACATCGATGTTTTTATTCGATGTCGAAAAGACGACTTTTTGTATATATTGATGCTTGCAGCTCATTTAAAGTAGTGATAAAAAACCCTTCCAAGAATGACTTTTAAAACGTTTTTTAAATCTTAAAATTGTTTTAAAATAGTTTGATGTAACAACACAATACTAAAGGTATTTGATGTCAATTTACAAAGCGTCATTGAAGCAAAAGCGTTACTTTACAGCATTCCAATATATATTTTTATTGTGAAAAAATTGTCAAAATTTTCTTGGTATTCAGCAATGTAAGGTCTTTTTGCATATTTGATGTTAAAATCAATATATTTGGCTTAAAAATGCTCTTACAGAAGGTCTTAGACACATATTGAAAGTTATATCATCGCATTTTTAAACAAACACAAACACACAAACACAACTCGCAAAGCAATTAGCTTGTCTGCGAAAAACACCCAGGGTATATGGTGGGAATCGAACCCACGACCTCTGGACTGAGAGACTAGCATCGCTACCACTCAGCAACAGAGGCAGCCCAAAGTTCCAAGTAGAGTTACTGTGACTCGTTGGGTTGATAAAAAAAATATGACGCTTTGTCAGGAACATTGAAAACTATATTACACACAATGGAAAATATTAATTTGACAACTGACATTTGGTCCGATTTGCAAAGCTATAGAGCTGGTCTTTTAAAAAGCAGCACATACCGTGCTTTGCACATATGCTTTTTTTAATCCTTATGAAATTTTAAAATCGACTTTTATTTATTTTTCTTGGTTCCAATTAATCAATACGATGCATGGTAAACATCGATGTGTTTTTAAATCGATACATCGAATAACATCGGTGTGAATTAATAATGAATCGAATGAGAAAAAATATCGATGATTTTTTACGTGAGCGGCTCTAATCCCAATACAACCAAATCATCCATATATAGAAAGGCTTGGTCTGGTTTTAAACCACTGAAAGCAAGTGTCATCATTCGTTGAAAGGAATTAGGTGCTATCTTTAAACCATAAGGTAATCTAGTAAATCTGTATGAACCATTGTTGGTTGAAAAAGCTGTTAAGTCTCTAGAGTTTTTCTCTAAACTGATCTGGTGAAAGCCTGACATTAAGTCTAAACAGGAAAAATATTTTGCTCTACCGAGTTGGTCTAATATTTTTTTTTGCATGTATTTATTTAGTGTATCTTCATATGTGAACTAACAATAAGTATTCAAATCTTAAATCTATAAAAAAAAAATTATTAGGCCCGACCAGTGTCGGACATAAACTTAGTGGTAGTTATAAATAATACATTAGTAGTAATAATCAAAAAAGGGGGGGGGGGGAAAGTATTTTCAAGTAGTCCCATCTGGAGTGTTAGGTATAAGAGCCCGTTCAAAATATTACGTTCAAAATATTACGAGCAAGCGGATTAGGATGTGATTCGAGTTTTGTTAAATATTTGCCTGCGTATTTTGCAATTTCTTCAGTCACTA
The DNA here is from genome assembly GCA_949987645.1 of Tachina grossa. Classification (NCBI taxonomy): domain Eukaryota; kingdom Metazoa; phylum Arthropoda; class Insecta; order Diptera; family Tachinidae; genus Tachina; species Tachina grossa. The sequence continues at coordinate 89,049,503 of OX465278.1, forward strand.
GTGGCATATTTAAATCACGATGTATAATAGAATTTTGGATGTACCATGGAGCCGATGTTATTAACCGTAAAATTTTGTTTTGCCTTCGTTGGATTCTCTCGACATTGGAAGCTGAAGCAGTGCCCCATAACTGAATTCCGTAGCGCCATATTGGCTTCAAAAGCGACTTGTATAATAAAAGTTTGCAGTCTAGGCTGAGTGTTGAGTTTCTGCCAATCAACCAATATATTTGAGTTAACTTAAGTTTCATCTGAGTTAACTTAGAGTCAATATGATGTTTCCATGTAAGTCTTCGATCAAGGTGTATACCAAGGTATTTCATTTGGGAATATTGAGGAATATTTTGATTGTTGATTCGAATGGGGGAGCAAGTATCTCTTCTTAGGGTGAACGTTATATGGACACACTTTTGTTCATTGACTTTAATTCTCCATAAGTTCAACCATATTTCCAGCTGAGTGATATGTTCCTGGAGATTGCGGGATGCCTCATAAGGGTTTTCGTGCACACTCATACAGGCTGTATCATCGGCAAAAGTAGAAATATGGATATTATTGCTCACAGGCATATCACAAGTATATATTAAATACAAGACAGGACCCAGAATACTACCCTGGGGCACACCAGAAGATATAGTTTCGGGCACACTCGTGAACTCTCCTTCCACAACAGTGAACTTCCTATCAATAATATAACTTTCCAAAAGCTTTTGAATGTTTATTGGCAGATATGTCTTCAATTTTAAAACTAGGCCTTCGTGCCATACTTTATCAAATGCCTGAGAAACATCAATAAAGAGAGCAGAACAATACTTCTTTTCTTCAAATGTTCTTCTTACAACTTGGACCAGTCTATGTGTTTGTTCAATCGTGCTGTGCTGACTTCTAAAGCCAAATTGATGGTCCGGGATGCACCCATTATCAGTTAAAATTTTTGACAATTTAGTCATGAGCAGCTTTTCAAAAAGCTTTGAGATTGTAGATAGTAAGCTTATAGGCCTATATGACTCAGTCTTGGTAAGATCTTTGCCCGCCTTTGGAATCATTTTGATCTTGGCAAGTTTCCAGTTATGTGGAAAATACTGCATTCTTAAAATAGCATTAAAAATAAATAACAGGATTCTTATTGCAATATGAGGCAAGTTCATGAGCATTTTGTTACTAATGCCATCAATACCTGGAGCTTTCTTCGGGTTGAGTTCAGCAATTACTTTTTGTACTTCACGCATCTTAAACCTTAAGGGACGAGGGGGTAGAGAAACTACACTCGGTAAATCAGCAGCACCCGTACATGAATTGGGAGTGAATACAGATTTTAAATGCTCAGAAAATAAGTTACCTTTCTCACTATCACTTCTTGCCCAGCCTCCGGTCGCAGTACGCAATGGTGATTTAAGATCAACGGGTCGTTTAAGATTTCTAGTAGCGCGCCATAAAGAGTAATTAGATGCGGACGTTACATCAAGACCTTCTAAATACTTTTCCAGTAGTGCAGTTTTTTCCGATGATAGCAGCTCTTTGAGTCGTTTAGTACATTCTTTAAGTCTGATTTTATTTAGGGGTGATCTGTGTTGTTGCCATTCTCTTCTAGCTTTCCTTTTTTCACATACAAGACGTTCAATTTCCGTAGAATAAATTCTGTTAAAGCCGGTCTGCGGATAGGAGGTAGTGGCGTGTTCAGCAGCCTGTTTAATATTTTCGTTAAGATTGGCAATATTAAATTCAATATCATCGCATGATCTAAGCTGAATGTTTTCTACGCAGTGACTACTAAGATATTTTTTGAATACCAGCCAGTTGATTCCATTAATCATCTTCACATATGAGTTAGTTAAATCACTCCTTAGTGGGTTGAAAATTGTTGGAGAGTGATCGGAGGACAGATCTAGAGAGGCCTCTACATGAATTAAGTCCCTATGAATATTTTTCGTGGCGCCAAAATCTATAACATCTGGAATTTTTCTTACGTTAGTAGGCCAGTAAGTAGGCTCCCCACTCGAAATGACATCTAAGCCCATTTTTGAAATTGTATTGAACAAGGCTCGACCTCTAGGTGTAACAAGACGCGATCCCCAGTACGTATGTTTTGCATTGTAGTCACCAGCTGCCACGAAACAAGATCCAAGCGATTTGTAGAACTTCTCATACTGATCTTCGCTAACTGAAAATCTGGGAGGTGAGTAAATTGATGATATCACGAAATTCGCACAAAAATTTTCTACGAAAATATTCGTTGCTTGCAAATATTCTTCACTAACGTTGTCAAGGACATAGTGCTTGAGTCTTGACTTAATCAGAATTGCTGATCCACCACATGCTCTCTCTCTCGGGTCCTTTGTATCATATAAAGTGTAACCATTTATTTTAAATAAGCTTCTTGAGGTCAAATGGGTCTCAGAAACCAACATTATATCAATATTTTTTTCCATGAGGAAGTGCTCAAGTTCATTTTTATGTTGGCGAATGCCGTTTGCGTTCCAGAAACATATTTTTAACGTGTTCATGGTTTATTAACTAATGCTTGAAGCAGTGTATTCTGCATTCGCAGCATTTCTTGCATCATACTTGTCATATTTGTAGTAAAGTAGTTTATAGGTAGCACCAGATTCTCAATAGTAGCTTCAAGGCGACTAAAGTTAAAGCTTGAGTTTGAATTCGTTGAATTATTTGGCGGTGGAACATTTTGCGTGGGAATTGAACTAGTCTTAGCAGCATCAGCATACGATACACGTGAAGTAACTGGTTGGCTGATTTGAGCAAAAGTGTCGGAGTTCGCGTTTACTTGTAGAGTTAACTTGGGTTTTTGACCCATAGCCTGTTTAACGAAAGAAAATACAGGGCACCCTCTATAGTTAGCTGTGTGATTACCTCCACAATTACTACATTTTTTTTCTGCTTGATCTTTTGGCTTAGTGCAGCTAGCAGTACCATGCAATTCACCGCAGATAACACACACTGTAGGTAACTTGCAGTAAGTTTTCGTATGGCCATATTCTTGGCAATTATGGCACTGTACGGGACCTGAACGCTTACGTGGCTCTTCAACTGTGATTTTTCGATGTAAGAGATACTTTACGTTATAAACTGGATGGGCTTCATTTTTTTTTAATTGTATGTCATTCGGCTCCAGTTCAACCCGAAATAGGGGTTGGGGGACCTTTTCTCTATTAAATATGTTGGTAACATTTTTTACCTTGAATCCTTGGTCGACAAGTGCACATTTTACTTCTTCGGGTTCAACATATGAATCTATGCCCTTTAATACTATCTGTATGCCCTTAGCACTCTTAAGTTGGTATGTGTAAAAATTTGTTTTATTTTCTTCGAATTCACTAACAATTTTTCGGAAATCTTTTTCATTATATATTTGGATTTTAGTTTCATCAATATTACCTCGTTTAATTGGAATGATGTGAAAAGTATTTTCACCAATGGTCGACAGTAGTTTTTTTATAAGCGCGTTAGAATTTTTTTCTCTCAGATAAATAGGTGGTGGCTTAAAAGACTTTTGCGATGATGTAGAGGGCTTGTCGTCGGTGTCTTGCAATAATGAAAAACGATTTTGACGATTGGTAGATGATGCGCTGTTATCCCTAGACATCTTTGGAGCAGATGAAATTTTTGAAGAATTTGGGCTTCACCCACGCTTTACCACTGTTATATATCTGTCCATTCCCACTTGTACCTTGAGTTTTGAGCTACTGTTATCTGTAGTGATAACTTGGTTTAGTGATGAAGGCGAGTCCGATGCGGATGATATCGCAGACTTAAATGAAGAAGTACTAGGCAATGGTAATATTAACGATTCACTAGTTGGCATTGGACAAAGCGAAGTTGATCGCTGACGAAAAATTGGCTTTGCCGTTAAAAAAAGATTTTCATCAGATTTATTATTTATATTTTTTTCATTAAGAGTTTCAGAACTCACAGTAAAATAAGCATTTCTGCCGTTAGAACTCACTTCAAAATTTTTTTCCTTTGAGGTACTCATACAGAGTATTATTCCTCAAGGGAACTTTGTTTGTGTTTACGGTTTTTTTTTTGTTTTTGCTACTTCTTGCTATGTAAAAAATATTAGTAAAGCCAATAAGCTTATTTATCAAGGTGAATATGTATTACGAATATTTTTTGTATAATTTTTGATTTTGTTGTTTTTTATATTTGTTTTGGTCTAATATATCATCGATTCTAGGTAATGGGAATTTATCTGCAATTATTTTTTTATTTATTTGTCTCCATCTTTTCTGGTTAGAGTTAGGAAGTGATTTTTTTGGTACTAATAAGACTGGGCTGTTGTATTTAGAATAGAAAGGTTCAATAAAATTATCGTCTATTAATTTTTTCACTTGTTTGTCGGTATATCTATTGTATGTGGTATATTAAATGGTCTAAGGATAAGGCAATCATTATCTTGGTTGAAATCCAATATACAGTTATATTTTTTTATAAAATCCATGCCAATGATTCTATCGCATGGTATCGAAAGTTATTATCTACTACTTGGAAGTAATGTGGTATTAAAAACTTTTTAAATTTTAAATCGCAAAATGCATTTCCAATCGATTTGATATTACCCTGTCCTATTCCACTTAAAGTTGTTGTTTTATTAGTATTAATTTGGTTTAGTTTAAAGAATTTTGATTTTATTAATGAAATGACTGCTCCCGTGTCTACTAAGAATGTGAGTGCAGTGTTAGTATTGCCTAATTGAATATGTGTAAAGAAGCTCAAGTTTAGATTTAGATGGTAAATTTTTACTGATTTAATCCCAGGGGAAGTTCGGAGTTTTCCGAACCGTTATCATTTGATTCTGTTGCTCTTACGTAGTTATTGTTCCTACGATTATTATTATTAAGTCTCTGCCGGTTTCTGTAAAAATTGTTATTATTATAGTTGTTGTTATTATTTCTACGAGGGTATTTATTTCTTCCACGTGATCGTGTGTTATTACCACGGTAATTGTTTCCAGATTTGTACTTTTGTCCATAGTACAAAATGGTATTTTGTTGACCTGTGGCATCTGTACAACTATTGACAAATTTACTAATAGCATCGTTCGTGCTATTGAATTGACCTGCTTCCATGATAAGCTTAACTTTATCTATGGTGCAGTTTGTGCCAGTTATTGCCTTTACGGCAGTTTGTGTGGAATACTTTGTAGCTAGGTCGCATGACAATCCATCTGAAATGTATGCGGTTTCTAATGCTTTGGTTAAATTTTTCAGTTTTATTGTTTTGTTTTATATATACAATTTTTGCCGTTAATACTTCTACAGATTCTCCCTTGACGCTATTTTTTAGTTTGTTTATTATTTCTGATATAGTTGACTCATTATTTATTAGATTTCTGGCGTTTCCTTTTAGCTTTGTTTTTATTAGTGTTACTGCCACTGCTTCGTGAGTACCTTTTATTGAGTCCACTAGGGACAGGGAGTCAATAAAGGAGCGTAGATTTTCTGATTTTCCATCAAAGTCTATAATCAGCTTTGAAGCTGTATTCAAAAAGTCTACTACAGTTTGAGTCATTGTGGATTCAGTTTTAGGTATAGAAATATTAAATGTTACATTTTCGTGTACTGAATTTGGTAGTTCGATTTGTATCGATTTTTTATCGGCTAGTTTTGAAATTCTGCTTGCTAAGTCAAGGAAAAATGCTTCTGTTGCTATTTGGTGAGCTACTATTACTCTATTGCAATAAACATTAAATAAAACTCTTATTTCTTCTAATTTTGTAAGAATTTTTTAAAAATGATGAATAATTGTTTCATTTTTAATTGGTCTATCAATATTGATACACTTATATGACCGTTCAAAATCTTCTTTTATAATTCGTGCCTTATTTAAAATATCCTTCCATTCCATTAGTAAAATAAAAAAAAATAGCCAAAATGTTTAATTTGGTTATATTTTGTCTAAATCGTTTGCTTTACTGAAATACTTTTTTCTTAGAGCTCTTTTATGTGACAAATATATTTTAAGCAACAAGTTTATTGCTGAAATTATTACTAATATTAGCATTAGTATCCATAATGAATTTATTTCTGACTTATGATCAATGATTTCCAAATTGGTAATCACGTTAGCATTGGGTTTTTCCATTTTTGATTCTGTTTTACCCATATTTACAAATTTATTTATTTTACTGAATTATTGGTGCTTAGTATTTTCTTTTTCTATGCGTTCCGACCACCTTATTGCACGAACTGTCATATCTTCTACAAGAGTATTGTTTAAAATATCGTCCTCATTTGGGACACCTGGCATTCCTATCATTTTCCAAATCTGTGCTAAATATTCTATTTGTTGTTCTAACGAAATTCCTTCTTCATCAAAAATAACATTAATCTGTTTTTTGTTTTGGTTTCCTTATCTTATCCATTATAATGGCCTTACAAAATTAATTACAAAAAATATTATCTTATTTAAATTTATTTTTGTTAATATTTAATTATATAATAACATTGAGGAGAAAAAAAAATAATATGTATATATGATTTGTCAACGGCAGTTAACGCCTTCTGATCCAAAAGTGCGCCGTAATTAGTGCACTTCTTTATTAATTTTTAGTGTTTTTTTTTAATTATTTATTGCTTCGCTTATGCCTTCAAACTTCCTTGGTTGATCAATTGCCGGATTGCTCATGATGTTACTTATTTTTGTTGCTGGGCATGCATTTGCTGTAACATATCAATGTTGTTGGGCTGCTGGTATAAAACATTAAGATCAGGTGTTGCTGGAGTAGTTGTTTCTCCACTTCCTTCTACTGGCAGATCGTTTTTGGCTGGTCTATCAGCACTCAAGAGTTTTCTTTCTTCTGCGCCCTAAGGTCGGAACTGGCAAGATTTATTGATTATTAAAATTCTAACACTAAATTACATCTGCTTATATACTAACTATGAGAATAATTCTTAACCTATCTTAACATAAGAGGGAAAAGAAAAGGTATATGCTTAATAAGCTATTTGTTCCCTTTTAGTTTCTAACGGTAGACTTACGGCGTGTGTCTTATAAGTAACTTGTAAAACCTAGATTTTGTAAACACATATTATTATTAAATATGATTTATTAAAATGCTTTATGCTGCGGCCTTTGATCAGACTTGCGAGTGTCAAATGGCCGTTGTACAAAATACATATGTATTTCCGTTGCAGTCTGTCAATGCATTTATCTAACACTTCATGCAGCGGTAGTTGCCCGAATGCATGAGTGTCAAATGTCCAGTGCACAAAAAAGCTTTCAATGCAATTGGATGTTATGTATGTTGCGGTCAAGCTGATTTTAATGTTTACTATACACTCCTGGTTATAGTGATAATCAAACCACGCTACAAAACACAGTTTTTAATATCTTTGTGGTATCTTGGTAATATATGCTACACTCAAAATATTTCATGCTTGAAAATATGAAAAAAAATTTCGCTTTTTAATATTTGTGCAATAAACAAAAATTTTGTTAATTTTATGAAAAGCTTAGCGGGTGCAAGGCAACAGATTTCGTAATTATACAAAAATTATATATAGTACCATATTTTTCGTTTATTTTATTGAATTTGGAAGAAAATAAAACATTTTTATAAACTGGGAAATTTCCAAAAATAAACCAATTTTTTTTGCCAACAGTATAATTTTGTCAATTTTACGAAAAAATTTTGAAATGTAAAAATAAAAGTTGCTGTTTTGTTAAACTTTTTAATTTTTTCTCCATTTCTTTTCATGTCATTGTGCAACTTTTAATAGCCAGTTTGATTCGTGAGTGCAAAATATGTAATGTAATGTCTGTGAAATACAGGGGCTGTAACAATACCACTAAAATTATATTTTTTTTTATAATTATTACAAACTTCAATTCCAAGAATTACAGATTATTCTACAAACTTATTTTTCAAATGCAAGACAAAATAATTTTCTTGCAGATTTTAATATTTTAACATTTTTATACAAAATTTTATATACGAAATTCGTTAGCATATTATCTAAAAATTATATGACACTCTTACGATTACAAATGTATATAATGCATAGCATATGTCAGTGAAAGGTGTTGTGCCAAACAAGAACTTGGTCAAAATTTATATCTCACTGCTTTTTATGGCTGAAGTTTTTGTTAGGAACTTGGCCTTTTTTCACATTGATGTTTTTGCGAGGATCTGACTACTTTTTGAAAAAATTTTTATGATAACACTTTTTAAACTTAAAATTTCTAAGGTGTTTTATTTCTATTCATGATCACTGTGCCAGTTAAAAATGTCATAGTTACATAAAATAATGGGTTAGAGCGTCATGAGTGTAGGATTGTACACCTTAAAAATGAATTATTGTGTTATTACAACGGGATGTCAGTGCGTACGTAATTTGTTAAGAGTCCTCTGGAAAGAAACATGTAAAATACCGCGTCAATTTTAGTAGGAGTGATCCCTCTTATTTTCGAAATATATTTACATATTAAAGTCTACTTAGCCGATGTACATAAATCAAAAGCATATGCCCAATGTGAGTGCAAAGTTTCAATAGGGTAAGTGGTGCGTTAATTTTTGGATTTTCCGATTGAGTTAATCAATTAGGACTATTTGTCTACAAAATGTCAGCTTTATACAGTATAATATTACGTAAAATTTTTATGGGCCTGGCCCCGCCGACTTTTATATCTGGCAGTGCTTATGATTCATGTAAAGATTTGTAGGAAAAAGCTATTGAGAAATACAAGAGTAATAGATTAAAAACTGATAAGCCGAAGTACATGAAAGAAAAAGCTAAGATTTATGGGTGAAGCCACGGACACTTTTCAAAGCAGGATATTTTTACTTTGGATAAATGCAATGTGTATGAAAAGTTTCAATAAAATTTAACTTAATTTTGAGTTTACGGTGCTTGTTCCCACCCCCTGATTAAAACTTCTGGTTTCTTAGATTTTTCTTAGTGATCTCTGATCTAGATTCTCTAGTGCGAATTGGAGGTTTAGCAGATAAAACTTCTTGGTTTTAAGATTTTTCCATTGGCTAATCATCTACACTTGCCTGTGTATAAAATTTCAGCTCTCTAGCGTGAACTAAACCGTATAATTTTATGAGCATTACCCCTCCCACTATTTTAAACTCACAATATTGCTGTAAGCAGCGCTTATAATTCATGCTAATTTTCTTCTAAAATATACTACACCGAAGTACATGTAACGTATATGCAAGGTTTCACTAAAATGGCTTAAGTTAAAATCTGTATATTAACACCCTTGTTTATATAACTTATTAAGGCTTTATAAAGGGGTTTTAAGACAAATTTTCATAAGAAATTTTTCTTAAAAAGCCTTAATAAGCTTTATAAATAAGGCGGTAAGTTTTCAGGTTCAAACAATAGTAGCGTTGCCCTGCCCATTCTGGTAAAATTTTTTGGTTTTTCAGATTTTTCTAGTTGGTTTCTCACCTATACCTACTTGTGTATCAAATTTCAGCTCATAAGCGCAACTTTTAATTTTTAATTTTTATGGGCGCAGCTCCGCCCCTCTGGCTAAAATTTCTGGGTTTTCAGGTTTTTCTTGTTGTTTTCTCACCCTTAACTACTCGTGTATCAAATTTCAGCTCCTTAGCGCAACTTTTAATTTTTAATATTTATGGGCGTAACCATGCCCACTTTTCCAAACTTAAAATTTTTTTCGGTCAGTGCTTATTATTCGTGTCAAGTTTCGTTGCAAACGCATTATAATACATACAGAAATAGTATATCTAAGTATGCTGAGCCGTAGTACACGAAAATGAGGTTGAAATTGTATGGGCGTGTCAACGCCCCCTTTTTTAATGAAAAATTTTTAGGCTTGCAGTATCGCAGTATGTGTGCCGAATTTCAATAAAATAGCTTCCATTAACCGCCTTAGATTTGCTTTTTTAATTCTAGCATTTATGGGCGTAGCCCCGCCCTCCTGGCCAAAAATTTCGGGTTTTAAATTTTTTTAGTTTATTGCCAACCTGTACCTACCTCTGCAGCAAATTTCAGCTCACTAGCTTAGATTTTGGTTAAAATTTTCGGGTTTTCAGATTTTTCTAGTTTATTGCTCACCAAGATCTACTTGTGTACCAAATTTCAGATCTCTAGCTATAGCGGAATTGCTTCATAATATTGATGAGTGAGTCAGTGAGTCAGTGTGTATGTCTTAAAATATGCACTTTTTTCACCTCTATATCTCCGGAACCTTTCATTGTAAAACTTTCAAACTTTGCATATGAGGTTACATGAACTTATTCTAATTATGATTTAATATTATTATAATATATAATTATGAATATAATTTTACGGTCGCGGGGAACAAAGTTATGAGGGGGGTAAAAACAGCTCGAATGGCTTCCTGTAAATATACACACTGCGTGCGTTGGCCAGAACTTGGCCAACAAGACAAAAACATATATGTAATTTGAACACAATTTAACTGTCTGTTTATAGAAGCCATGTAAAAATTCTCGTCTGTGTATTTATATTGAAAACAAAAAAAATTTGAGTGCTTTGTTTTTGTTTTCAATATAAATAGGCAGACGAGAATTTTCACATGGCTTCTTTAAACTGGCAGTAAGTAATTTTACACCTATTATGTAGTATTTTTCTATAATATTTTTAAAAGCATTTTTTCAACTATTCATGTATCATTCAAACCCATACAAAATGTAAAAGAAGATAAAAAAATTGTATATGCATATGTATGTATGAATATGTATATCATATGAAAATTTTTCAATAAATAAGCGCTTTAACATTTTTATCATCTGATCATAACATAGTTTTTATTTTAAATATAAAAATTATGTACACGTCATTGCTATTTATATGAAAATCACCATCCTTTGCTTTCACACAACAAATTTTATAGTTTCAGCGTTAAACGCGTGTAACAATATTGTGGTATATGTTTTAAACTTAAAGAAATACATAAAAGCCAAATCTATTTCTATTTCTGCCTTTAAATATGGATGTGACAGAACTTTTTGCTGGTTTGTAAAACAGGTTTATATCAACTCAATCTATATAAGATTTTAATTCTTCCTAAAACTCTAAAATGGACTCAAATGTTTCTCAATTGCATTATGTGAAACATTTTCCATATATTTTCTATAATACAAATTACGCTATTCGACTCTATTTGGAATGCTGATGACATAATGATTCTCTCTTGTCAGACAAAACAATTTTTTACATTAATTAAAACAAATATTAAAGCTAGAGTTTGATAGAGCGCGTATTCCTTGAATCAGTCTTATAATAATACGACCAAATATCTTGAATTGTTCAATTTAAGTTTTTAAATGACAGGATTGCTCGAAATAAAATAGATTTGAAATTGCCAAGTTAGCATATTATCTAAAAATTATATGACACTCTTACGATTACAAATGTATATAATGCATAGCATATGTCAGTGAAAGGTGTTGTGCCAAACAAGAACTTGGTAAAAATTTATATCTCACTGCTTTTGATGGCTGAAGTTTTTGTTAGGAACTTGGCCTTTTTTCACATTGATGTTTTTGCGAGGATCTGACTACTTTTTGAAAAAATTTTTATGATAACACTTTTTAAACTTAAAATTTCTAAGGTGTTTTATTTCTATTCATGATCACTGTGCCAGTTAAAAATGTCATAGTTACGTAAAATAATGGGTTAGAGCGTCATGAGTGTAGGATTGTACACCTTAAAAATGAATTATTGTGTTATTACAACGGGATGTCAGTGCGTACGTAATTTGTTAAGAGTCCTCTGGAAAGAAACATGTAAAACACCGCGTCAATTTTAGTAGGAGTGATCCCTCTTATTTTCGAAATATATTTACATATTAAAGTCTACTTAGCCGATGTACATAAATCAAAAGCATATGCCCAATGTGAGTGCAAAGTTTCAATAGGGTAAGTGGTGCGTTAATTTTTGGATTTTCCGATTGAGTTAATCAATTAGGACTATTTGTCTACAAAATGTCAGCTTTATACAGTATAATATTACGTAAAATTTTTATGGGCGTGGCCCCGCCGACTTTTATATCTGGCAGTGCTTATGATTCATGTAAAGATTTGTAGGAAAAAGCTATTGAGAAATACAAGAGTAATAGACTAAAAACTGATAAGCCGAAGTACATGAAAGAAAAATCTAAGATTTATGGGTGAAGTCACGGACACTTTTCAAAACAGGAAATTTTTACTTTGGATAAATGCAATGTGTGTGAAAAGTTTCAATAAAATTTAACTTAATTTTGAGTTTACGGTGCTTGTTCCAACCCCCTGATTAAAACTTCTGGTTTCTTAGATTTTTCTTAGTGATATCTGATCTAGATTCTCTAGTGCGAATTGGAGTTTTAGCAGATAAAAATTCTTGGTTTTAAGATTTTTCCATTGGCTAATCATCTACACTTGCTTGTGTATAAAATTTCAGCTCTCTAGCGTGAACTATACCGTATAATTTTATGAGCATTACCCCTCCCACTATTTTAAACTCACAATATTGCTGTAAGCAGCGCTTATAATTCATGCTAATTTTCTTCTAAAATATACTACACCGAAGTAGATTAAACACAAGGCTAAAATTTTATGGGAGTGATCACGCCCACTTTTTAGGTGATAGTTTAAAGTATTGCATACATGTAACGTATATGCAAGGATTCACTAAAATGGCTTAAGTTAAAATCTGTATATTAACAGCCTTATTTATATAACTTATTAAGGCTTTATAAAGGGGTTTTAACACAAATTTTCATAAGAAATTTTTCTTAAAAAGCCTTAATAAGCTTTATAAATAAGGCGGTAAGTTTTCAGGTTCAAGCAATAGTAGCGTTGCCCTGCCCATTCTGGTAAAATTTTTTGGTTTTTCAGATTTTTCTAGTTGGTTTCTCACCTATACCTACTTGTGTATCAAATTTCAGCTCATAAGCGCAACTTTTAATTTTTAATTTTTATGGGCGCAGCCCCGCCCCTCTTGCTAAAATTTCTGGGTTTTCAGGTTTTTCTTGTTGTTTTCTCACCCTTACCTACTCGTGTATCAAATTTCAGCTCCTTAGCGCAACTTTTAATTTTTAATATTTATGGGCGTAACCATGCCCACTTTTCCAAACTTAAGATTTTTTTCGGTCAGTGCTTATTATTTGTGTCAAGTTTCGTTGCAAACGCATTATAATACATACAGAAATAGTATATCTAAGTATGCTGAGCCGTAGTACACGAAAATGAGGTTGAAATTGTATGGGCGTGTCAACGCCCCCTTTTTTAATGAAAAATTTTTAGGCTTGCAGTATCGCAGTATGTGTGCCGAATTTCAATAAAATAGCTTCCATTAACCGCCTTAGATTTGCTTTTTTAATTCTAGCATTTATGGGCGTAGCCCCGCCCTCCTGGCCAAAAATTTCGGGTTTTAAATTTTTTTAGTTTATTGCCAACCTGTACCTACCTCTGTAGCAAATTTCAGCTCACTAGCTTAGATTTTGGTTAAAATTTTCGGGTTTTCAGATTTTTCTAGTTTATTGCTCACCAAGATCTACTTGTGTACCAAATTTCAGATCTCTAGCTATAGCGGAAGTGCTTCATAATATTGATGAGTGAGTCAGTGAGTCAGTGTGTATGTCTTAAAATATGCACTTTTTTCACTTCTATATTTCCGGAACCTTTCATTGTAAAACTTTCAAACTTTGCATATGAGGTTACATGAACTTATTCTAATTATGATTTAATATTATTATAATATATAATTATGAATATAATTTTACGGTCGCGGGGAACAAAGTTATGAGGGGGGTAAAAACAGCTCGAATGGCTTCCTGTAAATATACACACTGCGTGCGTTGGCCAGAACTTGGCCTGGCGCACTACCGTGCGCCTAGATATTCCACAAGACAAAAACATATATGTAATTTGAACACAATTTAACTGCCTGTTTATAGAAGCCATGTAAAAATTCTCGTCTGTGTATTTATATTGAAAACAAAATAAAATTTGAGTGCTTTGTTTTTGTTTTCAATATAAATAGGCAGACGAGAATTTTCACATGGCTTCTTTAAACTGGCAGTAAGTAATTTTACACCTATTATGTAGTATTTTTCTATAATATTTTTAAAAGCATTTTTTATACTATTCATGTATCATTCAAACCCACACAAAATGTAAAAGAAGATAAAAAAAATTGTATATGCATATGTATGTATGAATATGTATATCATATGAAAATTTTTCAATAAATAAGCGCTTTAACATTTTTATCATCTGATCATAACATAGTTTTTATTTTAAATATAAAAATTATGTACACGTCATTGCTATTTATATGAAAATCACCATCCTTTGCTTTCACACAACAAATTTTATAGTTTCAGCGTTAAACGCGTGTAACAATATTGTGGTATATGTTTTTTTAATCAGAAATAATTTTTAGTCAGGCTTGAGTTCAGTAATTTCAATTCTTTTTGTTTTTTTTTTTGATGAAATATTTTATTAATTAATGTGAGTTTCTAAAGAAGAGAAGAAAAATTAAATTAGACTTTTAAGCTGGGGGAAATACCGATATTTTTCTGTGCAGCAACGCACTTCATCAGCACCCTAGTCTATCTACTTGGGTTGAGATTGTTATTAACATCAGCTATTTAACGTAAATTCTAATGAAACGGAATGTGAGAAATGATTGTTGTGTACAATTATTGATTTACCTTTGGTAAATACATATGTAAGTATCACTATTTATTTCACCTGTTTTTCCATTTTTTAATTTTTCTATTTAGGTTAGCACGAAGTTATATTACTCTACCTACGTATGTTTAACTATTCTTGCTTATCTTTTACGATCATCACATTAATTATTTTTACTTATTCGATGTACCGTCGGTACATGCATATAAGTATTATAGTAGTGGATATTATGTTACTTTTATTGTTGCATTCTCCCGTTTATTTGGTTTTCGAACATTAGTGATTGCCAAGTGAACAGTGATTGCCAAGTGAACATATTTTTTTCACGTGCCTATGATGAATTGAGACTTTTTTAGATTTTTAATTGAACTATAGTGAATTTTTAATCAGAAATAATTTTTAGTCAGGCTTGAGTTCAGTAATTTCAATTCTTTTTATTGAATGAAATATTTTATTAATTAATGTGAGTTTCTAAAGAAGAGAAGAAAAATTAAATTAGACTTTTAACCTGGGGGAAATACCGATATTTTTCTGTGCAGCAACGCACTTCATCAGCACCCTAGTCTATCTATTTGGGTAGAGATTGTTATTAACATCAGCTATTTAACGTAAATTCTAATGAAACGGAATGTGAGAAATTATTGTTGTGTACAATTATTGATTTACCTTTGGTAAATACATATGTATGTAAGTATCAGTATTTATTTCCCCTGTTTTTCCATTTTTTCATTTTTCTATTTAGGTAAGCACGAAGTTATATTACTCTACCTACGTATGTTTAACTATTCTTCTTTAGAAACTCACATTAATTAATAAAATATTTCATTTAATAAAAAGAATTGAATTTACTGAACTCAAGCCTGACTAAAAATTATTTCTGATTAAAAATTCACTATAGTTCAATTAAAAATCTAAAATTGTGGTATATGTTTTAAACTTAAAGAAATACATAAAAGTCAAATCTCTTTCTATTTCTGCCTTTAAATATGGATGTGACAGAACTTTTTGCTGGTTTGTAAAACAGGTTTATATCAACTTAATCTATATAAGATTTTAATTCTTCCTAAAACTCTAAAATGGACTCAAATGTTTCTCAATTGCATTAAGTGAAACATTTTCCATATATTTTCTATAATACAAATTACGCTATTCGACTCTATTTGGAATGCTGATGACATAATGAGTCTCTCTTGTTAGACAAAACAATTTTTTACATTAATTAAAACAAATATTAAAGTTAGAGTTTGATAGAGCGCGTATTCCTTGAATCAGTCTTATAATAATACGACCAAATATCTTGAATTGTTCCATTTAAGTTCTTAAATGACAGGATTGCTCGAAATAAAATAAATTTGAAATTTTGAGTTTAGTGCACTTCCACGAAAAAAGAAATTAGTTTAAAAAGCACTATCTTAATATTTTTCCGCGTTCAAAATTTCAAAAGCTGACAGCATTGCAAGGCGAGTATAATCTGTTACTTCCCTCTAGTCAACCTAGAACCATATGTCTCTATGTCAATACTCTTTCTCCAGCGACAATTGCACTAGTTAAAATGTCGACAACTTTCCTTTTATGCGCGAGTAGAGATACGTTAGAGACGACAGTCCTAGTGTATTTCTGGTGATATTGTCAATGAACGCGTCAATAGTTTGTTTTTCTTTTTTATTATGTTGTGCAATAATATTAAATAAATATATGTAGACGAGGGTCACTAAAATCTACGACTGAATCTTCGGTTCTAATATCTCCATATGGTCGTAAAAGAACTACCTTCTCAATAGTGCTAAAGTCTGCTTATAGATTTTGAATGACAAACCTATGTTATTTGTCAATAGGCATTTGCATTGGCTGGGGTACACCTAGTCAGTAGCACTATTGACACTGTCACTAGAAAATCACTATAAGTTAATGTTAAATGTCAATAGATGATACCATTGGCTGGGGTACACCTGGTCAATAGTGCTACTGACAACATCACTAGTAAATCAGTACAATTTCACTATTCGCACTTTCTGCAGGGTTTTTAACATCACACACGTACGCTGTGTGTGATACTCACGAAGCACATACACTACCAAAGAATAAGATAGTGTATGTGTGGGCACAACAGTTCTTGATACATGTTTCACTCAAAATTTGCTTTTAGTAAATTCAAATGAAACATCATTTCAAACAATATTATTTTGATTTAAAAACCGCTTTACTTAGCCTATGGTACACGACATATAGAAAGACACATAATGACGTCAGGAGAATTTCCAGCATGTCGTTGCATTTTGTTAAGTAAGCAGTAACGGCTACAAATGTAACACATATTTTTTATAAGCAGCACTTAAAATTTATATATACAATAGGCCCTTAAAATTTATATATGTATACAATAGGCCCTTAAAATTTAACCACCCTTGTGCGTTGAACACAAATTTAGCTACGTTTTGTTGTAGACGTGAACATTTTGATTTACTTTGCACTTACAAATTAACAGCCTTATGTAAAGTGGTTAAATTTTAAGGGCCGAAATCGGCCCTAGTACGTGGTATGTACCATATGCAGCTTCATAGTGACGCCAATATTACGCTCAAGCTACATGCGCACAGGCTTTATTTTTCATGCGAATCGAATGGTTTTTAAGTTATTTTGGAATATTAGTTATTTTAATTTCAAACTTCAGTAAAAAAATAATGTTTTTTCTTTTATTTTTAACACCAACAAACAACCTACATATACATACATATGTAATTAAAACTACTGATTTTAAATCGTCTGTTTCAAAATACTTTTCATCTAATTTGGAACACATACTATTAATTTGTGGACTCAAAATTTCAAGTTAAGCAGGTGTGGCATGTCTTTTAACAGCTGAACTCACATCAAGACAACACGTCAAACGACTCGGAAGCTATCACATAACGTATATAAAACTATAGAAATTGTTTTTTACTTATTTCAGCGTACAACAAATTACCTAACTAACCAATTGAAACTACTGTTTCCTTAATTTATTTTAATGCTTTACAATATTTTTTTAACTAAAGGTACTACTATACAATTACAATTGCTTGATTCACAAGCATTGTTGTGTCATTTAAAGTCGTATTTGAAAACACGACTTTAAACAAAATCTCTCAAAACAGATATTATACCTTATAGAAGTAACTTGCTTTCATTAAGAGACATTTTGATTACACTTTCTTTTCAAATACAACTTTTAGCAACACAACAAGGCTTGTAAATTAAATAAATATAATTTTAAAGATTTTTTTTTATAAATCACTTTTATTGTTTATGAATATGCAAAGTACATAGTGCTGAGATAATTAGGTAATATTGAAAAAATATCTGTAAGTAATCTAAGAACATATTTTTTTCATATTTGTACAAAATCATAGGAAACCAAATGTTCTTTCCTCATCTTCGTGAAAACAGAGCCCTTAAATGTTAAATATCATGTAACAAAACTTCAACCATGTACGTATATATCGAGCTCTATTTTCGATTTAATAATAATCGACTTTAGTAAAAAATCAAAATTTTTATTGAAATTGAAATTTTTGGGGCCAATCCACTGTTAGGAGTTATCAAAATGCCACAATTCTTCATAACTTTTAACATAGAGGCTGTAAAATTGTATTGTAAGCGACAAATCACGCATGTAAAACATATTTGAATATCGAGCCATATTTTCGATTTTACCGTAGCGATATGTTATCGAAAATTTACTTTTTTATTGAAATTAAAAGTTTATGGCCCATAAATATCCATAGTTTAGAATTATCAAAATGCTAAAATTGTTAATAACTTTTTAAGATAAAATTTTATCGTAAGCGAACATTTTTTGTACGTAACAAAAACATATTTGAATATTAAAAAAACCTTCTCCTGAAAACTTTCATTTTTGTTGCTTACGATCAAATCGAAAATAAGGGTCGATATATGTAAATTCTTCTCAAAACTTTAACTTTAAAGTAAGAAAATAAAAAAACATGTTAAGTTATGTTTTCTGACCAATTTGTTGTTGTTATTTTTCTCCATATAGGAAATAAAAATTACATTATTTTTGTTTCTCCCAACGTTTCGTCCGCTTTTTGCAAACTTCTTCAGGGGTGGTATTTTATTAATAGATATTATTTATATCACTGTCAATTATTCAACTTGAGTTGAAGATTTGTGAGTATTAAGTTGACTATTCATTTTCTGTTGTGATGTACCATTTTATTTATTTATTCATTTATTTATTTCTTTATTATTCATATCTGTGTCGTGTTGTAAAGTTTTTATGATATTAAATTTAAAAATGTTATTTGTTGTTGAGCTTCTCATTTGTTTAAATGAAAGTTTATAACATAATAACTCTAGTTGTTCTAAGAAACTTTGGGTAAAGGTTCCCTGATGATCTGCATTAGCAACAGTGAAATGCGCATAGGATCCAGCTAAACCCCTCAATAATCAATTTCAATGTATTTTTAATAAAAAAATATTTTACTTAATAAGTAAAATATTAATTTGGGATTATTAGTGCGTTTAAAAAAAATTTTAAACTTTAATTTTTATCGTTTACGATTTAATTGATATGTATTTCCCACTACCCGTTTTCTACGAAACTTACGTACATGTGTGAATTTCACATGCGCATGTTTCTCTGACGTAGTTTTGACGTCACCATGAAGCTACATTGGCTACATGCCGTCTACCAGTAGCATATTTTAATGTATAAATTCACACCTTTACACACGTGCTGCTTCTGGAAATGTGCTCGACTCGGCTAAATGTTTCACATTTATATTTTGGAACAAAAATACTATGAAAATTTAACGTCTCGTGATGGCACAGCCACATTCGTATGTAGCATTTACTAAACGCTTAAGTAAAAATTGTACGAAAAAATTTTCTCATGAAATTGTTTTACTAAATACACATTCTAAATAATTTATTATATTGAGTGATTTGCTTATTAAACAAAATAAACACAAAGACTTCTCGTACAAATACCTTGTTGAAAATAAACCTAAGTACCTTTAAAATTTGCTTTAATTTGAGTTAACAGAAACTTATTGTATATTCAGTTGTTGTAAAAGTTTTTTGAGTGTAGATATATGCATTAAATATGCTTATATATATATCCTTATACCTTATATATCCTTATATATCCTTAACCTTACAAAACGAAGTATTGATCACCATCATTTTGAGTATGTTAACATAATTATTCTTGTTATGCAAAAGTTAACTAAAATTATAAGTACTTATAATTTTAATGTATTCGGTATGCCTACATTATTAGCGCTTGTGTATGTGAGGTTGTACCTTACAGAACATTAAAGTACATTTAATAATGTTTATTTTCGAACACTGTTAATAACAAAACTCTACCCCAGTAGATATACGTGGGTGCTGATGAAGTGCGTGGCTGCACAGAAAAATATCGGTATTTCCCCCAGCTATAAAGTCTAAGTTAAATTTTTCTTCTCTTTAGAAACTCACATTAATTAATAAAAATATTTCATTCAATAAAGAATTGAAAGTACTGAACTTGAACCTGACTAGGGTTGCCAGTTTTGAAATCGTAGAAATCTGTACATGAGAGAAAAAAAATCAGTACAATTAAAAAAAAACAGTACATTATTTTTTTCAATATAAAAGGCTTTAAATAGGGATGTAACTAATACCAGTTTAGCGCATGCGAATGCAAATACTATTTTAATTTTTGCGAAATCGAATGCAAATATTACAATACGTTAAAAAATCACATGAAAATAAATTTATATAAGAACATGAAGTTGTATTACATACATGGATGTACTACATATAGCATTTTATTTAAACTGAGTCTTGCATTGAGCAAATATGTACTATATTAATTTATTAAAAACATGAACCTTATACCCTTGAGGAATAATACTCTGTATGAGTACCTCAAAGGAAAAAAATTTTGAAGTGAGTTCTAACGGCAGAAATGCTTATTTTACAGTGAGTTCTGAAACTCTTAATGAAAACAATATAAATAATAAACCTGATGAAAGTCTTTTTCTAACGGAAAAGCCACTTTTTCGTCATCGATCAACTTCTCTTTGTCCAATGCCAACTAGTGAATCGTTAACATTACCATTGCCTAGTACTTCTTCATTTAAGTCTGCGATATCATCCACATTGGGCTCGCGTTCATCACTAAACCAAGTTATCAGTACAGATAACAGTACCTCAAAACCCAAGGTACAAGTGGGAATGGACAGATATATAACCGTGGTAAAGCGTGGGCGAAGCCCAAATTCTTCAAAAATTTCATCTGCTCCAAAGATGTCTAGGGATAACAGCGCATCATCTACCAATCGTCAAAATCGTTTTTCATTACTGCAAGACACCGACGACAAGCCCTCTACATCATCGCAAAAGTCTTTTAAGCCACCACCTATTTATCTGAGAGAAAAAAATTCTAACGCACTTATCAAAAAACTGCTGTCGACCATTGGTGAAAATATATAATGAAAAAGATTTCCGAAAAATTGTTAGTGAATTCGAAAAAAATAAAACAAATTTTTACACATACCAACTTAAGAGTGCTAAAGGCCTACTGATAGTATTAAGGGGCATAGATTCATATGTTGAACCCGAAGAAGTAAAAGGTGCACTTGTCGACCAAGGATTCAAGGTAAAAAATGTTACCAACATATTTAATAGAGAAAAGGTCCCACAACCCCTATTTCGGGTTGAACTGGAGCCGAACGACATACAATTGAAAAAAATGAAACCCATCCAATTTATAGCGTAAAGTATCTCTTACATCGTAAAATCACAGTTGAAGAGCCACGTAAGCGTTCAGGTCCCGTACAGAGCCGTAATTGCCAAGAATGTGGCCATACGAAAACTTACTGCAAGTTACCTACAGTGTGTGTTATCTGCGGTGAATTGCATGGTACTGCTAGCTGCACTAAGCCAAAAGATCAAACAGAAAAAAAATGTAGTAATTGTGGAGGTAATGACACAGCTAACTATAGAGGGTGCCCTGTATATTATTTCGTTAAACAGGCTATGGGTCAAAAACCCAAATTAACTCCAGTTCAACCAGTTAACGCAAACTCCGACACTTTTGCACAAATCAGCCAACCAGTTACTTCACATGTATCGTATGCTGATGCTGCTAAGACTAGTTCAATTCCCACGCAAAATGTTCCACCGCCAAATAATTCAACGAATTCAAACTCAAGCTTTAACTTTAGTCGCATTGAAGCTACTATTGAGAATCTGGTGCTAACTATAAACAACTTTACTACAAATATGACAAGTATGATGCAAGAAATGCTGCGAATGCAGAATACACTGCTTCAAGCATTAGTTAATAAGCCATGAACACGTAAAAAATATGTTTCTGGAACGCAAACGGCATTCGCCAACATAAAAATGAAATTGAGCACTTCCTCATGGAAAAAAATATTGATATAATGTTGGTTTCTGAGACTCATTTGACCTCAAGAAGCTTATTTAAAATAAATGGTTACACTTTATATGATACAAAGGACCCGAGAGAGAGCATGTGGTGGATCAGCAATTCTGATTAAGTCAAGACTCAAGCACTATGTCCTTGACAACGTTAGTGAAGAATATTTGCAAGCAACGAATATTTTTGTAGAAAATTTTTGTGCGAATTTCGTGATATCATCAATTTACTCACCTCGAAGATCAGTATGAGAAGTTCTACAAATCGCTTGGATCTTGTTTCGTGGCAGCTGGTGACTACAATGCAAAACATACATACTGGGAATCGCGTCTTGTTACACCTAGAGGTCGAGCCTTGTTCAATACAATTTCAAAAATGGGCTTAGATGTCATTTCGAGTGGGGAGCCTACTTACTGGCCTACTGACGTAAGAAAAATTCCAGATGTTATAGATTTTTCCGTCACGAAAAATATTCATAGGGACTTTATTCATGTAGAGGCCTCTCTAGATCTGTCCTCCGATCACTCTGCAACAATAGTTACAATTTTCAACCCACTAAGGAGTGATTTAACTAACTCATATGTGAAGATGATTAATGGAATCAACTGGCTGGCATTCAAAAAATATCTTAGTAGTCACTGCGTAGAAAACATTCAGCTTAGATCATGCGATGATATTGAATTTAACATTGCCAATCTTAACGAAAATATTAAACAGGCTGCTGAACACGCCACTACCTCCTATCCGCAGACCGGCTTTAACAGAATTTATTTTACGGAAATTGAACGTCTTGTATGTGAAAAAAGGAGAGCTAGAAGAGAATGGCAACAACACAGATCATCCCTAAATAAAATCAGACAAAGAATGTACTAAACGACTCAAAGAGCTGCTATCGTCGGAAAAAATTGCACTACTGGAAAAGTATTTAGAAGGTCTTGATGTAACGTCCGCATCTAATTACTCTTTATGGCGCGCTACTAGAAATCTTAAACGACCCGTTGATCTTAAATCACCACTGCGTACTGCGACCGGAGGCTGGGCAAGAAGCGATAGTGAGAAAGGTAACTTATTTTCTGAGCATTTAAAATCTATATTCACTCCCAATTCATGTACGGGTGCTGCTGATTTACCGATCGTAGTTTCTCTACCCCCTCGTCCCTTAAGGTTTAAGATGCGTGAAGTACAAAAAGTAATTGCTGAACTCAACCCGAAGAAAGCTCCAGGTATTGATGGCATTAGTAACAAAATGCTCATGAACTTGCCTCATATTGCAATAAGAATCCTGCTATTTACTTTTAATGCTATTTTAAGAATGCAGTATTTTCCACATAACTGGAAACTGGCCAAGATCAAAATGATTCCAAAGGCGGGCAAAGATCTTACCAAGACTGAGGCCTATAAGCTTACTATCTACAATCTCAAAGCTTTTCGAAAAGCTGCTCATGACTAAATTGTCCAAAATTTTAACTGATAATGGGTGCATCCCAGACCATCAATTTGGCTTTAGAAGTCAGAACAGCACGATTGAACAAACGCATAGACTGGTCTAAGTTGTAAGAAGAACATTTGTTTCTCAGGCGTTTGATAAAGTATGGCACGAAGGCCTATTTTTAAAATTGAAGACATATCTGCCAATAAACATTCAAAAGCTTTTGGAAAGTTATATTATTGATAGGAAGTTCACTGTTGTGGAAGGAGAGTTCACGAGTGTGCCCGAATCTATATCTTCTGGTGTGCCCCAGGGTAGTATTCTGGGTCCTGTCTTGTATTTAATATATACTTGTGATATGCCTGTGAGCAATAATATCCATATTTCTACTTTTGCCGATGATACAGCCTGTATGAGTGTGCACGAAAATCCTTATGAGGCATCCCGCAATCTCCAGGCACATATCACTCAGCTGGAAATATGGTTGAACTTATGGAGAATTAAAGTCAATGAACAAAAGTGTGTCCATATAACGTTCACCCTAAGAAGAGATACTTGCTCCCCCATTCGAATCAACAATCAAAATATTCCTCAACATTCCCAAGTGAAATACCTTGGTATACACCTTGATCGAAGACTTACATGGAAACATCATATTGACTCAAGGTTAACTCAGATGAAACTTAAGTTAACTCAAATATATTGGTTGATTGGCAGAAACTCAACACTCAGCCTAGACTGCAAACTTTTGTTATACAAGTCGCTTTTGAAGCCAATATGGCGCTACGGAATTCAGTTATGGGGCACTGCTTCAGCTTCCAATGTCGAGAGAATCCAACGAAGGCAAAACAAAATTTTACGGTTAATAACATCGGCTCCATGGTACATCCAAAATTCTATTATACATCGTGATTTAAATATGCCACTAGTGACTGAAGAAATTGCAAAATACGCAGGCAATTTTTTACCAAAACTCGAATCACATCCTAATCCGCTTGCTCGTAATATTTTGAGCTTTACTGAACACATCCGCCTAAGAAAGAGGGACTCTTTTATACCTAACACTCCAGATGGGAATACTTGAAAATACTTTTTTCCCTTTTTTTGATTATCACTACTAATGTATTATTTACAACTATCACTAAGTTTATGTCCGACACTGGTCGGGCCTAATAAAATTTTTTTTTATAGATTTAAGATTTTAATACTTATTGTTAGTTCATATATGAAGATACAATAAATAAATACATGCATTAAAAAAAAATTCTGTAAATTGGGAGAGTGATATATAAAACTCCTTATTGAGACGGAGTACTTTCAGTTGCATAGAAATTTCACCTAATTCATTAATAAAAAGATGTGAGTCATAACTTGAATAATTGTGAAAGTAAACTGTTATAAACTTGGGAATTTGGTAATTTAAATTACAGTTATTGTGGGCTGCACCTCTTTATTTACCGCTAATGTGACAATGATCTCTAACGCGATCTTTACCTAGAAATTTTTGACAAATATGACAATTCACCGCACTATAAAAATTATAAATCTCAGAAGGGGATAAAGTATCCATTTGCCTATTATTTACTAAATGATTATTATAAATATCCACACAATCTTTAATTAAAAATGAAACAAATTTTTGTGAATCAAATTTCCCTGTATATACCCTCAAAGTCCGCGTAAACCATAAAAAGGACATCAATTTTTCTTTTATGTCCCTTAAAGCTCAGAGTAGCATCTCGACCTGAAGGCATAGTAGTTACAATTTTGCCTTATTCCGCCTCATGATTAGCCATGACGTTCTCCTTATGAGTGTACTGGAGACAGCTGTTGCAAAAAATTAATTTATGGCCATCCTGTGTTAGCCGTAAAAGTCTGTGAATGATAAAAAAATGAAAAATGGATAGAAGTTTATTAGTAAAATGTAAAAAAATATAGATAAATATAAATAAAATATAAAAAAAAGTATATGTATTCTTAAATTCAAACATTCTTAAATTAAATTTTCAAACTTACTTTAATATGTTCTTTATCAAAATGTGTTGATTACGTTCTCCATTTTCTAAAAGCAGTAAGTTGACATGGTTCACTTTCTCGTCCTTGGTCACATAATAAGGACCAATGATCTGATTTGCCCCCTCATCATATCCAAACACATTAACGCTTATTACTGGATTATTTACCTCGAACTCCTTAATTTTCTTTAGTGCTAATGGGTAAGTTAAATTTTTGAAATTTAACGATAACCATTTCGTGTAACAATCGTCTCTGCAGAAATGTCCTGAATGTTATAAGTACGGCAACGTTCTATATGGCTGTATTTGGTAGTATCCATGGCAGCGATTATACACCACTTGACGCAGTATTTCTCACTATTTTCAATATTGATGCAAGCTTTTTTTTCTTAATAGTTTTTCAAGAGTGGATATCCAACTTGATCCTTTGACGAGCGACGATTTCTTGATGTTAATTTCTGCTCGGACTATGCGTGACAAAGTCCAACCAGAATCTCGCTCTTCAAATTCGGACATTTTGGTTGAAATCTCAACCTGCTTACGGAATATTTCTTCTATATTGTCTGCCTTCGTCAGCAAACTCATTTTGGCTACATGTGTTATAACACACAACTCCAGTTCTTCTTCAACAATTTTAATATACTCCGCCACAATACTCAAATGAAATTTAATTATGGTATGCTTAGAGAAAGACATTTGAAATCTCTCAATAAAAATATTTATGTTTTCCTTAATAAATTCTTCCAAGAGAAGTTGGTCTTTTTTATTTAGAATTGCATATGTGGCAATATGATTTTTGAAGGCTTTCGATATTTTGTAATATCTCACATTCTCTTCGACTTCTGTCCTAGCATGCAAAGTACTCATTGGCGTTGGCAGAGTTTCTTCTCTCTTTTCTTCTACTTCTCCATCACTTTCTGGTAAACTTATATCCATAGCATCGTTGTATAAAGTCCCTCCAAGGATATCCACACCTTGTTGATGAGCTTGTTGTTATTGCTGCTGCTGCTCTTGTTGATGATAAGTAAGAGGTTGCCATTGCATCAAATTGGAATACTGCTGTAGTTGATTAACTGGTGTAACGGGATTATAATTGTAACTTGGATACTCATATTGCATTGGTACTCCTGATCCCAAAAACTGATTACTCCATGACATTTGTGTAGGGTAACGGTTAGGCATACCGTATTGTTGATATGAAATATGCTAGTGATGAAATGTATTTATCTTCTGTTGATGATTTTGAACAGATGTCATTTGATCCTGCACGCTATGACTTTTCACGTGATCCAAAAAGGAGTTTTGGTATTTGTATACCTTATGACATCTATTACACTGATAACCTGTATAACTCATTTTTAATTATTTTATTACTATTTCACTTTAACACAATTGCTGATGACTACTTGTTAACGAAAATTAGTAGCAGTATCCTTGCAGCAGTCATAATTTTTACTTTTTGTTTCTCTGCTTATGACTGTATTTAGTTGAAACTTTGCTGCTTTAAAATAATTGTAGACAAAGAAAATGACTACGTTGCAAAATATAAATGTATTCTACACAGACACAAAATATTCCTTCGATCGCACATACATACATACATGCATCATACATACATACATACACATACATGCATCATACATACATACTAGAGACCTGCGTAAACAGTCTTTAAATGTAAATACGTCATGATTTTTAAATGTATTCACGTCGCATTTATTATACTAAACCAATAATAAATGCTGTCGTACTATAAGCGAAGCACGATGGATGTATTGGTGTACGTGTATATCAGTGTTAACAAGCGATGTCGCAAGACAGCTTGTTTGTAACAAACACTCAAAAGCAGTACTGTTGATTAGTGTATGCTTGTTATTTTTCATATTGTACGTTTGAGTGTGTGTGTAGATGGTAAGCTATTATGTGATTAACCGCATACAACTAATGTTAATGCATGTGTGTGCCTTTGCATGTGCGCAGAAAAAGAAATGACCATACACATACATGCATGACGTTTGTACACCCGCTCATGCGTGGAAAGAAGCAAGTATCACAAATTCTTCCGTCACGAAGTGTTTTCTTCTTTACTCTTATACCTACAATACTCAAAAAATTTTCTTGCAAACAGTGTTGTTAACGTTTGTTTTTTAAGATTTCGCTGCAGCGATGCCAACTATTTATAACCGAAACGCGCTAATACCCTTCTCAAAACGCGCTAAAACACGCTAAGTTACAGCATTGTCAAATATTTATGGCAAAAACGCGCTATTTTTACGCGCTAAATTAAATTTCAATAAAAGTCGATGTATGTATGTATTAGTACTTGTATATACAATTAATTTTTCAGATTTTGTAAGATTGGTTCCTCGACATTATGTTTTAATTAACTAAAATCATTTAATACAGAATCAGAATCACCTTCACAATAATCGAAGTGCTTAGTTTTTACTTTTAATTTATTTGTAAAACTTTATAACAACCTATAAATTGTCGAATATTTTTCGATTCAAATGCTTTTTGTTCTTCAGCTATAATAGATGCTTTGAAAGTAATGTACATATTTTGGGTCATTGTATGCAGTACATATCTTTATTTGAGAGATTTCAAAATATTTGTCATTTCAGTATTATAACACGCTTTTTATTCTAACCACGCGCTAATTTAGCGCTTTTTTGAATAAACGCACTAAGACGGAAAAAAGCGCGTTTGGCATAGTTAAAACGCGCCAAATCTAGCGCGAAACGCGCTAAATTGGCATCGCTGATAGCCAAGTGCATATTAAAGGGTTGCATTTGTATACTCGTTTGTATAGCTAAAACAAATATACCATGGTATGTACCATATAATTATAGTGTGAGCGACAGAACTAGTATAAGAGTTAAGGCTCAGTTAGCCGACTGTAATGTAATGTAACTGTAACGTAGAAAACAGCTGATTGATATTTTTATATGAAAAGTAGTGTTAAAGAACATAAATACATACATTTACTTTCATAAATAAAATAATTAAAAAGACAACATAGTTTACAATCATACATACATACATTCATACACAACGATATTTTGCTGTTATTAACAAACATACAATCATACACAATTATAAGTTATTAACATTGAATTAATTGCTTACACATCATAAGGTTCATTAACCATTGCTAAGGAAATTTGCTTATTAATTAATTGTTTAAATACAGATTGCATTTACCTCATTTATAAATTAGGTCATGTTATTGTGTTTACTCAAACAATATTAATATTGCATATGTTATTATCTAAGTATAAGCTAAGCACTTTTATTAATTCTTAATTTAATATAAAAGAAAGTAAAAATAAATCATAGTTTAAGTCGTTTTCAATAAGCATATCAAGAGTGTTTTATTACTGAACGGCTTCCTTCAAGTTACAAGTGCTTGTAAGGAATAACTATTTGGGAACCTAGTGCTAGTTCAAATTTATGTGTTTGAACTAATCAACACTAGCCCATTCACAAACATTTTGGTGACCCCGACGTGATCTATAACAGGATCAAAATTCAATCAATAACTACATATTAACACTAGGACATCACTAAGCAGTGGGTATTGCATAGATTCTCCAATCAGTGGATACCATTTATTTAACTACATCAAAGGTTAAATCAAGTCATCCTCTGGTCCACAACAAGGCGAAGATGGTGAGTCTACAAGCTCTTATGATCCAGCAGGAGGAAAGGGCAAATGACATAGACAGAATTATTGCTAATATCAAGAAGGCCCCACAGGATCGAAGGAATCTAGAATTTTACAAAAGCAAGTCCGATGAATTAGCGAAACTTTGGAAGGACTTTGAGAACACAGAGAATGCCATTCGTAGAGATCAAACACTTCCTGACAATGATCCGTATATTGCGAGAAATTTGCACGGGTCCCTTGGAGAAAGGTATAGCACTGCTATGGAAAATATCGACCTTCCAATCAAGAAACTAACTGAGGGCACAAAGCCATTGCCAGCAGTAAGAACTTCAGAAACTTCATTGAGTAACCAGAATACACTAGTTCAAGGACTAGCCAGACGAGTGACTGCCCGTATGATTGCCTTAACACGGCTATTACAAACGTTAACACCATTAGAGGAAGATCAACCGCCAGAGTTTTATACAATCAAGGCAGACACAATAAAAAATCTATGGAATAAAGTCCAAACCAACAACAACAGACCGAAGATCCTTCAACATTAGGATTAACTCAAAATGAATATAATGATTTGGAAGACTTAGTGCAATACACAATAATACAACTCGCAGTAAATACAAATAAACAAAAGGAGAGCGGTGTTAGCGGACGTAGCGTAGCATGTTCAACACAATTATGAGCAGAGCTATCATCACACAGTTCACTACCGCTTTCAAAAATTGTTATTCCCCACTTCAATGAAGACTATTTGAAGTGGATGCAATTTTATGAACTATTTCAAGAAATGGTACACAAGCAACCGCTTCCAAGCGTACAGAAAATGTGGTATCTCAAAACCAATTTGTCAGCGGAAGCTGGCAAACTGATAAGTCACTTAGCTTTATCAGAAGAAAACTACACCACAGCGTGGTCGTTACTTTATGAACGGTACAACAAGAAAAGAGTACTGGTAGCTACATTGATTGAAAAAATTCTGAATCAGCCCAACGGAACATTATCTCCTGCATCAATAAAGGCTCTTCATGATACCACAAAAGAATGCTTGCTGGCATTGAACAATTTAAACATCGACACATCGTCATGGGATGCCATACTCATTCAATTATTGCTGAAAAAACTCGAACAAACCATTTACATTCAATTCATGCATTCACTACAAAAGCCAAAAGAAGTGCCTACAATTAGTGAATTATTGTCGTTTCTAGAGAGGCAATTCGAATCAATGGAATCGATTGGGTACAAAGAAAAATCAACCAATCATCAAACTACAAGCAAGGCTATAACTGCTGTAGCATCAGGAGAAGGTAGCATCAAATGTAAGCTGTACAACAACAGTAACCATCGCATTCACCATTGTAAACAATTCATTGCAATGACAGAATATGACCGACTAAAATGGGTACAACAGCACGAATTATGTGTGAACTGTTTCAAGGCCAATCATTCAGCAAAGGCATGTCCTCATGGTAATTGCAAGAAATGTAATAATAAACACAACACGTTATTGCACTTGCCACCAAAATCACAGCATATAGGTATCTCAAGTTCACCCCTTCAGTTGACTAACCAAAAACAACAAGAGACTACAAGCAACGCAGTTGCAGTCTCTTCAGCCTCGACTGCATCTGAGGCTAGAAACCAGAGCTACGTCATCTTAGCTACGGCAACAGTCATCATCAAGGCCGCAAATGGCAATTCAAGTGAATTTAGAGCCATATTAGACTCAGGATCACAAGTCAACATTGTGAGTGAACGACTTATCAAAAAATTATCCCTTTCAACTACAGAAGCCCCATTATGCATTGATGGAGTTGGAAGAATCCAGAAAAAGGCACATAAACGCATTAATGTGCAAATGTTATCCAGAGATCATAACGTTTCAACAAACTTGGAAGCCTTCGTGTTACCCAGCATCATCCCAGCGCAACCGAGCCATATTATTATATTAACAACTATGGAAACTCGATGAAGTAGAAACGAACGCCAAAATATTGTCTTCGGCAGAAAATCTATGTGAAAATCATTTCAACCAACATATAAGGAATAATTCTGATGGGCGCTTCATTGTCAGCTTACCATTTAAAGATAATTCAACTGCACTAGGCCACTCACACCAATTGGCTTACAATAGATTCATTAGTTTGGAAAATCGACTCTATAAGAACGAAAATATGAGACGTGAGTACATTAAGTTTATGAGAGAATATGAGCAATTGGGTCACATAATATACACAATATACCTAATCCAAGATATTTTATTCCACATCATTGCGGGCTAAGGCCCGAGAGTACATCAACAAAACTTAGAGTAGTGCTCGACGCTTCCGCTAAAACGTCAACAGGATACTCGTTAAATGACTTAATGTATACTGGCCCTACTGTACAAAGTGATTTATTTTCGATTCTACTTAGATTTCGCATGCCTAAATTCGTATTTACAACTGACATCGAGAAAATGTATTGTCAAATACTAATCAACCCAGCCGACCATCAGTATCAGTTGATCATTTGGAGAGAGGACCCTTCATCACCAATTAATTATTACAGGTTGAATACCGTTACCTACGGCACTAGAGCAGCTCCATACTTGGCCACAAGGTGCTTACAACGTATTGCAGAAGAAAATACAGCACGATACCCACTCGGTTCTCAGATGCTAAGAGATAACTTTTATGTGGATGATGGTCTCGGTGGCTCATATAGTCTAAATTTGGCGATTGAGACTCAATGGCAACTACAAATGATACTGCAAGAACATGGCTTCATCCTGAAAAAATGGTGCTCAAATAATGAAAGGCTGCTGAAAGATATACCCCACAGTGACAGAGTAGTTGATTTAGATTGTTAATACATACATTACTTCATTATAATACTTTTATTTACTTTTATTATTATTAAAAGTTGTATATATTTTTAAAGCAATCCTTCCCTTTTTTTTATTATAACAAATATAAATTTTGTTTATGTAGTATTTTAAGTTCATTTAACCAATGGTTCATTATAAAAATATATTTAATGTAAATTCTGCTTATGTTGTATTCTAAGTTCATTAACCAAGTTTTGTTTACAAATTAATAAGTTTCATATTGCAATCAGTTAAACCTTCATAGTGAAGAGACATTAAAGCGGATTTTTTTTACATACATACATACGAAACAAATATAAAAAACAACAAAATCAAAAATTATACAAAAAATATTCGTAATACATATTCACCTTGATAAATAAGCTTATTGGCTTTACTAATATTTTTTACATAGCAAGAAATAGCAAAAACAAAAAAAAACCGTATACACAAACAAAGTTCCCTTGAAGAATAATACTCTGTATGAGTACCTCAAAGGAAAAAAATTTTGAAGTGAGTTCTAACGGCAGAAATGCTTATTTTACTGTGAGTTCTGAAACTCTTAATGAAAAAAATATAAATAATAAATCTGATGAAAATCTTTTTTTAACGGCAAAGCCAATTTTTCGTCAGCGATCAACTTCGCTTTGTCCAATGCCAACTAGTGAATCGTTAACATTACCATTGCCTAGTACTTCTTCATTTAAGTCTGCGATATCATCCGCATCGGGCTCGCCTTCATCACTAAACCAAGTTATCACTACAGATAACAGTAGCTCAAAACCCAAGGTACAAGTGGGAATGGACAGATATATAACAGTGGTAAAGCGTGGGCGAAGCCCAAATTCTTCAAAAATTTCATCTGCCCCAAAGATGTCTAGGGATAACAGCGCATCATCTACCAATCGTCAAAATCGTTTTTCATTATTGCAAGACACCGACGACAAGCCCTGTACATCATCGCAAAAGTCTTTTAAGCCACCACCTATTTATCTGAGAGAAAAAAATTCTAACGCGCTTATAAAAAAACTACTGTCGACCATTGGTGAAAATACTTTTCACATCATTCCAATTAAACGAGGTAATATTGATGAAACTAAAATCCAAATATATAATGAAAAAGATTTCCGAAAAATTGTTAGTGAATTCGAAAAAAATAAAACAAATTTTTACACATACCAACTTAAGAGTGCTAAAGGCCTACAGATAGTATTAAAGGGCATAGATTCATATGTTGAACCCGAAGAAGTAAAATGTGCACTTGTCGACCAATGATTCAAGGTAAAAAATGTTACCAACATATTTAATAGAGAAAAGGTCCCCCAACCCCTATTTCGGGTTGAACTGGAGCCGAATGACATACAATTGAAAAAAAAAATGAAACCCATCCAGTTTATAACATAAAGTATCTCTTACATCGAAAAATCACAGTTGAAGAGCCACATAAGCGTTCAGGTCCCGTACAGTGCCATAATTGCCAAGAATATGGCCATACGAAAACTTACTGCAAGTTACCTACAGTGTGTGTTATCTGCGGTGAATTGCATGGTACTGCTAGCTGCACTAAGCCAAAAGATCAAGCAGAAAAAAAATGTAGTAATTGTGGAGGTAATCACACAGCTAACTATAGAGGGTGCCCTGTATTTTCTTTCGTTAAACAGGCTATGGGTCAAAAACCCAAGCTAACTCCAGCTCTACAAGTAAACGCGAACTCCGACACTTTTGCTCAAATCAGCCAACCAGTTACTTCATCGTATGCTGATGCTGCTAAGACTAGTTCAATTCCCACGCAAAATTTTCCACCGCCAAATAATTCAACGAATTCACACTCAAGCTTTAACTTTAGTCGCCTTGAAGCTACTATTGAGAATCTGGTGCTAACTATAAACAACTTTACTACAAATATGACAAGTATGATGCAAGAAATGCTGCGAATGCAGAATACACTGCTTCAAGCATTAGTTAATGAACCATGAACACGTTAAAAATATGTTTCTGGAACGCAAACGGCATTCGCCAACATAAAAATGAACTTGAGCACTTCCTCATGGAAAAAAATATTGATATAATGTTGGTTTCTGAGACTCATTTGACCTCAAGAAGCTTATTTAAAATAAATGGTTACACTTTATATTATACAAAGGACCCGAGAGAGAGAGCATGTGGTGGATCAGCAATTCTGATTAAGTCAAGACTCAAGCACTATGTCCTTGACAACGTTAGTGAAGAATATTTGCAAGCAACGAATATTTTCGTAGAAAATTTTTGTGCGAATTTCGTGATATCATCAATTTACTCACCTCCCAGATTTTCAGTTAGCGAAGATCAGTATGAGAAGTTCTACAAATCGCTTGGATCTTGTTTCGTGGCAGCTGGTGACTACAATGCAAAACATACCTACTGGGGATCGCGTCTTGTTACACCTAGAGGTCGAGCCTTGTTCAATACAATTTCAAAAATGGGCTTAGATGTCATTTCGAGTGGGGAGCCTACTTACTGGCCTACTGACGTAAGAAAAATTCCAGATGTTATAGATTTTGCCGTCACGAAAAATATTCATAGGGACTTAATTCATGTAGAGGCCTCTCTAGATATGTCCTCCGATCACTCTCCAACAATAGTTACAATTTTCAACCCACTAAGGAGTGATTTAACTAACTCATATGTGAAGATGATTAATGGAATCAACTGGCTGGTATTCAAAAAATATCTTAGTAGTCACTGCGTAGAAAACATTCAGCTTAGATGATGCGATGATATTGAATTTAATATTGCCAATCTTAACGAAAATATTAAACAGGCTGCTGATCACGCCACTACCTCCTATCCGCAGACCGGTTTTAACAGAATTTATTCTACGGAAATTGAACGTCTTGTATGTGAAAAAAGGAGAGCTATAAGAGAATGGCAACAACACAGATCACCCCTAAATAAAATCAGACTTAAAGAATGTACTAAACGACTCAAAGAGCTGCTATCGTCGGAAAAAATTGCACTACTGGAAAAGTATTTAGAAGGTCTTGATGTAACGTCCGCATCTAATTACTCTTTATGGCGCGCTACTAGAAATCTTAAACGACCCGTTGATCTTAAATCACCATTGCGTACTGCGACCGGGGGCTGGGCAAGAAGTGATAGTGAGAAAGGTAACTTATTTTCTGAGCATTTAAAATCTGTATTCACTCCCAATTCATGTACGGGTGCTGCTGATTTACCGAGTGTAGTTTATCTACCCCCTCGTCCCTTAAGGTTTAAGATGCGTGAAGTACAAAAAGTAATTCCTGAACTCAACCCGAAGAAAGCTCCAGGTATTTATGGCATTAGTAACAAAATGCTCATGAACTTGCCTCATATTGCAATAAGAATCCTGCTATTTACTTTTAATGCTATTTTAAGAATGCAGTATTTTCCACATAACTGGAAACTGGCCAAGATCAAAATGATTCCAAAGGCGGGCAAAGATCTTACCAAGACTGAGGCCTATAAGCTTACTATCTACAATCTCAAAGCTTTTCGAAAAGCTGCTCATGACTAAATTGTCCAAAATTTTAACTGATAATGGGTGCATCCCGGACCATCAATTTGGCTTTAGAAGTCAGCACAGCACGATTGAACAAACGCATAGACTGGTCCAAGTTGTAAGAAGAACATTTGAAGAAAAGAAGTATTGTTCTGCTCTCTTTATTGATGTTTCTCAGGCATTTGATAAAGTATGGGACGAAGGCCTAGTTTTAAAATTGAAGACAGATCTGCCAATAAACATTCAAAAGCTTTTGGTAAGTTATATTATTGATAGGAAGTTCACTGTTGTGGAAGGAGAGTTCACGAGTGTGCCCGAATTTATATCTTCTGGTGTGCCACAGGGTAGTAGTCTGGGTCCTGTCTTGTATTTAATATATACTTGTGATATGCCTGTAAGCAATAATATCCATATTTCTACTTTTGCCGATGATACAGCCTGTATGAGTGTGCACGAAAACCCTTATGAGGCATCCCGCAATCTCCAGGCACATATCACTCAGCTGGAAATATGGTTGAACTTATGGAGAATTAAAGTCAATGAACAAAAGTGTGTCCATATAACGTTCACCCTAAGAAGAGATACTTGCTCCCCCATTCGAATCAACAATCATAATATTCCTCAACATTCCCAAGTGAAATACCTTGGTATACACCTTGATCGAAGACTTACATGGAAACATCATATTGACTCTAAGTTAACTCAGATGAAACTTAAGTTAACTCAAATCTATTGGTTGATTGGCAGAAACTCAACACTCAGCTTAGACTGCAAACTTTTACTGTACAAGTCGCTTTTGAAGCCAATATGGTGCTACGGAATTCAGTTATGGGGCACTGCTTCAGCTTCCAATGTCGAGAGAATCCAACGAAGGCAAAACAAAATTTTACGGTTAATAACATCGGCTCCATGGTACATCCAAAATTCTATTATACATCGTGATTTAAATATGCCACTAGTGACTGAAGAAATTGCAAAATACGCAGGCAAATATTTAACAAAACCCGAATCACATCCTAATCCGCTTGCTCGTAATATTTTGAACTTTACTGGACACATCCGCTTAAAAAAGAGGGACACACGGGCTCTTATACCTAACACTCCAGATGGGACTACTTGAAAATACTTTCCCCCCCCCCCTTTTTTTTGATTATCACTACTAATGTATTATTTATAACTACCACTAAGTTTATGTCCGACACTGGTCGGGCCTAATAATTTTTTTTTTTATAGATTTAAGATTTGAATACTTATTGTTAGTTCACATATGAAGATACAATAAATAAATACATGCATTATAAAAATAAAAAAAATATTGCAATCAGTCATTTACCTTTAAGAATAGTATTGCAATAATTTATAAAATGCAAAGTCAGGCTTTATGAGAATTGCTGAATATGTACATTGCTAGTAATTTTAATGTAGACATAAGAAAATAAAATTGTATAAAAGACTGGCAAAAATAAAGAAATTATGGCAAACAAAAATTAACTTTCTTGATTGCTTAACTGGTCTTAGTGCTTCAACTAAAACTTAAATTTTAATCACATTAGCACATGGTGTTTCCACCTGGGCTAAAAACAAAATAAAAACAATATAAAACAAAACAAATTTATACACTCTGAGCTCCAAAGAAAACCTTTGATGCTCAACCATTTACACACAGTTGTCAACGCAACATTTGGTGACCCCGACGGTCCTGTAGTAAGGTACAGGATTCAAACAACAGAAAACATATTTCAACACAATAGTCCTGTAGCAAGGTACAGGATTTCATCAACAGAAGACATAATTCAACACGACAATCCTATCACAAGGTACAGGATTGCGTCATCAGAATACACATTTCAACTCGAAGGTCCTGTAGCAAGTTACAGGTTTCCATCATCAGACATTTCAGCCCAACGGTCCTGAAGCTAGATCATTCTAGTGACCCAAACAATCCTGAAAACAGAAACAGGAGCAAATCAAAACACAAAGCATCGGTAAAAATATCGTTCCTTGTACATAAGAAATGGAATCGTTTGAAGACCTGGTAGCAGCCCAACAGACCACGGCGGAGCAAATAGAGGCAATAGTCCGCAATTTCAAAAAAGACTCTTCTACAAAAAAAAACTTCAGAGTACTTCTTGGAGCGTCTACAGCAGCTTGACAAGGCATGGCTAGAGTTTGAGACCACTGACAACAAAATAAGGTGCCTCTTAAATCTACCATTACAACACAATTATTTTACAGACCAATATTTAGGTATTTCGGACGATACACTCAAATACAAAGAGCTGTTTGAGTCCGAAAGTAAAAAAGTGAAGAAACCAACACCATCGATGAGATAATTAGAAGAAGGAGCAAGCAGTGGTATGCAGGAAAAAACACAACCTGATGATATCACAAGCAAAGTTCTTCGCAATCAGCGGGCATTGACGAGAGCATTAAGACGAACTATTGATTTTGAGTCCATTCCTTCCAGAATTTGCGTTTGATTTCTGAAGTTATTTTCCATCTTGCATCTAACGATATGCTTGGGGGTTGAGCATTTACATCTACTGCTGATGTCAAAGGTTCCCCTACTAAAAAGTGACCTGGAGTAAGAGCTTGAAGATCATCGTTGCTTGATGAGAGAGGGACTAGTGGCCGTGAATTCAAGATTGCTTCTATTTCAACTACTATTGTTTCCAATTCTCCATATGTAAGTGATGCAGCTGACACACTTCTCAGTAAAAGATGTTTGGCGGATTTGACAGCCGCTTCACAAAGTCCACCGAAGTGAGGGGCTCTTGGTAGAATGAATTTAAAATTTATTGACTGATTGCTGCATACTCGTGTAATCTTCTCTTGCGATGATTGAGAATATATTGATTCTTTTAATTCAGTAATTTTATTGTTTTCTCCTACGAAGTTAGTAGCATTGTCGCAATACAAAGACTGACAGTGGCTTCTTCTGCTGATGAAACGTCGTAGTGCACCTATGAATGCTTCTGTAGACAGATTTGATACGACTTCCATGTGAATGGCCTTAGTCGCGAAGTAACAAAATACTGCAATATAGGCCGTGTCTGGCTTTTTACCCCTGATTTTGTGATGAATCCAAATTGGGCCAAAATAATCCACTCCTGTGGTTATGAAAGGACGTGCTGGGGTCACTCTATCTGCCAGAAGATTTCCCATTAATTGTTTGAAAAGCACCGGCCTAGCCTTAGTGCATCGTATGCATTTGTGGACGGTACTTCGTGCCAGTGATTTCCCGTTCGTAATCCAGAACTGTGACCTGGATGCTGCTAACAATGACTGTGGGCCACAATGACGGTTCTCTTCGTGTAGCTTGAGCATTAATAATTTTGTCATAGGATGATTATGTGTTAAAATTGCAGGATGTTTTGCCTTGATCGATAATGTTGACTGCTCCAGACGACCACCCACGCGCATTATCTGATGTTCATCCATGAATGGGTTTAACGAGACCAAGGGACTTGTTTTATGTACAGGTGCTTGATGTGATAGCCTTTCCAGTTTTTCCCCAAACTCTGCTGCTTGGATGATCTTGATGATAATGTTCAGAGCTTCTTCTAATTCGAATGCATCGAGATCCCTTTTGTTTGAGCGATAAATATTTGTAATTTTGGAATTTCTAATAAATCTCAACACATAACCGATCGTGTGTTGAAGAGTTTTAAATGAGTTTCGGTGGTTTATCCGATTTATAATGTCTGCATAATTCTGCTGCAAAGTGGCTACTGTTAGAACATGCTTTGTCATTTTACGTTCTTCATTGCAAGGTGTCTCAATTGCTTGTGAAGTTGAGGTTGTCCATTCACTCCTTTGTCCCGAGAGAAATAAAGGACCATCAAACCACATTGAATGTTGTGAAAGGTTTTCTGGTGCTATTCCTCGAGATATTGCATCGGCTGGATTTTCTTTAGAACTGACGTGTCGCCATTGATGTGAATCGCTTAGGCCTTGAATTTTTGTTATCCTGTTTGCTACAAAGGTGTGGAAGGATGATGCTGACGAGTTTATCCAAGCAAGAACAATTTTTGAGTCCGACCAAAAAAAAATTGCCGTATTTTGTAGACGAAGATCTTCTTTTACCTTATTTGTTAGTTCAACACCTAATACCGCCGCGCATAATTCCAAGCGAGGCAACGTTTGCCTTTTGATGGGTGCTACTCTAGACTTGGAACATAGCAATCTGGTTACAACAGTTTTGTCTTTATATGTTGAACGAATGTAGATTGCTGTGCCATAAGCTCGTTCAGATGCATCGACAAACGTATGAATTTCTGTGGTGAGTGGGTTTCCGTGTTTTAATACGAATCTCTCTATCTTTATTTTGTTTAGGGTTTCTATATTTGTGCGAAATTTATTCCATTATTTCTGAAGATTCATGGGTAACTCGTCATCCCATGAAATTGGTAACTGCCACAGCTCTTGCAAAAATATCTTGGCTCGTACAACTACCGGCCCAAAAATCCCTAGAGGATCAAATATCTTGGCTAGTTCTGAACTGACTATTCTTTTTGTTACCTGTGTGGCCGTTGGCTTTTGTGACCTTCCACATAATTGATCAGACTTTGGGAGCCATATTAATCCGAGTGTTTTAATTGAGCAATCTGAATTCTCGTCTAAATCCAAGTTGATTTCCTGGTCTTCAGGTGCAATTCCACTCAATAACTGAAGATGATTTGAACACCACTTACGCAGCTTAAAACCAGCTTCTCTTAGGATTAAGCTTAGTTGTCGTTGTGACTCTCATGCTGTGCTAATAGAATCAGCTCCGGTGAGGCAATCATCCACATAAAAATCATCACGTAAAATTGACGCACCTTGTGGATATTTTGTAGCGTTTTGAATAGCTAAATGTTAAAGGCATTTAGTTGCCAGGTAGGGTGCAGAGGAGGTGCCATATGTTACAGTTTTTAGACGATAATATTCGATGTCTTGATGCTTGTTGTATCTCCATATGATGAACTGGAACATCTGGTCCGTGTCATCGATTTGAATTTGCCGGTACATTTTCTCTATATCTGCAGTGAAGACAATTCTGTGCATCCTAAATCGCAACAGTACCGAAAACAGCTCACTTTGTACGGTTGGTCCGGCATGTATTATTTCATTCAAAGAGGAACCGCTGGATGCCTTAGCTGATGCGTCAAAAACTACTCTTAGTTTTGTGGTTGAGCTGTCAGGTTTCAGTACGCAGTGGTGCGGCATGACGTAATGTAAATTAGGAATGTCGTCCTTTTGTATTTCTTCCAGGTGTCCCAAGTCTTCGTACTCCTGCATGAATTTGTTGTATCCTGTTCTAAGCTCAGGATTAAGGTTCAATCGTTTTTCCAATGCTAAAAACCGATTGAATGCCACTGTTTTGGAACTTCCGAGAACGGATGGATTTTCTGCAAATGGTAGGCGCACAATGAATCTCCCATCCTCGTTTCTTTTAACGTTTTGTGCAAAATGATCCTCACATCGTTTCTCAGCCAAAGATAGTGCTCGTTCTGTATTATTCGCATCTTCAAGCTTCCAGAATTTTTCAATAAGCTGGTTTGTTGTTTGCTCTTCTGGAGTAAACACTGCACAAGTTACCGAGTTGTCGTTTCCTTTTTGTAATTTACCCGTGACGATCCAACCCAATGCTGTGTTTTGCAGAATAGGTAGTTTTTGGTTGATCTTTATTTGTTGTGGGCGCATCAATTCATGGTAAAATTCAGCTCCGAGCAATATGTCAATTTTATCAATTTGATTGAAACATGGATCAGCTAATTTAATATTTTCAGGGAGATTCCAATCTAACGTGTCGAAAGAATTTGTAGGCTGAGGTGGTACAATAGTTGGAAGAACAAATGCTTCGATTCTGGTGGCATAGCTGCCTGAATATACATGTAGTTCTATATTGATTCGTTGGGATACGTTTTGAATCTAATAAAGCTCGAAATGTGCATGTGTCATCATTGGCTCCAACTGCCTTTACTCTTGCAGTGGCTAGTAATACGTAAGTATTGTCGATGAGCTGTTTGTTTGTTGTAGCTACGATTGGCTTATTTTCATTTGATACAGACGCTGGTTTTTGTGTTCCTTCTGCCGATGTTGCTGAAGTGTTTCCTCTCGCTAATTCTAAGTGCAACAATGTGTTGTGTCTGTTTGTGCACTTTGAGCAAGACCGTAACGTGCATGCCTTGGCAGCATGATCTGATTTAAAGCAGTTGACGCAAAGCTTCTTTTTTTGTGTCCATTGTAATCTCCCAGCTGGGGACATTTTTAGGAACCTTTCACAGTAGTATATGGGATGCCCAGGCATTCCACATACTTTACAGTTTGGGGTTGATGTAGCTGCAGTTATAAGTTTGGCTCTATCCTTCCCCCCACAAGATTCGTAAGACCTTCCGCGTGTTTCCAATGCTTGGAAACGGTGTTCTATAAATCTAAGCAGATCTTTTAGACTTACGAGTTTCTGGTTGTTTTCTAGTGATTGTTCAAATACAGTTTGAGTTGATTGATCGAGTTTTTTCAACAAAATGTGAACAATTATGGCGTCCCAACTGTCCACTGGCAGTCCTTGTGCGGTTAAACCATTGATGCATTCTTTAGTGACATCATGTATATTTTTTAGCGCTTGTGCCGTTTCGGTTTTCATTTGCGGATGAGAAAGCAAGTTGTTAAGTAGCGTTGTCACAATGAGCCTTTTGTTATCGTACCTATCAACCAAAATGTTCCATGCAATTTCATAATTTGCTGTTGTAACTGGCAAATGTTTTACTAGTGCTTTTGGTTCGTCTGCTAGATGTGTAGTTAAGTAAAACATTTTCTCAACTTCGCTCATTGATGCGTTATGGATTAGCTGGGTATAAAGATCTTTAAAGGCTACCCATTGTAGATAACTGCCGCTGAATTTCGGAATCTGAATTTTTGGTAGATGGGGTTGACAATGCTCAGTGCTACGTGGGTTGTTTTCGCTGATATTATTCACATACTGCTCCAGCTCACATTGAATGCTGTGCACCTCTGCTTGCATTTCGTAAAAATCATCCAATGTGTAGCCGTCTATTTGTTAATAATAATATGATAATTAATGATATGATAATTAATGATAATCCTGCTGACATTTTATCGCGAGGAGTGCAACCAGCCAATCTAACTAACAATGGATTGTGGTTTCAAGGACCAACGTTTCTTCATGGCAAGGAGGTAATATGGCCATCAAAATTCCCACATCAATTACCCAATACAGACGACATCGAAATTAAAAAGACAATTATAGCAGCCACAACAACATCAAGCACTGACTTCATTTATAGAATCAACCATAAAAATTCTAGCATATGTCCTCAGATTCATAAAAAACAGTAGAATGTCTATTGCAAGTCGACCAACACACTCATCAATTACGCCAAAAGAGTTAGACGATTCCCTTTACATAATTGTTAAGGCAATACAGTCTTCAGAATTCGCAACAGAGATAACACAACTACAAAAGGCCGAGATAATTAACAAACATAGCTCACTTAACAGTTTAACACCATTTTTGGATAAGGAAGGCATTTTTCGAGTAGGAGGGCGGCTAAAACACTCCAACTTACATCCAGATATGAAACATCCAATAATACTACCATACAACGATTCCTTGGCAAGACTCTTATTTATTATGATACATGAAGACAATAA
Organism: Tachina grossa; assembly: GCA_949987645.1. NCBI lineage: Eukaryota > Metazoa > Arthropoda > Insecta > Diptera > Tachinidae > Tachina > Tachina grossa. The sequence continues at coordinate 89,092,701 of OX465278.1, forward strand.
GCATTGTGGACCGACTGCAATGCTGAATACAATAAGACAAAAATTTTGGCCAATAAAAGGGAAAATAATAGCTCGAGCCGTCATTCAAAAATGTGTAAGATGTACTAGAGCACGGCCACTGCTTTATCAACAAATAATGGGCAATCTTCCCCAACCTAGAATCACACCTGCTCGACCATTTATAAATTCAGGTGTGGACTATTGTGGTCCATTCTGGATACACTACAAAGTGAGGGGCAAACGGCCAACGAAAGCTTACATAGCGGTATTTTGCTGCTTTGCCACAAAGGCAGTTCCCTTAGAGCTGGTATCTGATCTATCAACAGAGTCATTCATTGGTGCCCTTAAAAGATTTATAGCTCGTCGTGGTCATTGTCAAAACATTTACTGTGACAACTCAACAAATTTTGTAGGAGCAAAGAACACTTTATCGGAAATATCTGAAGCAATACATGCTGATAAGGCACAGGAGGCAATAATATCCGCTTCGAGCTGTAAGGGGATACACTTTCATTTTATCCCACCAAGAGCTCCTCACTTTGGAGGCTTATGGGAGGCCGCCGTGAAGTCAGCAAAGCACCTTTTGGTACGCCGTGTGTCAACCCGGTCACTGTTTGGTGTTCTTGATTCGAAGTATGCAGAAGAAATGTCAAGGACTATTAACACAGCCAAAACAGAGCAGGACCACATTGTAAAATTGTTAAGAAATCAAACATCAATAATTGATCAACCATAAATGTTATCAAACAAGATGAAATAAACTCGCAGCAGAAGATTACCGAGCTTCTAAAAATGGTTGATGAAAACAAAAATGAATTGTTTAAGAAAGCTTCACAAGCCAGTAACTTTCAAATCATTGGACTTCTCTCAACACATTTAACATTAATAGCAATTAACCTACAAATAATTGAGGCTGAAATCATAAATGTACTTGCCGACGTTCACAATGGAAAAATTAGTCCTCTTTTGTTATCTCCTCAGCAATTAAAAAAGGAAATGGCTACAATCAAGATTCACTTTCCAGAAACTTACACGCTTCCAATAACAGAAGATAATTTGATGGATCTATATAAACTGATGAATGCTAAGGGTGTCGTAACAAGGAGAGAAGTGATTTTTGAAATTAAGATACCTCTAATTAATCAACAGATCTTTGAGTTATTTAAAATAGTACCAGTTTCGACAATCAAAAACAACACTTTAATTGCTATTAAACCAGACATGTCATACTTTGCCATAGATGCACACATAGATGAATATATTCCATTTACGACAGATGATGTATCTAACTGTATCATGACAAAAAACAAAGAGTACATTTGCAAAAATAAGCAATCTAAGTTCAAAAGGAATTCTGAGGTTGGTCTTTGTGAGATCAATATATTCAACAATCGATCCACAGCCAACTGCAACCTCAACAAGATCCCAGGTCCAGTAGCCTGGATTCAATTAAATTCACTAAACAAGTGGATTTTTGCTACTACTGTGGAAATTGAATCATCCATGGTATGTGGCAGGGAAACTACGCTGTTCATAATTAAAAACACTGGACTAATGGAAGTTGGTCCCGACTGCATAATCAAAAACAATTTTGTAACAATACAAGGACATTTTGGCATTACAAATAGTGTCCATGCATCATATGTTAAATTAAAGCATATTGACTCAATAAGTAGGCCAGAAGAAATAGAAAGGATATTTAATACTACAAGCCATAATTACAATACGCAATTAGACCAGCTAACAAACCTTCAAAAACCATTAAATGACGCAAATCTAGAACATTTACCCGAAGTTATTAACTCTAATAGTCAACATCATCATGCAGTAAGCTACACCGCATTAGTCCTATGCTTAATAACATTACTTATTCTGCTAATATGGAAAGTACACAACAAACAAAGGCAAACCTACCGAAATGCACCGAGGCCCGCATTTCGATCAAGACCAGCAACCATAGATACTTCAAGAGTTTTAATCTGTCCCATCAACCAGTAACAGTGCCCAGAACTTATTTGAACTGTGTTCAACGCGGCGGAGAATGTTAAAGAACATACATACATACATTTACTTTCATAAATAAAATAAATAAAAAGACAAAATAGTTTACAATCATACACACATACATTCATGCACAACGATATTTTGCTGTTATTAACAAACATACAGTCATACACAATTATAAGTTATTAACATTTAATTAATTGCTTACACATCATAAGGTTCATTAACCATTGCTAAGGAAATTAGCTTATTAATTAATTGTTTAAATACAGATTGCATTTACCTCATTTATAAATTAGGTCATGTTATTGTGTTTACTCAAAGAATATTAATATTGCATATGTTATTATCTAAGTATAAGCTAAACACTTTTATTAATTCTTAATTTAATATAAAAGAAAGTAAAAATAAATCATAGTTTAAGTCGTTTTCAATAAGCATATCAAGAGTGTTTTATTACTGAACGGCTTCCTTCAAGTTACAAGTGCTTGTAAGGAATAACTATTTGGGAACCTAGTGCTAGTTCAAATTTATGTGTTTGAACTAATCAACACTAGCCCATTCACAAACATTTTGGTGACCCCGACGTGATCTATAACAGGATCAAAATTCAATCAATAACTACATATTAACACTAGGACATCACTAAGCAGTGGGTATTGCATAGATTCTCCAATCAGTGGATACCATTTATTTAACTACATCAAAGGTTAAATCAAGTCATCCTCTGGTCCACAACAAGGCGAAGATGGCGAGTCTACAAGCTCTTATGATCCAGCAGGAGGAAAGGGCAAATGACATAGACAGAATTATTGCTAATATCAAGAAGGCCCCACAGGATCGAAGGAATCTAGAATTTTACAAAAGCAAGTCCGATGAATTAGCGAAACTTTGGAAGGACTTTGAGAACACAGAGAATGCCATTCGTAGAGATCAAACACTTCCTGACAATGATCCGTATATTGTGAGAAATTTGCACGGGTCCCTTGGAGAAAGGTATAGCACTGCTATGGAAAATATCGACCTTCCAATCAAGAAACTAACTGAGGGCACAAAGCCATTGCCAGCAGTAAGAACTTCAGAAACTTCATTGAGTAACCAGAATACATTAGTTCAAGGACTAGCCAGACGAGTGACTGCCCGTATGATTGCCTTAACACGGCTATTACAAACGTTAACACCATTAGAGGAAGATCAACCGCCAGAGTTTTATACAATCAAGGCAGACACAATACAAAATCTATGGAATAAAGTCCAAACCAACAACAACAGACCGAAGATCCTTCAACATTAGGATTAACTCAAAATGAATATAATGATTTGGAAGACTTAGTGCAATACACAATAATACAACTCGCAGTAAATACAAATAAACAAAAGGAGAGCGGTATTAGCGGACGTAGCGTAGCATGTTCAACACAATTACGAGCAGAGCTATCATCACACAGTTCACTACCGCTTCCAAAAATTGTTATTCCCCACTTCAATGGAGACTATTTGAAGTGGATGCAATTTTATGAACTATTTCAAGAAATGGTACACAAGCAACCGCTTCCAAGCGTACAGAAAATGTGGTATCTCAAAACCAATTTGTCAGGGGAAGCTGGCAAACTGATGTCACTTAGCTTTATCAGAAGAAAACTACACCACAGCGTGGTCGTTACTTTATGAACGGTACAACAAGAAAAGAGTACTGGTAGCTACATTGATTGAAAAAATTCTGAATCAGCCCAACGGAACATTATCTCCTGCATCAATAAAGGCTCTTCATGATACCACAAAAGAATGCTTGCTGGCATTGAACAATTTAAACATCGACACATCGTCATGGGATGCCATACTCATTCAATTATTGCTGAAAAAACTCGAACAAACCATTTACATTCAATTCATGCATTCACTACAAAAGCCAAAAGAAGTGCCTACAATTAGTGAATTATTGTCGTTTCTAGAGAGGCAATTCGAATCAATGAAATCGATTGGGTACAAAGAAAAATCAACCAATCATAAAATTACAAGCAAGGCTATAACTGCTGTAGCATCAGGAGAAGGTAGCATCAAATGTAAGCTGTACAACAATAGTAACCATCGCATTCACCATTGTAAACAATTCATTGCAATGACAGAATATGACCGACTAAAATGGGTACAACAACACGGATTATGTGTGAACTGTTTCAAGGCCAATCATTCAGCAAAGGCATGTCCTCATGGTAATTGCAAGAAATGTAATAATAAACACAACACGTTATTGCACTTGCCACCAAAATCACAGAATATAGGTATCTCAAGTTCACCCCTTCAGTTGACTAACCAAAAACAACAAGAGACTACAAGCAACGCAGTTGCAGTCTCTTCAGCCTCGACTGCACCTGAAGCTAGAAACCAGAGCTACGTCATCTTAGCTACGGCAAGAGTCATCATCAAGGCCGCAAATGGCAATTCAAGTGAATTTAGAGCCATACTAGACTCAGGTTTACAAGTCAACATTGTGAGAGAACGACTTATCAAAAAATTATCCCTTTCAACTACAGAAGCCCCATTATGCATTGATGGAGTTGGAAGAATCCAGAAAAAGGCACATAAACGCATTAATGTGCAAATGTTATCCAGAGATCATAACGTTTCAACAAACTTGGAAGCCTTCGTGTTACCCAGCATCATCCCAGCGCAACCGAGCCATATTATTATATTAACAACTATGGAAACTCGATGAAGTAGAAACGAACGAAAAAATATTGTCTCCGGCAGAAAATCTATGTGAAAATCATTTCAACCAACATATAAGGAATAATTCTGATGGGCGCTTCATTGTCAGCTTACCATTTAAAGAGACTCCAACTGCACTAGGCCACTCACACCAATTGGCTTACAATAGATTCATTAGTTTGGAAAATCCCATAAGAACGAAAATATGAGACGTGAGTACATTAAGTCTATGAGAGAATATGAGCAATTGGGTCACATGGAAAAGGTTAATATACACAATATACCTAATCCAAGATATTTTATTCCACATCATTGCGGGCTAAAGCCCGAGAGTACATCAACAAATCTTAGAGTAGTGTTCGACGCTTCCGCTAAAACGTCAACAGGATACTCGTTAAATGACTTAATGTATACTGGCCCTACTGTACAAAGTGATTTATTTTCGATTCTACTTAGATTTCGCATGCCTAAATTCGTATTTACAACTGACATCGAGAAAATGTATTGTCAAATACTAATCAACCCAGCCGACCATCAGTATCAGTTGATCATTTGGAGAGAGGACCCTTCATCACCAATTAATTATTACAGGTTGAATACCGTTACCTACGGCACTAGAGCAGCTCCATACTTGGCCACAAGGTGCTTACAACGTATTGCAGAAGAAAATACAGCATGATACCCACTCGGTTCTCAGATGCTAAGAGACAACTTTTATGTGGATGATGGTCTCGGTGGCTCATATAGACTAAATTTGGCGATTGAGACTCAATGGCAACTACAAATGACTGGCAAAAATAAAGAAATTATGGCAAACAAAAATTAACTTTCTTGATTGCTTAACTGGTCAAGGTGCTTACAATGTATTGCAGAAGAAAATACAGCACGATACCCACTCGGCTCTCAGATGCTAAGAGACAACTTTTATGTGGATGATGGTCTCGGTGGCTCAGATAGTCTAAATTTGGCGATTGAGACTCAATGGCAACTACAAATGATACTGCAAGAACATGGCTTCATCCTAAAAAAATGGTGCTCAAATAATGAAAGGCTGCTGAAAGATATACCTCACAGTGACAGAGTAGTTGATTTAGATCTTGATGGCAACAGTAATAAAACAATAAAAACTTTGGGTTTACATTGGGTGCCCCAAGATGATCAGTTTTGCATCAAAGTAAAACTCAATGAGCTCCAAGTAATCTCAAAACGTACAGTTACATCAGAGCTTGCAAAATTATTTGATCCTCTGGGTCTCCTTGCTCCTGTTGTTGTCAAGGCAAAAATCTTTATCCAACAACTGTGGCAGCATTCGTTAGATTGGGATGAACCATTACCTCACAATCTTCAAATGACTTGGGAGAGTTTCCGAAATGATTTGAAAACACTAGATGAGTTCAAAATTGCCAGACATATATTCTATGGTGGCATTCCAGTAAAAACACAGCTTCATATATTCGCAGATGCATCTGAAAAGGCCTATGGTGCAGTTGTATACATTTGCGCAAAACTTAAAGATGGAACAATAATTGTTCGACTGCTATGTGCAAAATCAAGAGTAGCCCCTGTGAAACAACAAACATTACCTCGGTTAGAGCTATGTGCTGCGGTCATAGCAGCCCAACTCGCTCATCGAGTAAAAACGGATCTGTCCCTACAAAATCAATCTATGCTCCTGTGGACTGATTCCGAAATTGTTTTATCATGGATTAACTCACAATCATCTTCTTATAAAACGTTTGTGGCTAATAGAATTTCAACCATTCAGTCATTAACAATACCAGACCAGTGGCGTCATGTAAAATCAAAAGATAATCCTGCTGACATTTTATCGCGAGGAGTGCAACCAGCCAATCTAACTAACAATGGATTGTTGTTTCAAGGACCAACGTTTCTTCATGGCAAGGAGGTAATATGGCCATCAAAATTCCCACATCAATTACCCAATACAGACGACATCGAAATTAAAAAGACAATTATAGCAGCCACAACAACATCAAGCACTGACTTCATATATAGAATCAACCATAAAATTCATTTCGAACATTGCAAAGAATTCTAGCATATGTCCTCATATGTCACTGCTTTATCAACAAATAATGGGCAATCTACCCCAACCTAGAATCACACCTGCTCGACCATTTATAAATTCAGGTGTGGACTATTGTGGTCCATTCTGGATACACTACAAAGTGAGGGGAAAACGGCCAACGAAAGCTTACATAGCGGTATTTTGCTGCTTTGCCACAAAGGCAGTTCACTTAAAGCTGGTGTCTGATCTATCAACAGAGTCATTCATTGGCGCCCTTAAAAGATTTATAGCTCGTCGTGATCATTGTCAAAACATTTACTGTGACAACTCAACAAATTTTGTAGGAGCAAAGAACACTTTATCGGAAATATCTGAAGCAATACATGCTGATAAGGCACAGGAGGCAATAATATCCGCTTCGAGCTGTAAGGGGATACACTTTCATTTTATCCCACCAAGAGCTCCTCACTTTGGAGGCTTATGGGAGGCCGCCGTGAAGTCAGCAAAGCACCTTTTGGTACGCAGTGTGTCAACCGAATCATTAACCCATGAAGAGTTGGAGACGATAATCATAGAAGTAGAAGCAATATTGAACTCACGTCCACTAACACCGCTTTCAAATGATCTGGACAATCTCGAAGCTTTAACTCCTGGCCATTTTCTGATTGGCGAAGCACTTACTGCTCAAGTAGATAGCAGAGCAGTAAATCTGAAGATTTCAGGCGTGTCTCACTGAAAGTTAGTTTCACAATTAAAACACAAATTTTGGAAAAGGTGGTCTACCGAATATTTAAACGAACTTCAACAACGCTACAAATGGAAAACTAAGGCCAACAATCCCAAACCAGGGGATATGGTCATAATCAAAGAAGACAATCTACCTACAATGAAATGGCCACTAGGAAGAATTGTCACTGTTTATGCTGGAGATGACGGCGCCGTGAGAGTGGCCGAAGTAAAACCCGCAACAGGAACCTTCAAACGACCTATTCACAGATTAGCTCCACTGTGTCAAGAAGAGGAAAGTGAAACAGTGTTGGAACGACCGATGTCAAATAACCAGGAAAAAGATGTCATTCCACTAAAGAGGTTTAAGCCGACAATAAATTCCGTAGCACTCACTATGGTCATATCCCTTCTTCTCCTTCCTATTGCTCTATGCAACAACTTAGTGATAAAGCAGTTCCAGGATGATCTAGGGTTGTATTTTGAGGGAATAGGTACCGCAAAACTGAATACCGCAGAATGGAAATTAATGGTGTACTATGACCTTACCCCATTTTCAGCTGAACTTAATTCATTATCAGTGGGCTTGGAAACTTTGCAGCAACTGTGTCCTGCGATACAAAGATACCCAATGTGCAAGATTTTGGTGAAGAACTTAAGGCAAATCAAAAATTAATTATATCCAGAAGATGATTTAATCAGCCACGGACGTACAAAAAGGTCGCCATTTAATATAGTCAGCAATATTGCCTGGTCACTGTTTGGTGTTCTTGATTCGGAGTATGCAGAAGAAATGTCAAGGACTATTAACACAGCCAAAACAGAGCAGGACTACATTGTAAAATTGTTAAGAAATCAAACATCAATAATTGATTCAACCATAAATGTTATCAAACAAGATGAAATAAACTCGCAGCAGAAGATTACCGAGCTTCTAAAAATGGTTGATGAAAACAAAAATGAATTTTTTAAGGAAGCTTCACAAGCCAGTAACTTTCAAATCATTGGACTCCTCTCAACACATTTAACATTAGTAGCAATAAAGCTACAAAAAATTGAGGCTGAAATCATAAATGTACTTGCCGACGTTCACAATGGAAAAATGAGTCCTCTTTTGTTATCCCCTCAGCAATTAAAAAAGGAAATGGCTACAATCAAGATTCACCTTCCAGAAACTTACACGCTTCCAATAACAGAAGATAATTTGATGGATCTATATAAACTGATGAATGCTAAGGGTGCCGTAACAAGGAGAGAAGTGATTTTTGAAATTAAAATACCTCTAATTAATCAACAGATCTTTGAGTTATTTAAAATAGTACCAGTTCCGACAATCAAAAACAACACTTTAATTGCTATTAAACCAGACATGTCATACTTTGCCATAGATGCACACAGAGATGAATATATTCCGTTTACGACAGATGATGTATCTAACTGTATCATGACAAAAAACAAAGAGTACATTTGCAAAAATAAGCAATCTAAGTTCAAAAGGAATTCTGAGGTTGGTCTTTGTGAGATCAATATATTCAACAATCGATCCACAGCCAACTGCAACCTCAACAAGATCCCAGGTCCAGTAGCCTGGATTCAATTAAATTCACTAAACAAGTGGATTTTTGCTACTACTGTGGAAATTGAATCATCCATGGTATGTGGCAGGGAAACTACGCTGTTCATAATTAAAAACACTGGACTAATGGAAGTTGGTCCCGACTGCGTAATCAAAAACAATTTTGTAACAATACAAGGACATTTTGGCATTACAAATAGTGTCCATGCATCATATGTTAAATTAAAGCATATTGACTCAATAAGTAGGCCAGAAGAAATAGAAAGGATATTTAATACTACAAGCCATCATTACAATACGCAATTAGACCAGCTAACAAACCTTCAAAAACCATTAAATGACGCAAATCTAGAACATTTACCCGAAGTTATTAACTCTAATAGTCAACATCATCATGCAGTAAGCTACACCGCATTAGTCCTATGCTTAATAACATTACTTATTCTGCTAATATGGAAAGTACACAACAAACAAAGGCAAACCTACCGAAATGCACCGAGGCCCGCATTTCGATCAAGACCAGCAACCATAGATACTTCAAGAGTTTTAATCTGTCCCATCAACCAGTAACAGTGCCCAGAACTTATTTGAACTGTGTTCAACGCGGCGGAGAATGTTAAAGAACATACATACATACATTTACTTTCATAAATTTTTTTTTTTTTTTTTTTTTGTAGTGCATGTATTTATTTATTGTATCTTCATATGTGAACTAACAATAAGTATTCAAATCTTAAATCTATAAAAAAAATTATTAGGCCCGACCAGTGTCGGACATAAACTTAGTGGTAGTTATAAATAATACATTAGTAGTGATAATCAAAAAAAAAGGGGGGGGGGGGGGAAAGTATTTTCAAGTAGTCCCATCTGGAGTGTTAGGTATATGAGCCCGTGTGTCCCTCTTTTTTAAGCGGATGTGTCCAGTAAAGTTCAAAATATTACGAGCAAGCGGATTAGGATGTGATTCGAGTTTTGTTAAATATTTGCCTGCGTATTTTTCAATTTCTTCAGTCACTAGTGGCATATTTAAATCACGATGTATAATAGAATTTTGGATGTACCATGGAGCCGATGTTATTAACCGTAAAATTTTGTTTTGTCTTCGTTGGATTCTCTCGACATTGGAAGCTGAAGCAGTGCCCCATAACTGAATTCCGTAGCGCCATATTGGCTTCAAAAGCGACTTGTATAATAAAAGTTTGCAGTCTAGGCTGAGTGTTGAGTTTCTGCCAATCAACCAATATATTTGAGTTAACTTAAGTTTCATCTGAGTTAACTTAGAGTCAATATGATGTTTCCATGTAAGTCTTCGATCGAGGTGTATACCAAGGTATTTCACTTGGGAATGTTGAGGAATATTTTGATTGTTGATTCGAATGGGGGAGCAAGTATCTCTTCTTAGGGTGAACGTTATATGGACACACTTTTGTTCATTGACTTTAATTCTCCATAAGTTCAGCCATATTTCCAGCTGGGTGATATGTTCCTGGAGATTGCGGGATGCCTCATAAGGGTTTTCGTGCACACTCATACAGGCTGTATCATCGGCAAAAGTAGAAATATGGATATTATTGCTCACAGGCATATCACAAGTATATATTAAATACAAGACAGGACCCAGAATACTACCTTGGGGCACACCAGAAGATATAGTTTCGGGCACACTCGTGAACTCTCCTTCCACAACAGTGAACTTCCTATCAATAATATAACTTTCCAAAAGCTTTTGAATGTTTATTGGCAGATATGTCTTCAATTTTAAAACTAGGCCTTCGTGCCATACTTTATCAAACGCCTGAGAAACATCAATAAAGAGAGCAGAACAATACTTCTTTTCTTCAAATGTTCTTCTTACAACTTGGACCAGTCTATGCGTTTGTTCAATCGTTCTGTGCTGACTTCTAAAGCCAAATTGATGGTCCGGGATGCACCCATTATCAGTTAAAATTTTGGACAATTTAGTCATGAGCAGCTTTTCGAAAAGCTTTGAGATTGTAGATAGTAAGCTTATAGGCCTATATGACTCAGTCTTGGTAAGATCTTTGCCCGCCTTTGGAATCATTTTGATCTTGGCCAGTTTCCAGTTATGTGGAAAATACTGCATTCTTAAAATAGCATTAAAAGTAAATAGCAGGATTCTTATTGCAATATGAGGCAAGTTCATGAGCATTTTGTTACTAATGCCATCAATACCTGGAGCTTTCTTCGGGTTGAGTTCAGCAATTACTTTTTGTACTTCACGCATCTTAAACCTTAAGGGACGAGGGGGTAGAGAAACTACACTCGGTAAATCAGCAGCACCCGTACATGAATTGGGAGTGAATACAGATTTTAAATGCTCAGAAAATAAGTTACCTTTCTCACTATCACTTCTTGCCCAGCCTCCGGTCGCAGTACGCAATGGTGATTTAAGATCAACGGGTCGTTTAAGATTTCTAGTAGCGCGCCATAAAGAGTAATTAGATGCGGACGTTACATCAAGACCTTCTAAATACTTTTCCAGTAGTGCAGTTTTTTCCGATGATAGCAGCTCTTTAGTACATTCTTTAAGTCTGATTTTATTTAGGGGTGATCTGTGTTGTTGCCATTCTCTTCTAGCTCTCCTTTTTTCACATACAAGACGTTCAATTTCCGTAGAATAAATTCTGTTAAAGCCGGTCTGCGGATAGGAGGTAGTGGCGTGTTCAGCAGCCTGTTTAATATTTTCGTTAAGATTGGCAATGTTAAATTCAATATCATCGCATGATCTAAGCTGAATGTTTTCTACGCAGTGACTACTAAGATATTTTTTGAATACCAGCCAGTTGATTCCATTAATCATCTTCACATATGAGTTAGTTAAATCACTCCTTAGTGGGTTGAAAATTGTAACTATTGTTGGAGAGTGATCGGAGGACAGATCTAGAGAGGCCTCTACATGAATTAAGTCCCTATGAATATTTTTCGTGACGGCAAAATCTATAACATCTGGAATTTTTCTTACGTCAGTAGGCCAGTAAGTAGGCTCCCCACTCGAAATGACATCTAAGCCCATTTTTGAAATTGTATTGAACAAGGCTCGACCTCTAGGTGTAACAAGACGCGATCCCCAGTACGTATGTTTTGCATAGTAGTCACCAGCTGCCACGAAACAAGATCCAAGCGATTTGTAGAACTTCTCATACTGATCTTCGCTAACTGAAAATCTGGGAGGTGAGTAAATTGATGATATCACGAAATTCGCACAAAAAGTTTCTACGAAAATATTCGTTGCTTGCAAATATTCTTCACTAACGTTGTCAAGGACATAGTGCTTGAGTCTTGACTTAATCAGAATTGCTGATCCACCACATGCTCTCTCTCTCGGGTCCTTTGTATCATATAAAGTGTAACCATTTATTTTAAATAAGCTTCTTGAGGTCAAATGAGTCTCAGAAACCAACATTATATCAATATTTTTTTCCATGAGGAAGTGCTCAAGTTCATTTTTATGTTGGCGAATGCCGTTTGCGTTCCAGAAACATATTTTTAACGTGTTCATGGTTTATTAACTAATGCTTGAAGCAGTGTATTCTGCATTCGCAGCATTTCTTGCATCATACTTGTCATATTTGTAGTATAGTTGTTTATATTAAGCACCAGATTCTCAATAGTAGCTTCAAGGCGACTAAAGTTAAGGCTTGAGTTTGAATCCGTTGAATTATTTGGCGGTGGAACATTTTGCGTGGGAATTGAACTAGTCTTAGCAGCATCAGCATACGATACACGTGAAGTAACTGGTTGGCTGATTTGAGCAAAAGTGTCGGAGTTCGCGTTTACTTGTAGAGCTGGAGTTAACTTGGGTTTTTGACCCATAGCCTGTTTAACGAAAGAAAATACAGGGCACTCTCTATAGTTAGCTGTGTGATTACCTCCACAATTACTACATTTTTTTTCTGCTTGATCTTTTGGCTTAGTGCAGCTAGCAGTACCATGCAATTCACCGCAGATAACACACACTGTAGGTAACTTGCAGTAAGTTTTCGTATGGCCATATTCTTGGCAATTATGGCACTGTACGGGACCTAAACGCTTACGTGGCTCTTCAACTGTGATTTTTCGATGTAAGAGATACTTTACGTTATAAACTGGATGGACTTCATTTTTTTCAATTGTATGTCGTTCGGCTCCAGTTCAACCCGAAATAGGGGTTGGGGGACCTTTTCTCTATTAAATATGTTGGTAACATTTTTTACCTTGAATCCTTGGTCGACAAGTGCACATTTTACTTCTTCGGGTTCAACATATGAATCTATGCCCTTTAATACTATCTGTAGGCCTTTAGCACTCTTAAGTTGGTATGTGTAAAAATTTGTTTTATTTTTTTCGAATTCACTAACAATTTTTCGGAAATCTTTTTCATTATATATTTGGATTTTAGTTTCATCAATATTACCTCGTTTAATTGGAATGATGTGAAGAGTATTTTCACCAATGGTCAACAGTAGTTTTTTTATAAGCGCGTTAGAATTTTTTTCTCTCAGATAAATAGGTGGTGGCTTAAAAGACTTTTGCAATGATGTAGAGGGCTTGTCGTCGGTGTCTTGCAATAATGAAAAACGATTTTGACGATTGGTAGATGATGCGCTGTTATCCCTAGACATCTTTGGGGCAGATGAAATTTTTGAAGAATTTGGGCTTCGCCCACGCTTTACCACTGTTATATATCTGTCCATTCCCACTTGTACCTTGGGTTTTGAGCTACTGTTATCTGTAGTGATAACTTGGTTTAGTGATGAAGGCGAGCCCGATGCGGATGATATCGCAGACTTAAATGAAGAATTACTAGGCAATGGTAATGTTAAAGATTCACTAGTTGGCATTGGACAAAGCGAAGTTGATCGCTGACGAAAAATTGGCTTTGCCGTTAAAAAAGATTTTCATCAGATTTATTATTTATATTTTTTTCATTAAGAGTTTCAGAACTCACAGTAAAATAAGCATTTCTGCCGTTAGAACTCACTTCAAAATTTTTTTCCTTTGAGGTACTCATACAGAGTATTATTCCTCAAGGGAACTTTGTTTGTGTTTACGGTTTTTTTTTTGTTTTTGCTATTTCTTGCTATGTAAAAAATATTAGTAAAGCCAATAAGCTTATTTATCAAGGTGAATATGTATTACGAATATTTTTTGTATGATTTTTGATTTTGTTGTTTTTTATATTTGTTTCGTATGTATGTATGTAAAAAAAAATCCGCTTTAATGTCTCTTCACTATGAAGGTTCAACGAGAACAGGAGAACTTTCATAAATAAAATAAATAAAAAGACAACATAGTTTACAATCATACATACATACATTTATACACAACGATATTTTGCTGTTATTAACAAACATACAATCATACACAATTATAAGTTATTAACATTTAATTAATTGCTTACACATCATAAGGTTCATTAACCATTGCTAAGGAAATTTGCTTATTAATTAATTGTTTAAATACAGAGTGCATTTACCTCATTTATAAATTAGGTCCTGTTATTGTGTTTACTCAAACAATATTAATATTGCATATGTTATTATCTATAAGCTAAGCACTTTTATTAATTCTTAATTTTATATAAAAGAAAGTAAAAATAAATCATATTTTAAGTCGTTTTCAATAAGCATATCAAGAGTGTTTTATTACTGAACGGCTTCCTTCAAGTTACAAGTGCTTGTAACTGTTTTATTACTGAACGGCTTCCTTCAAGTTACAAGTGCTTGTAAGGAATAACTATTTGGGAACCTAGTGCTAGTTCAAATTTATGTGTTTGAACTAATCAACACTAGCCCATTCACAAACAACATTTATTTTCTTTTACATACTCTTACGACAACAATTTGAAGCTGAAAAAAAAGTCAGCCAATGTAGCAATGGTAAAGTAAGAAAATAAAAAACATGTTGATTATTGAGTTCTTGTTTCAACTTTATTATTTGTTATTGAGTTTCTCATTTGTTTAAATGAAAGTTTATAATATAAAAGCTCTAGTTGTTCTAAGAAGCTTTGGGTAAAGGTTTCCTGATGATCTGTATTAGCAACAGTGAAATGCGTATATGATCCAGCTAAACCCCTCAATAATCAATTTCAATGTATTTTTAATAAAAAAATATTTTACGTAATAAGTAAAATATTAATTTGGGATTATTAGTGCGTTTAAAAATTTTAAACTTAAAATTTGTTTTTATTTTGAATGTAAGTGTGCGACAAGTCGAATGTTGTCGAAATCGTGGGATTGGCCCTTAATATATTTGTAAAACTTTGTAACAACATATAAATTGTCGAATAGTTTTGCGATTCAAATGCTTTTTGTAGTTCAGCTATAATATATGCTGAATAAGTTATGTATATATTTTGGGTCATCTAGTACATAATTTTAGTTGTGAAATTTAAAAATATTTGCCATTAATCATGAAAATGCGTTTTTAATTCTAATCACAGTCAAGCGAATTTTGTTTGCGACAGCTAAATCATTAACTAATTTAAAAATTTTTATCAGAGTTTTGGATATTAAAGTTAAAATATATTGAACTGAAATGGTATTATTGACTTTATTCAAAACGCGCTAATTTAGCGCTTTTTTATTAAACGCGCTAAGGAGGAAAAAAGCGCGTTTGGCATAGTTAAAACGCGCTAAGTCTAGCGCGAAATGCGGTAAGTCTAGCGCGAAACCCGCTAAATTGGCATCGCTGTTTCGCTGTAGTAAAGCATTTGAAAAATCCCTCATATCTTGAAAGTTCTTATAAGATGTCTTGTGCAGGACACTAATATATATTTACATACATATTTCTTAAACAAATAAACAAAATATAAGCTTACCAGCGACAAGCAAGTTGAACCCCCACACACAAGCATTAGGGGTGTTCACATACATGAGAACGTTTTATAAATAAATAAAATAATTTAGTTAATTATTTTATTTATAAACAATTTATTTAATTATTTTATTTATAAACAATTTATTAGCGTGAGGAAATCGCACAAGCACATTCCCACGATTCATATGAGAATCGCGTATACTCATCAAATCTACTTTCTCTGCTATTACTGATATAGTATTACGATAACAAATTTCTACAGTCTGGGAACACTGGGATTTTTTTTTGCAGCATTAGAAAATAATAATCATGTATTTCCGTCGCCATTTGAAAAAAATAATAATCATGTTTTGCCGTCGGCATTTGAAAAATATAATTATCATGCATTGCCGTCGGCATTAGGAAAAATTATCATGTTTTGCCTATTTCACCATTTGTATTAGGAAAAATCATTTTTATGATTTTCTCGTCGGCACATATGTATACTTATGAAAACCCTCAAAAAAATCACCCGTTATCACACTAGTGGAATTTGTGTGAAATATAAATTGAGGTGACGCATCCAAAGAGTTAGTTAGTTGCAGTTGTAAGTCAGTCGCGAACAGTTATAGTTAGTAGTGAAGTTAAGAACTCGTTAGTAAGTTGATAATTAAGTTGTGAATTAATAATAATCTGCGATACAGTGGTGAGTTGATAGTTAAGAGCAGTCTGTGCTTTACACAAGAGTTGGAGTAAAAGAGAAACTATAGGACAGTCTATAGTGATAGCAAAGTCTGTCGTGGAATTGAGATTATTGTGAAGTCTATCGTGGCGACTGGAGTAAAGGGAGCAGCGCAGCGAATAGACGTGTATAAGGGTGTAAGTAAAGCCAGTGAGTCTTTATTGGTGTATCAACTGTGAGTGTCTGCAGAGTGAGTACCGTGTGTGACAAGCAGCAGACAAAGAGGTATTGGTGTATCAACTGTGAGTGACGGCAGAGAGAGTCTCGTAAGTGACGGCAGCAGATAGAGAGGTGTCACGTAAATACTTGCGCAGCCAGATAAGAGACGTGTGTAAACTACAGCGAGGAAGGCGTAGTGGTAACCAGTTGTGAATATCTTTTTTTTTTTGGAATGCATGTATTTATTTATTGGATCTTCATATATGAACTAACAATAAGTATTCAAATCTTAAATCTTTAAAAAAAAATTATTAGGCCCGACCAGTGTCGGACATAAACTTAGTGGTAGTTATAAATAATACATTAGTAGTGATAATAAAAAAGGGGGGGGGGGAAAGTATTTTCAAGTAGTCCCATCTGGAGTGTTAGGTATAAGAGCCCGTGTGTCCCTCTTTTTTAAGCGGATGTGTCCAGTAAAGTTCAAAATATTACGAGCAAGCGGATTAGGATGTGATTCGAGTTTTGTTAAATATTTGCCTGCGTATTTTGCAATTTCTTCTGTCACTAGTGGCATATTTAAATCACGATGTATAATAGAATTTTGGATGTACCATGGAGCCGATGTTATTAACCGTAAAATTTTGTTTTGCCTTCGTTGGATTCTCTCGACATTGGAAGCTGAAGCAGTGCCCCATAACTGAATTCCGTAGCGCCATATTGGCTTCAAAAGCGACTTGTATAATAAAAGTTTGCAGTCTAGGCTGAGTGTTGAGTTTCTGCCAATCAACCAATATATTTGAGTTAACTTAAGTTTCATCTGAGTTAATTTAGAGTCAATATGATGTTTCCATGTAAGTCTTCGATCAAGGTGTATACCAAGGTATTTCACTTGGGAATGTTGAGGAATATTTTGATTGTTGATTCGAATGGGGGAGCAAGTGTCTCTTCTTAGGGTGAACGTTATATGGACACACTTTTGTTCATTGACTTTAATTCTCCATAAGTTCAACCATATTTCCAGCTGAGTGATATGTTCCTGGAGATTGCGGGATGCCTCATAAGGGTTTTCGTGCACACTCATACAGGCTGTATCATCGGCAAAAGTAGAAATATGGATATTATTGCTCACAGGCATATCACAAGTATATATTAAATACAAGACATGACCCAGAATACTACCCTGGGGCACACCAGAAGATATAGATTCGGGCACACTCGTGAACTCTCCTTCCATAACAGTGAACTTCCTATCAATAATATAACTTTCCAAAAGCTTTTGAATGTTTATTGGCAGATATGTCTTCAATTTTAAAACTAGGCCTCCGTGCCATACTTTATCAAACGCCTGAGAAACATCAATAAAGAGAGCGGAACAATACTTCTTTTCTTCAAATGTTCTTCTTACAACTTGGACCAGTCTATGCGTTTGTTCAATCGTGCTGTGCTGACTTCTAAAGCCAAATTGATGGTCCGGGATGCACCCATTATCAGTTAAAATTTTTGACAATTTAGTCATGAGCAGCTTTTCAAAAAGCTTTGAGATTGTAGATAGTAAGCTTATAGGCCTATATGAATCAGTCTTGGTAAGATCTTTGCCCGCCTTTGGAATCATTTTGATCTTGGCAAGTTTCCAGTTATGTGGAAAATACTGCATTCTTAAAATAGCATTAAAAATAAATAGCAGGATTCTTATTGCAATATGAGGCAAGTTCATGAGCATTTTGTTACTAATGCCATCAATACCTGGAGCTTTCTTCGGGTTGAGTTCAGCAATTACTTTTTGTACTTCACGCATCTTAAGCCTTAAGGGACGAGGGGGTAGAGAAACTACACTCGGTAAATCAGCAGCACCCGTACATGAATTGGGAGTGAATACAGATTTTAAATGCTCAGAAAATAAGTTACCTTTCTCACTATCGCTTCTTGCCCAGCCTCCGGTCGCAGTACGCAGTGGTGATTTAAGATCAACGGGTCGTTTAAGATTTCTAGTAGCGCGCCATAAAGAGTAATTAGATGCGGACGTTACATCAAGACCTTCTAAATACTTTTCCAGTAGTGCAATTTTTTCCGACGATAGCAGCTCTTTGAGTCGTTTAGTACATTCTTTAAGTCTGATTTTATTTAGGGATGATCTGTGTTGTTGCCATTCTCTTCTAGCTCTCCTTTTTTCACATACAAGACGTTCAATTTCCGTAGAATAAATTCTGTTAAAGCCGGTCTGCGGATAGGAGGTAGTGGCGTGTTCAGCAGCCTGTTTAATATTTTCGTTAAGATTGGCAATGTTAAATTCAATATCATCGCATGATCTAAGCTGAATGTTTTCTACGCAGTGACTACTAAGATATTTTTTGAATACCAGCCAGTTGATTCCATTAATCATCTTCACATATGAGTTAGTTAAATCATTCCTTAGTGGGTTGAAAATTGTAACTATTGTTGGAGAGTGATCGGAGGACAGATCTAGAGAGGCCTCTACATGAATTAAGTCCCTATGAATATTTTTCGTGACGGCAAAATCTATAACATCTGGAATTTTTCTTACGTCAGTAGGCCAGTAAGTAGGCTCCCCACTCGAAATGACATCTAAGCCCATTTTTGAAATTGTATTGAACAAGGCTCGACCTCTAGGTGTAACAAGACGCGATCCCCAGTACGTATGTTTTGCATAGTAGTCACCAGCTGCCACGAAACAAGATCCAAGCGATTTGTAGAACTTCTCATACTGATCTTCGGTAACTGAAAATCTGGGAGGTGAGTAAATTGATGATATCACGAAGTTCGCACAAAAATTTTCTACGAAAATATTCGTTGCTTGCAAATATTCTTCACTAACGTTGTCAAGGACATAGTGCTTGAGTCTTGACTTAATCAGAATTGCTGATCCACCACATGCTCTCTCTCTCGGGTCCTTTGAATCATATAAAGTGTAACCATTTATTTTAAATAAGCTTCTTGAGGTCAAATGAGTCTCAGAAACCAACATTATATCAATATTTTTTTCCATGAGGAAGTGCTCAAGTTCATTTTTATGTTGGCGAATGCCGTTTGCGTTCCAGAAACATATTTTTAACATGTTCATGGTTTATTAACTAATGCTTGAAGCAGTGTATTCTGCATTCGCAGCATTTCTTGCATCATACTTGTCATATTTGTAGTAAAGTTGTTTATAGTTAGCACCAGATTCTCAATAGTAGCTTCAAGGCGACTAAAGTTAAGGCTTGAGTTTGAATTCGTTGAATTATTTGGCGGTGGAACATTTTGCGTGGGAATTGAACTAGTCTTAGCAGCATCAGCATACGATACACGTGAAGTAACTGGTTGGCTGATTTGAGCAAAAGTGTCGGAGTTCGCGTTTACTTGTAGAGCTGGAGTTAACTTGGGTTTTTGACCCATAGCCTGTTTAACGAAAGAAAATACAGGGCACCCTCTATAGTTAGCTGTGTGATTACCTCCACAATTACTACATTTTTTTTCTGCTTGATCTTTTGGCTTAGTGCAGCTAGCAGTACCATGCAATTCACCGCAGATAACACACACTGTAGGTAACTTGCAGTAAGTTTTCGTATGGCCATATTCTTGGCAATTATGGCACTGTACGGGACCTGAACGCTTACGTGGCTCTTCAACTGTGATTTTTCGATGTAAGAGATACTTTACGTTATAAACTGGATGGACTTCATTTTTTTCAATTGTATGTCGTTCGGCTCCAGTTCAACCCGAAATAGGGGTTGGGGACCTTTTCTCTATTAAATATGTTGGTAACATTTTTTACCTTGAATCCTTGGTCGACAAGTGCACATTTTACTTCTTCGGGTTCAACATATGAATCTATGCCCTTTAATACTATCTGTAGGCCTTTAGCACTCTTAAGTTGGTATGTGTAAAAATTTGTTTTATTTTTTTCGAATTCACTAACAATTTTTCGGAAATCTTTTTCATTATATATTTGGATTTTAGTTTCATCAATATTAGCTCGTTTAATTGGAATGATGTGAAGAGTATTTTCACCAATGGTCAACAGTAGTTTTTTTATAAGCGCGTTAGAATTTTTTTCTCTCAGATAAATAGGTGGTGGCTTAAAAGACTTTTGCAATGATGTAGAGGGCTTGTCGTCGGTGTCTTGCAATAATGAAAAACGATTTTGACGATTGGTAGATGATGCGCTGTTATCCCTAGACATCTTTGGGGCAGATGAAATTTTTGAAGAATTTGGGCTTCGCCCACGCTTTACCACTGTTATATATCTGTCCATTCCCACTTGTACCTTGGGTTTTGAGCTACTGTTATCTGTAGTGATAACTTGGTTTAGTGATGAAGGCGAGCCCGATGCGGATGATATCGCAGACTTAAATGAAGAATTACTAGGCAATGGTAATGTTAAAGATTCACTAGTTGGCATTGGACAAAGCGAAGTTGATCGCTGACGAAAAATTGGCTTTGCCGTTAAAAAAGATTTTCATCAGATTTATTATTTATATTTTTTTCATTAAGAGTTTCAGAACTCACAGTAAAATAAGCATTTCTGCCGTTAGAACTCACTTCAAAATTTTTTTCCTTTGAGGTACTCATACAGAGTATTATTCCTCAAGGGAACTTTGTTTGTGTTTACGGTTTTTTTTTTGTTTTTGCTATTTCTTGCTATGTAAAAAATATTAGTAAAGCCAATAAGCTTATTTATCAAGGTGAATATGTATTACGAATATTTTTTGTATGATTTTTGATTTTGTTGTTTTTTATATTTGTTTCGTATGTATGTATGTAAAAAAAAATCCGCTTTAATGTCTCTTCACTATGAAGGTTCAACGAGAACAGGAGAACTTTCATAAATAAAATAAATAAAAAGACAACATAGTTTACAATCATACATACATACATTTATACACAACGATATTTTGCTGTTATTAACAAACATACAATCATACACAATTATAAGTTATTAACATTTAATTAATTGCTTACACATCATAAGGTTCATTAACCATTGCTAAGGAAATTTGCTTATTAATTAATTGTTTAAATACAGAGTGCATTTACCTCATTTATAAATTAGGTCATGTTATTGTGTTTACTCAAACAATATTAATATTGCATATGTTATTATCTATAAGCTAAGCACTTTTATTAATTCTTAATTTTATATAAAAGAAAGTAAAAATAAATCATATTTTAAGTCGTTTTCAATAAGCATATCAAGAGTGTTTTATTACTGAACGGCTTCCTTCAAGTTACAAGTGCTTGTAACTGTTTTATTACTGAACGGCTTCCTTCAAGTTACAAGTGCTTGTAAGGAATAACTATTTGGGAACCTAGTGCTAGTTCAAATTTATGTGTTTGAACTAATCAACACTAGCCCATTCACAAACAACATTTATTTTCTTTTACATACTCTTACGACAACAATTTGAAGCTGAAAAAAAAGTCAGCCAATGTAGCAATGGTAAAGTAAGAAAATAAAAAACATGTTGATTATTGAGTTCTTGTTTCAACTTTATTATTTGTTATTGAGTTTCTCATTTGTTTAAATGAAAGTTTATAATATAAAAGCTCTAGTTGTTCTAAGAAGCTTTGGGTAAAGGTTTCCTGATGATCTGTATTAGCAACAGTGAAATGCGCATATGATCCAGCTAAACCCCTCAATAATCAATTTCAATGTATTTTTAATAAAAAAATATTTTACGTAATAAGTAAAATATTAATTTGGGATTATTAGTGCGTTTAAAAATTTTAAACTTAAAATTTGTTTTTATTTTGAATGTAAGTGTGCGACAAGTCGAATGTTGTCGAAATCGTGGGATTGGCCCTTAATATATTTGTAAAACTTTGTAACAACATATAAATTGTCGAATAGTTTTGCGATTCAAATGCTTTTTGTAGTTCAGCTATAATATATGCTGAATAAGTTATGTATATATTTTGGGTCATCTAGTACATAATTTTAGTTGTGAAATTTAAAAATATTTGCCATTAATCATGAAAATGCGTTTTTAATTCTAATCACAGTCAAGCGAATTTTGTTTGCGACAGCTAAATCATTAACTAATTTAAAAAATTTTATCAGAGTTTTGGATATTAAAGTTAAAATATATTGAACTGAAATGGTATTATTGACTTTATTCAAAACGCGCTAATTTAGCGCTTTTTTATTAAACGCGCTAAGGCGGAAAAAAGCGCGTTTGGCATAGTTAAAACGCGCTAAGTCTAGCGCGAAATGCGGTAAGTCTAGCGCGAAACCCGCTAAATTGGCATCGCTGTTTCGCTGTAGTAAAGCATTTGAAAAATCCCTCATATCTTGAAAGTTCTTATAAGATGTCTTGTGCAGGACACTAATATATATTTACATACATATTTCTTAAACAAATAAACAAAATATAAGCTTACCAGCGACAAGCAAGTTGAACCCCCACACACAAGCATTAGGGGTGTTCACATACATGAGAACGTTTTATAAATAAATAAAATAATTTAGTTAATTATTTTATTTATAAACAATTTATTTAATTATTTTATTTATAAACAATTTATTAGCGTGAGGAAATCGCACAAGCACATTCCCACGATTCATATGAGAATCGCGTATACTCATCAAATCTACTTTCTCTGCTATTACTGATATAGTATTACGATAACAAATTTCTACAGTCTGGGAACACTGGGATTTTTTTTTGCAGCATTAGAAAATAATAATCATGTATTTCCGTCGCCATTTGAAAAAAATAATAATCATGTTTTGCCGTCGGCATTTGAAAAATATAATTATCATGCATTGCCGTCGGCATTAGGAAAAATTATCATGTTTTGCCTATTTCACCATTTGTAAAGGGTGTTTTTTATTGAGGTATAGAACTTTAAGTTGGCATCACTTTTTTAACTGGCGGCCATTTTGTCAGCTGTCAAGTGATTAATATTTAGTTTGGTTTGCCATTTTATCATGAACAGGTTGACAAAAGAACAACGCTTGCAAATCGTGCAAATTTATTTCGAAAATAATGGTTCAGTTCGCGAAGTTTACCGCAAGCTCCGTCCATTTTATGGTCGACATAATCGTCCATCAGAGCAATTAATTCGGTTAACCATGTGTCGTTTTCGTACTACGTTTACTCTATGTGATGATACGCATCCGCAGAGACGTCGAACAGTGCGCACCGAAGAAACAATTGCCGCTGTAGAGCAAAGTGTTGAAGAGGACCCGAATGAATCGATTCGCCACCGTGCACAGCAATTGGAGCCGACTAACCGACTATTTTGTTCCCGAATTGGATGGCATGAATGTGGATGAGTTGTGGTTCCAACAAGACGGCGCTATATGCCACACAGCGCACGTCACAATCGATTTATTGAAGGAAACATTCGATGAGCGCATAATTTCGCGGAATGGACCTGTCAATTGGCCACCAAGATCGTGTGATTTGACACCATTGGATTATTTTCTTTGGGGATATGTGAAGTCGCTCGTCTACGCCAACAAACCAGAAACGTTAGGGGACTTGGAAGCCAACATTCGTGGCGTTATTGCCAACATACGGCCCCATATGCTCGAAAAAGTGGTTGAAAATTGGACTTGTAGAATTGGCTTTATTCGAGCCAGCCGCGGCAGCCACATGCCCGAAATCATATTTAAACATTAATGGCATAAAATTATCCTTCCAATAAAGCCAAATTGATGGACATTAAAACGATTTTCTTGTGTTTTATTTCAATTCAAAGTTCTATACCTCTTTAAAAAACACCCTATATTAGGAAAAATCATTTTTATGATTTTCTCGTCGGCACATATGTATACTTATGAAAACCCTCAAAAAAATCACCCGTTATCACACTAGTGGAATTTGTGTGAAATATAAATTGAGGTGACGCATCCAAAGAGTTAGTTAGTTGCAGTTGTAAGTCAGTCGCGAACAGTTATAGTTAGTAGTGAAGTTAAGAACTCGTTAGTAAGTTGATAATTAAGTTGTGAATTAATAATAATCTGCGATACAGTGGTGAGTTGATAGTTAAGAGCAGTCTGTGCTTTACACAAGAGTTGGAGTAAAAGAGAAACTATAGGACAGTCTATAGTGATAGCAAAGTCTGTCGTGGAATTGAGATTATTGTGAAGTCTATCGTGGCGACTGGAGTAAAGGGAGCAGCGCAGCGAATAGACGTGTATAAGGGTGTAAGTAAAGCCAGTGAGTCTTTATTGGTGTATCAACTGTGAGTGTCTGCAGAGTGAGTACCGTGTGTGACAAGCAGCAGACAAAGAGGTATTGGTGTATCAACTGTGAGTGACGGCAGAGAGAGTCTCGTAAGTGACGGCAGCAGATAGAGAGGTGTCACGTAAATACTTGCGCAGCCAGATAAGAGACGTGTGTAAACTACAGCGAGGAAGGCGTAGTGGTAACCAGTTGTGAATATCTTTTTTTTTTTGGAATGCATGTATTTATTTATTGGATCTTCATATATGAACTAACAATAAGTATTCAAATCTTAAATCTATAAAAAAAAATTATTAGGCCCGACCAGTGTCGGACATAAACTTAGTGGTAGTTATAAATAATACATTAGTAGTGATAATAAAAAAGGGGGGGAAAGTATTTTCAAGTAGTCCCATCTGGAGTGTTAGGTATAAGAGCCCGTGTGTCCCTCTTTTTTAAGCGGATGTGTCCAGTAAAGTTCAAAATATTACGAGCAAGCGGATTAGGATGTGATTCGAGTTTTGTTAAATATTTGCCTGCGTATTTTGCAATTTCTTCAGTCACTAGTGGCATATTTAAATCACGATGTATAATAGAATTTTGGATGTACCATGGAGCCG
The DNA here is from genome assembly GCA_949987645.1 of Tachina grossa. Lineage (NCBI taxonomy): Eukaryota > Metazoa > Arthropoda > Insecta > Diptera > Tachinidae > Tachina > Tachina grossa. Next base: position 89,118,235 of record OX465278.1, read on the forward strand.
ATGTTATTAACCGTAAAATTTTGTTTTGCCTTCGTTGGATTCTCTCGACATTGGAAGCTGAAGCAGTGCCCCATAACTGAATTCCGTAGCGCCATATTGGCTTCAAAAGCGACTTGTATAATAAAAGTTTGCAGTCTAGGCTGAGTGTTGAGTTTCTGCCAATCAACCAATATATTTGAGTTAACTTAAGTTTCATCTGAGTTAATTTAGAGTCAATATGATGTTTCCATGTAAGTCTTCGATCAAGGTGTATACCAAGGTATTTCACTTGGGAATGTTGAGGAATGTTTTGATTGTTGATTCGAATGGGGGAGCAAGTATCTCTTCTTAGGGTGAACGTTATATGGACACACTTTTGTTCATTGACTTTAATTCTCCATAAGTTCAACCATATTTCCAGCTGAGTGATATGTTCCTGGGGATTGCGGGATGCCTCATAAGGGTTTTCGTGCACACTCATACAGGCTGTATCATCGGCAAAAGTAGAAATATGGATATTATTGCTCACAGGCATATCACAAGTATATATTAAATACAAGACATGGCCCAGAATACTACCCTGGGGCACACCAGAAGATATAGATTCGGGCACACTCGTGAACTCTCCTTCCATAACAGTGAACTTCCTATCAATAATATAACTTTCCAAAAGCTTTTGAATGTTTATTGGCAGATATGTCTTCAATTTTAAAACTAGGCCTTCGTGCCATACTTTATCAAACGCCTGAGAAATACCAATAAAGAGAGCGGAACAATACTTCTTTTCTTCAAATGTTCTTCTTACAACTTGGACCAGTCTATGCGTTTGTTCAATCGTGCTGTGCTGACTTCTAAAGCCAAATTTATGGTCCGGGATGCACCCATTATCAGTTAAAATTTTTGACAATTTAGTCATGAGCAGCTTTTCAAAAAGCTTTGAGATTGTAGATAGTAAGCTTATAGGCCTATATGAATCAGTCTTGGTAAGATCTTTGCCCGCCTTTGGAATCATTTTGATCTTGGCAAGTTTCCAGTTATGTGGAAAATACTGCATTCTTAAAATAGCATTAAAAATAAATAGCAGGATTCTTATTGCAATATGAGGCAAGTTCATAAGCATTTTGTTACTAATGCCATCAATACCTGGAGCTTTCTTCGGGTTGAGTTCAGCAATTACTTTTTGTACTTCACGCATCTTAAGCCTTAAGGGACGAGGGGGTAGAGAAACTACACTCGGTAAATCAGCAGCACCCGTACATGAATTGGGAGTGAATACAGATTTTAAATGCTCAGAAAATAAGTTACCTTTCTCACTATCGCTTCTTGCCCAGCCTCCGGTCGCAGTACGCAGTGGTGATTTAAGATCAACGGGTCGTTTAAGATTTCTAGTAGCGCGCCATAAAGAGTAATTAGATGCGGACGTTACATCAAGACCTTCTAAATACTTTTCCAGTAGTGCAATTTTTTCCGACGATAGCAGCTCTTTGAGTCGTTTAGTACATTCTTTAAGTCTGATTTTATTTAGGGATGATCTGTGTTGTTGCCATTCTCTTCTAGCTCTCCTTTTTTCACATACAAGACGTTCAATTTCCGTAGAATAAATTCTGTTAAAGCCGGTCTGCGGATAGGAGGTAGTGGCGTGTTCAGCAGCCTGTTTAATATTTTCGTTAAGATTGGCAATATTAAATTCAATATCATCGCATGATCTAAGCTGAATGTTTTCTACGCAGTGACTACTAAGATATTTTTTGAATACCAGCCAGTTGATTCCATTAATCATCTTCACATATGAGTTAGTTAAATCACTCCTTAGTGGGTTGAAAATTGTAACTATTGTAGGAGAGTGATCGGAGGACAGATCTAGAGAGGCCTCTACATGAATTAAGTCCCTATGAATATTTTTCGTGACGGCAAAATCTATAACATCTGGAATTTTTCTTACGTCAGTAGGCCAGTAAGTAGGCTCCCCACTCGAAATGACATCTAAGCCCATTTTTGAAATTGTACTGAACAAGGCTCGACCTCTAGGTGTAACAAGACGCGATCCCCAGTAGGTATGTTTTGCATTGTAGTCACCAGCTGCCACGAAACAAGATCCAAGCGATTTGTAGAACTTCTCATACTGATCTTCGCTAACTGAAAATCTGGGAGGTGAGTAAATTGATGATATCACGAAATTCGCACAAAAAGTTTCTACGAAAATATTCGTTGCTTGCAAATATTCTTCACTAACGTTGTCAAGGACATAGTGCTTGAGTCTTGACTTAATCAGAATTGCTGATCCACCACATGCTCTCTCTCTCGGGTCCTTTGTATCATATAAAGTGTAACCATTTATTTTAAATAAGCTTCTTGAGGTCAAATGAGTCTCAGAAACCAACATTATATCAATATTTTTTTCCATGAGGAAGTGCTCAAGTTCATTTTTATGTTGGCGAATGCCGTTTGCGTTCCAGAAACATATTTTTAACGTGTTCATGGTTTATTAACTAATGCTTGAAGCAGTGTATTCTGCATTCGCAGCATTTCTTGCATCATACTTGTCATATTTGTAGTAAAGTTGTTTATAGTTAGCACCAGATTCTCAATAGTAGCTTCAAGGCGACTAAAGTTAAAGCTTGAGTTTGAATTCGTTGAATTATTTGGCGGTGGAACATTTTGCATGGGAATTGAACTAGTCTTAGCAGCATCAGCATACGATACACGTGAAGTAACTGGTTGGCTGATTTGAGTAAAAGTGTCGGAGTTCGCGTTTACTTGTAGAGCTGGAGTTAACTTGGGTTTTTGACCCATAGCCTGTTTAACGAAAGAATATACAGGGCACCCTCTATAGTTAGCTGTGTGATTACCTCCACAATTACTACATTTTTTTTCTGCTTGATCTTTTGGCTTAGTGCAGCTAGCAGTACCATGCAATTCACCGCAGATAACACACACTGTAGGTAACTTGCAGTAAGTTTTCGTGTGGCCATATTCTTGGCAATTATGGCACTGTACGGGACCTGAACGCTTACGTGGCTCTTCAACTGTGATTTTTCGATGTAAGAGATACTTTACGTTATAAACTGGATGGGCTTAATTTTTTTTCAATTGTATGTCATTCGGCTCCAGTTCAACCCGAAATAGGGGTTGGGGGACCTTTTCTCTATTAAATATGTTGGTAACATTTTTTACCTTGAATCCTTGGTCGACAAGTGCACATTTTACTTCTTCGGGTTCAACATATGAATCTATGCCCTTTAATACTATCTGTAGGCCTTTAGCACTCTTAAGTTGGTATGTGTAAAAATTTGTTTTATTTTTTTCGAATTCACTAACAATTTTTCGGAAATCTTTTTCATTATATATTTGGATTTTAGATTCATCAATATTACCTCGTTTAATTGGAATGATGTGAAAAGTATTTTCACCAATGGTCGACAGTAGTTTTTTTATAAGCGCGTTAGAATTTTTTTCTCTCAGATAAATAGGTGGTGGCTTAAAAGACTTTTGCGATGATGTAGAGGGCTTGTCGTCGGTGTCTTGCAATAATGAAAAACGATTTTGACGATTGGTAGATGATGCGCTGTTATCCCTAGACATCTTTGGAGCAGATGAAATTTTTCAAGAATTTGGGCTTCGCCCACGCTTTACCACTGTTATATATCTGTCCATTCCCACTTGTACCTTGGGTTTTGAGCTACTGTTATCTGTAGTGATAACTTGGTTTAGTGATGAGGGCGAGCCCGATGCGGATGATATCGCAGACTTAAATGAAGAAGTACTAGGCAATGGTAATGTTAACGATTCACTAGTTGGCATTGGACAAAGCGAAGTTGATCGCTGACGAAAAATTGGCTTTGCCGTTAAAAAAAGATTTTCATCAGATTTATTATTTATATTTTTTTCATTAAGAGTTTCAGAACTCACAGTAAAATAAGCATTTCTGCCGTTAGAACTCACTTCAAAATTTTTTTCCTTTGAGGTACTCATACAGAGTATTATTCCTCAAGGGAACTTTGTTTGTGTTTACGGTTTTTTTTTGTTTTTGCTATTTCTTGCTATGTAAAAAAATATTAGTAAAGCCAATAAGCTTATTTATCAAGGTGAATATGTATTACGAATATTTTTTGTATGATTTTTGATTTTGTTGTTTTTTATATTTGTTTCGTTTGTATGTATGTAAAAAAAATCAGCTTTAATGTCTCTTCACTATGAAGGTTCAACGAGAACTGAATATCTGTTGTGAATATCTGTGTATAATTTATTAGTTTAAGTTGTATTAGTGTATTTAAGCTCTTGAGTAATTTAGTATAAGTGTATTTGTAAATAAAACTCGTATCATTCTTAACCCTAATTACTACACTCGGCTCTTGTATTCATTTGCAAATCTTCGGATCTACGGAAAAGCGTTTTTATAGAGAGAAAAACGTAACAATATATAGGACAACAAAGAAAATTGTACATACATGTGTATGTATGTATTGAAACTAAAAATTACTTACTATTGCTTACTAATTTATGGGTCTGCAAAAAATATTTTATAATTAGTTGTTTTTTTTATGGGAATTGTTAAAGTTTAAGTTTCAAATTTTTAAACGCACTAATAATCCCAAATTAATATTTTACTTATTAAGTAAAATATTAAAAATATTTTATTTTCAGCTGGTTTACGTATTTTTATCAGATATCATATTTTAGTCGATCAGAAAAAAAAATTTTTTAGAGTTAGCACATTTTGTCGGGGAAAAATAGGACTTTTTTTTATTTATTTATTTTTTAATCAATTTGTGAAATCTTTTACTCAATACTAGATACAAGAATTGAAAAGCTACATGAAAAAACTTAGAATATCATAAAAAAATAACTTAAGCCTGACTGAAAGCCTCTTCCATCTCGAGATGGTCAGCTTTAGCACCCTCTAACTCACTCTCTGTTGTAAAATTATAAATTTCAATATCTTAAGTCATTGACTATAATTGGTCCATACATAATGTTTCTATTCCATTAAGAAGTTTAAAAGTTATACTTACATAGATATATTATCAATTTTTTTTATCGGTAATAATTAAAGGGCTGCGTAAATCGTTCAAAAGTTTTGTATTTTAGTTCACACTACTGCCAAGCAGTCTGTTTTAGTGCAAACATAAATAACAAAACAAAACTAACAAAACATGACTCCCACTAAAATCAATCAAGCATCATTCGAATAGTTTTTCTCTGCAGTTTTGTTAGTGCTTGTGTTCTCAAAACAAGTAGAACATCAAAACGAAAAGCGAGAATGAAACAAAACAACAGTAAATCATAGCAGAAACATCGAGTGCACTAGAACACGAGCACAAACATGCAAGCTATGTATGTATGTATTTATAGGTACATATATATGTATACATATATTGAAAATAAAAATTAACAAATTATTATATACAAATGTACATAAGTATGCATGATATTATTTCATAGTAATTAAAAACTCTTTTCAGCTTTCATATTCCTAACGAAGCGCAATGTTTCTTTTATATGGAAAATTATCTTTGCTATCAAAACATTCAAACATGTTTTGAATGTTCTGTGTGAATGTTGATGTTCTATTTAATTTTTGTTTTGAAAGGCTTGGTTTTACTTCAACATTGTTCTATTGCAGTTCTGTTCTGTACTGCAGTATTCTTATCGTAAAGCAAAACACATCTCTTCTGAAAGTTTTGTTTTAAAATAACGGAGCAATATACACACACATTTTGAAATTAATGAAAGTGCTTGTAAGCCTTATTTTTAGGGCTTGTGCCACGCTCTATTAATAATATATTAAAAGTAGTGTTTTTTATACGGCATTTCCCGGAATTCCTCACATTTTCCGAGAAAAAACCCAGAATTCCCGGGATCTTTTTTATTATTTTGTTATGGAAATTTTAGTTTGTATGTAGCAAAATAGCTAAAACTATACAACAACTAAAGCCGAGTTTACATCTGGTACACATGTATTCTGAGACTTAGAGGCCTTTATTTGCCAAAAGCGGAACGCGACTTTCAAAATTTAATTCTACAATTCGTAAAAGTAAAAACAGAAATGCACAAGGAAATAAAAGAAAACTTACAAAATAATTACAGATTCTCTTTGGTAAACAGAACGATTCTATTAATGCTTATTCTGTACTAAAGTCATAGGGTCATAGCAAAAAAAAACTTAACAAAGCTTTGCCAAGCAATGTTAAGTAGTTTTATTCTAAAAAAAATATTATATCTAAATTCTAAAGTAGGTACCCACGTTTGTTAAGACTACTGTAAGTTGATATTTCCAAAATGTGTGTTTTGTACATCAAATGTTTTTATTAAAATAGCACATATTGATCCACGTTACATCTGAATATGAAGCTAGAAGTGCTAGCTCTTATCTTAAATTTATTATTTCTGTCATGTGATGGAAAATATCACCAAATTATCCAACTGATTCGAAATACATAGCAAAATCCATAAAAAAAACATTAAAATAAATCGAAATATACAAAAATGTTTTAGGCAGTGATGGTATTTTGGTGCGTTTCGGGTATTTTTTGGTGCTTTTTTGCCTCTTCATAAACGCGAAATTTTGGTTAATACCCTTTTTTAAAAAGCGAGTATTAACAGTGCTTTTAACAATTTCTTACAGTGCTTTTGGTGCTTTTATCTTAAATAAAAATATTTTTAATTCACAAAACTAAAATACTTTTAAAAATCTTATTTTATTTTTAATTCTCTTTAAAAGTTGCTTCCAAAATCATTTTGAATTCATAAGATGATTTTTTTCCATGTTTCTAGTTTTTATTTTTTTTTTTCTTCCGAAAATTGTATCAGTGTTGCCAGTAGATTTTTAAAAAATCCGTTTTTCCCCTACATGTTAAAAAATTTACCCCATACGAAAATCTACAAATTTTAGTAATTTAATTTAAAGAAAGATAAATTAAAAAGATTTAAGGCCTCAATGATCAAGCAGAAATTGGGTAGAAACACATTTTCCATACAAATTGACACAAAAAAGTAGCGTCAGAAAACAGTCGAGAGATAGAATCTATTTTATTTTGACAGCGTTTTTCTTATCCCCTCACATACAAATAAATATTCTCTTAGCAATGCTACCAAAGACAGGCACTTTGACACCAAAATAATTAAATAAAAGTCTATGTAATTTCGAGCAAAAGCAAATTTTGAAACTGTTTATGAGCAAAAATATATTTTTAATATGGTTATTTTTACATTTATGCACAAAAAATGCAATATGAGAATAAAAAATACTTACATTTTGTCCAAAATAAAACATTTTTCCTATATTCCCTATACTCATATATTAGTGACAAAAATACCTACAGGTGACACTGCTTTGTGTTAAAAAAAGCTTTTGTTACATTCAATGAAGAAATAAAATAATGCAACATAAAAAAAATATGTGTAAGGAAAATTTGAAAAAAAAACTCGTAGAACGGAAATGTGATTTTTTTTACCCCTTTTGCTTTTCTATACCCTTCGCCTACAAAGTCTAAAAATCTTGTTTCAAAAAATCATTGAAAAATCAACATGTGAATTACGTGTATGTTAAAAACAATATAGAAAACTTTTCATAATTGGGATTAAAAAATTTAATTTAATTTAATTTAATTAATTTTGCAAAATAAAAAACGGAAGTAACTGGAAAGTACCACATAATTCTCTGCATAATAATTCATTGAAAGTAGTATGCAATAAGCATTTGTTAAAGCTTACACAAATATTTAATCATACTATAGGGTGGTTAAATTTTAAGGGCCGATTTCGGAATTTTCATAAGGCTGTTAATTTGTAAGTGCAAAGTAAATCAAAATGTTCACGTCTACAACAAAATGTATTCAACGCACAAGAATGGTTAAATTTTAAGGGCCGATTTCGATTGAAAGCATGAGGTTATCAATAGCAGTCAGTTGTTTTAGACAACGAGTAGCCAACCCCAAATTTTTTCATATCGTATTGACGTGCTGTCAACGTTAACAACTGGAATAAAGGTGAATATCGCAAAAAAAAAATTTAAGTTAAGAGTACTTAAGAAAAGAGTGACGCTTTTAATGCATTCTTTGTGTAAATGATTTTTCAGTAACATACATATCTTAACCTAAGCTTCACCTACTATTGTATGTATGTACATATTTATGGGTGTATATGTTACTATATTATTTGACTCCTGATTTTTTTATTATTTGTCTTTACATACTTATTTTTATTAAATTAATCAAGATCTTGTTTTAATTAATATGTTAATAAATTCTGTTATTACATCTCAAATACTTTGTTTATTTTGAAGCAAAAATTTTAAATTATATTTTGAGTTTTTACACCTTAAACTCACCTTTTTAAATGGCTTAATGTATTAAAATTAAAAAAAATATTTTCGTGCTTTCTTACCCTCTTTTTCGTATTTTATTGCGCTTTTTACCCTTTTTGCAACAGCTTAATGTGCTTTTGCTCTTCGTAGAGATACCAACACTGATCACGTATGTCTTTAATATATTTTTAGAGAATACGCAATTTCAATTAAAAAAGACTAAAAAAGCTTAATCCGTTTTTAAAAAAGCTAAAGAAATAAGCTAAGAACTTATGGAAAATTTTAAAGCTAAATCCAGAAGAAATAAGCTAATTTAGCCCACAATTAGCTAATATGGTCACACTGACAATAACCAACTTTATCAATAATAAGAGCAGAATTCGCTGAGTAAATTCGCCGTTATTGTGCTTCACACAACGAATTTACGCAGCGAATTCTTATCGACGAATTCGTCGACGTGGACGAAATTCGTCGTTCGTCCCAATTGTGTTCCCACCATTAGTCTCGTGTAATTTGGAAAAGAACAAAAATTGTACGGATTAAAAATTGTTCTCGTCTAAACTAGCTCAATAACAACAACAGCTATTTAAGTATAGAGTGTTGCCACACACGTTTTTTTATGACCAGGTGCAGTCAATTTAATAATTAGTTGTTTTATTATGGGAGTTGTTAAAATTTAAGTTTAAAATTTTTTAAACGCACTAATAATCCCAAATTAATATTTTACTTATTAAGTAAAATATATTTTTTATTAAAAATACATTGAAATTGATTATTGAGGGGTTTAGCTGGATCCTATGCGCATTTCACTATTGCTAATGCAGATCAGGGAACAACTAGAGTTATTATGTTATAAACTTTAATTTAAAAAAATGAGCTCAACAGCAAATAACAAAGTTGAAACAAGAACTCAATAATCAACGTTTTTTTTCTTTTCTTACTTGTGTGGCAACACTCTATACTTAAATAGCTGTTGTTGTTATTTACATTTATTTTCTTTTTACGTACTCTCACAAATACAATTTGAAGCTGAAAAAAAGTCAGCCAGTGTTTTAATGATAAGGTAAGAAAATAAAATAAACATGTTGATTATTGAGTTCTTGTTTCAACTTTGTTATTTGTTGTTGAGCTTTTCTCATTTGATTAAATGAAATTTTATAACATAATAACTCTAGTTGTTCTAAGAAACTTTGGGTAAAGTTTCCCTGATGATCTGCATAGGATCCAGCTAAACCCCTCAATAATCAATTTCAATGTATTTTTAATAAAAAAAAATATTTTACTTAATAAGTAAAATATTAATTTGGGATTATTAGTGCGTTTAAAAAATTTTAAACTTAAAGTTTAACAACTCCCATAAAAAACAACTAATTATTAAATTGACTGCACCTGGTCAAAAAAAAAATACTTGTGTGGCAACACTCTATACTTAAATCGCTGTTGTTTTTATTTACATTTATTTTCTTTTTACATACTCTTACAAATAAAATTTGAAGCTGAAAAAAAGTCAGCCAATGTATTAATGGTAAAGTAAGAAAATAAAAAACGTGTTGATTATTGAGTTCTTGTTTCAACTTTGTTATTTGTTGTTGAGCTTCTCATTTGTTTAAATTATAGTTTATAACCAGGGTAGGAAAAAATTCTGCTCGCAAATGCTATTTTATTTTTTTCGTTCGTTTTAAAATTTGTATTCGGCATTTTAAAAATAAAATTCGCAAAAGAATTCTATTTTAAATTCTTTGTTTTTTTCGTTCTCCTCGCAAACGAAAAAAATAAACAAAAGTTGATTTAATTCGTTTGCGAGAAGAACGAAAAACACTAAGAATTAAAATAGAATTCTTTTCCGAATTTTATTTTATAATTCTTAAGAACGAATGCAAAAGAATTATTCGTATAAATATTTAAGTTAGGCGGCAAATTGAGTTCTTTTTGACATATCATCGCCAAGCCCAAACTACTATAGCTACAGAGCTGATATTCGGTGCGTAGATTCCTGTTCCGATGTATAGAACCACTAAGAAGGAATTTTTGGAAATTCGAACGCGATATATGATAATGAACTCAGATTTGAAATGTTTCAATTATATGAATTATCTGGAATTTTAAACTTTTAAGACCTTTTCCCGCATTTACCCTTTTTAGTACCTTTTTGGGCCCTTCGAAAAAACATTAATGTTCTTACCTCAGCTTCTACTGAGCGGTTTGAAGCAAAAGCAAAGTATTTTTACATGTATGTATATTTGTACATTATAATTAACATAAAAGTACCGAAAACGGGTAAAATTTTACACCTTATAGCCGCAAATGTTCAGAAAGTGTCAAAACTTATTCGAGATTCTGTACAGAAGAAAAGAACGCCCAAAAGCTTTCTGCTACATTCAGTAGTTTAGAAGATATTTCGTGTGCAAAAAAGGTACCAAAATTCAGTTTTTATCCCCTTTCAACGCCTAAAAGTACACATATTAAAAAAGTACTAGCACGTGTCGGCTTATTTTTTGTAAGCATTCGTATGCTTTTAGAATTTTTAGTCTATCCACCGTAGTTTCTGAGATATGATGATACCGATTTTACCCTTTTTTCCCCTTTTTGCGTTAGAATTTCGAAAAATTCCTTCTTAGTGGATCTATGCATCGAAAGAGGAACCTACACACACTGTTGCCAGAATTGACGATTTCTCTGCATTTTGACGATTTTCACCTCTCAAAATACACTAGTTTAGGTCCAGAGATGTGTTATGATTTTTTTGTGTTCAAAATGTTAAATTCTGATATTTATACGTAAAATGTTTCTATAACAAAAATGCTAACTATTTTTTTTTATAAATTATCTGTTTTAAAAATAAATATATATGTACGTATGTGAATTCTGATTTCATTTTAAGTTTTTTTTAACTTTTATTTTTAATTTTAATGGTTTTCATGTTTAGGTAATATACATATATTTAATGTATATGTGTATATTTGTTGAAAGCATAGTTAATAAGTTTGAACCATTGTAATAGTTTTTGTAATAAAACAATTAAAATACAAAAAATTTAATATTTTTGATTTGACGTTTTTTTGACGATTTTCTAAAATGACGACGATTTTTTGCACAGAAATCTGTAGTTTTTGACGATTTCACCCTTAGAAGTTCTGGCAACAGTGCCTACACACCCAATTTCAGTTTTCTAGCTATAGTCGTTAACAATAAAATCTCCTTAAAAAAGTTTAGTCTTTACTTTGCACTATTTGTATTTTTAATTTAATCGCGAATTCTATTTTCTTTTCGTTTGCGAATTTTATTTTTAGATTTGCGAGAGGAATTTTATTTTGCATTCTTTGATTTTTATTTATAAAATTTGCGAATTAAAAAGAATTATTCTTTACAATATTGAAAATTAAATTCGTTCGAATTAAATTCGTTTGCGAAAGAAATCAATTCGAGCACTCTTCCTACCCTGTTTATAACATAATAACTCTAGTTGTTCTAAGAAACTTTGGGTAAAGGTTCCCTGATGATCTGCACTAGCAACAGTGAAATGCGCATAGGATCCAGCTAAACCTCTCAATAATCAATTTCAATGTACTTTTAATAAAAAAAAATATTTTACTTAATAAGTAAAATATTAATTTGGGATTATTAGCGCGTTTAAAAAATTTTAAACTTAAATTTTAACAACTCCCATAAAAAACAACTAATTAAACTTATTTAAGTTCGATTACTTGCTGTGTAAAATTTCTAGTCTAAATCGCTGTGGGCATTAATGGGTTAATGGTCATTGAGCTCAAATATCACGTTCTAGTATTTACCACCCTAATATTAGAAAATTAAGGCTCGCAAAAAATCATTGATCTTTTGGTAGATGAATATTTTATTAATTCCAGCAGAACTATTTTTTGCGGAATGTTTGGATTTTTAAATTTTTTGTCATGTCTTCGGTATTTACAGTCGGATCCTAAATTATGATATATGTCTCGATCAGGCCTTTTGCTTTAATAGTCATTGACCTCAAGTACCCTCTCCTAATACTTACTTATCACATCTCAGCCTATACAACAAGAATTAAAAAATTAATGTAAGATCAAATGATAAAATTTTAATCAATGATATTTTTACATGATTCAACCTGGCTGTATTTTTGGCGGCTCTTGACTTGGAAAAAATGTGTCCCATGAGTTGCTCATCGATGACAGCCATGACTTCTCGCTGACTAATCTCGCATCGCATTCCCCCGTATAAACAGCTGGAACCATACGATACAAATAAAACTAATCGCCTCGCGAATTCTAGCCTTATATGTTCGCTGGCATTTCTCCCATTGGAATGCGTTTGAAATTTTTATTGAACTGACCAACCGGAATGGGCAATAAAAGCTCCGAATTATTAACCAAATGCTTACAATTACATTGACATACAATATGCGGAACACAATCAAGTCTACTCAAAAACTGTTTTAGGGCCATTGTCACAACTTGCCTTTAAATAAAGGCAGGATTTTGTCTGCATTATAAAACCGTTATGTATTATTTCTTTATCCATTAACGGCCCTTCTCACAATCTACAATTAAAAGCTAACAGGGACTTTAACGGCAAGTTTTGTATAAAGAGCTGCCTGTTAAAGTTCAAGTTAACTCTTAAACATACATTGTGAAAAGGAACGTAAATATTATTGTTGATAACAATAAAACATTTAACTTGTAATAAAGTGAATGAAGGCAATATATAACAATCTGATACAAAACTGTTTTTAATATATGTAGGACAACAAAGAAAATTGTACATACATATGTATGTATGTATTGAAACTAAAAATTACTTGCAAAATTAAAAATCATCAATCGAGAAAAAAAATCGTGAAATCATATTTTGGTCCAAAAATCATCAAAAATATGATAAAATCATCATTCTGGCAGCACTGTCTGTGAGTTAAAACCTGAATTTAACAAACTTGCAGTGTGAATGCAAAATCAGCTGTTTATGGTTTTAACGTTAAAACCAGCTTTTATCTTTCATTGTGAAAACACTATAAAAAAGTTTTTGACAAAATTGAAAATAATGAATATACTGTAAAAAACATGCCATTTTCAAGGAAATTTGAAAGTTTTGATTTCTTAGCCTTTTCCCGATTTCACTAATGCAGATATTAATAGTTTTCCCCCATTTTTATTTAGAATTTTAGACCTTTTTTTAATGCTTTATCCGATAAAAATCAATTAGTTTTTAAAAAAAGTTACAAGCCTCTGAAGTTTTCTTGAGTCCCAGGTGGTCAACTTTGGCCGACTGTAACTCCTACCCAGCTTAAGCCAGAAGGCTGTCAAGAGATGTGTTATAAAGAATAAGTCCTCCTCTAAGGATGTTTCATAGTAGATCAAATCGAAATTCCAGATTTATTAGCATTTATTTTGCAAAAGTCCCCACTGAGTACTGTATGAATCAAAAATATTTATTTAAAAAACCGAAACCAATAAAGAGTTGTGATATTTTATTTATTACAAGTAAATGGTTTTATCAAATTTTCAGAAAATTTTTTTATATTATCCGGCCCACGTACTTCTTTTTCTAAAAGCGGAAGTTTAGTTATATGAAAATCTTCATATAAATCAGCGATTTGGTCCAAGTACTTCTCTTGAATCTAAAAAAAAAAGATTATTGAAATACATGTTTTGCAACAAATATTTATATATGATTCGTGTTACGTTAATAAAAATCTTAGTTTACCTTGTACCTAGAATTGCACATTCCGCAAGGCTTTTGATCCTTTTGCATAAATAATAATTGATTTACAATTATATTATGGGTATCGATGCGACATTTGGTCAATTCCTGTACTAAACGCTCGGTTTCATACAACGACAAAAACTCAGCAATACAAACACAAACAAATGTGGTTTCATCCTGCAAATAAACTAAGCTATTTCTCGTTGAAAGCAGACTATCTTGTTTACTTACTGGATCGCGAAATTGTTTATTAACTTGTCGAATGATTTTTAACATTTCGTCAAGTTTTTGTGTCAAGGAATCTGCATTAACGGGCATTCCAACAAGATTTCCAAATTGTGTAATAAAAGGAGTAATTTTAAGTTTAAGACGTAATAATTTTCCAAGACCTTTTTCAACAACTTGAGGGAACGATAACAGACGCAGTGTATGACCCGTAGGCGCCGTGTCAAAAATTACAACGGAAAAATTCATTGACTTTACAAGCCTGCAAAATATATTTGAAGAATAATTCATATAAAATAAATCAATCAAAATACTAGAAACATCAACATACTTCATAACTTCGGCGTAGCTCATTGCCTCATCTATTCCTGGTAAAGCACCGACAACTTCATGTAAAACTCCTTTACTTAATCGCAATGCTTCATTGTCACCCTCGAAGTATTCGTCAGGAAGTTCGTTCAGTCCAGCATTAGGATCAATTTCCATTGCAAATAAATTCGCAAAACCATTAACCTGAAAAGTAATTACATACATTATATTTATTTTATTGTCATCTCAATAAACAAAGGCAATCAGCACGACGCTGCTACGATGGTCTGCGGGTACAACTAACATCGGGGGGGTTAAGGCCGGGGCACAAAGAATCTGTCATGCGTTAAACTTTGCCTTTTTCAACTGACAGCTAAGTTGAAATACATGGTTTCTTATGAGGTCTGTTACATTCAGTACATGTCCGTCAACGCAAAGTACAAAATTTGGTCAACTTTTAACTTTTTGCGTATGTTGAGTAGTTTGCATATATTGGTTGGTTTTTTTGGTATGTTCTGATTTAGGTTTTTGTGTTTTGTGGCAGCAAAAATAAAATTAAACAAAAGAAATAAACGAAATAAATAAAAACAATTGAATTTAATAAATAAAATGGAGACTCAACCTATTGAAGCTGTTCAAATACTTCCGTCAATAAAGTACTTATTGTGCCAACCTTCTCCGTCGTTGCGTTAATGTCAGTTGAAAAAGGCGAAGTTTAACGTATGACGGATTCATTGTGCCCCGGCCTTTATTATGTAATCCGAATCGAAAGGAAATGTGATTGAATTGTAATGTTAATAACATACAAATTCGAACAGTTCCGGTTTCGAGTCGAATTACATAATAACCCCCTCAGTACAACATTTGTTTACCAAAATTTTAATGTACTCATAACATTAATATGATAATTACGAATGACCGTCCATTGGCCAATCGACCACAAAAGGATATGCTCTAAATGAGGCACGTGTTGTACGTACATATGTGCGGGTTTCAGGAACAAGTTCCCTAATTTCATTAGAACACATTCCGTTGTAGTAACGATAGAACAATGAAATGCACCCCACATTGCGTCGATGCTCCAATGAATCAATAGATTTGGATACCCTACTGTCACCGATGAGCTTTTTCGCCCTCTCCTGTACGCGGTCGAGCAGCCCCAAAATAGACTTTGAAGCGCCGGCCCATACATGAGAGTTGTATTCCATTTTCGGACGGATATAGGTGGTATAAATAGTAAGGAGGTCAGATGGGGTGCAATATTGTTTGCACCGTTTCATAAAGCCGAGGCACTTGAATGCTTCTTTTGCAATTTGAAAAATGTGTTCAGTCCAACGAACATCACACTGTATTTTCATGCCAAGAACATCAAGAGCATCTGATTCCTTAATATTTATACCTCCCATAGTTACAGAGGCAACAGCATTTTCGGTCATACGTCTGTGTGTAACCATGCAACATTGGGTCTTACGGGCGTTAAAGTCGACCCTGTTCACATGGCCCCATTCAGACATTTTTTCTAAATCATAGTTTAAAGTCTCATTCATTATTTGACGCCTCTACATGAATTAAGTCCCTATGAATATTTTTCGTGACGGCAAAATCTATAACATCTGGAATTTTTCTTACGTCAGTAGGCCAGTAAGTAGGCTCCCCACTCGAAATGACATCTAAGCCCATTTTCGAAATTGTATTGAACAAGGCTCGACCTCTAGGTGTAACAAGACGCGATCCCCAGTACGTATGTTTTGCATTGTAGTCACCAGCTGCCACGAAACAAGATCCAAGCGATTTGTAGAACTTCTCATACTGATCTTCGGTAACTGAAAATCTGGGAGGTGAGTAAATTGATGATATCACGAAATTCGCACAAAAATTTTCTACGAAAATATTCGTAGCTTGCAAATATTCTTCACTAACGTTGTCAAGGACATAGTGCTTGAGTCTTGACTTAATCAGAATTGCTGATCCACCACATGCTCTCTCTCTCGGGTCCTTTGTATCATATAAAGTGTAACCATTTATTTTAAATAAGCTTCTTGAGGTCAAATGAGTCTCAGAAACCAACATTATATCAATATTTTTTTCCATGAGGAAGTGCTCAAGTTCATTTTTATGTTGGCGAATGCCGTTTGCGTTCCAGAAACATATTTTTAACATGTTCATGGTTTATTAACTAATGCTTGAAGCAGTGTATTCTGCATTCGCAGCATTTCTTGCATCATACTTGTCATATTTGTAGTAAAGTTGTTTATAGTTAGCACCAGATTCTCAATAGTAGCTTCAAGGCGACTAAAGTTAAAGCTTGAGTTTGAATTCGTTGAATTATTTGGCGGTGGAACATTTTGCGTGGGAATTGAACTAGTCTTAGCAGCATCAGCATACGATACACGTGAAGTAACTGGTTGGCTGATTTGAGCAAAAGTGTCGGAGTTCGCGTTTACTTGTAGAGCTGGAGTTAGCTTGGGTTTTTGACCCATAGTCTGTTTAACGAAAGAAAATACAGGGCACCCTCTATAGTTAGCTGTGTGATTACCTCCACAATTACTACATTTTTTTTCTGCTTGATCTTTTGGCTTAGTGCAGCTAGCAGTACCATGCAATTCACCGCAGATAACACACACTGTAGGTAACTTGCAGTAAGTTTTCGTATGGCCATATTCTTGGCAATTATGGCACTGTACGGGACCTGAACGCTTACGTGGCTCTTCAACTGTGATTTTTCGATGTAAGAGATACTTTACGTTATAAACTGGATGGGCTTCATTTTTTTTCAATTGTATGTCGTTCGGCTCCAGTTCAACCCGAAATAGGGGTTGGGGGACCTTTTCTCTATTAAATATGTTGGTAACATTTTTTACCTTGAATCCTTGGTCGACAAGTGCACATTTTACTTCTTCGGGTTCAACATATGAATCTATGCCCTTTAATACTATCTGTAGGCCTTTAGCACTCTTAAGTTGGTATGTGTAAAAATTTGTTTTATTTTTTTCGAATTCACTAACAATTTTTCGGAAATCTTTTTCATTATATATTTGGATTTTAGTTTCATCAATATTACCTCGTTTAATTGGAATGATGTGAAAAGTATTTTCACCAATGGTCGACAGTAGTTTTTTTATAAGCGCGTTAGAATTTTTTTCTCTCAGATAAATAGGTGGTGGCTTAAAAGACTTTTGCGATGATGTAGAGGGCTTGTCGTCGGTGTCTTGCAATAATGAAAAACGATTTTGACGATTGGTAGATGATGCGCTGTTATCCCTAGACATCTTTGGAGCAGATGAAATTTTTCAAGAATTTGGGCTTCGCCCACGCTTTACCACTGTTATATATCTGTCCATTCCCACTTGTACCTTGGGTTTTGAGCTACTGTTATCTGTAGTGATAACTTGGTTTAGTGATGAGGGCGAGCCCGATGCGGATGATATCGCAGACTTAAATGAAGAAGTACTAGGCAATGGTAGTTAACGATTCACTAGTTGGCATTGGACAAAGCGAAGTTGATCGCTGACGAAAAATTGGCTTTGCCGTTAAAAAAAGATTTTCATCAGATTTATTATTTATATTTTTTTCATTAAGAGTTTCAGAACTCACAGTAAAATAAGCATTTCTGCCGTTAGAACTCACTTCAAAATTTTTTTCCTTTGAGGTACTCATACAGAGTATTATTCCTCAAGGGAACTTTGTTTGTGTTTACGGTTTTTTTTTTTGTTTTTGCTATTTCTTGCTATGTAAAAAATATTAGTAAAGCCAATAAGCTTATTTATCAAGGTGAATATGTATTACGAATATTTTTTGTATGATTTTTGATTTTGTTGTTTTTTATATTTGTTTCGTTTGTATGTATGTAAAAAAAAATCCGCTTTAATGTCTCTTCACTATGAAGGTTCAACGAGAACTTGATCTCTAGATCTGTCCTCCGATCACTCTCCAACAATAGTTACAATTTTCAACCCACTAAGGAGTGATTTAACTAACTCATATGTGAAGATGATTAATGGAATCAACTGGCTGGTATTCAAAAAATATCTTAGTAGTCACTGCGTAGAAAACATTCAGCTTAGATCATGCGATGATATTGAATTTAACATTGCCAATCTTAACGAAAATATTAAACAGGCTGCTGAACACGCCACTACCTCCTATCCGCAGACCGGCTTTAACAGAATTTATTCTACGGAAATTGAACGTCTTGTATGTGAAAAAAGGAGAGCTAGAAGAGAATGGCAACAACACAGATCACCCCTAAATAAAATCAGACTTAAAGAATGTACTAAACGACTCAAAGAGCTGCTATCGTCGGAAAAAACTGCACTACTGGAAAAGTATTTAGAAGGTCTTGATGTAACGTCCGCATCTAATTACTCTTTATGGCGCGCTACTAGAAATCTTAAACGACCCGTTGATCTTAAATCCCCATTGCGTACTGCGACCGGAGGCTGGGCAAGAAGTGATAGTGAGAAAGGTAACTTATTTTCTGAGCATTTAAAATCTGTATTCACTCCCAATTCATGTACGGGTGCTGCTGATTTACCGAGTGTAGTTTCTCTACCCCCTCGTCCCTTAAGGTTTAAGATGCGTGAAGTACAAAAAGTAATTGCTGAACTCAACCCGAAGAAAGCTCCAGGTATTGATGGCATTAGTAACAAAATGCTCATGAACTTGCCTCATATTGCAATAAGAATCCTGTTATTTATTTTTAATGCTATTTTAAGAATGCAGTATTTTCCACATAACTGGAAACTTGCCAAGATCAAAATGATTCCAAAGGCGGGCAAAGATCTTACCAAGACTGAGTCATATAGGCCTATAAGCTTACTATCTACAATCTCAAAGCTTTTTGAAAAGCTGCTCATGACTAAATTGTCAAAAATTTTAACTGATAATGGGTGCATCCCGGACCATAAATTTGGCTTTAGAAGTCAGCACAGCACGATTGAACAAACGCATAGACTGGTCCAAGTTGTAAGAAGAACATTTGAAGAAAAGAAGTATTGTTCCGCTCTCTTTATTGATGTTTCTCAGGCGTTTGATAAAGTATGGCACGAAGGCCTAGTTTTAAAATTGAAGACATATCTGCCAATAAACATTCAAAAGCTTTTGGAAAGTTATATTATTGATAGGAAGTTCACTGTTATGGAAGGAGAGTTCACGAGTGTGCCCGAATCTATATCTTCTGGTGTGCCCCAGGGTAGTATCCTGGGTCCTGTCTTGTATTTAATATATACTTGTGATATGCCTGTGAGCAATAATATCCATATTTCTACTTTTGCTGATGATACAGCCTGTATGAGTGTGCACGAAAACCCTTATGAGGCATCCCGCAATCTCCAGGAACATATCACTCAGCTGGAAATATGGTTGAACTTATGGAGAATTAAAGTCAATGAACAAAAGTGTGTCCATATAACGTTCACCCTAAGAAGAGATACTTGCTCCCCCATTCGAATCAACAATCAAAATATTCCTCAACATTCCCAAGTGAAATACCTTGGTATACACCTTGATCGAAGACTTACATGGAAACATCATATTGACTCTAAGTTAACTCAGATAAAACTTAAGTTAACTCAAATATATTGGTTGATTGGCAGAAACTCAACACTCAGCTTAGACTGCAAACTTTTACTATACAAGTCGCTTTTGAAGCCAATATGGTGCTACGGAATTCAGTTATGGGGCACTGCTTCAGCTTCCAATGTCGAGAGAATCCAACGAAGGCAAAACAAAATTTTACGGTTAATAACATCGGCTCCATGGTATATCCAAAATTCTATTATACATCGTGATTTAAATATGCCACTAGTGACTGAAGAAATTGCAAAATACGCAGGCAAATATTTAACAAAACTCGAATCACATCCTAATCCGCTTGCTCGTAATATTTTGAACTTTACTGGACACATCCGCTTAAAAAAGAGGGACACACAGGCTCTTATACCTAACACTCCAGATGGGACTACTTGAAAATACTTCCCCCCCCCTTTTTTATTATTACTACTAATGTATTATTTATAACTACCACTAAGTTTATGTCCGACACTGGTCGGGCCTAATAATTTTTTTTTATAGATTTAAGATTTGAATACTTATTGTTAGTTCATATATGAAGATCCAATAAATAAATACATGCATTACAAAAAAAAAAAAATTATTTGACGCACGGCACCAACCTGCGGCAGACTAGGTCTATTGCTGAATGAGAAAGAATGGCAAATGCTGCTGTCGTCCGCGAAAGAGTAGATAGGGTTGAAAGTTTTACATAGAAGGTCGTTTATAAAGATAAGGAATAGAGTTGGCGAAAGAACAGAACCATGCGGTACCCCTGAATTTAACTTGAACTCATTTGATGAGATCCCATCTATAACAACTCTTATAGTGCGATCCCTGAGGAAACTCGATAAGAAACGAGAGAAATTATCACCGACACCAATGGCAATACATTTTGATAAAAGTGCACCATGCCACACTCTATCAAACGCCTTGGAGATATCTAGAGCCACCACCTTACTTTCGCCAAAATGGTGGACTGAATTACACCATTTCTCCGAGAGGAGGGCTAGTAGGTCTCCCGTAGAGCGGCCTCTACGAAATCCATACTGCCGGTCGTTGAGTAAGCTGTTGGACTCCAAATACCTTACAAGATGGAAATTTACCATACTTTCCATCACTTTGGAAAGTGCAGAGCATATTGCGATTGGGCGATAATTTTCAGGGTTAGTAGCTTCTCATTTTTTAGGGATTGGCGTAACATTAGCAATCTTCCAACACACTGGGAACTCACCAACATGGTACAACGTGCTGAAGAGATTAGTTCCGACAAAACCCTTTTTACTGCCCGAGCTCGAAAGAATATCTTAGGCATAGTAGTGGATACTCTCTCTAGTATAGGCAGAGGCTGATTGCTTTCCGGCAAGTAGGAATTACTTGCAAATATTTCAGCTAATAGGTTAGCTTTATCGGCCGGGTCAGTGAATATTAAGTCATCCTTTAAAAGAGTCGGAATTGAAGAACTAGCATTATTCTTTACTCTTTTAACGAATGACCAGAAGCTCTTACTACCCCGAGGGGCAGCAAGAACTTTAGCACGGAGACGATTCTCGTAAAGACCTTTTTCACGCCTCAGTACTTTGGCACACGAAGATCTCGCCCTTTTGCGTAGCATATCAGTATCGGCATTTTGGTTACTTCGCCAAATACTGAATGCTTCCTCTCTAGATCTGACTGCGTTTTTGCATGTCTGATTAAACCATAGTTTCTCTTTGGGCTTAATCGGAATTTTTTTGATGGTATGAAAGCTTTCATGCCCATCAAGATTATACTTTCGACCATTTTGGCCATGGCATTGACATCATTGTCTAGGAAACATAGCTTCCAATTAAAATGCCGAAAAAATTCGTTGAGCTGAGCCCAACGAGCCTTTTCGTATATGTATTTAAGTCGTTTCGTAGCTGTCGGTGAAACGCTATGAAGTGCTGAGAACGAAAAGGAGGCCGAAATGGTACAGTGATCTGAATTGACGAGAGGTGCATTAACACTTACTTCATACTTATCAGGGTGTGAAGTGAGAAAGAGGTCGAGCGTATTTTGTTGGTGCCCTTTAACACACGGAATGTGTGTTGGTTTATTCACAAGTTGCACTAGGTGGTTATGCGCTGCGAATAACTCAACATATTGGCCTTCCGTAGTTGTACGGCTCGAATGGCGAAGCCAAGTTGAATTGTGAACATTGAAATCACCAGCAATAACGATTTCACTGTTCGAACAACTCTCTAGGATCTTCGATATGGAGTCAGAAAGGGCATCGAAGCCGGAAATGGTAGTATCCCTTTCTGCGTTTGGACTTCTGTAGACAAATCCGAAATGCAAACAGTGTGCCCTGATTTGGAACTTAACCCAGAGACAGCTAAATTCAGCATCAGATATGCCTAGTGATTGCTGGCATTGGTACACAACTGTATTGCGAATGTACATTGCAAGTCCCCAATGAAAGTTAAAAAGCGATAGAAGTTGATAACCAGGTATCTGAAAATCCTGTGGATCAGCATTCTCAGACACCTGGGTCTCACATAAGGCGAAAACATCCGGTCGATGGAGACAAATGTGTGCATATACAGAGAAAAAATTCGATCTTAGGCCCCGTATGTTGCAGAACTCAATTTTGAATTTGTCAGACATAGCAACGTGAGAAAATTATAATCAAATGTTTAATCTGCGGTATTGAATCCAGTCACGTTAACCACTGTTTTATTGATGACTGCTTAGTGATCAGTGTTATACCTTCATCACTAAACAGTCCACCAGCAGTTAACGGAAAGGCGTCAGTACCACAGAGTTAGATTGCGTTAGGATATGAGGGGGAATGGGAAAGGAAAACACAATGACTTAAAAAGGTTATAAAAGCCCTGATCTGGTCATCCCAGCGGGAACGGCAACACTGTGCCAGCACTGATACATAGTGCCAACACTGGTATTTTTTTTATTTTTTTTATTTTATTGTTTTGCATAAATGCATGCAAGTAGTGGATTGTAGGTATGTATGTTATTATTTTATTGTTGTTTTTTTTTTGGTTTCTTTTATTTCCAATTATTAAATTTAAATCGCCTTTATTTATATAAAGGCGTTCTTCTATTATTTTTTTTAAATATTCTTGATATTCATACATAAAAACTCATTTCCATATTAAACTACAACATTTACTAACATTAAAGGTACCAAATTCATAGAAGGAAATTGCCTTGCAGAAGTTTATAAAAATGTTTCAGTCAAATCTCATGGAGGAAACTGTCAGTTCTCGTTGATTCTTCATAGTGAAGAGACGTTAAAGCGGATTTTTTTTACATACATACATACAAAACAAATATAAAAAAACAACAAAATCAGAAATCACCCAGAAAATATTCGTAATACATATTCACCTTGATAAATAAGCTTATTGGCTTTACTAATATTTTTTACATAGCAAGAAATAACACAAAAAAAAAACCGTAAACACAACCAAAGTACCCTTGAGGAATACTCTGTATGAGTACCTCAAAGGAAAAAAAATTTGAAGTGAGTTCTAACGGCAGAAATGCCTATTTTACTGTGAGTTCTGAAACTCTTAATGAAAACATTAAAAATAAAAAATCAAATGATAGACTTTTTCTAACGGAAAAGCCACTTTTTCGTCAGCGATCAACTTCGCTTTGTCCAATGCCAACTAGTGAATCGTTAACATTATCATTGCCTAGTACTTCTTTATTTAAGTCTGCGATATCATCCACTTCGAGCTCGTGTTCACCACTAAACCAAGTTATCACTACAGATAACAGTAGCTCAAAATCCAAGCTACAAGTGGGAATGGACAGATATATAACCGTGGTAAAGCGTGGGCGAAGCCCAAATTCTTCACAATTTCATCTGCTCCAAAGATGTTTAGGGATAACAGCGCATCATATACCAATCGTCAAAATCGTTTTTCATTATTACAAGACTCCAGCTGCCACGAAACAAGATCCAAGCAATTTGTAGAACTTTTCATACTCATCTTCGGTTACTGAAAATCTAGGAGGTGAATAAATTGATGATATCACGAAATTCGAACAAAAATTTTCCACAAAAATATTCGTAGCTTGCATATATCCTTCACTAACGTTGTCAAGGGTATAGTGCTTGAGTCTTGACTTAATAAGAATTGCAGATCCACCGCATGCTCTCCCTGTAGGGTCCTTTGTATCACATATAGAGTAGCCATTAATTTTGAAAAACACCTAGAGGTCGAGCTTTGTTTAATACAATTTCAAAAATGGGCCTACTGACGTGCGAAAAATTCCGGATGTTATAGATTTTGACGCCATGAAAAATATTTCTAGGGATTTAATTCATGTTGAAGCTTCTCTAGATCTCTCCTCCGATCACTCTCCGACTATCGTTTCAATCTGTAACCCACTAAGAAGTGACTTACCTCACCCATATATGAAGATGATCAATCGTGTTGATTGGCTGGGATTTAAAAAATATATTAGTAGTCATTGCAATGAAAATATTACGCTAAGTACGCCCAATGATATTGAATCTAGCATTGCCTATATTAATGAAAATATTAAACAGGCTGCTGAGCATGCCACTATCTCCCATGCGCAGACTGGGTTTAATAAAATTTATTCTAGGGATATTGAACGTATCGTGTATGAAAAAATAAGAGCTAGAAGGGAATGGCAACAGCACAGATCACCCCAAAATAAAATCAGATTTAAAGAGTATACTAAACGACTTCAAGAGTTGCTTGCATCTGAAAAAAACTGCATCTCTTAAAAATTATCTGGAAGGTCTTGATGTCACACAAGCATCAAATTACTCTTTGTGACGCGCTGCTAGAAAGCTTAAAACACCCGTTGAGTTTAAGCCACCTCTGCACGCATCTAGCAAAGGTTGGGCAAGAAGCGATACGGAAAAATGTAAAATATTTGCTGAGCACTTAAAATCCGTATTTACGCCTAACACATGTACTGGTGTTTCTGATTTGCCGAGTGTAGTTGCCTACCCCCTAGACCCTTAAAATTTAAGATGTATGCTGTACAAAATCTAATTGCTGAACTCAAACCAAAGAAAGCTCCAGGTATTGATGGAATTAGTAACAAGATGCTGATGAACTTGCCGCATATTGCAATAAGAATCCTGCTGTTTATTTTAATTGCCATATTACGACTGGTCAAAATGATTCCAAAGCCGGGCAAAGATCTTACCAAAGCAGAGCCATATAGGCCAATAAGTTTGCTGTCAACTATGTCAAAACTCTTCCAAAAGCTGCTCATGACAAAATTGTCCCATTGTCTAAAAGATAGTATGTGCATACCGGACCATCAATTTGGTTTTAGAAGTAAGCATAGCACTATTGAACAAACGCATATATTGGTTCAATTTATAAGGCAAACATTCGAAGAAAAGAAGTATTTTTCTGTCCTGTTTATTGATGTTTCTCAGATATTTGATAAAGTTTGGCATGATAGCCTAGTTTTAAAAATGAAGACATATCTAACAAATAACCTTCTAAAAATTTTGGAGTTATATTTTAGGCCGAAAGTTCTCTGTCATGGAAGGATAATTTATGAAAACGCCCGAAACTATCTCATCCGGTGTGCCACAGGGGAGTATACTGAGGCAAGTTTTGTATTTGATTTATGCTCGTGATATGCCTGTGAGCAGTAATATCCATACATCTACATTTGCCGATGATACAACCTGCCTAAATATGCACGAAAACCCTCATGAGGCATCCCGATATCTTTAGGAACATATAACACAGCTTGAGCTATTGTTAAACTTATGGAGAATAAAAGTAAACGAACAGAAGTGCGTACATATAACCTTTACCCTACGAAAAGATACTTGTCCCCCCATTAGAATCAACAATCAAGTGGTAGCGATGCTAGCCTCTTAGTCCAGAGGTCGTGGGTTCGATTCCCACCATGGACCCTGGGTGTTTTTCGCAGACAAGCAAATCGCTTTGCGAATTGTGTTTGTGTTAAAACAAAATACCTTGGTATACACCTTGATCGGCGGCTTACAGGGAAACACAATATTGACTCAAAGCTAGAAATTTAACACTCAGTCTCGATTGCAAACTTTTAATATACAAATCGACTTTGAAACTAATATGGTGTTACGGAATTCAACTATGGGGCACTGCTTCAGTTTCCAATATCGAGAGAATCCAACGGAAGCAAAACAAAATTTTACGGTTCATAACATCGGCTCCATGGTAGATAAAAAATTCAAATATATATCGTTATTTAAATGTGCCCCTAGTGATAGAAGAAATTGCAAAATACGCAGGCAAATATTTAACAAAACTCGAGTCACATCCTAATCCGCTTGCTCGTAACATTTTGAACTTTCCTGGACACATCCGCCTAAAAAAGAGGGACACAAGGGCTCTTATACTCAACACTCCAGATGGGACTACTTGAAAATACTTTTTTTTCCTTTTTGATTATCACTACTTATGTATTATTTATAAGTATCACTAAGTTTATGTCCGATACTGGTAGGGCCTAATAATTATATTTTAGATTTAAGATTTGAATACTTATTGTTAGTTTACATATCAAGATACAATAAATAAATACATGTAAAAAAAAGGTTTCCGAAAAATTTGTTAGTGAATTCGAAAAAAATAAAACAAATTTTTACACATACCAACTTAAGAGTGTTAAAGGCCTACAGATAGTATTAAAGGGCATAGATTCATAACCCGAAGAAGTAAAATGAACACTTGTCGACTAAGGATTTAAGGTAAAAAAATGTTACCAACATAATTAATAGAGAAAAGGTCCCCGAACCCCTATTTCGGGGGAATGACATACAATTGAAATAAATTAAACCCATCCAATTTATAGCGTAAAGTATCTCTTATATCGAAAAATCACAGTTGAAGAGCCACGTAAGCGTTCAGGTCCCGTACAGTGCCATAATTGCCAAGAATATGGCCATACAAAAACTTACTGCAAGTTACCTACAGTTTGTGTTATCTGCGATTAATTGCATGCTACTGCTCGCTGCACTAAGCCAAAAGATCAAGCAAAAAAAAAATGTAGTAATTGTGGATGTAATCAAATCTAATTATACAGGGTGCCTTGTATATTCTTTCGTTAAACAGACTATGGGTCAAAAACCAAAATTAACTCCAGCTCAACCAGTAAACGCGAACTCCGCCACTTTTTTTTCAAATGAGCCAACCAGTTACTTCACGTGTATCATATGCTGATGCTGCTAAGACTAGTTCTATTAGTAGTAGGGAATTGTTCATTTGGGGACAATTAAAATTGTTAAATTGTTGCTGAAATTGTTAAATTTGGGTAATTAAAATTGTTAAATTCTTGGAAATTTGTGTTTTTTGTTTACATTAGGAGTTTTTGTTTACATTAAGTGTATGTCTGTCGGTCTGTCTGTCTGATCGTAGATGTTTCTGTGTGGAATATTTTGTGTGAATGTATTAAGGCTGTTCATAGTTTGGCGGTTTTTATGTGTGTATATGCCGACGGGGAAAATCATGAAAATGCTTTTTCCTAATACTGACGGAAAATCATCTAGTGATTTTTCCTAATGCTAATGTAGGTGTTGCTAGACCGTGGGAATTTAAGGCTGACCGTGATTTGAGTGGGTGGCGTTGTTGCCGTAATATGTAACCATAGAAATTTGCGGATGTGTCTGTCTGTCTGTGAGAATTTAGGTAATGGTTTAATGGAAGGGGCGGGGTGTCATTGAGGTAGATCGATTGCGTGTGTATGTGTGTGTGTGTGTGTGTGTGTGTGTATATGTTTGTAGGAATTTCAATGTGTGTATTTCTGTAGGAGCTTAAGGCTGATTGTGATTTATGAGGGGTGAGGTGTTCTAGTAATATGCAACCGGGGGAATCTGTGTATTTGTATGTCTGTAGGAGTTTAAGGCTGACCATGATATGGGTGGGCAGGGTTGTTGACGTAATATGTAGCCATGGGGATTTGTGGATGTGTCTGTCTATAGCAGTTTAAGGCTGATGGTCATTTGAGGTGGGTGAGGATGTTGCTGAGGTAAATTGGTTATGTGTATGTATGTATGTATTTCTGTAAGAATTTAAGATGATTGTGATTTATTAGGGGCGAGGTGTTCTTGTATATGTAGCCGTGAGAATCTATGTGTATAGACGTCTGTAGAAGTTTAAGACTATCTGTAATTTCAGGTAGGTGAGAGTGTTGTGTTGTTGAGATTAATCTTATATATTGTATATGTACACAGAAAAAACTAAATTTCATTTTCAGTAACCAAATTCGTTGAATCAGTAAATATTTTATTTGAATGCGGTCTTACAAATAATTTTGTAAATTGAGATAAAAATTTTGTAAAAATTAAAATGAATCATAGTTCGGCTGAGAGAAAATGTTACTTCAGTGTGTTGGTGTTTATCTTGCTTGTTGATAGGAACAACGTGCTGTTGTGGGGTTGTTGTTGCTTATTTTGATTGATCGTGTTGTATACATGTAATGCCGAAAAGTAGCCGACAAACGTCGTGGCTTGTTTCTTCTCTACACAGTTTTTTGGTACAAATTAATTTAGTGGAACAGTACAGAATATTTACTGAAACTAAGTTTGATTTCAAATAAATATTTGTTTAAAATTTTTTTGGGAATAATTTTTTCTGTGTATGTATGTATGATCATGGGAATTTGTGTATGTATATATGGGGAGAATTTAAGGCTGGTCATGATTTGTAAAAGGTGGGGTGTTATTGAAATTTTTTTGGATATTTCTTATATGAATTCTGCTATGTGTGTGTATTTGCGCTGGTATTTATATGTAGGTAGAAATAAATTCTTTTCAATATCGACATACTATAAAATATTATCATATATCTGGACTTCCCTAATCCTAGTATGCTTTTATACTTACGATTGCTTTATATTTTCTTATGCTTAAATTTGTCTCGCGTTAAAGTCTGTCTGTATGAAATTTGTTTAAATTACAGATTTTGTTTATTTAACTATATCCGTCTTCTTTGTCTGAAAGAGTTATCTACACACAGAGAAAAACCAACTTGAAATCAGTAAAAACCATGCTGAATTAATAAGAACCATTAACAAAGGTTTAGTCATATTGAAATTTCTTATTTCAATATGGACAAAATATTACTTTAAGTATTCATTTATTAAACTCATTAGTTTGTAAATATCTCACTATACATTTTCTATTATATTAGTAATTATTGAATTAATGTGACGAATTTTTATTTTTAATATGCAGATTTTCCCTGAGTGTATGGATTGTTTATATTTGCATTGTGCTTTAACTAAACGACGCTTCATATATTTTCATGATGTAGATCTAATAAATACTTAAGCATTGATAAGAAATTTGATATGTATACATACATATCTACAAATTGATTTTATGTATGTATGTATGTACATATATATGTACATACAAATAAGTGTTTGATTCAATCTTTGAATACATTTTTTATTTATTTTTTTCTCATGTGATGTCTGTTGTTGTTGTTATAAATATTCGCCTGTGTATAGATGCGAAATATTCATAGTTTTTTTTATTTGAAATTTAAAACGTTTTAATTTTTATCTGCGTTTACTTAAAAGTTTGTGAGGATTTTCTGTTTTAATAAAACTGAATTCCTGAAGATATGTACATACTCTATAGTAATAGTAACTATAATAGAAATAGTTCTTATACTTAATTTATATTTTTTTTTTTAAGTTGATACAACGTTAGTTAGGCAACGTTTGACATTTTTGGGGTATACAATTTTTTCGAACTATAGCCTTCTACATTTATTTTGGAAAGCTTGCTTTGCTTTTTAAAAATGTATAAACATTTTTAAATGAAACTGATCCAGCACTCCAGCTTAGGTACTGATATGTTTTTTTTGTTTTTTTTGTTAGTTAACTTATTTATTTTTTTATTTTTTATTGATAAACATTTAAAATCAAAAGGGAGTTTTATATTGTAATTATTATTTTCATAATTGTTGAAAACAATCGTTTTATAATCTATAAGACTTTTAGAATTTGTGCTTTGGTGGTTATATATTCTATTATACGATTATGAATAAGAATGCAGTAAGCTGATGTCTTTGCTTACTGTTTCAAATTAAAATTTTATTCAATTGAATAAAAGGAGCTTTTTTCTTAAACTCCGATGTAGTTAGAAGCGCTGGAGATTCTTTCATATAATAGCTTTCTTGGAATTTTAGATGCATATAATATAGAATTGGATAACATTTACTTTTAATTTTTATGTTAAGAAGTACAGATATGAGACTAAATTTAAATGTACTTTTAAATTAGTTAAATCATAACGAACAAACATATTTTACTCTAGGATACAAGATGACTTTGTGTGACGAAATTTCTGTTGCTTTATACTGATAATATGTTTACAATAATAAGGTACATATATGTTTGTTTTATGAAGGGTGAGCACCTATGACTTTTATTTGATGTCCTATATGATTTTTTTTTCATTTTATTAAAGTTCAGCGTATTGTGTATATATTTCTGAAATGTTTAGGTGTGCTTTGTGTGCCCATCGGACAGAGTGTACGTATTAGTTGGTCAGTCAGTGTCTATTTTTATTTATTTTTTTTTCTTCTAATGTGCCAATCCTTTTTTTCGATTTTACTACTTGAAATAGAGAATTTTTGTCTAATTTTTTGCTGGGTATATACATTAGATATGTAGAAATTAGTTTACATACAAAGAAATGTATATTTAATAAACAACTGTTGTAGCAAATCGATCTCAAATAACTCAGTTACCTCTACCAGCAATTTACCGTTGGTGTTTTCATAAAGTGTTAGAAACAATGAAATATCTATGTTTGGGAGAATTTTTCCCCTCAAGTATTTCTACATGAGGTTTGCTGGTTGACCCCTTTCGCATTCATATGTAATAATTATTCACTTAGAAAAGGTCATCATCACAATCAATCATTCCCGTATACAATACATTCATGAGTTGGGTTGATCCAGATACAATTGCTGTCTCATCACCTTCTTTATATATTTTGCTAGTATGCATGCCTTAGCATGCTTCTATCGATAGTGACGTAAGAGTCCGAGATGTAGTAGTGTCTTAATTAAAAATCTTTACTATTAGAATTTACCAGTTCGCTATTTTGAATTTTTACAAAGTAGATACATATGTATGTATTTCAGTGACCACAAAATCATAAAATTTCTTTGCTTACAAAATTGTATGACGTCAGGATTTTTTTTTTTAATTATACATGCTTCGGCATGCTTTCATTTTTTTGTCTGTAAATTTATTTAATACTCATACAATAACAGATATAAAGTAAGATCTGTTTGCAGTATGCATGCTTCAGCATGATTCTAGTTGAAGCGTATATTCATTCACTAAGTTTGCTTGATACTTATTCATACACATGTACATTCTTAAAGATTGGATATCAATGTCCAAATTCCGTAGTTTATCTAAATTTTCTAAAGATCTGATAGCTAAAGAAATAAATAGAGCGAAGATCTTCTATAATAATCCCATGTTCATATTGTAAAATTTTGCGTGCTAGCGCTTTCGATGGGAAAATGTACATACAACTTTATAAAAAGTGATAATATGATGTGCTGCTGAATATTGCACTATGCTATAGTTCATTTTAAACACTGAAGTTTTCGCAATATTTCATTCAGACCATCAAGTTTAGAGAATTCCACTACATTTACTCAAATATCTTTCTTAAGACCCATCATTCCTAATCAATCCTGCAAAAAACAAGACAAAATAGATTTTTCGTTTTTAATTTTATTTTAATTTTTATTAAATTCAACATTTTGTACATATTTAAATTACTTTATACTGTATTAAGCAGCTTTTTCTCATTTGTTGAGTTAACTTTAATCGTAAACATTTTAATGGTGAGATAAATTTTTCTATTTTATGCACTAAGTAATTCTTTATATATACCAATCCTTTTATATGAACCATTAAAGCTAATTCTTTTCACATCATTCCTTTTAATGCTAAATTAAATCATTGTACTATTGATGCTTTCATATTAAGTAATGTTTAATCTTCTATTCATGTATAAGTTTTCCAAAGTATTTATTAAAAAATTCTTTAGAATCATCTGTTTGTAAGTTTTTTTTGGTACCCGTACCACTTCAAAAATATTTTCCATTGCCTTGGTTTTTGGAGTGCAGCTTGTATTTTCAGCTGTACTGACTATATAAACTTTGAGAATGTGTCAATTATAGTCTTCAAAAATCAACAATTTCTATTTTCTGTAGAATATTTCTCCATTTCACCTAACTCAGCTCCATAAAAGATCATATATTCGTATCATTACAAGCACAAACAATTTTCGAGTTTTAATATGGAGTTCGTTTACTAAATAAGGCTGTAAGAGTTTAAAATCAGTATTTTGTATGATAATACTGATTTGAAACTCTTAAAATATTATTTGTTTTGACTATGAGTAGGGGCCATTATCTCTTATTATAGAACAAATAAAATAATATAGCTATACGATTTCAGAAAATATTTTCTGATATCGTATAGCTACATTATTTAATTTTTCTATAATAAGAGATAATATTTATGAAATACATTTCATAAATATTGGCGTATACTCATAGTAAAACAACCTAAAAATACATTGCTACGAAATATTGAAGAATCATCAAAATTTCATACCATGCTATATTTATGTTGTTTTACTAATCGCATTTTGTAAATAAATGCATTTCATAAATACTATCTATTATTATTGAAAGAATAAAATAGTATGGTTATGTGATATTAGAAAACATGATTTCTGATATCATATAATCATACTATTTTATTTTTCTATAATAAGAGATAATGACTCATACTCATAGTCAAAACAAAGGATATTTATATGCTGTTTTGATTATGAGTATGCGTCAATATTTATGAAATGAATTTAGTTATAAAATGCGGTTAGTAAAACAGAGTATATTTTAAGAGTTTAAAACCACCATTTTTATGGTAATACCGGTTTTAAACACTTAAAGCATACTTTGTTTTGACTATGAGCATGAGCTGATATTTATGAAATTTTATAAATATTGACACATACCCTTAATCAAAACAACATAAAATACCTTGGTACGAAATATTGATGAATCATCGAACGATGAATTATAGTTCCCTTATATCAAATTCTATTCGTTCAACAATAGTTGACCTGTCAAATTGCGAAAAAAAAAACGCTTTGATTGGCTTGCTAGAAAGTCCTAATGGACTTAAATTTGAGAACATTTATTTATACTCAAAATCTTTATATCAACCTAGATATAAAGAAATTAATTTCATCAATTAAAACAATAATATATTACAAAATTTACCGATAGTGAATCTGTTATTTCAGTCCAAAGTAATTCCAATATGATATTTAACGATGATGCGTATGGGAAGAATACTTTTTTATGGGGAGAGATAAGAATGTTGATTCATTCTACTTATGTAAAACTTACACCAGAATCACCAAACATTTAATAAGAGATCATCATAATGTAATTTTAATGTTTAAGTAAGGTGAGAAAAATATAGAGCATGTTGAAAGGCTAAATATGAATTTTTGATTATAAGCAAAGATATTGAATTAAACGATGATCGTTGTAGAAAATAATTTTACTACATAAAACTTTACTTTTTCGTATTTCATTTGACTTTAAACTTCATGTATATAAATGCTCTAAATGGCTAGCTACTTGTACACTGATAACTAAATCTGACTCAGATATCTTGAAATGAAAATCTCAACAGCTCCTGATAGCCTGATCTGTTACCTGATAAGCTGATCTGAAAACCAGACCAGCTTCTGATAAGCTGATCTGAAAATCAGATCAGGTCCTGATAAGCTGATCTGAAAACCAGACCAGCTCCTGATAAGCTGATCTGAAAATCAGATCAGGTCCTGATAAGCTGATCTGATAACCATACCAACTCCTGATAAGCTGATCTGATAACCAGACCAGCTCCTGATAAGCTCATCTGAAAACCAGACCAGCTCCTGATAAGCTGATCTGATAACTAGACCAGCTCCTGATAAGCTCATCTGAAAACCAGATCAGCTCCTGATAAGCTGATCTAGTAGCCGATACCTGAATTTGCTGTTAGCAAACATGGATGAGAAAGTTTTAAAGCATTTGGTGTTGACAACAAATGTGATTAAGAAAAAGCTTCGTAGTATAAAAACTAGTGAAATAGATACAAATGAACAACTAAGAGATGCATTTAAACCTATAACAGAAGAATTCATAAATAGTTCTAAAAATATTAAAAGAATTCTTATGAAAGAAAAAAGTAAAAACAAGACAGAAGTTGAAAATATACAAGTTTAAAGCATGAGAAACCATCAGTCAAGATAGAGACAAGTACACCAAAGAAACTAGCAGAAGGAACAATAATGGTGATAGTAACCACAAACTGAATGAAGATAAAATACAAGTTGGTGGTCAAATATGGGCTCTAACACTAGGACTAATTTATCTAATGTTTGATAAAATACCAAAAAATTATGATAAATTTGAACTCGAAATCTATAAAAAGATTTTAATTACTACTAATGTATGCATACAGAATCATCATCGTTCTCCGTCAGAGAACGATGATATAAGTTAATTTTTCTGGAAACTGAAATCGACAAACTAAAGAACAAATTAATAATAAAGCTTAAGGCATTGATATAATTCAAGAATATATTCAAATGCATATTGGTGGACTACAACGTGAAATAAAATTAGAGAAGGAAGAGAGTTATAAAATTGAAAAGCAATTCTAAAAATTAAATAATTAAAAATAAATTGAAGAGTTGTACGTTTAATGTCCCTTTTCACAATGTGCAATTAAAAGCTAACAGGAACTTTAACGGCAAGTTTTGTATAAAGAACTGTCAGTTAAACTTCACGTTAACTCTTAACCATGCATTGTGAAAAGGGACGTAAATATATAGATTAGAAAATTAACTACATGTTAGTATATTAGTATAAATAGCTGAAAGTGCAACATGTAGATCACCACACTCTCGAAAAAATCTGTAAAACAACTCAATGTCTTTAAAAAGAAATTTAGTAAACGAACTCCATATTAAAACTCGAAAATTGTTTGTGCTTGTAATGATACGAATATATGATCTTTTATGGAGCTGAGTTAGGTGAAATGGAGAACTATTCTAGAGAAAATAGAAATTGTTGATTTTTGAAGACTGTAATTGACACATTCTCAAAGTTTATATAGTCAGTACAGCTGAAAATACAAGCTGCACTCCAAAAACCAAGGCAATGGAAAATATTTTTGAAGTGGTACGGGTACCAAAAAAAACTTACAAGCAGATGATTCTAAAAAAATTTTTAATAAATACTTTGGAAAACTCATACATAAATAGAAGATTAAACATTAGTTAATATGAAAGCATCAATAGTACAATGATATAATTGAGCATTAAAAGGAATGATGTGAAAAGAATTAGCTTTAATGGTTCATATAAAAGGATTGGTATACATATGAAGAATTACTTAGTGCATAAAATAGAAAAATTTATCTCACCATTAAAATGTTTACGATTAAAGTTAACTCAACAAATGAGAAAAAGCTGCTTAATACAGTATAAAGTAATTTATATATGTACAAAATGTTGAATTTAATAAAAATTAAAATAAAATTAAAAACGAAAAATCTAGTTTGTCTTGTTTTTTGCAGGATTGATTAGGAATGCTGAGTCTTAAGAAAGATAATTGACTAAATGTAGTGGAATTCTATAAACTTGATGGTCTGAATGAAATATTGCGAAAACTTCAGTGTTTAAAATGAACTATAGCATAGTGCAATATTCAGCAGCACATCATATTATCACTTTTTATAAAGTTGTATGTACATTATCCCATCGAAAGCGCTAGCACGCAAAATTTTACAATATGAAAATGGGATTATTATAGAAGATCTTCGCTCTATTTATTTCTTTAGCTTTTAGATCTTTAGAAAATATAGATAAACTACGGAATTTGGACTTTGATATCCAATCTTTAAGAATGTACATGTGTATGAATAAGTATCAAGCAAACTTAGTGAATGAATATACACTTCAACTAGAATCATGCTGAAGCATGCATACTGCAAACAGATCTTACTTTGTATCTGTATCTGTATGAGTATTAAATAAATTTACAGAAAAAAATGAAAGCATGCCAAAGCATGTATAATTAAAAAAAAATCCTCACGTCATACATATTTGTAAGCAAAGAAATTTTATGATTTTGTGGTCACTGAAATACATACATATGTATCTACTTTGTAAAAATTCAAAATAGCGAACTGGTAAATTCTAATAGTAAAGATTTTTAATTGTAACACTCTACATCTCGGACTCTTACGTCACTATCGATAGAAGCATGCTAAGGCATGCATACTAGCAAAATATATAAAGCTGTTAGAATGTGATGAGACAGCAATTGTATCTGGATCAACCCAACTCATGAATGTATTGTATACGGAGATGATTGATGGTGATGATGAGCTTTTTTAAGTGAATAGTCATTACATATGAATGCGAAAGGGGTCAACCAGCAAACCTCATGCAGAAATACTTGAGGGGAAAAATTCTCCCAAACATAGATATTTCATTGTTTCTAACACTTTATGAAAACACCAACAGTGAATTGCTGCTAGAAGTAACTGAGTTATTTGAGATCGATTTGATACAATAGTTGTTTATTAAACATGCATTTCTTTGTATGTAAACTAATTTCTACATACCTAATGTATATACCCAGCAAAAAATTACACAAAAATTCTCTATTCCAAGTAGTAAAATCTGAAAAAAGGAGTGGCACATTAGAAGAAAAAAAAATAAATAAAAATAGAGACTGACTGACCAACTAATACGTACACTCTGTCCGATGGGCACACAAAACACACTTAAACATTTCAGAAATATATATACAATACGCTGAACTGTAATAAAATGAAAAAAAAAATCATATAGAACATTAAATAAAAGCCATAAGTGCTCACCCTTCATAAAATAAACATATGTATATGTACCTTATTAATGTAAACATATTATCAGTATAAAGCAACAGAAATTTCGTCATACAAAGTCATCTTGTATCCTAGAAGAGCCGTCGATAGGGTATACCTAAATTATATGAAAACGAGTTCGTTTTCTGTTGATCGCTATTCAAGAAGAAAATATGTTTGTTCATTATGATTTAACTAATTTAAAAGTACATTTAAATTCAGTCTCATATTCGTACTCCTTAATATAAAAATTAAAAGTACATAAATGCTATCCAATTCTATATTATATGTATCTAAAATTCCAAGAAAGCTGTTATATTAAAGAATCTCCAGCGCTTCTAACTACAACACAGTTTAAGAAAAAAGATCCTTTTATTCAATTGAATAAAATTTTAATTTGAAACAGTAAGCAAAGACATCAGCTTACTGCATTCGTATTCATGATCACATAATAGAATATATAACCACTAAAGGACAAAATCTAAAAGTCTTATAATTGAGTAATATGGAAAATAACATAATTTTTATAAACGCGTAAGGTTTTAAAAGTAATTCAAATAATTTTATCGCAAAAAAACAAAAAAAAAGCAGCGACTGTTTTCAAAAATTATGAAAATAATAATTACAATATCAAACACCCTTTTGATTTTAAATGTTTATCAATAAAAAATAAAAAAGAAGTAAGTTAACTAACAACAAAAAACTATCAGTACCTAAGCTGGAGTGGCGGATGAGTTTCATTTAAAAATGTTTATACATTTTTAAAAAGCAAAGCAAGCTTTCCAAAATAAATGTAGAAGGCTATAGTTGGAAAAAATTGTATAACCTAAAAATGTCAAACGTTGACTAACTAGCGTTGCATGAACTTAAAAAAAAAAATAAATTAAGTATAAGAAATATTTCTATTATAGTTACTATTACTATATAGTATGTATATATCTTCAGGAATTCAGTTTTACTTAAAACAGAAAATCCTCACAAAATTTTAAGAAAACGCAGATAAAAATTAAAATGTTTTTAATTTCAACAACAACAAACATCACATGACAAAAAATAAAATAAAAAATGTATTCAAAGATTGAGTTAAACACTTATTTGTATGTACATATATATGTACATACATACATACATAAAATCAATTTGTAGATATGTATGTATACATATCAAATTTCTTATCAATGCTTAAGTATTTATTAGATCTACATCATGAAAAATATGAAGCGTCGTTTAGTTAAAGCACAATGCAAATATAAACAATCCATACACTCAGGGAAAATCTGCAGCTTAAAAATAAGAATTCGTCACATTAATTCAATAATTTTTAATATAATAGAAAATGTATATTGAGATATCTACAAACTAATGAGATTAATAAATGAATACTGTAAATTAATATTTTGTCCATATTGAACTAAGAAATTTCAATATGACTAAACCTTTGTTAATGGTTCTTATTAATTCAGCATGGTTTTTACTGATTTCAAGTTGGTTTTTCTCTGTGTGTAGAAAACCCTTTCAGTCAATGAAGACGGATGTAGTTAAATAAACAAAATCTGTAATATAAACAAATTTCACACAGACAGACTTTAACGCGAGACAAATTTAAGCATGAGAAAATATAAAGCAATCGTAAGTATAAAAGCATACTAGGATTAGGGAAGTCCAGATATATGATAGTATTTTATAGTACCAAATATCGATATTGGAAACAATTTATTTTTACCTACATATAAATACCAGCGCAAATACACACACATAGCAGAATTCATAAAAGAAATATCCAAGAAAATTTCAACAACACCCCACCTTTTACAAAT
Organism: Tachina grossa; assembly: GCA_949987645.1. NCBI lineage: Eukaryota > Metazoa > Arthropoda > Insecta > Diptera > Tachinidae > Tachina > Tachina grossa. The sequence continues at coordinate 89,157,103 of OX465278.1, forward strand.
CATGACCAGCCTTAAATTCTCCCCAGATATACATACACACATACATACATATACGAGATTAATCTCAACAACACAACACTCTCACCTAGCCGAAATTACAGATAGTCTTAAACTTCTACAGACATCTATACACACAGATTCTCACGGCTACATATTACAAGAACACCTCACCCCTAATGAATCACAATCATCTTAAATTCTTACAGAAATACATACATACATAGCCAATTTACCTCAACAACATCCTCACCCACCTCAAAGCACGATCAGCCTTAAACTACTATAGACAGACACATCCACAAATATAAATGGCTACATATTACGTCAACAACCCTGCCCACCTAAATCGTGGTCAGCCTTAAACTCTAACAGGCATACAAACACACAGATTCCCCCGGTCGCATATTACTAGAACACCTCACCCCTCATAAATCACAATCAGCCTTAAGCTCCTACAGAAATACACACATTGAAATTCCTACAAACATACACACACACAGGCATACACACGCAATCGATCTGCCTCAACTACACCCCGCCCCTTCCAATCAAACCATTACCTAAATTCTCACAGACAGACAGACACATCCGCAAATTCCTATGGTTACATATTACGGCAACAACGCCACCCACTCAAATCACGGTCAGCCTTAAATTCCCACAGTCTAGCAACACCTACATTAGCATTAGGAAAAATCACTAGATGATTTTCCGTCAGCATTAGGAAAAAAACATTATCGTGATTTTCCCCGTCGGCATATACACACTTAAAAACCGCCAAACTATGAACCGCCTTAATACATTCACACAAAATATTCCACACACAAACATCTACGATCAGGCAGACAAACAGACAGACCGACAGACAGACAGACATACACCTAGTGTAAACAAAAACTCCTAATGTAAACAAAAAACACAAATTTCCAAAAATTTAACAATTTTAAAATTTTAATTACCCAAATTTAACAATTTCAGCAACAATTTAACAATTTCAGCCCACAATTTAAGAATTTCAGCAACAATTTAACAATTTTAATTGTCCCCGCATGAACAGTTCCTTACTACTTCTATTCGCACACAAAATGTTCCACCGCCAAATAATTCAACGAATTCAAACTCAAGCTTTAACTTTAATCGCCTTGAAGCTACTATTGAGAATCTGGTGCTAACTATAAACAACTTTACTACAAATATGACAAGTATGATGCAAGAAATGCTGCGAATGCAGAATACACTGCTTCAAGCATTAGTTAACAAACTATGAAAACGTTAAAAATATGTTTCTGGAACGCAAACGGCATTCGCCAACATAATAACAAAAATTAAAAATTTTAAAAACCCCCGACTTTTTTCAGAAAAGATGTTATATCTTCTAAACGGCTAAACCGATTTTCTTCAAACATAGCTAAGAACCCTCTCGATCAAGTCATCTTTCAAATAGAAAAAAACTAAATGAAAATCGGTCCAGCCGTTTGGCCTGTACGTGGACACGGACAGACACACAGACACACAGATACACAGACACACACTACAAACTTATAACACCCCTTTTTTTTAATCGGGGGTTAAAAATGAACTTGAGCACTCCTTCATGGAAAAAAATATTGATATAATGTTGGTTTCTGAGACTTATTCGACCTCAAGAAGCTTCTTTAAAATAAATGGTTACACTTTATATGATACAAAGGACCCGAGAGGGAGAGCATGCGGTGGATCAGCAATTCTAATTAACTCAAGACTCAAGCACTATATCCTTGACAACGTTAGTGAAGAATATTTGCAAGCAACGAATATTTTCGCAGAAAATTTTTGTGCGAATTTCGTGATATCATCAATTTACTCACCTCCCAGATTTTTAGTTACCGTAGATCAGTATGAGAAGTTCTACAAATCGCTTGGATCTTGTTTCGTGGCAGCTGGTGCCTACAATGCAAAACATACGTACTGGGGCTCGCAGTCTTGTTACACCTAGAGGTCGAGCCTTGTTCAATACAATTTCAAAAATGGGCTTCGATGTCATTTCGAGTGGGGAGCCTACTGACTGGCCTACTGACGTAAAAAAAATTCCAGATGTTATAGATTTTGCCGTCACGAAAAATATTCATAGGGACTTAATTCACGTAGAGGCCTCTCTAGATTTGTCCTCCGATCACTCTCCAACAATAGTTACAATTTTCAACCCACTAAGGAGTGATTTAACTAATTCATATGTGAAGATTTTTTATTTTTTTTAATACATGTATTTATTTATTGTATCCTCAAATATGAACCAACAATAAGTATTCAAATCTTAAATCTAAAATATAATTATTAGGCCCGACCACTCTCGGACATAAACTTAGTGATAGTTATAAATAATACATAAGAAGTGATAATCAAAAAGGGAAAAAAAGTATTTTCAAGTAGTCCCATCTGGAGTGTTGAGTATAAGAGCCCTTGTGTCCCTCTTTTTTAGGCGGATGTGTCCAGTAAAGTGCAAAATATTACGAGCAAGCGGGTTAGGATGTGATTCGAGTTTTGTTAAATATTTGGCTACGCATTTTGCAATTTCTTCAATTACTAGTTGCATATTCAAATCACGATGTATATTTGAATTTTTGATGTACCATGGAGCCAAAGTTATCATACGTAAAATTTTGTTTTGCCTTCGTTGGATTCTCTCGACATTGGAAGCTGAAGCAGTGCCCAGTTGAATTCCGTAGCACCATATAGGTTTCAAAAGTGACTTGTATATCAAAAGTTTGCAATCTAGACTGAGAGTGAAGATGATTAATGGAATCAACTGACTGGCATTCAAAAAATATCTTAGTATTATATTGAATTTAACATTGCCAATCTTAACGAAAATATTAAACAGGCTGCTGAACATGCCACTACCACCTATCCGCAGACCGGCTTTAACAGAATTTATTCTACGTCTTATTGAACGTCTCTTATGTGAAAAAAAGAGAGCTAGAAGAGAATGGCAACAGCACAGATCACTCCTAAATAAAATCAGACTTAAAGAATGTACTAAACGACTCAAAGAGCTGCTATCTTCGGAAAAAACTGCATTACTGGAAACGTATTTAGAAGGTCTTGATGTAACGTCCGCATCTAATTACTCTTTATGGCGCGCTACTAGGAATCTTAAAAGACCCGTTGATCTTAAATCACCACTGCGTACTGCGACCGGAGGATGTTAACTTATTTTCTGAGCATTTAAAATCTGTATACACTCCCAATTCATAAACGGGTGCTGCTGACTTACTGAGTGTAGTTTCTCTACCCCCTCGTCCCTTAAGGTTTAAGATGTGTGAAGTACAAAAAGTAATTGCTGAACTCAACCCGAAGAAAGCTCCAGGTATTGATAACATTAGTAACTAAATTCTCATGAACTTGCCTCATATTGCAATAAGAATCATGCTATTTATTTTGAATGCTATTTTAAGAATGCAGTATTTTTCACGTAACTGGAAGCTTGCCAAGATCAAGATGATTCCAAAGGCGGGCAAAGATCTTACCAAGACTGAGTCACAGGCCTATAAGCTTACTATCTACAATCTCAAAGCTTTTCGAAAAGCTGCTCATGACTAAATTGTCCAAAATTTTAACTGATAATGGGTGCTCCCGGACCATAAATTTGGTTTTAGAAGTCAGTATAGCTCCATTGAACAAACGCATAGTTTGGTTCAAGTTGTAAAAAGAATATTTGAAGAAAAAAAGTATTGTTCTGCTCTTTTTATTGATGATTCTCAGGCGTTTGATAAAGTATGACACGAAGGCCTAGTTTTAAAATTGAAGACATATCTGTCAATAAACATTCAAAACCTTTTGGAAAGTTATATTATTGATAAGAAGTTCACTGCTGTGGAAGGAGAGTTCACGAGTGTGCCCAAATCTCTATCTTGTGGTGTGCCACAGGGTAGTATTCTGGGTCCTGTCTTGTATTTAATATATACTTGTGATACGCCTGTGAGCAATAATATCCACACCTCTACATTTACCAATGATAAAGCCTGTATGAGTGTGCACGAAAACCCTTATGAGGCATCCCGCAATCTCCAGGAACATATCACTCAGCTGGAAATATGGTTGAACTTATGGAGAATTAAAGTCAATGAACAAAAGTGTGTCCATATAACGTTTACCCTAAGAAGAGATACTTGCTTTCCCATTCGAATCAACAAGCAAGTCGTTCCTCAACATTCCCAAGTGAAATACCTTGGTATACACCTTGATCGAAAGCTTACGTGGAAACATCATATTGACTCTAAACAAACTCAAATGAAACTTAAATTAACTCAAATATGTTGGTTAATTGGCATAAATTCAATACTCAGCCTAGACTGCAAACTTTTACTATACAAGTCGCTTTTGAAGCCAATATGGTGCTACGGAATTCAATTATGGGGCACTGCTTCAGCTTCCAATGTCGAGAGAATCCAACGAAGGCAAAACAAAATTTTTCGGTTAGTAACATCGGCTCCACGGTACATAAAAAATTCTAATATACATCGTGATTTATATATGCCACTAGTGATTGAAGAAATTGCAAAATACGCAGGCAAATATTTAACAAAACTCGAATCACATCCTAATCCGCTTGCTCGTAGTATTTTGAACTTTACTGGACACATCCGCCTAAAAAAGAGGGACACAAGGGCTCTTATACTTAACACTCCAGATGGGACTACTTGAGAATATTTTTTCCCCTTTTTTGATTATCACTTCTAATGTATTATTTATAACTACCACTAAGTTTATGTCCGACACTGGTCTGGCCTAATAATTTTTTTTATAGATTTAAGATTTTAATAGTTATTAACCCCCGACTAAAAAAAGGGGTGTTATAAGCTTGTAGTGTGTGTCTGTGTGTCTGTGTATCTGTGTGTCTGTCCGTGTCCACGTACAGGCCAAACGTCTGGATCGATTTTCATTTAGTTTTTTTCTATTTGAAAGATGACTTGATCGAGAGGGTTCTTAGCTATGTTTGAAGAAAATCGGTCCAACCGTTTAGAAGATACAACATCTTTTCTTAAAAAAGTCGGGGGTTTTTAAATTTTTTTAATTTTTGTTATTGTTAGTTCATATTTGAAGATACAATAAATAAATACATGTATTAAAAAAAATCTCATAGAGGAAAATATGTCCTTTAAAAAAATTATATTCTTCGATGTACATATATATGTACATGATCACATCGAAAACGGCTAGCTGTTCCGTTCAACTATGTGTTGTCAGAATATTTACAACTAACATGTAATTTGGCTTACAAGGCGATACGAACTCTAGCCTGTTAAATATAGAAACAAATGAAGTTCGAACAATAATAACTAAATTAATAGTTATGGGCCTGTGGCAAAAATTAAATAAAAATATACTTAATAGCAGAGCTTGCAAAATATGCTCAACCAAATTTCTCTGTGCGGTCTTCTCACTCAAAAGACCTAAAAAAAAATGACGGAATCACTCAGATTCTGAACAGCAACCCTCTTTTTCGTTTCAATCGTGTTCTCCCTGCCGGGTTACGGATTGAGCATAACACACGAATCGGTCTCTTACTGATGGCATGATAGGAACAAAATCGTTATTTGCTCAGCTACTGAGGGTCAGTAAGTGAGCAAAACAAGCAAAGTGTTAGCAGAAAAGGTCTTTATTTTTGTTGTTGCGTTTGCTTTATGTTGTTGCCTTAGATATTTCGTCACAGGCAAAGCATTAAAGAGGAACGGAGAAGATAATAATAAATAACAATAGAAATATCTGTAAATCAAACTATTTGTCAACGAAGTGTAAATGTAAAATAAAAGACAAATATGTGTACAACAAAAACAAAATTAATCCTCCTGTATTTTGTTCAATAATGTTTATAAAATAAAATAATAAAAACAACAAATCTCTATAACGTACATAGTATATATGTAAATGTTTACCTATTCACACTCGCAACACATACATGCATAAAAGACCGTTTGCAGAGATTTTACGAAATAAAGGGTCTTGAGTGAACACGTGAGCCGACCTATCAAACAAAAGCGGTCGTTGGTTGAGCGAAGAGCAAGCCAAAGAAGAACGAAGTTTGAGGGTTTTTTCGCTACAGTGTCGCATAGTGTCAGTGAACGTGTGTTCTTTTTCTGACAACAAGCACGACAGAGACCAATTATTGCGAACTCTGCTTAATAAAGGGTGCGCCAAAAGAAATCAAGGGGTGTAAAAGTTTAATAACTTTTTTGTTTATTAACTTTTTTTATTTTTTCTTTCAGATTATATAATATACAAAATGGAAATTTTTTTGCACTAGGTATGAAAAATGATGTCTCTTAAATGACCACCGTTTTCAGCTTCTAAATTTTGCAGTTAAATTTCAAGAGTTGGCCAGAAATGAAATCAACTTTATTGAAAATTTGATTATGAGTGATGAAGCTCATTTTCATTTGAATGGCTTTGTTAATAAGCAGAACTGTAGGTTCTGGGGTTCTCAAAATCCAAGAGCCATTCATCAACGCCAATTGCACCCCATCAGGTGTACAGTATGGTGTGGGATCACATCTGAAAATGTCATTGGGCCCTACTTCTTCGAGAATGAAGATGGAAGTGCTGTAACCGTAAATGGAGAGCGGTATCGGTTTATGATAGAAAATTTTTTACGTCCTGCTCTTGAAAACAGATCTGGTATGTGGTTTCAGCAGGACGGAGCCACTGCCCATACTGCCCGAGACACAATGGCACTTTTAAGTCAAATTTTTGGAGAGCGAATAATTTCTCGAAATTCGGAAATTATTTGGCCAGCGCGATCGCCAGATTTGACAGCACCCGACTATTTTCTTTGGGGTTTTTTGAAGGAGCGAGTGTGTGTGAACAAGCCAGAGACAATCCTTGAACTCAAGGCAAACATTGTTGCAGAAATTCGAACGCTACAGCCACAAGCTTTGAAAGATGTTATGGAAAATGCTCTAAAAAGAGCCCATCAGTGCGAAGCTGAAAACGGTGGTCATTTAAGAGACATCATTTTTCATACTTAGTGTAAAAAAATTTCCATTTTGTATATTATATAATCTGAAAGAAAAAATAAAAAGAGTTAATAAACAAAAAAGTTATTAAACTTTTACACCCCTTGGTTTCTTTTTGCCCACCCTGTAGTAACAAACCAAAAGAGTTTGTCTTAAGTAGAACAAAAAAAAAAATAAGCAAATTAACTAATAGCTGGATTATGGAAAGAAACCAAACTTTAGTTGCGTTGTCAGTTACCAAAATGTTATTATGTATGGCAACTGACAACTAACAGCTGTCAATTTTAGTTGCCTAACTGCAACAATATTGGCAACTACGAGTTTGTGGTTGCTGTTTGTATTTTTATAAAGTCAAAAAGATGGAAAAACTGAAATGTAAGTAAGTTTTTGTTTAATTTTTGAATTTGTTAAATTTTTATATGTATTTTTCCAATTTTAGATATAAAAATGGTAAAAATAACAAGACAACAGTTTGAGCATTTAATTGAAGAAATGGAAAGAAATCGACACATTGCTCGTGGTGTTCGTTTTTTTGGCGAAACATATGCTAGCACTGAAGAGACGTGGAAACGAATTTCCGATAAGTTGAACAGCTTGGGCCACCGATATCAACACCTGATGAATGGCGAAGAGTGTGGGTACATTTCAAAGCAAAACTGAAGAAAATGTCCCAGAATAAAAAAAAAATTCTACTCCACGGGCGGTGGACCGTCACAAGAAGTAAGTTTTTTCCCAATAGAACAGGCTGCAGCAGATATTTTACAATTGGAGGTGACAGTAAATTCTCAAGGATATCTTTTCGGTGCAAGTTTCGAAGAGCAAGAGCCTGATTTCCAAAAATATTTCTGTGCTAGATCAGCTTCCAGAACAACCAGAAATAAAGCAGACAGAACAAAAAAAAACGTACCGTAAACACCAAGGAAAATGAAAAATATAAAAGATCAAAGATTCAGTATTCTTCAGGAGAAGGCCGGTACTCAAAGCGAAGGTGTTGTTGCAATAAAAAAAATGGAAAAAACTTTATGTAAAACATATGAAGTTTTAAAAGATATAAGACTTAAAAAAGAAAAACCCCGATATTTTAAAGAAAATTTTAGATATAAAGAAAATGAAATTTGATTTACTCGCAGAGGAACAAACCATAAATCGAAAAATCAAACAAAAGAAACTCGAAATTATCGAGAAACAACTTTACAATTTAAACAACTAGGTTTTTATTCCATATAGTTTTAAGAAAAGCGCACGTGAACTGAATTAACTGTGAATTATTAGCTTTAAAAACAGAATAGTATTTTATTCTTTATTTTGATAAATAAAACGTTAAAAATAATAAATACATACATATGTATGTATGTAAGTTTCGAAAAAATAAATGATTATTCATTCGTTTATACATTGCATTACTCTATTCCTTATATCACGCTGCTTCTTCCCGGTTAGCTTTGTAATACTTTCCAATATTGTATAAAGCACAACACGCATTGATTATACTCACATCCTTATCGGGTCTATAATAAAAGCCTCGTTCGCTGGAGAGACATCTAAATGTGGACTTTAGAACACCATTTGTCCGCTCAATAATGTTGCGGGCTTTACTATGAGTAGTGTTGAATTTTCCCTGTGCAGATTGCGGTTCAACTGAACGGTATGGAGTTAATAGCTGTGGTTCCAGAGGAAACCCTGCATCACCTTAATTATTTAATGAATTGAACTAATTTTGTAAATTAAAATGTTGTAAAACCTAGGAGCCATGTATTGTGTCCAAAGTCTGTAACAACCGCTTCCTTCAATGGGCTGTTGTTACATATGAAAGCATCAGATTCCCCACAAAGTTCGTTCGAATATTTTGACGCTCACTTTTTTCGATATATGTACGAGTACCTATATACCTTTTTGATTCAAACAATTTGCAGTATTTTAATGCACTATGGATTCTTCTTTTTTGTTTTGATAATTAAAATAAAAAAAAATTAAATGAAATCAACTTATTTATTTTTTAATTTTGTATTGCTCGCAACCTGTCCAACAGTATTGGTGGAACAGGACCATGGAAAGGGGCACCTCCATACAAAGTAATTAATAATAATCTAATATCTTGAAAGCTATAATAGCAAGAGTCCTCAAATTTAGTATGGACTCCTTTCAGATTGAGATGCGAAGTATTTCAAAATATTAGTTTAATAGGACCAAGGGAAGGGGCACCTCCCTACAAAGTTATTAAGAATTTATATTTTGAAAGCTGTAAAGCAAGAGTCCCCAAATTTTTTATGGACTCTGTTGAGAGCGAGGGGCAAAGTAATTTAAAATATTGGTAGAAAGGTACCGAGGGAAGGGTCACCTCCATGCCAAGTAATTAATAATAATTTTATATCTTGAAAGCGTTAATAGCAAGTCATCAAATTCGCTATGGACTCTTTTGAGAGCGAAGTGCGAAGTCATTCAAAGTATTGGTAGAATAAAACAATGAGAGGGGTACCCCCTATACAAAGTAATTATAAAAATCTTATATCCTGAAAGCTATAATAGCAAGAGTCTTCACATTTGGTAGGAGCTAATTTGAAAACAATTTATCTATATACAATATACAAATTAATGTTTGTTTGTATGTCCTTTATGTGCGGCCAAACCGCTCATACGATCGCGATAAAATTTGGTGCACGTAGTCTGTGCAACTCCGTGAAGGTTTAAGCTTAAATTAGACGTGACATAGCCATAACGCCATAACCATAACCAAACCAAAATTCATTTGGTTTCTATGGTGAGAGTTATGGCGTTATGGCGAGTCACGTATATTCGAATACAGTGTTGTCCATTAGTTTGGTTCGAACGGCTGCTCTCTAAGGCTATGGTTACGTCACGTCTGATTGAGCCTTTAAGGGCATTGCCTTTTTTATACTAGAGCCAGGAGGGCGATACGAGGAAATTTCTGACCCTCCGAAACGTTCAAAACGATTTTAATGCAATTTAGAACATAGATAGATCTGAATCGAAAGTCACATAGGATGTGTACATTTTTAAGACTAGAGCAGGAGAGCGATAGAGAAGTTTCTGTCCCTCTTAAAAGTTCTAACCGATTTTAAGAATTGAACCCTGTTTTATTATTTAGCTGGTGAGGCCTATCTTGTCTTATGTCAATAAAAGCTCAATTTTTATTACATATCTTTCCCGACGTTTCGTGAATTTTATGTTCACTTCTTCAGGGGATTTTGTCTGTTTTATTAAAATTTAAAAAATAACATCAAAAGCGTATAGAAAATAATGTACATAATAAGAAAAACTTACTAACAATCGAGTTGTGTTGTTATTAAAACATCAAAAATAAAAAATACAGAAGTTTACTTGAACTAAAAATTACAATATTAAGAAAGATGGCTTTAGCTGTTCTTTATTATCACACTGTAAATGGCGCTTAAGTTGTCAGTATCTTCTTTTTTGTTCATTGTTTTCATTATTTTCGGTTGTATTTTTAAACTTTCTGTTGTGTAACGTTTTCTTGTATTGTTTTATACATTTAGAATTTTAATATTGTCTAAATGCCTGTCCCACGACGTCACTCGCAAACGTTCGAATGACAACTTGTATTGCAAACAAGAATAACATTAGAAAATTTGTTGTTGTTTTCAATACAAGTTGTCATTCGAACGTTTGCAAGTGACATCGTGGGACAGGCAGGAAATCAGGTGCATGATTAGTCTCTATTATATGTTTAGATAATGCCGTGCTTTCTTTGTTTTTATTTATGTCTGCTTTATGTTCTTTCATTTTAGTTGCTAAATTTTTTTTGTTGTGCAAATATAGACAAGATCACAGCTGTGTGCATTATCTCCTTTACATGGTATTTCATACACGACATTGTTTTGCTGTAGTTCAATGATGTCAGTTTCATGGCACAATTGTGCAAACTAAAATCACACACATTCTTATTCTCTTCCATTTAGTCGTCAATGAAAAAGGGACGATAACACATGCGTAGCGGGTGTATTAAATTCTTTATAGATACAGTGAAAGAAAAAAAGTGGTATTCTATGATCAGTAATGCTTTTTGTGACATTCAATGAATTTTATGTTACAAAACTTTTAAGGAAAAAAATGAATATATATTAAAAAGACATTTTGTTTTTTTTTTGGAGCAGCTTCACTAAATTGCATTTAATATCAAAACTTAAAAGACCAATAACTAGGAAAATATTGGTCGCAGATAATTTTTTTGTTTAATTTTTTCTTCTTATTTTTTAAGTTACTATCAGATAAGCTATTTAAAAATTTATTTTTGGAATTTCTTCACAGTTTCCTATGAAAAGTTTACAGCGCCGTAACTCGGAAAATATGGGTCGCCCGCAACTTTTTTATTTAATTTTTATTCCTTATTTTTTAATTTTCTACCATATAGACTCCTTTTTATATATTTTGAGCTGCTTCACTAACCTGCATTTGTTGCAAATATTTATTTTTTTCGATGTACTTTAGAGACGAATGAGACAGCTTTTCTCACACATACAACTGTAGTTTTATTTTTGACACCACTGCTGTAGTTTGCCAACTGGTGTTTTTGTGTTAGTGAAAATGGTACTCAATGTTTTATTAGCTTTATATGCTAAGGCAGTGTTGTTGTTGTTTATTGTATATTTTATGTTTCTATTACAGTGGTGTCAAAAATAAACCATAGTTGTATATATGTGTGAGAAAAGCTGTCTCATTCGTCTAAAGTACATCGAAAAAAATAAATATTTGCAACAAATGCAGTTTTGTGAAGGAGTCTATATGATAGAAAATTAAAAAATAAGGAAAAAAATTAAATAAAAAAGTTGCGGGCGACCTATATTTTCCGAGTTACGGCGCTGTAAACTTTTCATAGGAAACAGTGAAGAAATAGCTTATCTGATAGAAACTTGAAAAATAAGAAGAAAAAATTAAACAAAAAAATTGGCTGCGACCAATAGTTTCCAAGTTATTGGCCTTTTATGTTTTGATATTAAATGCAGTTTAGTAAAGCTGCTAAAAAAAAACCAAAATGACTTTTTAATATATATTCATTTCTTTCCTTAAAAGTTTTGCAACGCAAAAAGATGGAAAAATGGACTAAATGGAAGAGAATAAGAATGTGTGTGATTTTAGTTTGCACACTTGTGCCATGAAACTGACATCATTGTTCTATTATCAGTTAAGCCTGGTATATATTTGGAGCTGTAGTACTGTTTATTATTAGGGTTGCCATTTCTATTGTTTTGTGGGTGTTTGTGGGAATTAATAAGAGTTTTAATTAAATATGGGGGAAAGTAACCGATTTTAATGAAATTTAGAACATAGATAGATCTACGTCTACAAATTCCCATATGCTATGAAAATTTTCAACAGGAGGGCCGCTCCGAAACAATTAAAACGATTTTAATGAAATTTGTAACATAGATAGATCTGCATCTAAAAATTCACATAGGCTATGTAAATTTTCAATAGTAGGACAAGTGGGGTGACAGGGGAAAGTTCTGCCTCTCAGAAACAATCCAACCGATTTTAATGAAATTTATAGATCTGCGTATAAAGAGTCATAAAATGGCCAAAGACCACAGGAAGCAAGCGGGAAAATTTCTGAGTTTCAGCTGGATTTTGGTAAAATTTAAAATATAGATACCCCTTTGCTTAGAATGAGACATACTGTACTTTGTAATAAGTAAGACGAGCAAGGAGCAAGGGATGAGTCCTGCGCCATCGAAACTTTAAAATCGATTTTAAGGAAATTTAAAGCATATGTGTCCGTTCATTTAAAAGAAGGCATAGGCTCTGTACTTAATGTATCTAATTCATGCCCCTTTAACACTTTCAAATCGATATAAATGAAATTGACAAGACGATGGGGTTGCGAAGCACACCGGATGTAGCCAGTTAATAAAAAGAAAGAGAGCACAGCGTTATCAGAACACACATTACAAACTCATCATAAACCTGACTTCGAAAATGTAAAAATACTTAATAAAGAAAACAATGTGAGAAAGAGATTTATAACTGAAAGCTTAAGAATACAACAAAAAATTAACTGAACAATGAACAAAAAAGAAGATACCGACAATTTAAGCGCTAACTACAAAATTATAATAGAGAACAGCTGATCAGTTTGGAAAAAGCTTTTAATCGTTTGTGTTAGATACTTTTGTTTTGCTTTATTTAAAATAACAATCTTCGAAATATACATACATATATATGTATGTATTTAACTTGGAATTTGTTTGAAAAAGTTTTAAGCATGTATATAAATATTTTCTTAAATAAAAATTAATAACTTTTATTTGGAAGTAAACATTAAGCTTTGTTATATATTGTTATAAATTGATAAACTTACATATACTTTTTGATGTTTTTAATTTATGGAATAAATAGACGAATCCCTGGAAAAAGTGAACAAAACATTCACGAAACGTCGGGAAATATGAAATAAAATTGTTTTTTTATTGTCATAGAAACACGTTAGGCCTAATTAGCTAAAGGAAATAGTCTTCAACTCAATTATATAATTGTTTTAGTATTTTGGAAGTTATAAGCTTTTAGAGTTGCTACTACTACATGCAAACATAGTACACACGCATTTACTCCCAGCGAAAACTATAAGGAGTAGGGATGCCTTCCAGAAGGCCTCTGTACGCCTTCTTTTGGATGTAGAAGGCCTGCTCGTTCCATTCCATACTCATATTTTTTTACACGCGTTTTCATTGCGGAGTTTCTTGCTTCTTTCGCCAGAGATTCTGGAAGGCCTTCAAACTAATAGATTTTGTTTTTGCTTTGGTAAAAAAACAAAACAAATCATGTTACTCCTTCTCTTCTCCCTTCTCATAGAAGCGAGTGTAGAATGTGTATCGTATATTTTATGCGAAAGAGTCCTTTAATCAGGCCTGCACTAAGAATGTCTTTTGAGTTTTACCGCTGGGTTAGCTTACACCAGTTTTTTTTTTAATGCATGTATTTATTTATTGTATCTTCATATATGAACTAACAATAAGTATTCAAATCTTAAATCTATAAAAAAAATTATTAGGCCCGACCAGTGTCGGACATAAACTTAGTGATAGTTATAAATAATACATTAGTAGTGATAATCAAAAAAAAAAGGGGGGGGAAGTATTTTCAAGTAGTCCCATCTGGAGTGTTAGGTATAAGAGCCCGTGTGTCCCTCTTTTTTAAGCGGACGTGTCCAGTAAAGTTCAAAATATTCCGAGCAAGCGGATTAGGATGTGATTCGAGTTTTGTTAAATATTTGCCTGCGTATTTTTCAATTTCTTCAGTCACTAGTAGCATATTTAAATCACGATGTATAATAGAATTTTGGATGTACCATGGAGCCGATGTTATTAACCGTAAAATTTTGTTTTGCCTTCGTTGGATTCTCTCGACATTGGAAGCTGAAGCAGTGCCCCATAACTGAATTCCGTAGCGCCATATTGGCTTCAAAAGCGACTTGTATAATAAAAGTTTGCAGTCTAGGCTGAGTGTTGAGTTTCTGCCAATCAACCAATATATTTGAGTTAACTTAAGTTTCATCTGAGTTAACTTAGAGTCATTATGATGTTTCCATGTAAGTCTTCGATCAAGGTGTATACCAAGGTATTTCACTTGGGAATGTTGAGGAATATTTTGGTTGTTGATTCGAATGGGGGAGCAAGTATCTCTTCTTAGGGTGAACGTTATATGGACACACTTTTGTTCATTGACTTTAATTCTCCATAAGTTCAACCATATTTCCAGCTGGGTTATATGTTCCTGGAGATTGCGGGATGCCTCATAAGGGTTTTCGTGCACACTCATACAGGCTTTATCATCGGTAAATGTAGAGGTGTGGATATTATTGCTCACAGGCATATCACAAGTATATATTAAATACAAGACAGGACCCAGAATACTACCCTGGGGCACACCAGAAGATATAGTTTCGGGCACACTCGTGAACTCTCCTTCCACAACAGTGAATTTCCTATCAATAATATAACTTTCCAAAAGCTTTTGAATGTTTATTGGCAGATATGTCTTCAATTTTAAAACTAGGCCTTCGTGCCATACTTTATCAAACGCCTGAGAAACATCAATAAAGAGAGCGGAACAATACTTCTTTTCTTCAAATGTTCTTCTTACAACTTGGACCAGTCTATGCGTTTGTTCAATCGTGCTGTGCTGACTTCTAAAGCCAAATTGATGGTCCGGGATGCACCCATTATCAGTTAAAATTTTGGACAATTTAGTCATGAGCAGCTTTTCGAAAAGCTTTGAGATTGTAGATAGTAAGCTTATAGGCCTATATGACTCAGTCTTGGTAAGATCTTTGCCCGCCTTTGGAATCATTTTGATCTTGGCCAGTTTCCAGTTATGTGGAAAATACTGCATTCTTAAAATAGCATTAAAAGTAAATAGCAGGATTCTTATTGCAATATAAGGCAAGTTCATGAGCATTTTGTTACTAATGCCATAAATACCTGGAGCTTTCTTCGGGTTGAGTTCAGCAATTACTTTTTGTACTTCACGCATCTTAAACCTTAAGGGACCAGGGGGTAGAGAAACTAAAAACGGTAAATCAGCAGCACCCGTACATGAATTGGGAGTGAATACAGATTTTAAATGCTCAGAAAATAAGTTACCTTTCTCACTATCACTTCTTGCCCAGCCTCCGGTCGCAGTACGCAATGGTGATTTAAGATCAACGGGTCGTTTAAGATTTCTAGTAGCGCGCCATAAAGAGTAATTAGATGCGGACGTTACATCAAGACCTTCTAAATACTTTTCCAGTAGTGCATTTTTTTCCGATGATAGCAGCTCTTTAGTACATTCTTTAAGTCTGATTTTATTTAGGGGTGATCTGTGTTGTTGCCATTCTCTTCTAGCTCTCCTTTTTTCACATACAAGACGTTCAATTTCCGTAGAATAAATTCTGTTAAAGCCGGTCTGCGGATAGGAGGTAGTGGCGTGTTCAGCAGCCTGTTTAATATTTTCGTTAAGATTGGCAATATTAAATTCAATATCATCGCATGATCTAAGCTGAATGTTTTCTACGCAGTGACTACTAAGATATTTTTTGAATACCAGCCAGTTGATTCCATTAATCATCTTCACATATGAGTTAGTTAAATCACTCCTTAGTGGGTTGAAAATTGTAACTATTGTTGGAGAGTGATCGGAGGACAGATCTAGAGAGGCCTCTACATGAATTAAGTCCCTATGAATATTTTTCGTGACGGCAAAATCTATAACATCTGGAATTTTTCTTACGTCAGTAGGCCAGTAAGTAGGCTCCCCACTCGAAATGACATCTAAGCCCATTTTTGAAATTGTATTGAACAAGGTTCGACCTCTAGGTGTAACAAGACGCGATCCCCAGTACGTATGTTTTGCATTGTAGTCACCAGCTGCCACGAAACAAGATCCAAGCGATTTGTAGAACTTCTCATACTGATCTTCGCTAACTGAAAATCTGGGAGGTGAGTAAATTGATGATATCACGAAATTCGCACAAAAATTTTCTACGAAAATATTCGTTGCTTGCAAATATTCTTCACTAACGTTGTCAAGGACATAGTGCTTGAGTCTTGACTTAATCAGAATTGCTGATCCACCACATGCTCTCTCTCTCGGGTCCTTTGTATCATATAAAGTGTAACCATTTATTTTAGATAAGCTTCTTGAGGTCAAATGAGTCTCAGAAACCAACATTATATCAATATTTTTTTCCATGAGGAAGTGCTCAAGTTCATTTTTATGTTGGCGAATGCCGTTTGCGTTCCAGAAACATATTTTTAACGTGTTCATGGTTTATTAACTAATGCTTGAAGCAGTGTATTCTGCATTCGCAGCATTTCTTGCATCATACTTGTCATATTTGTAGTAAAGTTGTTTATAGTTAGCACCAGATTCTCAATAGTAGCTTTAAGGCGACTAAAGTTAAAGCTTGAGTTTGAATTCGTTGAATTATTTGGCGGTGGAACATTTTGCGTGGGAATTGAACTAGTCTTAGCAGCATCAGCATACGATGAAGTAACTGGTTGGCTGATTTGAGCAAAAGTGTCGGAGTTCGCGTTTACTTGTAGAGCTGGAGTTAGCTTGGGTTTTTGACCCATAGCCTGTTTAACGAAAGAAAATACAGGGCACCCTCTATAGTTAGCTGTGTGATTACCTCCACAATTACTACATTTTTTTTCTGCTTGATCTTTTGGCTTAGTGCAGCTAGCAGTAGCATGCAATTCACCGCAGATAACACACACTGTAGGTAACTTGCAGTAAGTTTTCGTATGGCCATATTCTTGGCAATTATGGCACTGTACGGGACCTGAACGCTTACGTGGCTCTTCAACTGTGATTTTTCGATGTAAGAGATACTTTACGTTATAAACTGGATGGGCTTCATTTTTTTTCAATTGTATGTCATTCGGCTCCAGTTCAACCCGAAATAGGGGTTGGGGGACCTTTTCTCTATTAAATATGTTGGTAACATTTTTTACCTTGAATCCTTGGTCGACAAGTGCACATTTTACTTCTTCGGGTTCAACATATGAATCTATGCCCTTTAATACTATCTGTAGGCCTTTAGCACTCTTAAGTTGGTATGTGTAAAAATTTGTTTTATTTTTTTCGAATTCACTAACAATTTTTCGGAAATCTTTTTCATTATATATTTGGATTTTAGTTTCATCAATATTACCTCGTTTAATTGGAATGATGTGAAAAGTATTTTCACCAATGGTCGAATTAGAATTTTAGAATTAGAATTTTAGAATTTTAGAATTTTTTTCTCTCAGATAAATAGGTGGTGGCTTAAAAGACTTTTGCGATGATGTAGAGGGCTTGTCGTCGGTGTCTTGCAATAATGAAAAACGATTTTGACGATTGGTAGATGATGCGCTGTTATCCCTAGACATCTTTGGAGCAGATGAAATTTTTCAAGAATTTGGGCTTCGCCCACGCTTTACCACTGTTATATATCTGTCCATTCCCACTTGTACCTTGGGTTTTGAGATACTGTTATCTGTAGTGATAACTTGGTTTAGTGATGAAGGCGAGCCCGATGCGGATGATATCGCAGACTTAAATGAAGAAGTACTAGGCAATGGTAATGTTAACGATTCACTAATTGGCATTGGACAAAGCGAAGTTGATCGCTGACGAAAAATTGGCTTTGCCGTTAAAAAAAGATTTCATCAGATTTATTATTTATATTTTTTTCATTAAGAGTTTCAGAACTCACAGTAAAATAAGCATTTCTGGCGTTAGAACTCACTTCAAAATTTTTTTCCTTTGAGGTACTCATACAGAGTATTATTCCTCAAGGGAACTTTGTTTGTGTTTACGGTTTTTTTTTTGTTTTTGCTATTTCTTGCTATGCAAAAAATATTAGTAAAGCCAATAAGCTTATTTATCAAGGTGAATATGTATTACGAATATTTTTTGTATGATTTTTGATTTTGTTGTTTTTTATATTTGTTTCGTATGTATGTATGTATGTAAAAAAATCCGCTTTAATGTCTCTTCACTATGAAGGTTCAACGAGAACTGAGCTTACACCAGTGTCCCGCAAAATAAAATATGTTTGTATTCGTGAGAAAAATGAGAGTGAAATAAACTTGCACTTGAAGAAAAGTTTTGTAATTAAATATACATGATGGTTATGAGTTGTTTGATTTTTTTTTTTTTTTTGTAAATAAGCAATTTAATAAAAACTTAAGTAGAAAGTATAAATCTAATAATCCATTCAACAATGTAGTGTAAAAATTCTAAATTTAATTTATTCACAGCGCTGTGAAAACTATTACAATGCCTTTTTGAACTATCTTACCTGTTACTTTTTAATGTTTCATAACATAAAATGGATTGCATATTGCGAAAAGCATTTTTTATCACGAAATTGTTCTTAGCTTCCATTAATTATTTAATTTTTTTTCGCTGTACAAATTTATTAAATTTTAACTGTAATTTCGTCCGGTGTGCTCAAATGAAAGTGACGACTAAATGAAAGACCATAAGCATGTATGTGATTTTCATCCCCACAATTGTGGTATGGCTTGCGGGTTACTGGCTTAAGGTCCAACTATAATATGAATAAGCTGGCTTAAGCTAATGTCAGAATTGAACGATAAGTCTGTCAAATGCTTAAACAATTCAGATGTGACTTTTAGGTGGCCACAATGTACTTACATGCACTTAAGTATTCTTTAGCCACAGCTGCACATCTAGGTATTGTCAATAATTTTGTTTCTTCTCATAACTCCTAAATGAATGCAATTCAATCAAACTAACTTGAAAGAATGTCCTAATCTATTAGAAATTCACATATACATATATCCATCACCTTATCACTTGTTTTATTTGTTTTGCGTACTAAAAAGTACAACAGTGAATATACATAAGTAAATACATGTGTATGTGTGGATATGTGTATTGTAAAACAACCCTCTGGTCAACCTAGAACCATATGTCGCTATGTCAATACTCTTTCTCCAGCGACAATTGCACTAGTTAAAATGTCGACAACTTTCCTTTTATGCGCGAGTAGAGATACGTTAGAGACGACAGTTCTAGTGTATTTCTGGTGATATTGTCAATGAACGCGTCAATAGTTTGTTTTTCTTTTTTATTATGTTGTGCAATAATATTAAATAAATATTTGTAGACGAGGGTCACTAAAATCTACGAGTGAATCTTCTGTTCAAATATCTCCATATGGTCGTAAAAGAACTACCTTCTCAATAGTGCTAAAGTCTACTGATAGATTTTGAATGACAACCCTATGTTATTTATCAATAGGCATTTGCATTGGCTGGGGTACACCTAGTCAGTAGCACTATTAACAATGTCACTAGAAAATCACTATAAGTTTACTATTGACAACGAGAGGGATATATCAATATTGTAGACTAGAGCCCCTAAAATTTACTAGTGAATCTTTGGTGCCAATGTCTCCATGTGGTCCCGAAAGAGGTACTAAGTCAGTAGTGCTATAGTCTAGTGGTGGATTTTCAATGACAAGCTAATGTTAAATGTTAATAGATGATACCATTGTCTGGGGTACACCTGGTCAGTAGTGCTACTGATAACGTCACTAGTAAATCACCACAATTTCACTATTCGCACTTTCTGCAGGGAAACAATGAAAATAAAAGTTTTGCTTTATTTTCCAAGTTTAAAATAAGTCCTCGTCCAGACTTGCAATTTTTGTTGCTGCAATTTCTTAAAATTCTGCTCTCAAATTGCATAAGTGTCCACATTACGAAATTATAATATTGCAATTATGTATTAAAAAAACACCACAAATTTCCTTGAAAAATTAACAATTATATTTACTTTTTGTTATATATTTTTATTTTTCATACAACTGAAGAAATAAAATTATAAAAAACGTCAAATACAAACTAACAACTTGCAAAAATTGCAAGTATGGACAGGGACTAAGCAACAATAAAAAAATATTTAAAATCAATGAATATTTTCTGCTGCTGCTTGTTTGAGTTTAAAAAATGCACAACAGTTGTTTCCTTACGGAATGTGCGTTCAGTTTGGCACTTTACTTAAGCAAATGACATTTGACGAAACTTGACGAAAAGTTTGCTAATTACATTATAGTTTCCCACATGCGTTTTATATGTATGTAACCGCACAGTTTCATAAGGCTCCAATACCCGACTGTAGAAATCGCAGATGTAAGGTAAATGTAAATGTAATGTAAATGTAAACGTTTGAGCGCTTATAGAATGCTTAAAAACGTGTCGTGTTTTCGACACAAACAAAAAAACTTCTTTGTGCACACATACATACACGGTAATTGCTTTGTGCCCAGCAAACACGCATTTTTTATTTTAAATTGCGAGTTATTTGAAGTCAAACGCGAAAGTTCATATACATATGTATAATATTTAAATTCATGGAAATCATTTTGATTGAAATGTATGTATACGGACATATATACGAGTATGTATGTATGCATTAGAACTTATAAGTAAATAATATAAAAAATAGTAATGTTTTAATTAATCCAAGATTTCTTTTAATAGTTTCGCTGAAACTACCTAATTTAATTTACTTTCTTTTAATAGCAAGTTTTAGCCTGTTGGAAAAAACTAATTGAGTTTTTGAAATAACTCACCTGTTAGAACGAAAAAAGGTTTTGAAAATTATTATTATTTTATTTAAATGAACTCAATTATAATAATTGTAATAGCAGCTGCAACGCTCAACAGTAATATTTGTCATTGTACATTACCAGAGCAGATTTTGGATAACTTCATCGGAAAAACGAAGTATTAAGCTATTTAATTTCCAGGAATGTGTATGCTTGCAGTAGCACCTCAATCAAATCTTCACTTTCTCGTTTTATCCTTTTCATATTTATGTTCGCGCCTACTCATAATAATTTAGTTATATTCACAAACAATATACATATGTATATTTTTTAAGAAAAAGACATACATATGTATGTATATATACAGGACTTTTTGTTTGCTGGGTGTTTATCAGTATAAAAAAATCAAATAAAGTGAAAAACAGCTGTTCGAAACATTGATGAGAGTTCAACATCTTCACATTATTTTTGATTGTGTGGAAAAAGTACCAAAATTATTTAAATTGTATCAAATCATTATTTTATATTTACAAACATTTTAATGACTTTGACATTTAGTGAAATTACAATTTCAGCTTCATATTCGTATATACATACATACTTACAGCCTTATTTATAAAACTTAAAAAGTCTTTATAAAGATTTTTTAAAACAAATTTTCATACAAAATTTTTCTTAAAAAGCCTTTATAAAGCCTTTTTAAGTTTTATAAATAAGGCTGTTACATTACAACGTATTATAATTATATAAAATATTTATATTTTTATTATCATTATAATTATTATGATTATACGTACCTATTTTTATTTTTATTGGTATTATTTTTAAATAAAAATAGTGTTTTGTACGCTTGAATGTTTGTACGCACATTGTATGTATGTATATTTTACATATTCATACATACATACATATGTACATATATATATATGTGTATGTATATTAAAAAAACATACGATTGGTAGTCTCTGGTTAGACTTTATAAAAAAAAAACTTTGCTAGAAAACTAAATTTATTATGTATGCCATGTACGTATAAAAATTAACCACTCAAAAGCTTAAACTATTAAAAGAAACAAAAGTACCAAATCAGGGCTATTGTGCCACTACTATGCGACTGTGTTTACCATGATACAATTATAACTGGTACATGCACAAGCCCAGCCAGTTAATGTTTACTCATGTTTTAGACTCGGCAGTTTTTCTTGAAGCAAGTCTGAGTTTATGGGAGAGAGAGGAAAGAAGAAAGAAGAGGGGTACTGACTTGCTTGTACAGAAAAGTTACTTCAATTCTCTTTTGTTATTTCATTTGCTGCATTAAAACAATAGGAAAATTGAACAAGAAACCATCTGTGTGTAAACAATCACGCAGTTTTAAAAGAGAATTGAAGATAATTGCTTCAAGAAAAACTGCCAAGTCTAAAACTTGACTTACAATGCAAATAGTTGTCAAACTTTGTTTACAAGCTGCAAAAATGTTAGTGTGTTTTTGTGAATAAAATGATTACAGTGTTGCCAATGAATTTACACATGGCTGTGTCTCCAATTACACATTGAAAAAAATTACACTACACATCATTTGTGTAGGTTAAAATTAAAACAAAAATAAATAAAAATAAAACCCAAAGTAGAATTACACACATATTATACAAGAATTTAATTGCATGGGCTACACATGTGAGTAGAAATTACACACTGTCTAACTACACACAGATTGGCAACACTGAAAAACTATAATCATGCAGGAATGCCGCGTCTGCAATTGTACTTTAGTTACCCTGTAATTGTTATTTTTATAAACAAGACATTTGTTTCTGACAATTTTCCATTTGCTTATACCAACAAAATGCATGTGTTTTTTGGTGTTGTATTTTTGTTGTAGTCGTGCATGTACCTAGTATAATTGTATCATGGTGTTTACTGAATTTTTTATGACGTTTAGATAATTTTTCTTCAAGTGTTAATAAAATTACTTACATCTAGAATACGGACGATTGTGTCGTGCGTTTGGGTTATGTCAGTTCGAATGAATTGTCAACAAAGCAAACACAATGTCAAAATCAAGCACTTGCTGTTTTCCTTTCGACTAACAACATTTATTTGCAATCAATCAAATAAAATTTATGAAATTATTACGTTATTTACTTGAATTTATTTTTATTTGTTAGTTTGCTTTGTCAGGAACGGTAAGAGCAGAATCAAGTTTTTCTTTTTAATTATTTAGAGCTAATTAACCTTTTAATCTACATAATTGGTTTTTTAATTTTTATTAAAATTTTAAAAGTTATAAAGCGTTATTTACAAAAATTATGGAAATATAACGAAAAATTGTAAGGTATGCTACCTAAAAGAACCAATTTATTAAAAACCCATAATTTTTGCACACAAAAATAAAGCTTGGGCATTTTTCTTTGGAATTGTGTCCTCAAAAGTGAAGAAAATAGTAATTATGGTTATTTTTATTAAGAAAATACAAAAACAGGCAAACTCGATTTTTTGCAAAAATTCGACTTGTGCGACCTCTAAACCTCTTCCGAAAGATCTGAAAAAATCTCAAAAATACTTGATTTTATAAGGTTTCAAATTATGCTTGTGTCCCAAAAATGTTTTTGAGATAGCCTAGTGTACAAGTATAATTACGAGTATTTTCTTAGGTATTTTTCAAAAATAGGCGTAGCTGTATTATAACATACATGAATATTACAACAATATATTCAATTAATACAAATACCAGCAATAATGAAAAAAATAAGTATTAATTTTCCTATAAAAATAAATTTGTACTAAGTTTTTTCTAATTACCTGCATCTGCTTACAACATACAAAGAGTTTTCCCAGAAGACGGAGGTCTTCACAAAGGAATGCTATTAAATTCGCATTTATCAATATTTCCGGCTGAAAATTCTTACTTAGGTGGAATATTATGCAATAAAGACACAAAAACTAAGTCCACATAGAATTTTCTTTTGATTTCCCGGGAATTCCCAAAAAGATTTCATAAAATCCAAAAATTGGATTTTTGGTATTTGCTGTATTTTTGTTATCTTTCGCCGGGCGCAGATATTTTGGGAAATATTTAAAAACATATCATGTCGTAAGGTCAAATGAGAAATTTAACTGTTCCAGCCTTGGAATTTCAGAAAAAATGCCTTACATTTGATATTTATAACAAAAATAGGCCAATTTCGAAACGATCTGGCACCTTTAATAACGAAAATTTTGAAAAAAATTTTTTGTAATGTTTCTTATAGTATAATATTTTGAATAACAAAAAATATGGGGTTGATATCCAAGCAAAATGTTTAAATAATAGCGAAATAATTAAACAACTTTTTTCTACAAAAAAAAACGATAAAAAATCGACTTTTTTCAAATATTTTATTTAATTTGCGTATAACTTTTGGCTTAGTAGAGCTTTTAATATCATATGTTAAAAATTTTGTTCTTAACTCATACCAAGTCTCTATTTTCAGGTGTGACATCAAGACCTTCCAGATAATTTTTAAAATATGCAGTGTTTTCAGATGCAAGCAACTCTTAGAGTCGTTTAGTGCACTCTTTAAATCTGATTTTGTGTCGAGGTGATCTGTGCTGTTGCATAAATGTAGGAGACTTTTTTTAGCTCTTGGATAGAGAACTTAAAATGGCAAGAAATATTTTTTATCAGATCGGAAACACCAACTTGGCATCGGTTTGAGTTTCTCATTAACCCGAGGTTTCCCACTTTGGGGCTCCGCCCCCTTAAGGATATATAATCTAAATTCCAGACTTAAGCTCGATAGCACCTCCTTAAATACTGTATGAAAGTTCATAACAATCGGACGGCTCGTTTAGAAACTGCAGAATTATTTCCATTTTTTTTTCAAAATCCCCCACTGTGCTACGTAATGAAAAGCATTTGTATAACGCGACTCGACTTTGTCGTGCAGCTTACGTTAGTTCGCCAATATGTTAAGTATGTACTAAATAGTACTGTTGCCAATATATTAAACAATAGTATTAGTTTATATTTTTTCATACAAAATTGTGTTTTCAGCTCAAAAACGGCAACACAACTGACATTCACATAAATAAAATAAACAATTAGAGTAAACAAATTTTGCACGAATTTTTTTTAATTTTTAAAATTTACTAGTGAATCTTTGGTGCCATGTCTCCATGTGGTCCCGAAAGAGGTACTAAGTCAGTAGTGCTATAGTCTAGTGGTGGATTTTCAATGACAAGCTAATGTTAAATGTTAATAGATGATACCATTGTCTGGGGTACACCTGGTCAGTAGTGCTACTGATAACGTCACTAGTAAATCACCACAATTTCACTATTCGCACTTTCTGCAGGGAAACAATGAAAATAAAAGTTTTGCTTTATTTTCCAAGTTTAAAATAAGTCCTCGTCCAGACTTGCAATTTTTGTTGCTGCAATTTCTTAAAATTCTGCTCTCAAATTGCATAAGTGTCCACATTACGAAATTATAATATTGCAATTATGTATTAAAAAAACACCACAAATTTCCTTGAAAAATTAACAATTATATTTACTTTTTGTTATATATTTTTATTTTTCATACAACTGAAGAAATAAAATTATAAAAAACGTCAAATACAAACTAACAACTTGCAAAAATTGCAAGTATGGACAGGGACTAAGCAACAATAAAAAAATATTTAAAATCAATGAATATTTTCTGCTGCTGCTTGTTTGAGTTTAAAAAATGCACAACAGTTGTTTCCTTACGGAATGTGCGTTCAGTTTGGCACTTTACTTAAGCAAATGACATTTGACGAAACTTGACGAAAAGTTTGCTAATTACATTATAGTTTCCCACATGCGTTTTATATGTATGTAACCGCACAGTTTCATAAGGCTCCAATACCCGACTGTAGAAATCGCAGATGTAAGGTAAATGTAAATGTAATGTAAATGTAAACGTTTGAGCGCTTATAGAATGCTTAAAAACGTGTCGTGTTTTCGACACAAACAAAAAAACTTCTTTGTGCACACATACATACACGGTAATTGCTTTGTGCCCAGCAAACACGCATTTTTTATTTTAAATTGCGAGTTATTTGAAGTCAAACGCGAAAGTTCATATACATATGTATAATATTTAAATTCATGGAAATCATTTTGATTGAAATGTACATACATACATATGTATACGAACATATATACGAGTATGTATGTATGCATTAGAACTTATAAGTAAATAATATAAAAAATAGTAATGTTTTAATTAATCCAAGATTTCTTTTAATAGTTTCGCTGAAACTATCTAATTTAATTTACTTTCTTTTAATAGCAAGTTTTAGCCTGTTGGAAAAAACTAATTGAGTTTTTGAAATAACTCACCTGTTAGAACGAAAAAAGGTTTTGAAAATTATTATTATTTTATTTAAATGAACTCAATTATAATAATTGTAATAGCAGCTGCAACGCTCAACAGTAATATTTGTCATTGTACATTACCAGAGCAGATTTTGGATAACTTCATCGGAAAGACGAAGTATTAAGCTATTCAATTTCCAGGAATGTGTATGCTTGCTGTAGCACCTCAATCAAATCTTCACTTTCTCGTTTTATCCTTTTCTTATTTATGTTCGCGCCTACTCATAATAATTTAGTTATATTCACAAACAATATACATATGTATATTTTTTAACAAAAAGACATACATATGTATGTATATATACAGGACTTTTTGTTTGCTGGGTGTTTATCAGTATAAAAAAATCAAATAAAATCGAAAACAGCTGTTCGAAACATTGATGAGAGTTCAACATCTTCACATTATTTTTGATTGTGTGGAAAAAGTACCAAAATTATTTAAATTGTATCAAATCATTATTTTATATTTACAAATATTTTAATGACTTTGACATTTAGTGAAATTACAATTTCAGCTTCATACTCGTATATACATACATACTTACAGCCTTATTTATAAAACTTAAAAAGTCTTTATAAAGATTTTTTAAAGCATATTTTCATACAAAATTTTTCTTAAAAAGCCTTTATAAAACCTTTTTAAGTTTTATAAATAAGGCTGTTACATTACAACGTATTATAATTATATATAATATTTATATTTTTATTATCATTATAATTATTATGATTATACGTACCTATTTTTATTTTTATTGGTATTATTCTTAAATAAAAATAGTGTTTTGTACGCTTGAATGTTTGTACTAGAGATGGGCGCGAGTCGTGTTTTTTTTCGTGACACGAAACACGCACGATCAACACGATGTGTTCGTGTTGAAAAAATAGATTTCTTTCGTGTTCGTGTCGTGTTGAGCAAGAAAAACACGAAAACACGAAATGATAGTAGGTGTAAAATATGTATTCAGTAAAAAATTCAATTTTTTGTATCATTGTATACGCAAAAAATATCAGCAAAACACTTTATTGAAATTTTTTATCATAACATCTTAACAAAATTTGGTCTCGTCTAGATGGAGGGTTTATTTTAATGTTCTGTGTAAAAACTGATCAGCTGTTGACCATGCAATGTTTGCAGCATTGTTTGAAAAGCTGTTGGTAAAAAAAAAGTTATCAAGCTATACAAATAAACGTGTGAGCAAAATGAAGGATAAAATTCAAGAAGCTATTCGTCGAAATGATGAGAATTATAAATTAATAGTGAACCAACAAGCCAGAAGCAGTGTTTGGGAAAATTTTTATCTGATAGAACATGATGGCAAACGTATAAATTACGTTTGTTGTAAGAAATGCAAGTTAGTTCTTTCTTATATGGCCAAGACTGGGACTGGAATAGTAAATCGCCATAAATGTGATTGGCAATCAGAGAAACAACAGCCCACATTAACCTCATTTTTACCAAAAAAGGTACCTGAACGTGTTTTAAATGACCTCACACACTCAAGCAGCTACATTTTATTGCTAAAGACTTACAGCCACTGAGCGTTACAGAAGGTGAGTTGTGTATGTATGTATGTCTAAAAAGAATTTTAACATTGTAGAATTATAACGCAGGTGAAGGGTTTCGTATGTACGCACAAGCCCTAATAAATACAGGTGCCACATATGGAATGCAAAATTATGAAGACTTTTCGGTATCTATAAAAACAATTACCACAAAAGTTATGACAACAGAATACAACAGGATCAAGGAGGAACTAAAGGGAAAACTTGCAAGTCAACAATTATCGTTTACAACGGACATGTGGACAGACACATAAACACAGAAAAGTTTCTTAAGCCTTACTGCACATAATATATGTAACGAATATAATTTAAATGTAGCCATATTAGGTGTCAAAGAATTTATGGATGAGAGGAAAACAGGATCAAATATTTTACAAGGAGTAGTATGTATTGTTGATGATTATGAATTAAGGGAAAAGCTTCTGAATGGTGTAATGGTAACAGACAATGGAGCTAATGTTGTATCTGCTTTTAGCCACTATAAAAGATTGTCTTGTGCGTGCCATAATATAAATTTGGTTATGGACGATGTTTTTGAGAAAAATCCTATACCAGAAATAATCGAACTTATAGAAGCGTCAAAAAATCTTGTTAAATACTTTAAGCATTCAGAATTAAACAAAAAATTGACTAAATCCTTAAAACAACACATAAAGACGCGATGGAACTCCATTTACATAATGCTTCAAAGTATATTTGATGTCCAAAATGAAGTCAAGACTTTATTATTAAACAAAAATGAAATGAATCGAATTTCTAAAATAGATTTTGACTTGCTAAGTCAGCTTCTCGATTTTTTGAAGCTTTTTAAAGAATGCTCTGAAAAATTTAGCTCTGAAAAAACGCCAACCATACATATTTATGTCTTATGGTACGAAGAAATAAAAGATGCACTCGTCCTCCAGGGGTTTAAGGTAAAAAATGTGTCCAATATAATAAATAGAGAGAAGATTCCCCAACCCCTATTTCGTGTTGAACTTGAGCCTAATGATATAAAATTGAAAAAAAAATGAGACGCATCCAATTTATAATTTGAAATACCTCTTGTACCGAAAAATCACAATTGAAGAGCCACATAAGCGTTCAGGTCCTGTACAGTGCCATAATTGCCAAGAATATGGCCATACAAAAACATACTGCAATTTACCCTCTGTTTGTGTTGTGTGCGGCGAATTACACGGCACTGCTAGTTGCAATAAGCCAAAAGATCAAAGTGATAAAAAATGCAGTAATTGTGGAGGTAATCACACCGCTAACTACAGAGGTTGTCCTGTGTACTCTTTCGTAAAGAAGACTATGGTGCAAAAACCTAAATTAGCTCCAGCTCAATCAGCAAACGCTTACTCTGCCACTTTTGCGCAAATGAGCCAACCAGTTACTTCCCGTGTATCGTATGCAGATGCTGCTAAGACAAATTCAATTGCCACACAAAATGTTTCCCCGCCAAATAATTAAAAAAATACTAACGCAAGCTTTAATTTTAATCGCCTTGAAGCTACTATTGAAAATCTGGTGCAAACTATAAACAATTTTACAACAAATATGACTAGCATGATGCAAGAAATGCTGCGAATGCAGAATACTCTGCTTCAAGCATTAATTAATAAGCCATGAACACGTTAACAATATGTTTCTGGAACGCAAACGGCATTCGCCAACATAAAAATGAACTTGAGCACTTCCTCACGGAAAAAAATATTGATGTAATGTTAGTATCTGAGACTCATTTGACTTCGAGAAGTCTTTTTAAAATTTATGGCTACACTATATATGATACAAAGGACCATAGAGGAAGGGCTTGCGGTGGATCAGCAATTCTAATAAAGTCAAGACTCAAGCACTATGTTCTTGATAACATTTGTGAAGAACACCTACAAGCAACAAATATTGGCATTGAAAGTTTTTGTACAAATTTTGTTATATCATCAATTTACTCCCCTCCCAGATTTTCAATCACTGAGAATCAATATGAGGATTTCTACAAATCTCTTGGACCTTGTTTTGTAGCAGCTGGCGACTACAATGCTAAGCATACGTTCTGGGGTTCGCGTCTTATTACCCCCAGAGGTCGAGCATTGTTCAACACTATTTCAAAAGTGGGCTTGGATGTCATTTCGAGTGGGGAGCCCACTTATTGGCCTACTGACATACAAAAAATTCCGGATGTTATAGATTTTGGCGTCATAAAAAATATCTCTAGGGATTTAATTCAAGTTCAAGCTTCTCATGATCTTTCGTCCGATCACTCTCCGACGATCATTACAATTTGTAGTCCCTTAAGAAGTAACTTACCTGACCCATATGTGAAGATGATCAATCGTGTTAATTGGCTGGGGTTCAAAAAATATCTCAGTAGTCATTGTACGGAAAACATTATGCTTAGAACATCCGATGATATTGAATCTAACATTGCCAATCTCAGCGAGAATATTAAACAGGCTGCTGAACATGCCATTATCTCCCATCCGCAGACTGGGTTTAATAAAATTTATTCTACAGACATTGAACGTCTCGTACGTGAAAAAAGAAGAGCTAGAAGGAAATGGCAACAGCACAGATCACCACAAAATAAAATCAGATTTAAAGAGTGCACTAAACGACTCCAAGAGTTGCTTGCGTCTGAAAAAACTGCATCTCTTAAAAATTATCTGGAAGGTCTTGATGTCACACCAGCGTCTAATTACTCTTTGTGGCGCGCTGCTAGAAAGCTTAAAACACCCATTGAGTATAAGCCACCTCTACGCACATCTACCGGAAGTTGGGCAAGAAGCGATACTGAAAAAGGTAAAATATTTGCTGAGCACTTAAAATCCGTTTTTACGCCAAACATATATACTGGTGTTGCTGATTTGCCGAATGTAGTCGCTCTACCCCCTCAACACATAAAGTTTAAGACGCGTGATTTACAAAAATTAATTGCCGAACTCAACCCGAAGAAAGCTCCAGGTATTGATGGAATTAGTAACCAGATGCTTATGAACTTGCCTCGTATTGCAATGAGAATCCTATTATTCATATTTAATGCCATTTTACGACTGGAGTATTATCCACACAGCTGGAAGCTTGCCAAGGTTAAAATGATTCCAAAGCCGGGCAAAGATCTAACCAAGGCTGAGTCATATAGGCCAATAAGTCTACTATCAACTATGTCAAGGCTTTTCGAAAAACTGCTCAAAACAAAATTGTCCCCAATTCTAATTGGTAGTGGGTGCATACCAGACCATCAATTTGGTTTTAGAAGTCAGCATAGCACCATTGAACAAACTCACAGACTGGTTCAATTTATAAGAAGAACTTTTGAGGAAAAAAAGTATTGTTCTGCGCTCTTTATTGACGTTTCCCAGGCATTTGATAAAGTGTGGCATGAAGGCCTAATTTTAAAATTGAAGACTTACTTACCAATAAACATTTTAAATATTTTGAAAAGTTACATTATTTCCCGTAAGTTCACTGTTGTGGAAGGAGACTTTACGAGTAGGCCTGAAACTATTTCATCCGGTGTGCCACAGGGGAGCATATTGGGACCAGTTTTATACTTGATTTATACTTGCGATATGCCTGTGAGCAGTAGTATCCATACTTTCACATTTGCCGACGATACAGCCTGCCTTAGTGTGCACGAAAACCCTGATGAGGCATCCCGCAAACTCCAGGAACACATTAGCCAGATGGAGCTTTGGTTAAACTTATGGAGAATTAAAGTCAATGAACAAAAGTGTGTCCATATAACGTTCACCCTAAGAAGAGATACTTGCTCCCCCATTCGGATTAACAATCAAGTTGTTCCTCAACATTCACATGTGAAATATCTTGGTTTACACCTTGATCGACGACTTACATGGAAACATCACATTGACTCTAAGTTAACTCAAATGAAACTTAAATTAACTCAGGTACATTGGCTGATTGGTAGAAATTCAACACTTAGCCTAGACTGCAAACTTTTAATATACAAGTCGCTTTTAAAGCCAATATGGTGTTACGGAATGCAACTATGGGGCACTGCTTCAGCTTCAAATGTAGAGAAAATTCAACTAAGGCAAAATAAAATTTTACGCATGATAACATCGGCTCCATGGTACATCAAAAATTTAAATATACATCGCGATTTGAATATGCCACTAGTGACTGAAGAAATTGTAAAATACGCAGGCAAATATCTAACAAAACTCGAGTCACATCCTAATCCGCTTGCTCGTAATATTTTGAACTTTACTGGACACATCCTCTTAAAAAAGAGAGATACACGGGCTCTAATATTCAACACTCTAGATGATGAAGCTGCTTGAAAACACTTTTTTCTTTTTGTTGCTTATCACTACTTATGTATTATTAATAACTATCACTAAGCTTATGTCCGACATTGGTCGGGCCTAATAATTTTTTTATAGACTTAAGATTTGAATACTTATTGTTAGTTCATATTTGAAGATACAATAAATAAAAAAAACATGCATTAAAAAAAAAAAAAATAATTGTAAACAAAAAATGTTAGACTCCCGCATCATATTACAATTGAAAACAAAAACACTACAGTCTATTGAGAGAAGGCTTAGCCCATGTGGGCCTTTTTTTAAACCCTCCATTTAAAAAAATTAATTTTTTAAGCTCACAACAAAAAGAACATATCCTGTCAACCGCCAAGGCCATAATAGAAGACTATTGCATGGACAATATGGAAACAAATAATAACAGTAATGATACACCAAACGAAAACCAAGAATTCGCTGAGTATAGAGATGAATACAATTCAAAAAAAATAAAATCACAAAAAAGCATTATTGATATTGAAATTGAAAATTACTATAATAGCTCAACACAATGGGAAAACGATATATTAATATTTTGGAAATATGCAAACAATTTAAAGATTTTACAGAAGCTTGCCAAACAGGTGTTAAATATACCTATAAGTTCCGCGACTAGTGAAAGAGTATTCTCAACTTCTGAACTTATTCTTAGTGAACGCCGCACAAGATTATTGAGCGCAAATCTTGATAAGTTACTATTTCTTAACAAAAATATGTAAATAACACATAGATATTTATTTGCAAGTAACTAAATATATTTAAGTTTATGTGATTCTTTTATGGTAAAATAAAACAAAAATATATTTGTATGTACATCCATACATAAGTGAATTTAAGTTGAAAATTTTTTTATTGAATTTAGTTTCGTGCGTGTCGGTTGGTCTCATGTTTTGAAATTTTTTGCCGTGCGTGTTTCGTTCGTGCTGGACATCTTGGGTTTCGTGATCGTGTCGTGTCGTGTTGAAAAAATCCAACACGCGCCCATCTCTAGTTTGTACGCACATTGTATGTATGTATATTTTACATATTCATACATACATACATATGTACATATATATATACATATGTGTATGTATATTAAAAAAAAACATACGATTGGTAGTCTCTGGTTAGACTTTATAAAAAAAAACTTTGCTAGAAAACTAAATTTATTATGTATGCCATGTACGTATAAAAATTAACCACTCAAAAGCTTAAACTATTAAAAGAAACAAAAGTACCAAATCAGGGCTATTGTGCCACTACTATGCGACTGTGTTTACCATGATACAATTATAACAGGTACATGCACAAGCCCAGCCAGTTAATGTTTACTCATGTTTTAGACTCGGCAGTTTTTCTTGAAGCAAGTCTGAGTTTATGGGAGAGAGAGGAAAGAAGAAAGAAGAGGGGTACTGACTTGCTTGTACAGAAAAGTTACTTCAATTCTCTTTTGTTATTTCATTTGCTGCATTAAAACAATAGGAAAATTGAACAAGAAACCATCTGTGTGTAAACAATCACGCAGTTTTAAAAGAGAATTGAAGATAATTGCTTCAAGAAAAACTGCCAAGTCTAAAACTTGACTTACAATGCAAATAGTTGTCAAACTTTGTTTACAAGCTGCAAAAATGTTAGTGTGTTTTTGTGAATAAAATGATTACAGTGTTGCCAATGAATTTACACATGGCTGTGTCTCCAATTACACATTGAAAAAAATTACACTACACATCATTTGTGTAGGTTAAAATTAAAACAAAAATAAATAAAAATAAAACCCAAAGTAGAATTACACACATATTATACAAGAATTTAATTACATGGGCTACACATGTGAGTAGAAATTACACACTGTCTAACTACACACAGATTGGCAACACTGAAAAACTATAATCATGCAGGAATGCCGCGTCTGCAATTGTACTTTAGTTACCCTGTAATTGTTATTTTTATAAACAAGACATTTGTTTCTGACAATTTTCCATTTGCTTATACCAACAAAATGCATGTTTTTTTGGTGTTGTATTTTTGTTGTAGTCGTGCATGTACCTAGTATAATTGTATCATGGTGTTTACTGAATTTTTTATGACGTTTAGATAATTTTTCTTCAAGTGTTAATAAAATTACTTACATCTAGAATACGGACGATTGTGTCGTGCGTTTGGGTTATGTCAGTTCGAATGAATTGTCAACAAAGCAAACACAATGTCAAAATCAAGCACTTGCTGTTTTCCTTTCGACTAACAACATTTATTTGCAATCAATCAAATAAAATTTATGAAATTATTACGTTATTTACTTGAATTTATTTTTATTTGTTAGTTTGCTTTGTCAGGAACGGTAAGAGCAGAATCAAGTTTTTCTTTTTAATTATTTAGAGCTAATTAACCTTTTAATCTACATAATTGGTTTTTTAATTTTTATTAAAATTTTAAAAGTTATAAAGCGTTATTTACAAAAATTATGGAAATATAACGAAAAATTGTAAGGTATGCTACCTAAAAGAACCCATTTATTAAAAACCCATAATTTTTGCACACAAAAATAAAGCTTGGGCATTTTTCTTTGGAATTGTGTCCTCAAAAGTGAAGAAAATAGTAATTATGGTTAAGGTTATTAAGAAAATACAAAAACCGGCAAACTCGATTTTTTTGCAAAAATTCGACTTGTGCGACCTCTAAGCCTCTTCCGAAAGATCTGAAAAAATCTCAAAAATACTTGATTTTATAAGGTTTCAAATTATGCTTGTGTCCCAAAAATGTTTTTGAGATAGCCTAGTGTACAAGTATAATTACGAGTATTTTCTTAGGTATTTTTCAAAAATAGGCGTAGCTGTATTATTACATACATGAATATTACAACAATATATTCAATTAATACAAATACCAGCAATAATGAAAAAAATAAGTATTAATTTTCCTATAAAAATAAATTTGTACTAAGTTTTTTCTAATTACCTGCATCTGCTTACAACATACAAAGAGTTTTCCCAGAAGACGGAGGTCTTCACAAAGGAATGCTATTAAATTCGCATTTATCAATATTTCCGGCTGAAAATTCTACTTAGGTGGAATATTATGCAATAAAGACACAAAAACTAAGTCCACATAGAATTTTCTTTTGATTTCCCGGGAATTCCCAAAAAGATTACATAAAATCCAAAAATTGGATTTTTGGTATTTGCTGTATTTTTGTTATCTTTCGCCGGGCGCAGATATTTTGGGAAATATTTAAAAAAATATCATGTCGTAAGGTCAAATGAGAAATTTATCTGTTCCAGCCTTGGAATTTCAGAAAAAAGGCCTTACATTTGATATTTATAACAAAAATAGGCCAATTTCGAAACGATCTGGCACCTTTAATAACGAAAATTTTGAAAAAAAATTTTTGTAATGTTTCTTATGGTATAATATTTTGAATAACAAAAAATATGGGGTTGATATCCAAGCAAAATTTTTAAATAATAGCGAAATAATTAACCAACTTTTTTCTGCAAAAAAACGATAAAAAATCGACTTTTTCAAATATTTTATTTAATTTGCGTATAACTTTTGGCTTAGTAGAGCTTTTAATATCATATGTTAAAAATTTTGTTCTTAACTCATACCAAGTCTCTATTTTCAGGTGTGACATCAAGACCTTCCAGATAATTTTTAAAATATGCAGTGTTTTCAGATGCAAGCAACTCTTAGAGTCGTTTAGTGCACTCTTTAAATCTGATTTTGTGTCGAGGTGATCTGTGCTGTCGCATAAATGTAGGAGACTTTTTTTACCTCTTGGATAGAAAACTTAAAATGGCAAGAAATATTTTTTATCAGATCGGAAACACCAACTTGGCATCGGTTTGAATTTCTCATTAACCCGAGGTTTCCCACTTTGGGGCTCCGCCCCCTTAAGGATATATAATCTAAATTCCAGACTTAAGCTCGATAGCACCTCCTTAAATGCTGTATGAAAGTTCATAACAATCGGACGGCTCGTTTAGAAACTGCAGAATTATTTCCATTTTTTTTTTCAAAATCCCCCACTGTGCTACGTAATGAAAAGCATTTGTATAACGCGACTCGACTTTGTCGTGCAGCTTACGTTAGTTCGCCAATATGTTAAGTATGTACTAAATAGTACTGTTGCCAATATATTAAACAATAGTATTAGTTTATATTTTTTCATACAAAATTGTGTTTTCAGCTCAAAAACGGCAACACAACTGACATTCACATAAATAAAATAAACAATTAGAGTAAACAAATTTTGCACGAATTTTTTTTAATTTTTAAAATTTACTAGTGAATCTTTGGTGCCAATGTCTCCATGTGGTCCCGAAAGAGGTACTAAGTCAGTAGTGCTATAGTCTAGTGGTGGATTTTCAATGACAAGCTAATGTTAAATGTTAATAGATGATACCATTGTCTGGGGTACACCTGGTCAGTAGTGCTACTGATAACGTCACTAGTAAATCACCACAATTTCACTATTCGCACTTTCTGCAGGGAAACAATGAAAATAAAAGTTTTGCTTTATTTTCCAAGTTTAAAATAAGTCCTCGTCCAGACTTGCAATTTTTGTTGCTGCAATTTCTTAAAATTCTGCTCTCAAATTGCATAAGTGTCCACATTACGAAATTATAATATTGCAATTATGTATTAAAAAAACACCACAAATTTCCTTGAAAAATTAACAATTATATTTACTTTTTGTTATATATTTTTATTTTTCATACAACTGAAGAAATAAAATTATAAAAAACGTCAAATACAAACTAACAACTTGCAAAAATTGCAAGTATGGACAGGGACTAAGCAACAATAAAAAAATATTTAAAATCAATGAATATTTTCTGCTGCTGCTTGTTTGAGTTTAAAAAATGCACAAACAGTTGTTTCCTTACGGAATGTGCGTTCAGTTTGGCACTTTACTTAAGCAAATGACATTTGACGAAACTTGACGAAAAGTTTGCTAACTACATTATAGTTTGCCACATGCGTTTTATATGTATGTAACCGCACAGTTTCTTAAGGCTCCAATACCCGACTGTAGAAATCGCAGATGTAAGGTAAATGTAAATGTAATGTAAATGTAAACGTTTGAGCGCTTATAGAATGCTTAAAAACGTGTCGTGTTTTCGACACAAACAAAAAAACTTCTTTGTGCACACATACATACACGGTAATTGCTTTGTGCCCAGCAAACACGCATTTTTTATTTTAAATTGCGAGTTATTTGAAGTCAAACGCGAAAGTTCATATACATATGTATAATATTTAAATTCATGGAAATCATTTTGATTGAAATGTATGTATACGGACATATATACGAGTATGTATGTATGCATTAGAACTTATAAGTAAATAATATAAAAAATAGTAATGTTTTAATTAATCCAAGATTTCTTTTAATAGTTTCGCTGAAACTACCTAATTTAATTTACTTTCTTTTAATAGCAAGTTTTAGCCTGTTGGAAAAAACTAATTGAGTTTTTGAAATAACTCACCTGTTAGAACGAAAAAAGGTTTTGAAAATTATTATTATTTTATTTAAATGAACTCAATTATAATAATTGTAATAGCAGCTGCAACGCTCAACAGTAATATTTGTCATTGTACATTACCAGAGCAGATTTTGGATAACTTCATCGGAAAGACGAAGTATTAAGCTATTCAATTTCCAGGAATGTGTATGCTTGCAGTAGCACCTCAATCAAATCTTCACTTTCTTGTTTTATCCTTTTCTTATTTATGTTCGCGCCTACTCATAATAATTTAGTTATATTCACAAACAATATACATATGTATATTTTTTAAGAAAAAGACATACATATGTATGTATATATACAGGACTTTTTGTTTGCTGGGTGTTTATCAGTATAAAAAAATCAAATAAAGTGGAAAACAGCTGTTCGAAACATTGATGAGAGTTTAACATCTTCACATTATTTTTGATTGTGTGGAAAAAGTACCAAAATTATTTAAATTGTATCAAATCATTATTTTATATTTACAAATATTTTAATGACTTTGACATTTAGTGAAATTACAATTTCAGCTTCATACTCGTATATACATACATACTTACAGCCTTATTTATAAAACTTAAAAAGTCTTTATAAAGATTTTTTAAAACAAATTTTCATACAAAATTTTTCTTAAAAAGCCTTTATAAAGCCTTTTTAAGTTTTATAAATAAGGCTGTTACATTACAACGTATTATAATTATATAAAATATTTATATTTTTATTATCATTATAATTATTATGATTATACGTACCTATTTTTATTTTTATTGGTATTATTTTTAAATAAAAATAGTGTTTTGTACGCTTGAATGTTTGTACGCACATTGTATGTATGTATATTTTACATATTCATACATACATACATATGTACATATATATATATATGTGTATGTATATTAAAAAAACATACGACTGGTAGTCTCTGGTTAGACTTTATAAAAAAAAACTTTGCTAGAAAACTAAATTTATTATGTATGCCATGTACGTATAAAAATTAACCACTCAAAAGCTTAAACTATTAAAAGAAACAAAAGTACCAAATCAGGGCTATTGTGCCACTACTATGCGACTGTGTTTACCATGATACAATTATAACAGGTACATGCACAAGCCCAGCCAGTTAATGTTTACTCATGTTTTAGACTCGGCAGTTTTTCTTGAAGCAAGTCTGAGTTTATGGGAGAGAGAGGAAAGAAGAAAGAAGAGGGGTACTGACTTGCTTGTACAGAAAAGTTACTTCAATTCTCTTTTGTTATTTCATTTGCTGCATTAAAACAATAGGAAAATTGAACAAGAAACCATCTGTGTGTAAACAATCACGCAGTTTTAAAAGAGAATTGAAGATAATTGCTTCAAGAAAAACTGCCAAGTCTAAAACTTGACTTACAATGCAAATAGTTGTCAAACTTTGTGTACAAGCTGCAAAAATGTTAGTGTGTTTTTGTGAATAAAATGATTACAGTGTTGCCAATGAATTTACACATGGCTGTGTCTCCAATTACACATTGAAAAAAATTACACTACACATCATTTGTGTAGGTTAAAATTAAAACAAAAATAAATAAAAATAAAACCCAAAGTAGAATTACACACATATTATACAAGAATTTAATTGCATGGGCTACACATGTGAGTAGAAATTACACACTGTCTAACTACACACAGATTGGCAACACTGAAAAACTATAATCATGCAGGAATGCCGCGTCTGCAATTGTACTTTAGTTACCCTGTAATTGTTATTTTTATAAACAAGACATTTGTTTCTGACAATTTTCCATTTGCTTATACCAACAAAATGCATGTGTTTTTTGGTGTTGTATTTTTGTTGTAGTCGTGCATGTACCTAGTATAATTGTATCATGGTGTTTACTGAATTTTTTATGACGTTTAGATAATTTTTCTTCAAGTGTTAATAAAATTACTTACATCTAGAATACGGACGATTGTGTCGTGCGTTTGGGTTATGTCAGTTCGAATGAATTGTCAACAAAGCAAACACAATGTCAAAATCAAGCACTTGCTGTTTTCCTTTCGACTAACAACATTTATTTGCAATCAATCAAATAAAATTTATGAAATTATTACGTTATTTACTTGAATTTATTTTTATTTGTTAGTTTGCTTTGTCAGGAACGGTAAGAGCAGAATCAAGTTTTTCTTTTTAATTATTTAGAGCTAATTAACCTTTTAATCTACATAATTGGTTTTTTAATTTTTATTAAAATTTTAAAAGTTATAAAGCGTTATTTACAAAAATTATGGAAATATAACGAAAAATTGTAAGGTATGCTACCTAAAAGAACCAATTTATTAAAAACCCATAATTTTTGCACACAAAAATAAAGCTTGGGCATTTTTCTTTGGAATTGTGTCCTCAAAAGTGAAGAAAATAGTAATTATGGTTATTTTTATTAAGAAAATACAAAAACAGGCAAACTCGATTTTTTGCAAAAATTCGACTTGTGCGACCTCTAAACCTCTTCCGAAAGATCTGAAAAAATCTCAAAAATACTTGATTTTATAAGGTTTCAAATTATGCTTGTGTCCCAAAAATGTTTTTGAGATAGCCTAGTGTACAAGTATAATTACGAGTATTTTCTTAGGTATTTTTCAAAAATAGGCGTAGCTGTATTATAACATACATGAATATTACAACAATATATTCAATTAATACAAATACCAGCAATAATGAAAAAAATAAGTATTAATTTTCCTATAAAAATAAATTTGTACTAAGTTTTTTCTAATTACCTGCATCTGCTTACAACATACAAAGAGTTTTCCCAGAAGACGGAGGTCTTCACAAAGGAATGCTATTAAATTCGCATTTATCAATATTTCCGGCTGAAAATTCTTACTTAGGTGGAATATTATGCAATAAAGACACAAAAACTAAGTCCACATAGAATTTTCTTTTGATTTCCCGGGAATTCCCAAAAAGATTTCATAAAATCCAAAAATTGGATTTTTGGTATTTGCTGTATTTTTGTTATCTTTCGCCGGGCGCAGATATTTTGGGAAATATTTAAAAACATATCATGTCGTAAGGTCAAATGAGAAATTTAACTGTTCCAGCCTTGGAATTTCAGAAAAAATGCCTTACATTTGATATTTATAACAAAAATAGGCCAATTTCGAAACGATCTGGCACCTTTAATAACGAAAATTTTGAAAAAAAATTTTTGTAATGTTTCTTATAGTATAATATTTTGAATAACAAAAAATATGGGGTTGATATCCAAGCAAAATGTTTAAATAATAGCGAAATAATTAAACAACTTTTTTCTACAAAAAAAAACGATAAAAAATCGACTTTTTTCAAATATTTTATTTAATTTGCGTATAACTTTTGGCTTAGTAGAGCTTTTAATATCATATGTTAAAAATTTTGTTCTTAACTCATACCAAGTCTCTATTTTCAGGTGTGACATCAAGACCTTCCAGATAATTTTTAAAATATGCAGTGTTTTCAGATGCAAGCAACTCTTAGAGTCGTTTAGTGCACTCTTTAAATCTGATTTTGTGTCGAGGTGATCTGTGCTGTTGCATAAATGTAGGAGACTTTTTTTAGCTCTTGGATAGAGAACTTAAAATGGCAAGAAATATTTTTTATCAGATCGGAAACACCAACTTGGCATCGGTTTGAGTTTCTCATTAACCCGATGTTTCCCACTTTGGGGCTCCGCCCCCTTAAGGATATATAATCTAAATTCCAGACTTAAGCTCGATAGCACCTCCTTAAATGCTGTATGAAAGTTCATAACAATCGGACGGCTCGTTTAGAAACTGCAGAATTATTTCCATTTTTTTTTTCAAAATCCCCCACTGTGCTACGTAATGAAAAGCATTTGTATAACGCGACTCGACTTTGTCGTGCAGCTTACGTTAGTTCGCCAATATGTTAAGTATGTACTAAATAGTACTGTTGCCAATATATTAAACAATAGTATTAGTTTATATTTTTTCATACAAAATTGTGTTTTCAGCTCAAAAACGGCAACACAACTGACATTCACATAAATAAAATAAACAATTAGAGTAAACAAATTTTGCACGAATTTTTTTTAATTTTTAAAATTTACTAGTGAATCTTTGGTGCCAATGTCTCCATGTGGTCCCGAAAGAGGTACTAAGTCAGTAGTGCTATAGTCTAGTGGTGGATTTTCAATGACAAGCTAATGTTAAATGTTAATAGATGATACCATTGTCTGGGGTACACCTGGTCAGTAGTGCTACTGATAACGTCACTAGTAAATCACCACAATTTCACTATTCGCACTTTCTGCAGGGAAACAATGAAAATAAAAGTTTTGCTTTATTTTCCAAGTTTAAAATAAGTCCTCGTCCAGACTTGCAATTTTTGTTGCTGCAATTTCTTAAAATTCTGCTCTCAAATTGCATAAGTGTCCACATTACGAAATTATAATATTGCAATTATGTATTAAAAAAACACCACAAATTTCCTTGAAAAATTAACAATTATATTTACTTTTTGTTATATATTTTTATTTTTCATACAACTGAAGAAATAAAATTATAAAAAACGTCAAATACAAACTAACAACTTGCAAAAATTGCAAGTATGGACAGGGACTAAGCAACAATAAAAAAATATTTAAAATCAATGAATATTTTCTGCTGCTGCTTGTTTGAGTTTAAAAAATGCACAAACAGTTGTTTCCTTACGGAATGTGCGTTCAGTTTGGCACTTTACTTAAGCAAATGACATTTGACGAAACTTGACGAAAAGTTTGCTAACTACATTATAGTTTGCCACATGCGTTTTATATG
This sequence comes from Tachina grossa, assembly GCA_949987645.1. Taxonomy (NCBI): domain Eukaryota; kingdom Metazoa; phylum Arthropoda; class Insecta; order Diptera; family Tachinidae; genus Tachina; species Tachina grossa. The sequence goes on from OX465278.1 coordinate 89,199,715, forward strand.
TATGTAACCGCACAGTTTCTTAAGGCTCCAATACCCGACTGTAGAAATCGCAGATGTAAGGTAAATGTAAATGTAATGTAAATGTAAACGTTTGAGCGCTTATAGAATGCTTAAAAACGTGTCGTGTTTTCGACACAAACAAAAAAACTTCTTTGTGCACACATACATACACGGTAATTGCTTTGTGCCCAGCAAACACGCATTTTTTATTTTAAATTGCGAGTTATTTGAAGTCAAACGCGAAAGTTCATATACATATGTATAATATTTAAATTCATGGAAATCATTTTGATTGAAATGTATGTATACGGACATATATACGAGTATGTATGTATGCATTAGAACTTATAAGTAAATAATATAAAAAATAGTAATGTTTTAATTAATCCAAGATTTCTTTTAATAGTTTCGCTGAAACTACCTAATTTAATTTACTTTCTTTTAATAGCAAGTTTTAGCCTGTTGGAAAAAACTAATTGAGTTTTTGAAATAACTCACCTGTTAGAACGAAAAAAGGTTTTGAAAATTATTATTATTTTATTTAAATGAACTCAATTATAATAATTGTAATAGCAGCTGCAACGCTCAACAGTAATATTTGTCATTGTACATTACCAGAGCAGATTTTGGATAACTTCATCGGAAAGACGAAGTATTAAGCTATTCAATTTCCAGGAATGTGTATGCTTGCAGTAGCACCTCAATCAAATCTTCACTTTCTTGTTTTATCCTTTTCTTATTTATGTTCGCGCCTACTCATAATAATTTAGTTATATTCACAAACAATATACATATGTATATTTTTTAAGAAAAAGACATACATATGTATGTATATATACAGGACTTTTTGTTTGCTGGGTGTTTATCAGTATAAAAAAATCAAATAAAGTGGAAAACAGCTGTTCGAAACATTGATGAGAGTTTAACATCTTCACATTATTTTTGATTGTGTGGAAAAAGTACCAAAATTATTTAAATTGTATCAAATCATTATTTTATATTTACAAATATTTTAATGACTTTGACATTTAGTGAAATTACAATTTCAGCTTCATACTCGTATATACATACATACTTACAGCCTTATTTATAAAACTTAAAAAGTCTTTATAAAGATTTTTTAAAACAAATTTTCATACAAAATTTTTCTTAAAAAGCCTTTATAAAGCCTTTTTAAGTTTTATAAATAAGGCTGTTACATTACAACGTATTATAATTATATAAAATATTTATATTTTTATTATCATTATAATTATTATGATTATACGTACCTATTTTTATTTTTATTGGTATTATTTTTAAATAAAAATAGTGTTTTGTACGCTTGAATGTTTGTACGCACATTGTATGTATGTATATTTTACATATTCATACATACATACATATGTACATATATATATATATGTGTATGTATATTAAAAAAACATACGACTGGTAGTCTCTGGTTAGACTTTATAAAAAAAAACTTTGCTAGAAAACTAAATTTATTATGTATGCCATGTACGTATAAAAATTAACCACTCAAAAGCTTAAACTATTAAAAGAAACAAAAGTACCAAATCAGGGCTATTGTGCCACTACTATGCGACTGTGTTTACCATGATACAATTATAACAGGTACATGCACAAGCCCAGCCAGTTAATGTTTACTCATGTTTTAGACTCGGCAGTTTTTCTTGAAGCAAGTCTGAGTTTATGGGAGAGAGAGGAAAGAAGAAAGAAGAGGGGTACTGACTTGCTTGTACAGAAAAGTTACTTCAATTCTCTTTTGTTATTTCATTTGCTGCATTAAAACAATAGGAAAATTGAACAAGAAACCATCTGTGTGTAAACAATCACGCAGTTTTAAAAGAGAATTGAAGATAATTGCTTCAAGAAAAACTGCCAAGTCTAAAACTTGACTTACAATGCAAATAGTTGTCAAACTTTGTGTACAAGCTGCAAAAATGTTAGTGTGTTTTTGTGAATAAAATGATTACAGTGTTGCCAATGAATTTACACATGGCTGTGTCTCCAATTACACATTGAAAAAAATTACACTACACATCATTTGTGTAGGTTAAAATTAAAACAAAAATAAATAAAAATAAAACCCAAAGTAGAATTACACACATATTATACAAGAATTTAATTACATGGGCTACACATGTGAGTAGAAATTACACACTGTCTAACTACACACAGATTGGCAACACTGAAAAACTATAATCATGCAGGAATGCCGCGTCTGCAATTGTACTTTAGTTACCCTGTAATTGTTATTTTTATAAACAAGACATTTGTTTCTGACAATTTTCCATTTGCTTATACCAACAAAATGCATGTTTTTTTGGTGTTGTATTTTTGTTGTAGTCGTGCATGTACCTAGTATAATTGTATCATGGTGTTTACTGAATTTTTTATGACGTTTAGATAATTTTTCTTCAAGTGTTAATAAAATTACTTACATCTAGAATACGGACGATTGTGTCGTGCGTTTGGGTTATGTCAGTTCGAATGAATTGTCAACAAAGCAAACACAATGTCAAAATCAAGCACTTGCTGTTTTCCTTTCGACTAACAACATTTATTTGCAATCAATCAAATAAAATTTATGAAATTATTACGTTATTTACTTGAATTTATTTTTATTTGTTAGTTTGCTTTGTCAGGAACGGTAAGAGCAGAATCAAGTTTTTCTTTTTAATTATTTAGAGCTAATTAACCTTTTAATCTACATAATTGGTTTTTTAATTTTTATTAAAATTTTAAAAGTTATAAAGCGTTATTTACAAAAATTATGGAAATATAACGAAAAATTGTAAGGTATGCTACCTAAAAGAACCAATTTATTAAAAACCCATAATTTTTGCACACAAAAATAAAGCTTGGGCATTTTTCTTTGGAATTGTGTCCTCAAAAGTGAAGAAAATAGTAATTATGGTTATTTTTATTAAGAAAATACAAAAACAGGCAAACTCGATTTTTTGCAAAAATTCGACTTGTGCGACCTCTAAACCTCTTCCGAAAGATCTGAAAAAATCTCAAAAATACTTGATTTTATAAGGTTTCAAATTATGCTTGTGTCCCAAAAATGTTTTTGAGATAGCCTAGTGTACAAGTATAATTACGAGTATTTTCTTAGGTATTTTTCAAAAATAGGCGTAGCTGTATTATAACATACATGAATATTACAACAATATATTCAATTAATACAAATACCAGCAATAATGAAAAAAATAAGTATTAATTTTCCTATAAAAATAAATTTGTACTAAGTTTTTTCTAATTACCTGCATCTGCTTACAACATACAAAGAGTTTTCCCAGAAGACGGAGGTCTTCACAAAGGAATGCTATTAAATTCGCATTTATCAATATTTCCGGCTGAAAATTCTTACTTAGGTGGAATATTATGCAATAAAGACACAAAAACTAAGTCCACATAGAATTTTCTTTTGATTTCCCGGGAATTCCCAAAAAGATTTCATAAAATCCAAAAATTGGATTTTTGGTATTTGCTGTATTTTTGTTATCTTTCGCCGGGCGCAGATATTTTGGGAAATATTTAAAAACATATCATGTCGTAAGGTCAAATGAGAAATTTAACTGTTCCAGCCTTGGAATTTCAGAAAAAATGCCTTACATTTGATATTTATAACAAAAATAGGCCAATTTCGAAACGATCTGGCACCTTTAATAACGAAAATTTTGAAAAAAAATTTTTGTAATGTTTCTTATAGTATAATATTTTGAATAACAAAAAATATGGGGTTGATATCCAAGCAAAATGTTTAAATAATAGCGAAATAATTAAACAACTTTTTTCTACAAAAAAAAACGATAAAAAATCGACTTTTTTCAAATATTTTATTTAATTTGCGTATAACTTTTGGCTTAGTAGAGCTTTTAATATCATATGTTAAAAATTTTGTTCTTAACTCATACCAAGTCTCTATTTTCAGGTGTGACATCAAGACCTTCCAGATAATTTTTAAAATATGCAGTGTTTTCAGATGCAAGCAACTCTTAGAGTCGTTTAGTGCACTCTTTAAATCTGATTTTGTGTCGAGGTGATCTGTGCTGTTGCATAAATGTAGGAGACTTTTTTTAGCTCTTGGATAGAGAACTTAAAATGGCAAGAAATATTTTTTATCAGATCGGAAACACCAACTTGGCATCGGTTTGAGTTTCTCATTAACCCGATGTTTCCCACTTTGGGGCTCCGCCCCCTTAAGGATATATAATCTAAATTCCAGACTTAAGCTCGATAGCACCTCCTTAAATGCTGTATGAAAGTTCATAACAATCGGACGGCTCGTTTAGAAACTGCAGAATTATTTCCATTTTTTTTTTCAAAATCCCCCACTGTGCTACGTAATGAAAAGCATTTGTATAACGCGACTCGACTTTGTCGTGCAGCTTACGTTAGTTCGCCAATATGTTAAGTATGTACTAAATAGTACTGTTGCCAATATATTAAACAATAGTATTAGTTTATATTTTTTCATACAAAATTGTGTTTTCAGCTCAAAAACGGCAACACAACTGACATTCACATAAATAAAATAAACAATTAGAGTAAACAAATTTTGCACGAATTTTTTTTAATTTTTAAAATTTACTAGTGAATCTTTGGTGCCAATGTCTCCATGTGGTCCCGAAAGAGGTACTAAGTCAGTAGTGCTATAGTCTAGTGGTGGATTTTCAATGACAAGCTAATGTTAAATGTTAATAGATGATACCATTGTCTGGGGTACACCTGGTCAGTAGTGCTACTGATAACGTCACTAGTAAATCACCACAATTTCACTATTCGCACTTTCTGCAGGGAAACAATGAAAATAAAAGTTTTGCTTTATTTTCCAAGTTTAAAATAAGTCCTCGTCCAGACTTGCAATTTTTGTTGCTGCAATTTCTTAAAATTCTGCTCTCAAATTGCATAAGTGTCCACATTACGAAATTATAATATTGCAATTATGTATTAAAAAAACACCACAAATTTCCTTGAAAAATTAACAATTATATTTACTTTTTGTTATATATTTTTATTTTTCATACAACTGAAGAAATAAAATTATAAAAAACGTCAAATACAAACTAACAACTTGCAAAAATTGCAAGTATGGACAGGGACTAAGCAACAATAAAAAAATATTTAAAATCAATGAATATTTTCTGCTGCTGCTTGTTTGAGTTTAAAAAATGCACAAACAGTTGTTTCCTTACGGAATGTGCGTTCAGTTTGGCACTTTACTTAAGCAAATGACATTTGACGAAACTTGACGAAAAGTTTGCTAACTACATTATAGTTTGCCACATGCGTTTTATATGTATGTAACCGCACAGTTTCTTAAGGCTCCAATACCCGACTGTAGAAATCGCAGATGTAAGGTAAATGTAAATGTAATGTAAATGTAAACGTTTGAGCGCTTATAGAATGCTTAAAAACGTGTCGTGTTTTCGACACAAACAAAAAAACTTCTTTGTGCACACATACATACACGGTAATTGCTTTGTGCCCAGCAAACACGCATTTTTTATTTTAAATTGCGAGTTATTTGAAGTCAAACGCGAAAGTTCATATACATATGTATAATATTTAAATTCATGGAAATCATTTTGATTGAAATGTATGTATACGGACATATATACGAGTATGTATGTATGCATTAGAACTTATAAGTAAATAATATAAAAAATAGTAATGTTTTAATTAATCCAAGATTTCTTTTAATAGTTTCGCTGAAACTACCTAATTTAATTTACTTTCTTTTAATAGCAAGTTTTAGCCTGTTGGAAAAAACTAATTGAGTTTTTGAAATAACTCACCTGTTAGAACGAAAAAAGGTTTTGAAAATTATTATTATTTTATTTAAATGAACTCAATTATAATAATTGTAATAGCAGCTGCAACGCTCAACAGTAATATTTGTCATTGTACATTACCAGAGCAGATTTTGGATAACTTCATCGGAAAGACGAAGTATTAAGCTATTCAATTTCCAGGAATGTGTATGCTTGCAGTAGCACCTCAATCAAATCTTCACTTTCTTGTTTTATCCTTTTCTTATTTATGTTCGCGCCTACTCATAATAATTTAGTTATATTCACAAACAATATACATATGTATATTTTTTAAGAAAAAGACATACATATGTATGTATATATACAGGACTTTTTGTTTGCTGGGTGTTTATCAGTATAAAAAAATCAAATAAAGTGGAAAACAGCTGTTCGAAACATTGATGAGAGTTTAACATCTTCACATTATTTTTGATTGTGTGGAAAAAGTACCAAAATTATTTAAATTGTATCAAATCATTATTTTATATTTACAAATATTTTAATGACTTTGACATTTAGTGAAATTACAATTTCAGCTTCATACTCGTATATACATACATACTTACAGCCTTATTTATAAAACTTAAAAAGTCTTTATAAAGATTTTTTAAAACAAATTTTCATACAAAATTTTTCTTAAAAAGCCTTTATAAAGCCTTTTTAAGTTTTATAAATAAGGCTGTTACATTACAACGTATTATAATTATATAAAATATTTATATTTTTATTATCATTATAATTATTATGATTATACGTACCTATTTTTATTTTTATTGGTATTATTTTTAAATAAAAATAGTGTTTTGTACGCTTGAATGTTTGTACGCACATTGTATGTATGTATATTTTACATATTCATACATACATACATATGTACATATATATATATATGTGTATGTATATTAAAAAAACATACGACTGGTAGTCTCTGGTTAGACTTTATAAAAAAAAACTTTGCTAGAAAACTAAATTTATTATGTATGCCATGTACGTATAAAAATTAACCACTCAAAAGCTTAAACTATTAAAAGAAACAAAAGTACCAAATCAGGGCTATTGTGCCACTACTATGCGACTGTGTTTACCATGATACAATTATAACAGGTACATGCACAAGCCCAGCCAGTTAATGTTTACTCATGTTTTAGACTCGGCAGTTTTTCTTGAAGCAAGTCTGAGTTTATGGGAGAGAGAGGAAAGAAGAAAGAAGAGGGGTACTGACTTGCTTGTACAGAAAAGTTACTTCAATTCTCTTTTGTTATTTCATTTGCTGCATTAAAACAATAGGAAAATTGAACAAGAAACCATCTGTGTGTAAACAATCACGCAGTTTTAAAAGAGAATTGAAGATAATTGCTTCAAGAAAAACTGCCAAGTCTAAAACTTGACTTACAATGCAAATAGTTGTCAAACTTTGTGTACAAGCTGCAAAAATGTTAGTGTGTTTTTGTGAATAAAATGATTACAGTGTTGCCAATGAATTTACACATGGCTGTGTCTCCAATTACACATTGAAAAAAATTACACTACACATCATTTGTGTAGGTTAAAATTAAAACAAAAATAAATAAAAATAAAACCCAAAGTAGAATTACACACATATTATACAAGAATTTAATTGCATGGGCTACACATGTGAGTAGAAATTACACACTGTCTAACTACACACAGATTGGCAACACTGAAAAACTATAATCATGCAGGAATGCCGCGTCTGCAATTGTACTTTAGTTACCCTGTAATTGTTATTTTTATAAACAAGACATTTGTTTCTGACAATTTTCCATTTGCTTATACCAACAAAATGCATGTGTTTTTTGGTGTTGTATTTTTGTTGTAGTCGTGCATGTACCTAGTATAATTGTATCATGGTGTTTACTGAATTTTTTATGACGTTTAGATAATTTTTCTTCAAGTGTTAATAAAATTACTTACATCTAGAATACGGACGATTGTGTCGTGCGTTTGGGTTATGTCAGTTCGAATGAATTGTCAACAAAGCAAACACAATGTCAAAATCAAGCACTTGCTGTTTTCCTTTCGACTAACAACATTTATTTGCAATCAATCAAATAAAATTTATGAAATTATTACGTTATTTACTTGAATTTATTTTTATTTGTTAGTTTGCTTTGTCAGGAACGGTAAGAGCAGAATCAAGTTTTTCTTTTTAATTATTTAGAGCTAATTAACCTTTTAATCTACATAATTGGTTTTTTAATTTTTATTAAAATTTTAAAAGTTATAAAGCGTTATTTACAAAAATTATGGAAATATAACGAAAAATTGTAAGGTATGCTACCTAAAAGAACCAATTTATTAAAAACCCATAATTTTTGCACACAAAAATAAAGCTTGGGCATTTTTCTTTGGAATTGTGTCCTCAAAAGTGAAGAAAATAGTAATTATGGTTATTTTTATTAAGAAAATACAAAAACAGGCAAACTCGATTTTTTGCAAAAATTCGACTTGTGCGACCTCTAAACCTCTTCCGAAAGATCTGAAAAAATCTCAAAAATACTTGATTTTATAAGGTTTCAAATTATGCTTGTGTCCCAAAAATGTTTTTGAGATAGCCTAGTGTACAAGTATAATTACGAGTATTTTCTTAGGTATTTTTCAAAAATAGGCGTAGCTGTATTATAACATACATGAATATTACAACAATATATTCAATTAATACAAATACCAGCAATAATGAAAAAAATAAGTATTAATTTTCCTATAAAAATAAATTTGTACTAAGTTTTTTCTAATTACCTGCATCTGCTTACAACATACAAAGAGTTTTCCCAGAAGACGGAGGTCTTCACAAAGGAATGCTATTAAATTCGCATTTATCAATATTTCCGGCTGAAAATTCTTACTTAGGTGGAATATTATGCAATAAAGACACAAAAACTAAGTCCACATAGAATTTTCTTTTGATTTCCCGGGAATTCCCAAAAAGATTTCATAAAATCCAAAAATTGGATTTTTGGTATTTGCTGTATTTTTGTTATCTTTCGCCGGGCGCAGATATTTTGGGAAATATTTAAAAACATATCATGTCGTAAGGTCAAATGAGAAATTTAACTGTTCCAGCCTTGGAATTTCAGAAAAAATGCCTTACATTTGATATTTATAACAAAAATAGGCCAATTTCGAAACGATCTGGCACCTTTAATAACGAAAATTTTGAAAAAAAATTTTTGTAATGTTTCTTATAGTATAATATTTTGAATAACAAAAAATATGGGGTTGATATCCAAGCAAAATGTTTAAATAATAGCGAAATAATTAAACAACTTTTTTCTACAAAAAAAAACGATAAAAAATCGACTTTTTTCAAATATTTTATTTAATTTGCGTATAACTTTTGGCTTAGTAGAGCTTTTAATATCATATGTTAAAAATTTTGTTCTTAACTCATACCAAGTCTCTATTTTCAGGTGTGACATCAAGACCTTCCAGATAATTTTTAAAATATGCAGTGTTTTCAGATGCAAGCAACTCTTAGAGTCGTTTAGTGCACTCTTTAAATCTGATTTTGTGTCGAGGTGATCTGTGCTGTTGCATAAATGTAGGAGACTTTTTTTAGCTCTTGGATAGAGAACTTAAAATGGCAAGAAATATTTTTTATCAGATCGGAAACACCAACTTGGCATCGGTTTGAGTTTCTCATTAACCCGATGTTTCCCACTTTGGGGCTCCGCCCCCTTAAGGATATATAATCTAAATTCCAGACTTAAGCTCGATAGCACCTCCTTAAATGCTGTATGAAAGTTCATAACAATCGGACGGCTCGTTTAGAAACTGCAGAATTATTTCCATTTTTTTTTTCAAAATCCCCCACTGTGCTACGTAATGAAAAGCATTTGTATAACGCGACTCGACTTTGTCGTGCAGCTTACGTTAGTTCGCCAATATGTTAAGTATGTACTAAATAGTACTGTTGCCAATATATTAAACAATAGTATTAGTTTATATTTTTTCATACAAAATTGTGTTTTCAGCTCAAAAACGGCAACACAACTGACATTCACATAAATAAAATAAACAATTAGAGTAAACAAATTTTGCACGAATTTTTTTTAATTTTTAAAATTTACTAGTGAATCTTTGGTGCCAATGTCTCCATGTGGTCCCGAAAGAGGTACTAAGTCAGTAGTGCTATAGTCTAGTGGTGGATTTTCAATGACAAGCTAATGTTAAATGTTAATAGATGATACCATTGTCTGGGGTACACCTGGTCAGTAGTGCTACTGATAACGTCACTAGTAAATCACCACAATTTCACTATTCGCACTTTCTGCAGGGAAACAATGAAAATAAAAGTTTTGCTTTATTTTCCAAGTTTAAAATAAGTCCTCGTCCAGACTTGCAATTTTTGTTGCTGCAATTTCTTAAAATTCTGCTCTCAAATTGCATAAGTGTCCACATTACGAAATTATAATATTGCAATTATGTATTAAAAAAACACCACAAATTTCCTTGAAAAATTAACAATTATATTTACTTTTTGTTATATATTTTTATTTTTCATACAACTGAAGAAATAAAATTATAAAAAACGTCAAATACAAACTAACAACTTGCAAAAATTGCAAGTATGGACAGGGACTAAGCAACAATAAAAAAATATTTAAAATCAATGAATATTTTCTGCTGCTGCTTGTTTGAGTTTAAAAAATGCACAAACAGTTGTTTCCTTACGGAATGTGCGTTCAGTTTGGCACTTTACTTAAGCAAATGACATTTGACGAAACTTGACGAAAAGTTTGCTAACTACATTATAGTTTGCCACATGCGTTTTATATGTATGTAACCGCACAGTTTCTTAAGGCTCCAATACCCGACTGTAGAAATCGCAGATGTAAGGTAAATGTAAATGTAATGTAAATGTAAACGTTTGAGCGCTTATAGAATGCTTAAAAACGTGTCGTGTTTTCGACACAAACAAAAAAACTTCTTTGTGCACACATACATACACGGTAATTGCTTTGTGCCCAGCAAACACGCATTTTTTATTTTAAATTGCGAGTTATTTGAAGTCAAACGCGAAAGTTCATATACATATGTATAATATTTAAATTCATGGAAATCATTTTGATTGAAATGTATGTATACGGACATATATACGAGTATGTATGTATGCATTAGAACTTATAAGTAAATAATATAAAAAATAGTAATGTTTTAATTAATCCAAGATTTCTTTTAATAGTTTCGCTGAAACTACCTAATTTAATTTACTTTCTTTTAATAGCAAGTTTTAGCCTGTTGGAAAAAACTAATTGAGTTTTTGAAATAACTCACCTGTTAGAACGAAAAAAGGTTTTGAAAATTATTATTATTTTATTTAAATGAACTCAATTATAATAATTGTAATAGCAGCTGCAACGCTCAACAGTAATATTTGTCATTGTACATTACCAGAGCAGATTTTGGATAACTTCATCGGAAAGACGAAGTATTAAGCTATTCAATTTCCAGGAATGTGTATGCTTGCAGTAGCACCTCAATCAAATCTTCACTTTCTTGTTTTATCCTTTTCTTATTTATGTTCGCGCCTACTCATAATAATTTAGTTATATTCACAAACAATATACATATGTATATTTTTTAAGAAAAAGACATACATATGTATGTATATATACAGGACTTTTTGTTTGCTGGGTGTTTATCAGTATAAAAAAATCAAATAAAGTGGAAAACAGCTGTTCGAAACATTGATGAGAGTTTAACATCTTCACATTATTTTTGATTGTGTGGAAAAAGTACCAAAATTATTTAAATTGTATCAAATCATTATTTTATATTTACAAATATTTTAATGACTTTGACATTTAGTGAAATTACAATTTCAGCTTCATACTCGTATATACATACATACTTACAGCCTTATTTATAAAACTTAAAAAGTCTTTATAAAGATTTTTTAAAACAAATTTTCATACAAAATTTTTCTTAAAAAGCCTTTATAAAGCCTTTTTAAGTTTTATAAATAAGGCTGTTACATTACAACGTATTATAATTATATAAAATATTTATATTTTTATTATCATTATAATTATTATGATTATACGTACCTATTTTTATTTTTATTGGTATTATTTTTAAATAAAAATAGTGTTTTGTACGCTTGAATGTTTGTACGCACATTGTATGTATGTATATTTTACATATTCATACATACATACATATGTACATATATATATATATGTGTATGTATATTAAAAAAACATACGACTGGTAGTCTCTGGTTAGACTTTATAAAAAAAAACTTTGCTAGAAAACTAAATTTATTATGTATGCCATGTACGTATAAAAATTAACCACTCAAAAGCTTAAACTATTAAAAGAAACAAAAGTACCAAATCAGGGCTATTGTGCCACTACTATGCGACTGTGTTTACCATGATACAATTATAACAGGTACATGCACAAGCCCAGCCAGTTAATGTTTACTCATGTTTTAGACTCGGCAGTTTTTCTTGAAGCAAGTCTGAGTTTATGGGAGAGAGAGGAAAGAAGAAAGAAGAGGGGTACTGACTTGCTTGTACAGAAAAGTTACTTCAATTCTCTTTTGTTATTTCATTTGCTGCATTAAAACAATAGGAAAATTGAACAAGAAACCATCTGTGTGTAAACAATCACGCAGTTTTAAAAGAGAATTGAAGATAATTGCTTCAAGAAAAACTGCCAAGTCTAAAACTTGACTTACAATGCAAATAGTTGTCAAACTTTGTGTACAAGCTGCAAAAATGTTAGTGTGTTTTTGTGAATAAAATGATTACAGTGTTGCCAATGAATTTACACATGGCTGTGTCTCCAATTACACATTGAAAAAAATTACACTACACATCATTTGTGTAGGTTAAAATTAAAACAAAAATAAATAAAAATAAAACCCAAAGTAGAATTACACACATATTATACAAGAATTTAATTACATGGGCTACACATGTGAGTAGAAATTACACACTGTCTAACTACACACAGATTGGCAACACTGAAAAACTATAATCATGCAGGAATGCCGCGTCTGCAATTGTACTTTAGTTACCCTGTAATTGTTATTTTTATAAACAAGACATTTGTTTCTGACAATTTTCCATTTGCTTATACCAACAAAATGCATGTTTTTTTGGTGTTGTATTTTTGTTGTAGTCGTGCATGTACCTAGTATAATTGTATCATGGTGTTTACTGAATTTTTTATGACGTTTAGATAATTTTTCTTCAAGTGTTAATAAAATTACTTACATCTAGAATACGGACGATTGTGTCGTGCGTTTGGGTTATGTCAGTTCGAATGAATTGTCAACAAAGCAAACACAATGTCAAAATCAAGCACTTGCTGTTTTCCTTTCGACTAACAACATTTATTTGCAATCAATCAAATAAAATGTATGAAATTATTACGTTATTTACTTGAATTTATTTTTATTTGTTAGTTTGCTTTGTCAGGAACGGTAAGAGCAGAATCAAGTTTTTCTTTTTAATTATTTAGAGCTAATTAACCTTTTAATCTACATAATTGGTTTTTTAATTTTTATTAAAATTTTAAAAGTTATAAAGCGTTATTTACAAAAATTATGGAAATATAACGAAAAATTGTAAGGTATGCTACCTAAAAGAACCCATTTATTAAAAACCCATAATTTTTGCACACAAAAATAAAGCTTGGGCATTTTTCTTTGGAATTGTGTCCTCAAAAGTGAAGAAAATAGTAATTATGGTTAAGGTTATTAAGAAAATACAAAAACCGGCAAACTCGATTTTTTGCAAAAATTCGACTTGTGCGACCTCTAAACCTCTTCCGAAAGATCTGAAAAAATCTCAAAAATACTTGATTTTATAAGGTTTCAAATTATGCTTGTGTCCCAAAAATGTTTTTGAGATAGCCTAGTGTACAAGTATAATTACGAGTATTTTCTTAGGTATTTTTCAAAAATAGGCGTAGCTGTATTATTACATACATGAATATTACAACGTATATTCAATTAATACAAATACCAGCAATAATGAAAAAAATAAGTATTAATTTTCCTATAAAAATAAATTTGTACTAAGTTTTTTCTAATTACCTGCATCTGCTTACAACATACAAAGAGTTTTCCCAGAAGACGGAGGTCTTCACAAAGGAATGCTATTAAATTCGCATTTATCAATATTTCCGGCTGAAAATTCTTACTTAGGTGGAATATTATGCAATAAAGACACAAAAACTAAATCCACATAGAATTTTCTTTTGATTTCCCGGCAATTCCCAAAAAGATTTCATAAAATCCAAAAATTGGATTTTTTGGTATTTGCTGTATTTTTGTTATCTTTCGCCGGGCGCAGATATTTTGGGAAATATTTAAAAACATATCATGTCGTAAGGTCAAATGAGAAATTTAACTGTTCCAGCCTTGGAATTTCAGAAAAAATGCCTTACATTTGATATTTATAACAAAAATAGGCCAATTTCGAAACGATCTGGCACCTTTAATAACGAAAATTTTGAAAAAAAAATTTTGTAATGTTTCTTATAGTATAATATTTTGAATAACAAAAAATATGGGGTTGATATCCAAGCAAAATGTTTAAATAATAGCGAAATAATTAAACAACTTTTTTCTGCAAAAAAAAAACGATAAAAAATCGACTTTTTTCAAATATTTTATTTAATTTGCGTATAACTTTTGGCTTAGTAGAGCTTTTAATATCATATGTTAAAAATTTTGTTCTTAACTCATACCAAGTCTCTATTTTCAGGTGTGACATCAAGACCTTCCAGATAATTTTTAAAATATGCAGTGTTTTCAGATGCAAGCAACTCTTAGTCGTTTAGTGCACTCTTTAAATCTGATTTTGTGTCGAGGTGATCTGTGCTGTTGCATAAATGTAGGAGACTTTTTTTAGCTCTTGGATAGAGAACTTAAAATGGCAAGAAATATTTTTTATCAGATCGGAAACACCAACTTGGCATCGGTTTGAGTTTCTCATTAACCCGAGGTTTCCCACTTTGGGGCTCCGCCCCCTTAAGGATATATAATCTAAATTCCAGACTTAAGCTCGATAGCACCTCCTTAAATACTGTATGAAAGTTCATAACAATCGGACGGCTCGTTTAGAAACTGCAGAATTATTTCCATTTTTTTTTCAAAATCCCCCACTGTGCTACGTAATGAAAAGCATTTGTATAACGCGACTCGACTTTGTCGTGCAGCTTACGTTAGTTCGCCAATATGTTAAGTATGTACTAAATAGTACTGTTGCCAATATATTAAACAATAGTATTAGTTTATATTTTTTCATACAAAATTGTGTTTTCAGCTCAAAAACGGCAACACAACTGACATTCACATAAATAAAATAAACAATTAGAGTAAACAAATTTTGCACGAATTTTTTTTAATTTTGTTTATAAAAATATTTGTATAAACTTAAGTACGATAAACACATAGTTCAACGGAACCGCCAGCCGTTTTCGAAGGCCACTAAACCTTCATCATCAGCGTTTTGTGTTTGGTCCACTGTGTGTGGTGTCAGTTGATATAGATTTCTGCTTTATATACTTAGCATTTTATTGCAAATGGAATATGTGAATTGTTTTGATTCACCGTATTTCAATTTGCTGAAAGCTTTTTTGTATTGTAAGCTAATTTTACCATCACTATATTTACAACAGTCTTACCATTGTCGTTTTGTTCTTTTTACTAATTATACACATGTTACTTAATTTGCTTATTTTTTGTTCTACTTAAGACAAACTTTTTTGGTTTGTTACTATTAAGTATATTTTTATTTAATTTTTGCCACAGGCCCATGGCTATTAGTTTTTAGTTAATTTTAATTATTATTCGAACTCCATTTGTTTCTATATTTGTGATTTGATTCGTATCGCTTTTTAAGCCAAATTACATGCGATAATTATTAATGAACAAATAACACCAAAGTCTGTTGTAAATATTCTGACTAACAACACATAGTTGAACGGAACAGCCAGCCGTTATAATAATCATAATAATTATCACATGTAATTTGGCTTAAAAAGCGATACGAACTTTAGCCCGCTCAAATCACAAATATAGAAACAAATGGAGTTCGAATAATAATTAAAATTAACTAAAAATTAATAGCCATGGGCCTGTGGCAAAAATTAAATAAAAATATACTTAATAGTAACAAACCAAAAAAGTTTGTCTTAATTAAGTAACATGTGTATAATTAGTAAAAAGAACAAAACGACAATGGTAAGACTGTTGTAAGTATAGTGATGGTAAAATTGAGCTTACAATACAAAAAAGCTTTCAGCAAATTGAAATACGATGAATCAAAACAATTCACATATTCCATTTGCAATAAAATGCTAAGTATATAAAGCAGAAATCTACATCAACTGACACCACACACAGTGGACTAAACACAAAAGAACGCTGATGATGAAGGTTTAGTGGCCTTCGAAAACGGCTGGTTGTTCCGTTCAACTATGTGTTGTTAGTCAGAATATTTACAACAGACTTTGGTGTTATTTGTTCATTAATAATTATCACATGTAATTTGGCTTAAAAAGCGATACGAACTTTAACCCGTTCAAATCACAAATATAGAAACAAATGGAGTTCGAATAATAATTAAAATTAACTAAAAAGTACGATAAAGTTGTTTAATATTTTTTAATATTTTTTAATAACTGTCAGTTTAAAGAAGACATGTAAAAATTCTCGTCTGTCTATTTCCATTGAAAACAAAAACCAAGCACTCAAATTTGTTTTTGTTTTCAATATAAGTAGACAGACCAGAATTGTTACGCCTTCTATGAACTGGCAGTAGGGTTTGCACAGCGATTGTATATTTAATCGTAATCGCGATTAATCGCACCTTTTAGTCGTAATCGTGATCGAACCCATTAATCGCTCGATTCAGATTAAAATTTTTTCCCTTTTTTAAGCAAAGAATTTATGTCAAATTTGCATAAAGGGCAAATTCAACCCATGAAAAATTAAAATTAAAATTTATTTAAACACAAAATTTATACATTTGGAATAAACATATCTATATGCATGTATTTCATTGGCGTTTTAACAAATCATCAGTAGACTTCAACCATACTTTCAAAAAGCATTTGAGAATTTACATAAGCTTTTTGGAAATTCCAATAGAATAAAAAAGAAGGCTCAGAAACTTATACAAAACACAAGAAACGATTTATAATCTATTTGTATCTGTTTTATTTTCTTAGACCTTAATACAATAAAAGTATTATAACGCAAAATTATAAATAAAATCAAAATTAAACACTTATTAAACTTATTATTTTATTTTATTATATTCTAATATTTAAGAAATTTATTATTCGACACATTGTCAGTTTATTTTAATTTGAAATTTATATTCTGGCGGCTCAGCGTTGTCTACATTCATTTCATTGCTACTGTAACAAATCATTATTGGACTTCAACCTTGTTCAAAATTTATATAATTCTAATTTTATTTCAAAAACGTTGTAATATTTCAAAAATTTCATTACGGTTGATACAAATATTTTTCATTCGTTGAGCAGGTACATATGTGCAGTTTGATTTATCTTGGAACCTTGCATTATTACAAAAACATAAAAATATTAAAAAAAGGGTATAGTTATTATCAAGTGTCCGCACCTGATGAATTTATATCATGGTGAATAAACAACTTCGTATAAAGAAAAAATGGTATACAATATACTGGTTTTTATATGAACTTGTTCATTCATTATGATATAAATTCATCAGGTATGGATATAAAATTGAATAAAAAATAAATTAACAAAGTAGAAACATAATTCATAGAAAATGTTAAGATTGATTTCCCACAATTCGTACTGTTTTTGATACTCATAAGTTCTCGTTTACGAACTTCATTTTTTTTCCTACAGAAAAAACAACAAAACTATAAGCAAGCTTTTGTTAGTTATATTTTTCCTTTAAGCTATCACGCCTACCGTATTTAACCTATATAATTAATAGGCGAACATGTTTTTTGTGATCCCTTTTAGATTTATATGGTTTTAAAGGATTTTTCATACAGATGTGCAGAATCTTTATTTTATTGAAATCGATTCAGTATTTTGGGAGCTATAAGCGTTTAAGGTTGCTACTACTACATGCACACATATATATTATACACGCATTTATTAGCTTACAAGTAAAAAAAGAAACAAAACATCAGTGTGTGTATGTGCGTGGGTATGTAGTATTTCTGTTGATCTAACAATTTTTTCTCTCTTATTTGTTGTTGTATGAAAGCCATAATACTTAAAGAAAGGCATTTTGTTTACGTTTTTCTAATTTCATGTATTATTTAATTATGCTTGCATATGTATGTAAGTTTGTGTGTGGCTGTGTTTTAATGAATCTTAAATTATTTATATTTTGATTCTAGAATACGGACGAGTGTGTCGTCCATTTGGTATATCTAGTGTCAATAAAAATGCATTTTTTTATAACATGTTTGACGATTACTTTATTTTATTTTTTGTGGTTCCTGACACTGTACTTAGTCATTGTAAAAAAATATTCTTATAAAATAATTTTAATAAAATTTGAGAAATTGGATTAAAATAAATAAATAAAATATTTTAACGTAATGCGTAAACAAAGTAATATTGTTAAAAAGCAACCTTATGCCCACAAACGTTCACAGGATTTATATACATATATGTACAGGTAATAGCTACAAAGTTTTTTGTATAAGTTGACTTGTCATATACATTTGTACATACAGAAATATTTTTAGGTTTCACAGAATAAAATATCGACGACAGTATTGAAGCGCTTTTTATGGACAACTGCTTTTGAGCAGAAGTTGCAAGCCATTGAGCTGCATCCAAAAATTACCGGCTCTGCGAACTGTCCCATGAAAAATGTACTTCTGACGTACTAAACAAATGGACATACTACAAAAGGCCATTTCGTTTCAAGCTGGTACGTGTTTAATTAATTTGTAACAATTCTTTCTCAAGGCTGGGGTATAACTCACCGGTGTCCAGGTTTCGTTACAAAAAAATTTATTTTTTTTGGGCTGTCAGTAGATGAAGGTGAAACACTTTGTTTGGGGATTGTATTTTCAGTATTTTTATTTATAATAATTCAATTTATTATATCATGTACTTATCTAAGTAACTAAAATTATTAATATCATTCTTAACAGCGGATGACTAATTTTTATAAAACTTAGACTTAGCCTAGTCGGCTTTCAACGGCTTACTAATTTTTATAAAACTTGGACTTCGCCTGTATGGCTCTCATCGGCTAACTAATTTATAAAACTTGGACTTAGCCTGAATGGCTCTCAGCGGCTGACTAACTTTTATACGACTTGGACTTAGGCTGAATGGCTCTCAGTGGCTAATACATTTTTAAAAAACTTGAACTTAGCCTAAATGGCTCCCAGCGTTTGACTAATTTGTAGAAAATCGGACTTAGCCTGAATGGTTATCAGCGGCTGATCACCAATACCAGAACAGACTAACTAACTAAAGTAGTATCAGCGGCTAACCACCAATAATACTACCTTTCCTGAATTCAGACTTAACCCTGTATTGTTATCAACGGCTAGCTAAAGTTTATAAAATTTGAACTTAGCCTGAATGGTTATCAGCGGCTGACCACCAATACCAGAACAGACTAACTAACTAAAGTACTATCAGCGGCTAACTAATTTTTATAAAATCGGACTTAGCCTGAATGGTTATCAGCGGCTGACCACCAATACCAGAACAGACTAACTAACTAAAGTACTATCAGCGGCTAACCACCAATAATACTACCTTTCCTGAATTCAGACTTAACCCTGTATTGTTATCAACGGCTAGCTAAAGTTTATAAAATTTGAACTTAGCCTGAATGGTTATCAGCGGCTGACCACCAATACCAGAACAGACTAACTAACTAAAGTACTATCAGCGGCTAACTAATTTTTATAAAATCGGACTTAGCCTGAATGGTTATCAGCGGCTCACCACCAATACCAGAACAGACTAACTAACTAAAGTACTATCAGCGGCTAACCACCAATAATACTACCTTTCCTGAATTCAGACTTAACCCGGTATTGTTATCAACGGCTAGATAAAGTTTATAAAATTTGAACTTAGCCTGAATGGTTATCATCGGCTGACCACCAATACCAGAACAGATTAACTAACTAAAGTACTATCAGCGGCTAACCACCAATAATACTACCTTTCCTGAATTCAGACTTAACCCTGTATTGTTATCAACGGCTAGCTAAAGTTTATAAAATTTGAACTTAGCCTGAATGGTTATCAGCGGCTGACCACCAATACCAGAACAGACTAACTAACTAAAGTACTATCAGCGGCTAACCACCAATACTACTGCCTTTCCTAAATTCAGACTTAACCTTGTATTGTTATCAGCGGCTAACCACCAATACCAATACCTAATTATTATCAGCGGCTAACCACCAATAATAATGCTACTAAAATTGCCTACAAAGATAAATTCAATTCAGCGGCTAACCACCAAGTTCATTTATCTGACCTACTCAAGCCCTCGACACTAACTAACTCCTTCGCATCTACAGCAGCTCCTTTTATACCAATTTCATATGGCTGCTCTCATAGTTGTACCACATGCGGCGTTCATAGTCACCATGGTTGTATACAATTTTATGTATGCTATCATTTCATGGCCCTCGGTACTATTTGGTGTCATCATGCAAGCCGTTAAGTTTAAATATTCGAATATCATAATGTAATAACCTCTTAAAGCTAATATTACAATTGCTTTTACTTTTGTTTAATAATTTATCTATAAAGGAACTAGTTCAAAATAATAAACCATCGTATATAATCAAAAGAGTATAATTCAGTGTAAAAATAACAAAACAATAATTCAATTATTCGTAAAAATAATACAAATTCAAATAGATGAACATTTTTGTATATGAAATGACAATAAAAAATAATAAAAGATATTCATGTATGATGGTGTGATAAAAACAAGGTACTTCGTGCCGACTGTTATCATCACACTCTCCCTCTTCCTCAGTGAATGGGCTTTTTGTTTTCACATCTGCGTGACGTTCACCTTACCACTTTTGGCAACTACCACGCGATACGTTACTGACCCTACTCGTGTTAAAAATTTCTTTCGTTGTTTGGTGGATCGATTCTCTTGCTCTTCTTGTATTCTTTCTCGCAACTCGGGTGGCCAGTTGGCGGGTTCCACTGTCGTAGGTCCCGTGGTATTGTTGTACTGTGGGATGATATTGGTTGGTGTCACTTTCTCTCTCAGTGGTGACTTCGTGCTTGATGAAATCTCTGATAATCGTATCCAGTGGAACTGGGTAGGCGTTGTTTCATTGCATTTGACGCTTTTCCCTGGTGTGGGTGGGTTACCTGGTTTATTGTTTAATGGGATGAACCATGGTGTCCATCCGTCGTCCTCCGGTCCTCGTTTGTTGTTGGCAGCTGAGGTGGATGTTACTGCCAGGGTTTTCCCTGGAGTTGGAGGTAGCAGCTGATCTGCTTTTACCGGTGTCACCATGAGTTTAGGGCTGGATGTTGCGCATGCGTCTATTTTTAAGGGGTGGCACTCAGTTGTGTTAGCGTTGTCTTCAGTTGCTCCGGTGTTGTTGCGAGATGTATTAACCATCAATGGTGTAGTATCTTCGGCGGTCAGGGGTGTAAACTGTTCATCTTCTTTGGCTGGAACTATAACTTTGGAACTAGGTAAATCATCTACCAGGTTCTTGATTTCAACCGCAGAGGCCTCCTTCCGATCGGCGGCACAATCCGTGAGGTAAACTGTGTGCCATTGTCAGTGATCAGTATCTTAGGGACACCGTAACGTGTAAGAATACGTTCTCTTAATGCCTTTATCACACCTTCTGCTGTGGCTTTACGCATTGGTACCAGTTCCACCCATTTCGAAAACTTGTCAAAAATTACTAAGAGCATTGTATTACCATGCTTGGACCGTGGCTATAGTTCAACGAAATCCGCACAAATTGTAGCCCATGGTTCTTCGGGGATGTTGGTTAACATTTCCCCAGCTGGTTTCTGTTGGCTCACCTTATATTTTTGGCATGACTGGCATCGCCGTACATAGCGACTAATATCTCGGAACATTCCAGGCCAATAGTAGCGATTTCCGGATACCAAGGTGCCCAGCTGTTACATTGTCATGATTTTCTTGCATAACGCGTTCACGATCATGTGCGGCAACACATAGCTTCCATGGGATATCATCTGCATCTGTACAATTCCGAGGGAAATGTCTATATAATTGGCCCTCCACAATCGTATAGTCAGCATATTTCTTTGGATCTTCTTTTATTTTCTGTTGCATTTTCTGCAACCATTTGCACTCATTCGACTGCGGTGACCCGCAACTTACAAGGTTCGCGACCTCTACCGATTGACGCGACAAAACCTCCGCCACTATGTTTTGTTTGCCTTTACGATACCGAATTGAACTGCTGTAGTTCTAGTGCCCAACTAGCAAGTCTGCCCGTGGGACTATCTAATGACACAGAATGCACAGAAGTGAAGAAAGTGACAGGTAAAAAAAGCTCCAATCAGGTTTTTGTTAAAATTCATGGAAGAAAGAGAAAAGTATAGTGTATTTGATGCTGTAGTGTATTACTACTTACCAATTAACACAGCTAATAAAAATGTATTGCACTAGAACGACGTAGCAAAAGAAAACCGACGACAAAATTTGAGGGAAAACGAGACAAACTGAAAAATACCCGTATCTTCCGTCTCGTGACACTTCTGTATGTTTAATGCTAATGAATTCAGCCATTTAAGCGCTAAATGATCCATTACGACCGTGAAATGATAGCCTTCTAGATATGGCCTCATCTTACGAATGCCCCAAACAATGGTAAGGCACGCCTTCTCCGTGGTGGTGTAATTTTTCTCAGCTTTGTTGAGATGACGACTCGCGTAAGCTATAACTCGCTCTTCTCCTTCTACTTCCTTAGTGAGTACTGCTCCCACTCCGAACTCACTTGCGTCGGTTTGCAATACGAATTCCTTAGATAAATCCGGGCTTGGGTCAGTTTATTTTTCAAGTGGTGAACGCCTGTTCTTGTTCTGGGCCTCATTTAAAATGATTGCCTTTTTTAAGTAGCTGTGTTAACGGCTGTGATATCGCTGCGAAGTCAGGCACAAAGTCTGTACCAGGAAGCGACCCCTAAAAAACGTCTTACGTCACGAATATTTCAGGGTTGTGGTAATTTCGAAATTGCGTCTGTTTTATCCGGATCAGTGTTGATTCCTTTTTCATTCACGACATGTCCCATGAACTTTGTTTCTCGCTGAAAGAATGAGCATTTTTCTGGATTGATTTTCAACTTAGCTGCACGCAATCTTCTGAACACTTCTCTTAAGTTACGCATGTGATCTTCTACGTCTCTACCTATTACGATGATGTCGTCTAAATAGGCAAAGGCGTTAGGCTCCATCTCTGGCCCAATCAGTCTATCCAATGCTCTTTGAAAGGTCGCCGGAGCAGAATGTAGTCCGAACAGCATCACCTTCTATTGGAATAATCCCCTGCCTGCTATCAATACGAGGGAGGGGGTAAGCATCAGACACAGACCTGGCGTTTAGCTGGCGAAAATCCATACAGGTTCTCCAGGTTCCATTTTTCTTTTTAACCAGCGTGATAGGAAAGCAGTATGGACAATGTGATGTTTCGATGCACCCATCCGCAATCAATTTACTAATCTGTGCGTCTATTATTGACTGCATAGCGGGATTACGAGACGCATAATGAATCTTCACGGGTCGATCATTCGTCAATTCGATTTTGTGTGACGTGATTGTCGAAAGCCCTCGCAAATTCTTGAATTTTTTGAGCTCTTCTTGTATGAATTTATTAATGCTTCGTTGCTCTTTCGCTGCAATTTGAATCGTGCTACTAAATTCAGTACTTGTAGTACTCACCATATTTGGACTGCTCTTTCCGCTGCCCTGATCCTCCTGTACCTCTTGTGTTGGTAACTGATTTACCGTTGTAGCTACCTGTGTTAAGCTCCTGGTGGGGTTTTTGTCACAATTTAATTTTAGGCCAGCAATTTGTATTTTGGTGTTAAACTCGCGTAAAAATTCTAGCCCCACGATAACTTCTTCACTGGCTTCAGGCATTACCAGGAATCGGCAATGTTTTTTAGTACCGCCTAATAATGTTGGAACTTCGATAGCTTGTGATATGGTTTTAGTCGACCCATCAACCAGGACTACATCGATTTCTTCGTATACGTACCGGGGTTGTTTTAAATTTTTTATGAAGTTTTCTTTTATAAAATTACGACTCGCACCTGTGTCTATGATGGCTTTGACCGGTGTACCACCAATCAAAATGGACGCGACTAATCTGGATTCTTTACTTTGTAGGCTGGTTAATGAGGAGTGAGGACTTATTTTCTCTGGGAGATCCGAACATCCTCAGTTTTGTCGACCTCCCATGGCGTTTCCCGCCAGGGCATTAGGGCATCGGGAAGCATAGTGACCTGTTTGTCCGCATCGATAGCACTGATTTTGTGATGTGTTAGAATTATTAGTCACTGGTCTATGTGATGCCGGGATACATTCCAGGTCTTCTGCTAATCGCACCAGTTCCTTTAAATTTGTAAAATCGCTTCGACGGACATACCATTGATATTCGGCTTGCGAATTTCGAAAAATACGTTGTAACTTCTGGTCTTCTGTGAGGTTGCAATGCCGCATGAGGTTCTGGATTTCTAAAACGTAGTCCTTAAAACGCTCTTTTGGACGTTGCGTTCTGGATTTTATGTCGTCCTCCAATTTCTCAAAGAACCTAGCAGGTAAAAAAAATTCCAGAAAATCGGCCTTGAATTCATTCCACGCCTGCCAATGTGAGTTGTTGTTTCGGTACCATATCAGGGCCTGTTTACGTAAAAATTCTGGTATTACTTTTGTTAAATGGTTTCGGGGCACCCCATACAGGTCTGCCAATTCTTCCAATCGTTCCATGAAAGCGAGAGGTTCCTTACCACCTTTAAAAAAATTCCTCATTTTCGGACCTGGTCGATTATGGTGATTCTATGCGGTATTGTCGTATTATCTGGTGTCGTTGGAAGTTGATGCATTGAATGATCAACTTGTTAGCTATTCGTTTTGCGAGGTGACTTTGGTATTGCTCCTTTTCCGGTAGGCAGAGTGATTTCGCCAAGCCCCTCATATTTCCAGTAATTGTGTTGACGTGGCTTCATCATGCTCAGCACTAATGAAAGTTGACATTCGTTTTCGTAATTCTTCTACGGTGCCGCTGGTATCGAGATGGAATTCCTCCAAGTATTTGGCCAATTCGTCTCGTTTCAACATATATATCCAACCGGTCTTCAACATGTTTTTTTTTTTTTGCTTTTCTTAAGATATTATATTTTTTTCTTTTCTCTCTTTCTTCTGGTTTTTATTTTATTTTTTATTATGCCTGTATGCGCTTATGCGGTTCCCCCGAAGTAATTTTCCTTTCTCTCTATGACAGTCCCTGCTCGGGCGCCAATGTAACGATTCTTTCTCAAGGCTGGGGTATAACTCACTGGTGTCCAGGTTTCGTTACAAAAAAATTTATTTTTTTTGGACTGTCAGGATATGAAAGTGAAACACTTTGTTTGGGGCTTGTATTTTCAGTATTTTTATTTATAATAATTCAATTTATTGTATCATGTACTTATCTAAGTTACTAAAATTATTAATATCATTCTTAAAAGCGGATAACAAATTTTTATAAAACTTTTAGTTAGCCCAGTCGGCTTTCGGCGGCATACTAATTTTTATAAAACTTGGACTTACCCTGAATGGCTCTCAACGACTAATTAATTTATAAAACTTGGACTTAGCCTGAATGGCTCTCAGCGGTTGACTAATTTGTATAAAACTTGGACTTAGCCCGAATGGTTATCAGCGGCTGACCACCAATACCCAGAACAGACTAACTAACTAAAGTACTCTCAGCGGCTAACTAATTTTTATAAAATCTGACTTAGCCTGAATGGTTATCAGCGGCTGACAACCAATACCAGAACAGATTAACTAACTAAAGTACTATCAGCGGCTAACCACCAATAATACTACCTTTCCTGAATTCAGACTTAACCCGGTATTGTTATCAACGGCTAGCTAAAGTTTATAAAATTTGGACTTAACCTGAATGGTTATCAGCGGCTGACCACCAATACCAGAACAGACTAACTAAACTAAAGTACTATCAGCGGCTAACCACCAATACTACTGCCTTTCCTAAATTCAGACTTAACCTTGTATTGTTATCAGCGGCTAACCACCAATACCTAATTATTATCAGCTGCTAACCACCAGTAATAATGCTACTAAAATTGCCTACAAAGATAAATTCAATTCAGCGGCTACTCAAGCCCTCGACACTAACTAACTCCTTCGCATCTACAGCAGCTCCTTTTATACCAATTTCATATGGCTGCTCTCATAGTTGTACCACATGCGGCGTTCATAGTCACCATGGTTGTATACAATTGTATGTATGCTATCATTTCATGGCCCTCGGTACTATTTGGTGTCATCATACAAGCCGTTAAGTTTAAATATTCGAATATCATAATGTAATAACCTCTTAAAGCTCATATTACAATTGCTTTTACTTTTGTTTAATAATTTATCTATAAAGGAACTAGTTCAAAATAATAAACCATCGTATATAATCAAAAGAGTATAATTCAGTGTAAAAATAACAAAACAATAATTCAATTATTCGTAAAAATAATACAAATTCAAATAGCTGAACATTTTTGTATATGAAATGACAATAAAAAATAATAAAAGATATTAATGTATGATGGTGTGATAAAAACAAGGTACTTCGTGCCGACTTTTATCATCACATTCTCCCTCTTCCTCAGTGAGTGGGCTTTTTGTTTTCACATCTGCGTGACGTTCACCTTACCACTTTTGGCAACTACCACGCGATACGTTACTGACCCTACTCGTGTTAAAAATTTCTTTCGTTGTTTGGTGGATCGATTCTCTTGCTCTTCTTGTATTATTTCTCGCAACTCGGGTGGCCAGTTGGCGGATTCCACTGTCGTATGTCCCGTGGTATTGTTGTACTGTGGGATGATATTGGTTGGTGCCACTTTCTCTACTTCAGTCTCTACCGCGAGCCAGTTGTGGAGGACTAGTATCTGATGATAATGATAAGTCCAAGGATTTCCCAGGGGAGGAAGCATATATCGATAAGCACTGGGCGGCATGCAGTGGTGACTTCGTGCTTGATGAAATCTCTGATAATCGTATCCAGTGGAACTGGGTAGGCGTTGTGTCATTGCATTTGACGCTTTTCCCTGATGTGGGTGGGTTACCTGGTTTATTGTTTAATGGGGTGAACCATGGTGTCCATCCGTCGTCCTCTGGTCCTCGTTTGTTGTTGGCAGCTGAGGTGGATGTTACTGCCAGGGTTTTCCCTGGAGTTGGAGGTAGCAGCTGATCTGCTTTTACCGGTGTCACCATGAGTTTAGGGCTGGATGTTGCGCATGCGTCTATTTTTAAGGGGTGGCACTCAGTTGTGTTAGCGTTGTCTTCAGTTGCTCCGGTGTTGTTGCGAGATGTATTAACCATCAATGGTGTAGTATCTTCGGCGGTCAGGGGTGTAAACTGTTCATCTTCTTTGGCTGGAACTCTAACTTTGGAACTAGGTAAATCATCTACCAGGTTCTTGATTTCAACCGCAGAGGCCTCCTTCCGATCGGCGGCACAATCCGTGAGGTAAACTGTGTGCCATTGTCAGTGATCAGTATCTTAGGGATACCGTAACGTGTAAGAATACGTTCTCTTAATGCCTTTATCACACCTTCTGCTGTGGCTTTACGCATTGGTACCAGTTCCACCCATTTCGAAAACTTGTCAAAAATTACTAAGAGCATTGTATTACCATGCTTGGACAATGGCAATGGTTCAACGAAATCCGCACAAATTGTAGCCCGTGGTTCTTCGGGGATGTTGGTTAACATTTCCCCAGCTGGTTTCTGTTGGCTCACCTTATATTTTTGGCATGACTGGCATCGCCGTACATAGCGACTAATATCTCGGAACATTCCAGGCCAATAGTAGCGATTTCCGGATACCAAGGTGCCCGGCTGTTACATTGTCATGATTTTCTTGCATAACGCGTTCACGTTCATGTGCGGCAACACATAGCTTCCATGGGATATCATCTGCATCTGTACAATTCCGAGGGAGATGTCTATATAATTGGCCCTCCACAATCGTATAGTCAGCATATTTCTTTGGATCTTCTTTTATTTTCTGTTGCATTTTCTGCAACCATTTGCACTCATTCGACTGCGGTGACCCGCAACTTACAAGGTTCGCGACGTCTACCGGTTGACGCGACAAAGCCTCCGCCACTGTTTTGTTTGCCTTTACGATACCGAATTGAACTGCTGTAGTTCTAGTGTCCAACCAACAAGTCTGCCCGTGGGACTATCTAATGACACAGAATACACAGAAGTGAAGAAAGTGACAGGTAAAAAAAAGCTCCAATCAGGTTTTTGTTAAAATTCATGGAAGAAAGAGAAAAGTATAGTGTATTTGATACTGTAGTGTATTACTACTTACCAATTAACACAGCTAATAAAAATGTATTGCACTAGAAAGACGTAGCAAAAGAAAACCGACGACAAAATTTGAGGGAAAACGAGACAAACTGAAAAATACCCGTATCTTCCGTCTCGTGACACTTCTGTATGTTTTGTGCTAATGAATTCAGCCATTTAAGCGCTAAATGATCCATTACGACCGTGAAATGATAGCCTTCTAGATATGGCCTCATCTTACGAATGCCCCAAACAATGGTAAGGCACTCCTTCTCCGTGGTGGTGTAATTTTTCTCAGCTTTGTTGAGATGACGACTCGCGTAAGCTATAACTCGCTCTTCTCCTTCTACTTCCTTAGTGAGTACTGCTCCCACTCCGAACTCACTTGCGTCGGTTTGCAATACGAATTCCTTACAGAAATTCGGGCTTGGGTCAGTTTATTTTTCAAGTGGTGAACGCCTGTTCTTGTTCTGGGCCTCATTTAAAATGATTGCCTTTTTTAAGTAGCTGTGTTAACGGCTGTGATATCGCTGCGAAGTCAGGCACAAAGTCTGTACCAGGAAGCGACCCCTAAAAAACGTCTTACGTCACGAATATTTCAGGGTTGTGGTAATTTCGAAATTGCGTCTGTTTTATCCGGATCAGTGTTGATTCCTTTTTCATTCACGACATGTCCCATGTACTTTGTTTCTCGCTGAAAGAATGAGCATTTTTCTGGATTGATTTTCAACTTAGCTGCACGTAATCTTCTGAACACTTCTCTTAAGTTACGCATGTGATCTTCTACGTCTCTACCTATTACGATGATGTCGGCTAAATAGGCAAAGGCGTTAGGCTCCATCTCTGGCCTAATCAGTCTATCCAATGCTCTTTGAAAGGTCGCCGGAGCAGAATGTAGTCCGAACGGCATCACCTTCTATTGGAATAATCCCCTGCCTGCTATCAATACGAGGGAGGGGGTAAGCATCAGACACAGACCTGGCGTTTAGCTGGCGAAAATCCATACAGGTTCTCCAGGTTCCATTTTTCTTTTTAACCAGCGTGATAGGAAAGCAGCATGGACAATGTGATGTTTCGATGCACCCATCCGCAATCAATTTACTAATCTGTGCGTCTATTATTGACTGCATAGCGGGATTACGAGACGCATAATGAATCTTCACGGGTCGATCATCCGTCAATTCGATTTTGTGTGACGTGATTGTCGAAAGCCCTCGCAAATTCTTGAATTTTTTGAGCTCTTCTTGTATGAATTTATTAATGCTTCGTTGCTCTTTCGCTGTAATTTGAATCGTACTACTAAATTCAGTACTTGTAGTACTCACCATATTTGGACTGCTCTTTCCGCTGCCCTGATCCTCCTGTACCTCTTGTGTTGGTAACTGATTTACCGTTGTAGCTACCTGTGTTAAGCTCCTGGTGGGGTTTTTGTCACAATTTAATTTTAGGCCAGCAATTTGTATTTTGGTGTTAAGCTCGCGTAAAAATTCTAGCCCCACGATAACTTCTTCACTGGCTTCAGGCATGACCAGGAATCGGCAATGTTTTTTAGTACCGCCTAATAATGTTGGAACTTCGACAGCTTTTGATATGGTTTTAGTCGACCCATCGGCCAGGACTACATCCATTTCTTCGTATACGTACCGGGGTTGTTGTTTTAAATTTTTTATGAAGTTTTCTTTTATAAAATTACGACTCGCACCTGTGTCTATGATGGCTTTGACCGGTGTACCACCAATCAAAATGGACGCGACTAATCTGGATTCTTTACTTTGTAGGCTGGTTAATGAGGAGTGAGGACTTATTTTCTCTGGGAGATCCGAACATCCTCAGTTTTGTCGACCTCCCATGGCGTTTCCCGCCAGGGCATTAGGGCATCGGGAAGCATAGTGACCTGTTTGTCCGCATCGATAGCACTGATTTTGTGATGTGTTAGAATTATTAGTCACTGTTCTATGTGATACCGGGATACTTTCCAGGTCTTCTGCTAATCGCACCAGTTCCTTTAAATTTGTAAAATCGCTTCGTCGGACATACCATTGATATTCGGTTTGCGAATTTCGAAAAATACGTTGTAACTTCTGGTCTTCTGTGAGGTTGGAATGCCGCATGAGGTTCTGGATTTCTAAAACGTAGTCCTTAAAACGCTCTTTTGGACGTTGCGTTCTGGATTTTATGTCGTCCTCCAATTTCTCAAAGAACCTAGCAGGTAAAAAAAATTCCAGAAAATCGGCCTTGAATTCATTCTACGCCTGCCAATGTGAGTTGTTGTTTCGGTACCATATCAGGGCCTGTTTAAGTAAAAATTCTGGTATTACTTTTGTTAAATGGTTTCGGGGCACCCCATACAGGTCTGCCAATTCTTCCAATCGTTCCATGAAAGCGAGAGGTTCCTTACCACCTTTAAAAAAATTCCTCATTTTCGGACCTGGTCGATTATGGTGATTGTATGCGGTATTGTCGTATTATCTGGTGTCGTTGGAATTTGATGCATTGAATGATCAACTTGTTAGCTATTCGTTTTGCGAGGTGACTTTGGTATTGCTCCTTTTCCGGTAGGCAGAGTGATTTCGCCAAGCCCCTCATATTTCCAGTAATTGTGTTGACGTGGCTTCATCATGCTCAGCACTAATGAAAGTTGACATTCGTTTTCGTAATTCTTCTGTGGTGCCGCTGGTATCGAGACTGAATTCTTCCAAGTATTTGGCCAATTCGTCTCGTTTCAACATATATATCCAACCGGTCTTCAACATGTTTTTTTTTTGCTTTTCTTAAGATATTATATTTTTTTTTCTCTCTTTCTTCTGGTTTTTATTTTATTTTTTATTATGCCTGTATGCGCTTACGCGGTTCCCCCGAAGTAATTTTCCTTTCTCTCTATGACAGTCCCTGCTCGGGCGCCAATGTAACGATTCTTTCTCAAGGCTGGGGTATAACTCACTGGTGTCCAGGTTTCGTTACAAAAAAATTTATTTTTTTTGGACTGTCAGGATATGAAAGTGAAACACTTTGTTTGGGGCTTGTATTTTCAGTATTTTTATTTATAATAATTCAATTTATTGTATCATGTACTTATCTAAGTTACTAAAATTATTAATATCATTCTTAAAAGCGGATAACAAATTTTTATAAAACTTTTAGTTAGCCCAGTCGGCTTTCGGCGGCATACTAATTTTTATAAAACTTGGACTTACCCTGAATGGCTCTCAACGACTAATTAATTTATAAAACTTGGACTTAGCCTGAATGGCTCTCAGCGGTTGACTAATTTGTATAAAACTTGGACTTAGCCCGAATGGTTATCAGCGGCTGACCACCAATACCCAGAACAGACTAACTAACTAAAGTACTCTCAGCGGCTAACTAATTTTTATAAAATCTGACTTAGCCTGAATGGTTATCAGCGGCTGACAACCAATACCAGAACAGATTAACTAACTAAAGTACTATCAGCGGCTAACCACCAATAATACTACCTTTCCTGAATTCAGACTTAACCCGGTATTGTTATCAACGGCTAGCTAAAGTTTATAAAATTTGGACTTAACCTGAATGGTTATCAGCGGCTGACCACCAATACCAGAACAGACTAACTAAACTAAAGTACTATCAGCGGCTAACCACCAATACTACTGCCTTTCCTAAATTCAGACTTAACCTTGTATTGTTATCAGCGGCTAACCACCAATACCTAATTATTATCAGCTGCTAACCACCAATAATAATGCTACTAAAATTGCCTACAAAGATAAATTCAATTCAGCGGCTACTCAAGCCCTCGACACTAACTAACTCCTTCGCATCTACAGCAGCTCCTTTTATACCAATTTCATATGGCTGCTCTCATAGTTGTACCACATGCGGCGTTCATAGTCACCATGGTTGTATACAATTGTATGTATGCTATCATTTCATGGCCCTCGGTACTATTTGGTGTCATCATACAAGCCGTTAAGTTTAAATATTCGAATATCATAATGTAATAACCTCTTAAAGCTCATATTACAATTGCTTTTACTTTTGTTTAATAATTTATCTATAAAGGAACTAGTTCAAAATAATAAACCATCGTATATAATCAAAAGAGTATAATTCAGTGTAAAAATAACAAAACAATAATTCAATTATTCGTAAAAATAATACAAATTCAAATAGCTGAACATTTTTGTATATGAAATGACAATAAAAAATAATAAAAGATATTAATGTATGATGGTGTGATAAAAACAAGGTACTTCGTGCCGACTTTTATCATCACATTCTCCCTCTTCCTCAGTGAGTGGGCTTTTTGTTTTCACATCTGCGTGACGTTCACCTTACCACTTTTGGCAACTACCACGCGATACGTTACTGACCCTACTCGTGTTAAAAATTTCTTTCGTTGTTTGGTGGATCGATTCTCTTGCTCTTCTTGTATTATTTCTCGCAACTCGGGTGGCCAGTTGGCGGATTCCACTGTCGTATGTCCCGTGGTATTGTTGTACTGTGGGATGATATTGGTTGGTGCCACTTTCTCTACTTCAGAGTCTCTACCGCGAGCCAGTTGTGGAGGACTAGTATCTGATGATAATGATAAGTCCAAGGATTTCCCAGGGGAGGAAGCATATATCGATAAGCACGGGGCGGCATGCAGTGGTGACTTCGTGCTTGATGAAATCTCTGATAATCGTATCCAGTGGAACTGGGTAGGCGTTGTGTCATTGCATTTGACGCTTTTCCCTGGTGTGGGTGGGTTACCTGGTTTATTGTTTAATGGGGTGAACCATGGTGTCCATCCGTCGTCCTCTGGTCCTCGTTTGTTGTTGGCAGCTGAGGTGGATGTTACTGCCAGGGTTTTCCCTGGAGTTGGAGGTAGCAGCTGATCTGCTTTTACCGGTGTCACCATGAGTTTAGGGCTGGATGTTGCGCATGCGTCTATTTTTAAGGGGTGGCACTCAGTTGTGTTAGCGTTGTCTTCAGTTGCTCCGGTGTTGTTGCGAGATGTATTAACCATCAATGGTGTAGTATCTTCGGCGGTCAGGGGTGTAAACTGTTCATCTTCTTTGGCTGGAACTATAACTTTGGAACTAGGTAAATCATCTACCAGGTTCTTGATTTCAACCGCAGAGGCCTCCTTCCGATCGGCGGCACAATCCGTGAGGTAAACTGTGTGCCATTGTCAGTGATCAGTATCTTAGGGACACCGTAACGTGTAAGAATACGTTCTCTTAATGCCTTTATCACACCTTCTGCTGTGGCTTTACGCATTGGTACCAGTTCCACCCATTTCGAAAACTTGTCAAAAATTACTAAGAGCATTGTATTACCATGCTTGGACAATGGCAATGGTTCAACGAAATCCGCACAAATTGTAGCCCGTGGTTCTTCGGGGATGTTGGTTAACATTTCCCCAGCTGGTTTCTGTTGGCTCACCTTATATTTTTGGCATGACTGGCATCGCCGTACATAGCGACTAATATCTCGGAACATTCCAGGCCAATAGTAGCGATTTCCGGATACCAAGGTGCCCGGCTGTTACATTGTCATGATTTTCTTGCATAACGCGTTCACGTTCATGTGCGGCAACACATAGCTTCCATGGGATATCATCTGCATCTGTACAATTCCGAGGGAGATGTCTATATAATTGGCCCTCCACAATCGTATAGTCAGCATATTTCTTTGGATCTTCTTTTATTTTCTGTTGCATTTTCTGCAACCATTTGCACTCATTCGACTGCGGTGACCCGCAACTTACAAGGTTCGCGACGTCTACCGGTTGACGCGACAAAGCCTCCGCCACTGTTTTGTTTGCCTTTACGATACCGAATTGAACTGCTGTAGTTCTAGTGTCCAACCAACAAGTCTGCCCGTGGGACTATCTAATGACACAGAATACACAGAAGTGAAGAAAGTGACAGGTAAAAAAAAGCTCCAATCAGGTTTTTGTTAAAATTCATGGAAGAAAGAGAAAAGTATAGTGTATTTGATACTGTAGTGTATTACTACTTACCAATTAACACAGCTAATAAAAATGTATTGCACTAGAAAGACGTAGCAAAAGAAAACCGACGACAAAATTTGAGGGAAAACGAGACAAACTGAAAAATACCCGTATCTTCCGTCTCGTGACACTTCTGTATGTTTTGTGCTAATGAATTCAGCCATTTAAGCGCTAAATGATCCATTACGACCGTGAAATGATAGCCTTCTAGATATGGCCTCATCTTACGAATGCCCCAAACAATGGTAAGGCACTCCTTCTCCGTGGTGGTGTAATTTTTCTCAGCTTTGTTGAGATGACGACTCGCGTAAGCTATAACTCGCTCTTCTCCTTCTACTTCCTTAGTGAGTACTGCTCCCACTCCGAACTCACTTGCGTCGGTTTGCAATACGAATTCCTTACAGAAATTCGGGCTTGGGTCAGTTTATTTTTCAAGTGGTGAACGCCTGTTCTTGTTCTGGGCCTCATTTAAAATGATTGCCTTTTTTAAGTAGCTGTGTTAACGGCTGTGATATCGCTGCGAAGTCAGGCACAAAGTCTGTACCAGGAAGCGACCCCTAAAAAACGTCTTACGTCACGAATATTTCAGGGTTGTGGTAATTTCGAAATTGCGTCTGTTTTATCCGGATCAGTGTTGATTCCTTTTTCATTCACGACATGTCCCATGTACTTTGTTTCTCGCTGAAAGAATGAGCATTTTTCTGGATTGATTTTCAACTTAGCTGCACGTAATCTTCTGAACACTTCTCTTAAGTTACGCATGTGATCTTCTACGTCTCTACCTATTACGATGATGTCGGCTAAATAGGCAAAGGCGTTAGGCTCCATCTCTGGCCTAATCAGTCTATCCAATGCTCTTTGAAAGGTCGCCGGAGCAGAATGTAGTCCGAACGGCATCACCTTCTATTGGAATAATCCCCTGCCTGCTATCAATACGAGGGAGGGGGTAAGCATCAGACACAGACCTGGCGTTTAGCTGGCGAAAATCCATACAGGTTCTCCAGGTTCCATTTTTCTTTTTAACCAGCGTGATAGGAAAGCAGCATGGACAATGTGATGTTTCGATGCACCCATCCGCAATCAATTTACTAATCTGTGCGTCTATTATTGACTGCATAGCGGGATTACGAGACGCATAATGAATCTTCACGGGTCGATCATCCGTCAATTCGATTTTGTGTGACGTGATTGTCGAAAGCCCTCGCAAATTCTTGAATTTTTTGAGCTCTTCTTGTATGAATTTATTAATGCTTCGTTGCTCTTTCGCTGTAATTTGAATCGTACTACTAAATTCAGTACTTGTAGTACTCACCATATTTGGACTGCTCTTTCCGCTGCCCTGATCCTCCTGTACCTCTTGTGTTGGTAACTGATTTACCGTTGTAGCTACCTGTGTTAAGCTCCTGGTGGGGTTTTTGTCACAATTTAATTTTAGGCCAGCAATTTGTATTTTGGTGTTAAGCTCGCGTAAAAATTCTAGCCCCACGATAACTTCTTCACTGGCTTCAGGCATGACCAGGAATCGGCAATGTTTTTTAGTACCGCCTAATAATGTTGGAACTTCGACAGCTTTTGATATGGTTTTAGTCGACCCATCGGCCAGGACTACATCCATTTCTTCGTATACGTACCGGGGTTGTTGTTTTAAATTTTTTATGAAGTTTTCTTTTATAAAATTACGACTCGCACCTGTGTCTATGATGGCTTTGACCGGTGTACCACCAATCAAAATGGACGCGACTAATCTGGATTCTTTACTTTGTAGGCTGGTTAATGAGGAGTGAGGACTTATTTTCTCTGGGAGATCCGAACATCCTCAGTTTTGTCGACCTCCCATGGCGTTTCCCGCCAGGGCATTAGGGCATCGGGAAGCATAGTGACCTGTTTGTCCGCATCGATAGCACTGATTTTGTGATGTGTTAGAATTATTAGTCACTGTTCTATGTGATACCGGGATACTTTCCAGGTCTTCTGCTAATCGCACCAGTTCCTTTAAATTTGTAAAATCGCTTCGTCGGACATACCATTGATATTCGGTTTGCGAATTTCGGAAAATACGTTGTAACTTCTGGTCTTCTGTGAGGTTGGAATGCCGCATGAGGTTCTGGATTTCTAAAACGTAGTCCTTAAAACGCTCTTTTGGACGTTGCGTTCTGGATTTTATGTCGTCCTCCAATTTCTCAAAGAACCTAGCAGGTAAAAAAAATTCCAGAAAATCGGCCTTGAATTCATTCTACGCCTGCCAATGTGAGTTGTTGTTTCGGTACCATATCAGGGCCTGTTCAAGTAAAAATTCTGGTATTACTTTTGTTAAATGGTTTCGGGGCACCCCATACAGGTCTGCCAATTCTTCCAATCGTTCCATGAAAGCGAGAGGTTCCTTACCACCTTTAAAAAAATTCCTCATTTTCGGACCTGGTCGATTATGGTGATTGTATGCGGTATTGTCGTATTATCTGGTGTCGTT
Organism: Tachina grossa; assembly: GCA_949987645.1. NCBI lineage: Eukaryota > Metazoa > Arthropoda > Insecta > Diptera > Tachinidae > Tachina > Tachina grossa. The sequence continues at coordinate 89,236,570 of OX465278.1, forward strand.
GGAATTTGATGCATTGAATGATCAACTTGTTAGCTATTCGTTTTGCGAGGTGACTTTGGTATTGCTCCTTTTCCGGTAGGCAGAGTGATTTCGCCAAGCCCCTCATATTTCCAGTAATTGTGTTGACGTGGCTTCATCATGCTCAGCACTAATGAAAGTTGACATTCGTTTTCGTAATTCTTCTATGGTGCCGCTGGTATCGAGACTGAATTCTTCCAAGTATTTGGCCAATTCGTCTCGTTTCAACATATATATCCAACCGGTCTTCAACATGTTTTTTTTTTGCTTTTCTTAAGATATTATATTTTTTTTTTCTCTCTTTCTTCTGGTTTTTATTTTATTTTTTATTATGCCTGTATGCGCTTACGCGGTTCCCCCGAAGTAATTTTCCTTTCTCTCTATGACAGTCCCTGCTCGGGCGCCAATGTAACGATTCTTTCTCAAGGCTGGGGTATAACTCACTGGTGTCCAGGTTTCGTTACAAAAAAATTTATTTTTTTGGACTGTCAGGATATGAAAGTGAAACACTTTGTTTGGGGCTTGTATTTTCAGTATTTTTATTTATAATAATTCAATTTATTGTATCATGTACTTATCTAAGTTACTAAAATTATTAATATCATTCTTAAAAGCGGATAACAAATTTTTATAAAACTTTTAGTTAGCCCAGTCGGCTTTCGGCGGCATACTAATTTTTATAAAACTTGGACTTACCCTGAATGGCTCTCAACGACTAATTAATTTATAAAACTTGGACTTAGCCTGAATGGCTCTCAGCGGTTGACTAATTTGTATAAAACTTGGACTTAGCCCGAATGGTTATCAGCGGCTGACCACCAATACCCAGAACAGACTAACTAACTAAAGTACTCTCAGCGGCTAACTAATTTTTATAAAATCTGACTTAGCCTGAATGGTTATCAGCGGCTGACAACCAATACCAGAACAGATTAACTAACTAAAGTACTATCAGCGGCTAACCACCAATAATACTACCTTTCCTGAATTCAGACTTAACCCGGTATTGTTATCAACGGCTAGCTAAAGTTTATAAAATTTGGACTTAACCTGAATGGTTATCAGCGGCTGACCACCAATACCAGAACAGACTAACTAAACTAAAGTACTATCAGCGGCTAACCACCAATACTACTGCCTTTCCTAAATTCAGACTTAACCTTGTATTGTTATCAGCGGCTAACCACCAATACCTAATTATTATCAGCTGCTAACCACCAATAATAATGCTACTAAAATTGCCTACAAAGATAAATTCAATTCAGCGGCTACTCAAGCCCTCGACACTAACTAACTCCTTCGCATCTACAGCAGCTCCTTTTATACCAATTTCATATGGCTGCTCTCATAGTTGTACCACATGCGGCGTTCATAGTCACCATGGTTGTATACAATTGTATGTATGCTATCATTTCATGGCCCTCGGTACTATTTGGTGTCATCATACAAGCCGTTAAGTTTAAATATTCGAATATCATAATGTAATAACCTCTTAAAGCTCATATTACAATTGCTTTTACTTTTGTTTAATAATTTATCTATAAAGGAACTAGTTCAAAATAATAAACCATCGTATATAATCAAAAGAGTATAATTCAGTGTAAAAATAACAAAACAATAATTCAATTATTCGTAAAAATAATACAAATTCAAATAGCTGAACATTTTTGTATATGAAATGACAATAAAAAATAATAAAAGATATTAATGTATGATGGTGTGATAAAAACAAGGTACTTCGTGCCGACTTTTATCATCACATTCTCCCTCTTCCTCAGTGAGTGGGCTTTTTGTTTTCACATCTGCGTGACGTTCACCTTACCACTTTTGGCAACTACCACGCGATACGTTACTGACCCTACTCGTGTTAAAAATTTCTTTCGTTGTTTGGTGGATCGATTCTCTTGCTCTTCTTGTATTATTTCTCGCAACTCGGGTGGCCAGTTGGCGGATTCCACTGTCGTATGTCCCGTGGTATTGTTGTACTGTGGGATGATATTGGTTGGTGCCACTTTCTCTACTTCAGTCTCTACCGCGAGCCAGTTGTGGAGGACTAGTATCTGATGATAATGATAAGTCCAAGGATTTCCCAGGGGAGGAAGCATATATCGATAAGCACTGGGCGGCATGCAGTGGTGACTTCGTGCTTGATGAAATCTCTGATAATCGTATCCAGTGGAACTGGGTAGGCGTTGTGTCATTGCATTTGACGCTTTTCCCTGATGTGGGTGGGTTACCTGGTTTATTGTTTAATGGGGTGAACCATGGTGTCCATCCGTCGTCCTCTGGTCCTCGTTTGTTGTTGGCAGCTGAGGTGGATGTTACTGCCAGGGTTTTCCCTGGAGTTGGAGGTAGCAGCTGATCTGCTTTTACCGGTGTCACCATGAGTTTAGGGCTGGATGTTGCGCATGCGTCTATTTTTAAGGGGTGGCACTCAGTTGTGTTAGCGTTGTCTTCAGTTGCTCCGGTGTTGTTGCGAGATGTATTAACCATCAATGGTGTAGTATCTTCGGCGGTCAGGGGTGTAAACTGTTCATCTTCTTTGGCTGGAACTCTAACTTTGGAACTAGGTAAATCATCTACCAGGTTCTTGATTTCAACCGCAGAGGCCTCCTTCCGATCGGCGGCACAATCCGTGAGGTAAACTGTGTGCCATTGTCAGTGATCAGTATCTTAGGGATACCGTAACGTGTAAGAATACGTTCTCTTAATGCCTTTATCACACCTTCTGCTGTGGCTTTACGCATTGGTACCAGTTCCACCCATTTCGAAAACTTGTCAAAAATTACTAAGAGCATTGTATTACCATGCTTGGACAATGGCAATGGTTCAACGAAATCCGCACAAATTGTAGCCCGTGGTTCTTCGGGGATGTTGGTTAACATTTCCCCAGCTGGTTTCTGTTGGCTCACCTTATATTTTTGGCATGACTGGCATCGCCGTACATAGCGACTAATATCTCGGAACATTCCAGGCCAATAGTAGCGATTTCCGGATACCAAGGTGCCCGGCTGTTACATTGTCATGATTTTCTTGCATAACGCGTTCACGTTCATGTGCGGCAACACATAGCTTCCATGGGATATCATCTGCATCTGTACAATTCCGAGGGAAATGTCTATATAATTGGCCCTCCACAATCGTATAGTCAGCATATTTCTTTGGATCTTCTTTTATTTTCTGTTGCATTTTCTGCAACCATTTGCACTCATTCGACTGCGGTGACCCGCAACTTACAAGGTTCGCGACCTCTACCGATTGACGCGACAAAACCTCCGCCACTATGTTTTGTTTGCCTTTACGATACCGAATTGAACTGCTGTAGTTCTAGTGCCCAACTAGCAAGTCTGCCCGTGGGACTATCTAATGACACAGAATGCACAGAAGTGAAGAAAGTGACAGGTAAAAAAAGCTCCAATCAGGTTTTTGTTAAAATTCATGGAAGAAAGAGAAAAGTATAGTGTATTTGATGCTGTAGTGTATTACTGCTTACCAATTAACACAGCTAATAAAAATGTATTGCACTAGAACGACGTAGCAAAAGAAAACCGACGACAAAATTTGAGGGAAAACGAGACAAACTGAAAAATACCCGTATCTTCCGTCTCGTGACACTTCTGTATGTTTAATGCTAATGAATTCAGCCATTTAAGCGCTAAATGATCCATTACGACCGTGAAATGATAGCCTTCTAGATATGGCCTCATCTTACGAATGCCCCAAACAATGGTAAGGCACGCCTTCTCCGTGGTGGTGTAATTTTTCTCAGCTTTGTTGAGATGACGACTCGCGTAAGCTATAACTCGCTCTTCTCCTTCTACTTCCTTAGTGAGTACTGCTCCCACTCCGAACTCACTTGCGTCGGTTTGCAATACGAATTCCTTAGATAAATCCGGGCTTGGGTCAGTTTATTTTTCAAGTGGTGAACGCCTGTTCTTGTTCTGGGCCTCATTTAAAATGATTGCCTTTTTTAAGTAGCTGTGTTAACGGCTGTGATATCGCTGCGAAGTCAGGCACAAAGTCTGTACCAGGAAGCGACCCCTAAAAAACGTCTTACGTCACGAATATTTCAGGGTTGTGGTAATTTCGAAATTGCGTCTGTTTTATCCGGATCAGTGTTGATTCCTTTTTCATTCACGACATGTCCCATGAACTTTGTTTCTCGCTGAAAGAATGAGCATTTTTCTGGATTGATTTTCAACTTAGCTGCAAGCAATCTTCTGAACACTTCTCTTAAGTTACGCATGTGATCTTCTACGTCTCTACCTATTACGATGATGTCGTCTAAATAGGCAAAGGCGTTAGGCTCCATCTCTGGCCCAATCAGTCTATCCAATGCTCTTTGAAAGGTCGCCGGAGCAGAATGTAGTCCGAACGGCATCACGTTCTATTGGAATAATCCCCTGCCTGCTATCAATACGAGGGAGGGGGTAAGCATCAGACACAGACCTGGCGTTTAGCTGGCGAAAATCCATACAGGTTCTCCAGGTTCCATTTTTCTTTTTAACCAGCGTGATAGGAAAGCAGTATGGACAATGTGATGTTTCGATGCACCCATCCGCAATCAATTTACTAATCTGTGCGTCTATTATTGACTGCATAGCGGGATTACGAGACGCATAATGAATCTTCACGGGTCGATCATTCGTCAATTCGATTTTGTGTGACGTGATTGTCGAAAGCCCTCGCAAATTCTTGAATTTTTTGAGCTCTTCTTGTATGAATTTATTAATGCTTCGTTGCTCTTTCGCTGCAATTTGAATCGTGCTACTAAATTCAGTACTTGTAGTACTCACCATATTTGGACTGCTCTTTCCGCTGCCCTGATCCTCCTGTACCTCTTGTGTTGGTAACTGATTTACCGTTGTAGCTACCTGTGTTAAGCTCCTGGTGGGGTTTTTGTCACAATTTAATTTTAGGCCAGCAATTTGTATTTTGGTGTTAAACTCGCGTAAAAATTCTAGCCCCACGATAACTTCTTCACTGGCTTCAGGCATTACCAGGAATCGGCAATGTTTTTTAGTACCGCCTAATAATGTTGGAACTTCGATAGCTTGTGATATGGTTTTAGTCGACCCATCAACCAGGACTACATCGATTTCTTCGTATACGTACCGGGGTTGTTTTAAATTTTTTATGAAGTTTTCTTTTATAAAATTACGACTCGCACCTGTGTCTATGATGGCTTTGACCGGTGTACCACCAATCAAAATGGACGCGACTAATCTGGATTCTTTACTTTGTAGGCTGGTTAATGAGGAGTGAGGACTTATTTTCTCTGGGAGATCCGAACATCCTCAGTTTTGTCGACCTCCCATGGCGTTTCCCGCCAGGGCATTAGGGCATCGGGAAGCATAGTGACCTGTTTGTCCGCATCGATAGCACTGATTTTGTGATGTGTTAGAATTATTAGTCACTGGTCTATGTGATGCCGGGATACTTTCCAGGTCTTCTGCTAATCGCACCAGTTCCTTTAAATTTGTAAAATCGCTTCGTCGGACATACCATTGATATTCGGCTTGCGAATTTCGAAAAATACGTTGTAACTTCTGGTCTTCTGTGAGGTTGCAATGCCGCATGAGGTTCTGGATTTCTAAAACGTAGTCCTTAAAACGCTCTTTTGGACGTTGCGTTCTGGATTTTATGTCGTCCTCCAATTTCTCAAAGAACCTAGCAGGTAAAAAAAATTCCAGAAAATCGGCCTTGAATTCATTCCACGCCTGCCAATGTGAGTTGTTGTTTCGGTACCATATCAGGGCCTGTTTACGTAAAAATTCTGGTATTACTTTTGTTAAATGGTTTCGGGGCACCCCATACAGGTCTGCCAATTCTTCCAATCGTTCCATAAAAGCGAGAGGTTCCTCACCACCTTCAAAAAAATTCCTCATTTTCGGACCTGGTCGATTATGGTGATTGTATGCGGTATTGTCGTATTATCTGGTGTCGTTGGAAGTTGATGCATTGAAAGATCAACTTGTTGGCTATCCGTTTTACGAGGTGACTTTGGTATTGCTCCTTTTCCGGTAGGCAGAGTGATTTCGCCAAGCCCCTAATGTTTCCAGTAATTGTGTTGACGTGGCTTCATCTTGCTCAGCACTAATGAAAGTTGACATTCGTTTTCGTAATTCTTCTACGGTGCCGCTGGTATCGAGATGGAATTCCTCCAAGTATTTGGCCAATTCGTCTCGTTTCAACATATATATCCAACCGGTCTTCAACATGTTTTTTTTTGCTTTTCTTAAGATATTATATTTTTTTCTTTTCTCTCTTTCTTCTGGTTTTTATTTTATTTTTTATTATGCCTGTATGCGCTTACGCGGTTCCCCCGAAGTAATTTTTCTTTCTCTCTATGACAGTCCCTGCTCGGGCGCCAATGTAACGATTCTTTCTCAAGGCTGGGGTATAACTCACTGGTGTCCAGGTTTAGTTACAAAAAAAAAAATTATTTTTTTTGGACTGTCAGGATATGAAAGTGAAACACTTTGTTTGGGGCTTGTATTTTCAGTAGTTTTATTTATAATAATACAATTTATTATATCATGTACTTATCTAAGTTACCAAAATTATTATCATTTTTAACAGCGGATAACTAATTTTTATAAAACTTTTACTTAGCCTAATCGGCTTTCAGCGTCTTACTAATTTTTATAAAACTTGGACTTACCCTGAATGGTTTTCAGCGGCTAACTAATTTATAAAACGTTGACTTAGCCTGAATGACTCTCATCGGCTAACTAATTTATAAAACTTGGACTTAGCCTGAATGGCTCTCAGCGGCTGACTAACTTTTATACGACTTGGACTTAGCCTGAATGGCTCTCAGTGCGTAATTAATTTTTATAAAACTTGGACTTAGCCGAAATGGTTCCCAGCGGTTGACTAATTTGTATAAAACTTGGACTTAGCCCGAATGGTTATCAGCGGCTGACCACCAATACCCAGAACAGACTAACTAACTAAAGTACTCTCAGCGGCTAACTAATTTTTATAAAATCTGACTTAGCCTGAATGGTTATCAGCGGCTGACAACCAATACCAGAACAGATTAACTAACTAAAGTACTATCAGCGGCTAACCACCAATAATACTACCTTTCCTGAATTCAGACTTAACCCGGTATTGTTATCAACGGCTAGCTGAAGTTTATAAAATTTGGACTTAGCCTGAATGGTTATCAGCGGCTGACCACCAATACCAGAACAGACTAACTAAACTAAAGTACTATCAGCGGCTAACCACCAATACTACTGCCTTTCCTAAATTCAGACTTAACCTTGTATTGTTATCAGCGGCTAACCACCAATACCTAATTATTATCAGCTGCTAACCACCAATAATAATGCTACTAAAATTGCCTACAAAGATAAATTCAATTCAGCGGCTACTCAAGCCCTCGACACTAACTAACTCCTTCGCATCTACAGCAGCTCCTTTTATACCAATTTCATATGGCTGCTCTCATAGTTGTACCACATGCGGCGTTCATAGTCACCATGGTTGTATACAATTGTATGTATGCTATCATTTCATGGCCCTCGGTACTATTTGGTGTCATCATGCAAGCCGTTAAGTTTAAATATTCGAATATCATAATGTAATAACCTCTTAAAGCTAATATTACAATTGCTCTTACTTTTGTTTAATAATTTATCTATAAAGGAACTAGTTCAAAATAATAAACCATCGTATATAATCAAAAGAGTATAATTCAGTGTAAAAATAACAAAACAATAATTCAATTATTCGTAAAAATAATACAAATTCAAATAGCTGAACATTTTTGTATATGAAATGACAATAAAAACTAATAAAAGATATTCATGTATGATGGTGTGATAAAAACAAGGTACTTCGTGCCGACTTGTATCACCAAAAATTATAAAATTGAATTGTAAATAATTTCATGTTTTTTTACTTTTTGTTGGTAGATATAAATTTTAAGCAGTTATATCTAAACGGAGAGTGCTTTCATGCCGATTTTGAAACTTTAGTCTTAAAAATATAGGCCGTGTTTGAAGAGTGTATCAAGGAACAATCTAGCAAACTTTAATTTCAAACAATGAATGAAATAAACAACAAAGTTGAAAATAAGAGTTAAAATGTTTTATTCCTAACTCGTTTTGTAATTAATATTACTAATACTTTTCCAGCTGGTCGTTGTAATAAAATTTTTTATCTTTTTAAAAGAACTGAAAAACGGATTTCTCTAACAACACAAATCTGGTTACACAATCTGTTCTAGATAGACGAAAACAAAAGCTAGATAAATTCTCTACAAAACACTTGTTATTTTGCCGTAATATTCGATTTCGTTTTAAAGATAAACCCTTTTGAATTTTAACGTGAGATGTCCATATTATTTCGTGTTACTATTATTTTGATCGTAACAAATCATCAGTAGACTTCAACCACACATTTTGATCAAAATTTATATTATTCTAATTTTATTGCAAAAACGTTGTAATATTTCAAAAATTTCATATTTGTCATTCGTTGGGCAGATATGTGCAGTTTAATTTATCTTGGAATCTTGCATTATTACAAAAAACATAAAAATATTAAAAAACGGGAATAGTTATTAGTGTCCACACATGGTGAATACACAACTTCGTAGAAAGAAAAATGGTATACAAAATACTGGTTTTTATATGAACTTGTTCATTCATTATGATATAAATTCATCAGGGGGTCGATTCTGGTTCTGTGATAACGTGGAATGAAAAAAACTTTTCATTTTCACAACCATTTTTCATAAAACTTTTCACAATTATATAAAATGCGATTCTCGTTGGTATTATGAAAACATTGTTATATTCCGTTGTGCCTATGAAACTTTTGTTTTTATGCTACTGAAATATGTCATGTAAATAAATAAATGTTATGTTTTTGCAAAAGGCAAATGATGTTCATCGTGACATCATGGACAATATTATTTTCTTTTTGAAATGATACCGCGCACATCTCAAACCACCCCAATTTGTTTTCCACATTATATTATCTTAAATTTTAGCATGACCCAAAGGCATGACCTATACATATGTACCCCTTTTCACTTTTCTTTTATGAACTTAGCACTCACTGTCTGCAGACGCTTCTGTTGCTTTTATTAACAGAATTTCGGAGTTGTCGCTTGCAATTTTGACATCCACCCCAAAATAATTCATAAGGTATTATTTTTGGTTATATACTTAAATTTCGGACTGGTTATTAACAATTTCGACATCCTCTAAATAATTCGCAATCAAAAAAATTTGATTTTCGCTAGCTTCTCTACTGCTTTTCACATTATGTAACTGAGAAAAGTTTTTTTCCATTCCCCTTTTTTCATAATGAAAATGTATTTAAATTCTTTTCATTTTTCACTGAACGAGAATTAGAAATGCTATGATATCGTGAAAAAACTTTTCATTTCATTGTTTCACAGAACGAGAATCGACCCCCAGGTATGGATATAAAATTGAATAAAAAATAAATTAAGAAAGTAGAAATATAATTCGTAATAGAAAATGTTAAGATTGATTTTCCGCAATTCGTACTGTTTTTGATACTCATAAGTTCTGATATACGAACTTCATTTTAAATGCTGAAAAATTAAATTAAAACGCGAACTCAAGATGAAAATAATTAAATTTTTTGGCCAAAAACCATACAGTTCGACTAATACGCATAAAGCAATTTATTTTGATTTTAGAAAAAAATATATATATATTTTTAATACATGTATTTATTTATTGTATCTTCAAATATGAACTAACAATAAGTATTCAAATCTTAAATCTAAAATATAATTATTAGGCACGACCACTGTCGGGCATAAACTTAGTGATAGTTATAAATAATACATAAGTAGTGATAATCAAAAGGGGAAAAAAATATTTTCAAGTAGTCCCATCTGGAGTGTTGAGTATAAGAGCCCTTGTGTCCCTCTTTTTTAAGCGGATGTGTCCAGTAAAGTTCAAAATATTACGAGCAAGCGGATTAGGATGTGATTCGAGTTCTGTTCAATATTTGCCTGCGTATTTTGCAATTTCTTCAATCACTAGTGGCATATTCAAATCACGATGTATATTTGAATTTTTGATGAGCCGAAGTTATCATACTTAAAATTTTGTTTTGCCTTCGTTGGATTCTCTCGACATTGGAAGCTGAAGCAGTGCCCCATAGTTGAATTCCGTAGCACCATATAGGTTTCAAAAGTGACTTGTATATCAAAAGTTTGCAATCTAGACTGAGAGTGGAATTTCTACCAATCAGCCAATGTACCTGAGCTAATTTTAGTTTCATTTGTGTTAACTTAGAATCAATGTGTTGTTTCCATGTAAGCCGTCGATCAAGGTGTATACCAAGGTATTTTACATGTGAATGTTGAGGAACAATTTGATTATTGATTCTAATGGGGGAACAAGTATCTTTTCGTAGAGTAAATGTTACCTGCGCACACTTCTGCTCATTTACTTTAATTCTCCATAACTTTAACCATAGTGCCAGTTGGGTAATATGTTCCTGAAGATATCGCGATGCCTCGTGAGGGTTTTCGTGCATGCTAAAGAAGGCTGTATCATCGGCAAAAGTAGATGTATGGATTTTAGTGCTAACAGGCCTACCACAAGTATAAATCAAATACAAAACTGGTCTCAGTATACTCCCCTGTGGCACACCGGCAGAGATAGATTCGGGAACACTCATGAAGTCTCCTTCCACAACAATGAATTTCCGGGATAGAATATAACCTTCCAATAGCTTCAGAAAATTTATTGGTAGATATGTCTTCAATTTTAAAACTAGGCCATCATGCCAAACTTTATCAAATGTCTGAGAAACATCAATAAACAGGACAGAACAATACTTCTTTTCTTCGAATGTTTTCCTTATAAATTGAACCAATATATGCGTTTGTTCAATGGTGCTATGCTGACTTCTAAAACCAAATTGATGGTCCGGTATGCACATATTATCTGTTAGACAATGGGACAATTTTGTCATGAGCAGCTTTTCGAAGAGTTTTGACATAGTTGATAGCAAACTTATTGGCCTATATGACTCTGCTTTGGTAAGATCTTTGCCCGGCTTTGGAATCATTTTGACCAGTCGTAATATGGCATTAAAAATAAACAGCAGGATTCTTATTGCAATATGCGGCAAGTTCATCAGCATCTTGTTACTAATTCCATCAATACCTGGAGCTTTCTTTGGTTTGACTTCGGCAACTAGTTTTTGTACATCATACATCTTAAATTTTAAGGGTCGAGGGGGTAGGCTACACTCGGCAAATCAGTACATGTGTTAGGCGTAAATACGGATTTTAAGTGCTCAGCAAATATTTTGCATTTTTCCGTATCGCTTCTTGCCCAACCTCCGGTAGATGTGCGTAGAGGTGGCTTATACTCAACGGGTGTTTTAAGCTTTCTAGCAGCGCGCCACAAGGAGTAATTAGATGCTGGTGTGACATTGAGACTTTCAAGATATTTTCTAAGAGATGCAGTTTTCTCAGATGCAAGCAACTCTTGGGGTTAACACGATTTATCATCTATCATATATGGATGAGGTAAGTCACTTCTTAGTGGGATACAGATTGCCACGATAGTGGGAGAGTGATCGGACGAGAGATCTGGAGAAGCTTCAACTTGAACTAAATCCCTAGAGATATTTTTCATGACGCCAAAATCTATGACATCTGGAATTTTTCGTACGTCAGTAGGCCAGTAAGTGGGCTCCCCACTCGAAATGACGTCCAAGTCCATTTTTGCAGTTGTGTTGAACAACGCTCGACCTCTGGGTGTAATAAGACGCGAACCCCAGAACGTATGTTTTGCATTGTAGTCGCCAGCTGCTACAAAACTAGGTCCAAGGGATTTGTAGAATTTCTCGTATTGATTGATTAATGCCAATATTTGTTGCTTGAAGATGTTCTTTACATATGTTGTTAAGAATATAGTGCTTGAGCCTTGACTTTATTAGAATTGCTGATCCACCGCATGCTCTTCCTCTAGGGCTCTTCCTTGTTAACTAATGCTTGAAGCTGTGTATTCTGCATTCGAAGCATTTCCTACATCATGCTAGTCATATTCGTTGTAAACTTGTCTATAGTTTGCACCAGATTATCAATAGTGGTTTCAAGGCGACTGAAATTAAAGCTTGAGTTTGCATTTGTTGAATTATTTGGTGGTGAAACATTTTGTGATGGAATAAAATTTGTCTTAGCAGCATCTGCATACGAAACACGGGAAGTGACTGGTTGACTCATTTGCGCAAAAGTGACGGAGTAAGCGTTTGCTGATTGAGCTGGAGCTAATCTGGTTTTTTGCACCATAGTCAGTTTGAGGAAAGAGCACTCTGTAGTTAGCGGTGTGATTACCACCACAATAACTGCATTTTTTATCACTTTGAGTTTTTGACTTATTGCAACTAGCAGTGCCGTGTAATTCGCCGCACACAACACAAACAGAGGGTAAATTGCAGTATGTTTTTGTATGGCCATATTCTTGGCAATTATGGCACTGTACAGGACCTGAACGCTTATGTGGCTCTTCAACTGTGATTTTTCGCCACAAGAGGTATTTTAAATTATAAATTGGATGTGTCTCATTTTTTCTTAATTTTATACCATTTGTCGCAAGTTCAACTCGAAATGGAGGTTGGGGGATCTTCTCCCTATTTATTATGTTAGATACATTTTTTACCTTAAATCCCTGCAGGACAAGTGCATCTTTTATTTCTTCGGAAATAACGTAAGAATCTATGCCCTTCAATACGATCTGCAGGCTTTTAGCATTCTTAAGCTGGTATGTGTAGAAGCTTATTTTATTTTTTTTTTCAAATTCAGCAACCATTTTTCGGAAATATTTTTCGTCACAAATTTGAATTTTCGTTTCGTCGATGTTGCTGCGTTTTATTGGAACAATATGAAATTTATTCTCGCCAATGAACGAGATTAATTTTTTTATAAGAGCGTTTGAATTTTTTTTTCTTAAATAGATTGGTGGCGGCTTTGATGTTTTATTCGAGGATATCTCTGGTTTGTCATTGTCATCTTGCAAAATTTTAAAGCGGTTTTGACGACTAGTTGAAGCTGCGCTGTTATCCCTAGACATTTTTATAGCAGATGAAATTTTTGAAGAATTCGGTCTTCGCCCACGCTTTACCACGGTTGTACATCTGTCCATTCCGACTTGTACCTTTCGTTTTGAGCCACTGTTATCTGTAGTGATAACTTTGTTAAGTGATGAACACGAGCCTGAAGGGGATGGTATTACTGACTTATATGAAGAAGTACTAGACAACTGTAATGAATGAATCTTTACTATTTGGAATTGGACAAAGCGAAGTTGATCGCTGGCTAAAAATTGGGTCTGCCGTTAAAAAAAAGACTTTCATCAGGTTTATTATTTATATTGTTTTCATTAAGAGTTTCAGAACTCATAGTAAAATTAGCATTTCTGCCGTTAGAACTCACTTCAAAATTTTTTGTATTTGAGGTACTCATACAGAGTATTCCTCAATGTCACTTTGTTTATGTTTTTTTTTGTTTACGGTTTTTTTTTTGTTTCTGTTATTTCTACTATGTAAACAGCATTAGCAAAGCATAAAGCTTATTTATTAAAGTCAGTATGTATTTACCTATTACGAATAATATGTACTACGAATATTTTTTTGTATAATTTTTTGTTTGTTTGGTAAGTATGTAAGCAAAATTCCGCTAATCGACTGTTCGCTATGAAGGTCCCACGAGAACAGTGAGAAAAAATATAATAGTATTTTTCTTGATTAATCGAGATTAACCGATAATCGCGATTAATCGCATATTTTTTAATCGTAATCGCGATTATCTGCGATTATTTGCAAACCCTAACTGACAGTAAGTGAGCTTTAACAAATCAAGTGATGTGAATGCATAAACGTATGTATGTAAATACATGCACTCATAAGCAAAGAAACACGATTAATAATAGCAATAATCTGCTTTTTTCGATTTTCAGATTCGCAAGTGGTCCAGGCCACAGAGAACGTACGTGGCGTAACAATGGCTAGAGCAGTACTGTGCGATTTAATGAATTTAGCAAACTGGAAAGCTACAAAACTCGTTTTTTATCATCTTCTGTGTCAGGACAGAAATAACACATATTTCCTAAAGCAATGTGACGCAAGTCGGAATGTGAAGATCAAACTACAGCTGGTGATCACATAACTCCTAATATTCACATGCACTATGGGTTGTGTCCTCATGATTTCAATGTTTTGGACCAAAAGAAGAATTGAGGTGTATTTTTAAGCGTGTATTGCCAACGAACCATTTTACATAAGGGGTATCAGATACATTTGGTTAAAAAACTGTTCCACATTGTTATTAATAACTATCACTTAGTTTATGTTCGACATTGGTTGGGTATAATAATTATACTTTACATTAAGATTTGAATACTTATTGTGAGTTCATATTTGAAGATACAATAAATAAATATTCTTAAAAAAAAACTTTACTCAAAAAAATTAATTTGCTTATACAAAAACTTTCAATAAGTGGATACATTGTATTTACATACATATACATACGTGTTTCTATCTCGAATGCATTTATTTAAAATAAACAATTAGTTCATATAACACATAAATGTCTTACACAGTGCAACACGAAAAAATAAAACCATATACGGACACCAGTACATGATAAAAGCCCAAAAAACTCGTGTCTCCCAGTTTTTTCCCAAGTCATGCACTTTTATTTTTATGGAAGTTTTTATTTAATCTGTGAGGGAAAGTTTTTGCTCTTGTCAAAAAGAACAAAAACTGTGAACATATAAAATCAAAACAAATTCATCTTCAAGATTCAAATCGCAATAAATTTAAAAATATTTGATTTGTTTTACCTTTTTCTCCTGTTTAGGTGCATAGGTAGTAAACCATTCAAAATTCAAGAAAACAGTCAACTACAAAAATGTGCCTAAGATTTCAATAAAAAAAATTCCAAACAAATGAAATTAAAAAATTTTCGGGAAATTTTTCACTTTTGCGGCTTCCTAAGCGCTACCTACAAGGTGTTAAGTATCATTTCTAGGAAGTTTATATGTTTTAAAAAGTTGTTTACTAAAATCTTAGGTACATTTTTGTAGTTGATCGTTTCCTTGATTCTAGAACGGTTTACTACCTATGGACCTGAAGAGGGGAAAAAAGTAAGAAAATCTAAAGTTTTTGAAGTGTTTTTGATTTTATGTTCACAGTTTTTGTTCCTTATGACAAGAGCTACAGCTTTTCTTCGGAAAAGAGATCAAAATTGCGAATGGTTTGCAAGATATGATCCTGAGAAAATGCAAAAATGACACCGAGGCCCCAAACCCTTGGCGGGCCATAAAAACAAGAGTGCATTACTTGGCGCAAAACTGGGAGACACGTTTTTTTTTTGTCTTTTATCACGTACTGGTGTCCGTATATGGTTATATTTCCATGACTTAAAAAATTACACACACTGTTATCTAACTAAAAATTAATTAAGTTCAATATGAAAAATACAAAACTATTTTAACAACAAACTAAAAATGAATTAATTTTTGCAAGTATTTTTGCATGTACTTTATGCTTGTATGTAGACTTTTTTCCTATTTTTTTAATATTTTCGCCACTGTTGTTGTTATTATAATTATTTTTTTATTTCTTATTTTTTATAACTATATTTATTAGCACCCTAAATATTGGCAAAATTCATTTTTTGAATTTCTTCCCAGGTTTCCTCAAACCCCAGAAATTATGGGTGTATGTAGACTTTATTCCTAAATGGTATGTATGGAATTTGTTATTTGTTAAATGTTATTTGTGCACATAATTGCATATATACATATGTATGTAAATGAAAAATATGAATAAATAAACTAAATGTTCTTTTATCATATGTAAATACAAACGTGGTAGATTTATTGCAAATATGTATGTCATTTTCAAACTTTGTATAGTAAAATTTTTTATTTACGGTGTTGTAGCGGTATAAAATTATTGCAAATTGGATATTGGTAAACTAAAGTAAAATTTTTGTATTTAGGGTGTTGTAGCGGTATAGAATTATTGTAAACGGGGTATTGGGGAACTAACGTCGAATTTTTGTATATACAGTATTGTAGTATAGATATGGGATTACTAAGAACGCGCTATTTGTAAACGTGAAGTCATATTTTTGTGTTTGCAGAAGAGTCGTCATTTTGTATTTACAGTGCTGTGGCGGTACATATTTTTTGGGCAGTCACAATTTCTGGTAACTATTGCATATTCATAATACTGCATATGTGTGAATTGTTTTATAGTTAATGTCCGGTTTGCGGGGCACGCATGGAGACAATGGAGCACTTCTTTGTCACTGTCCAGCTTTTGTCCAGCCGAGATCCCGTTATTATGGGGATGACATCTTACCGAACATTACCCACCTTGGAGGTATTGACTGGAAAATTTTGAGGAACTACGTGAACGATACTGAGTTCCTATAAAGATGGGATTTGTTTGTAAATTTACAGGAGAGCGCACAACCGGCCTATACTGATTTATTTGTACATATGTCGCCGGACATGAGCGTAATGGCTCCTCTTTTCAACTTAACTTAACTTAATGTCCGAAATCCGGCAGTAAAGTGATGGTGTAAGAAAGGGAAAGGCTCCCATAAAAATTAATATTGCAAATAATTAAACCCACTTTAGATATATATATGCACCAAAAAGTAAAAATTAAAAACTTTTTTTACTTTAACCGACTTTTTCACTAAAAAGTTAAAAATAACAATATATTGGGCGTTATCCTGTTTGGCGTATTTCGACTTCGACTACGATCTTATGGATCTAGATTAAAGAATATATCTTGCCGTGTTCTTTAATCTATTACAAAAAAGTCGTAGTCGAAGTCGAAAAACGCCATTCACGATGAGGTGGATTATTATATGCGTTAACTATTTGCAGTCGGTGTCTAGAATGTTAACTAAACTCAGAAATAAATATCTAGGTTTTCAACTAATAAGATATATTCTGCCTTCTTGGCACCGACTGTAAGTAGTTAAGCAATTCACGCATATATTTTGTTATTTTTAAATTAAACCGACTTTATCGTTTATTTTAAAAAAGTTTTTTATTTTTAAATTTTCTATACGATAGGCTCCTTTTTTATTTTTTGATAGGTGTCCCTAAACTTGATCTAAGCCTGAATTTCATTTTTGCAAACTAACATTTTTATGCCATTTATTTACAAAATAAAAATATTTGCATTAGTCTTAATATGGTGAATACAAATATCTAAAAAACGGGTGACTTTTCAAAAATTTGAATACAAATATTGGCACATCACTAGTATATAAGTACTGTAAATTTATTTACCTTGGTTGGAACTTTGGTAAACTTCTGGTTGAACGCATCTGATATATTATGTGCCGGATCAGTGGATATAATTAATACAGAGTCCCGCACTCTTGCCATTTGTACAGCCAGACTGCAACTGTTATAAAAATATGAATCATGTTATACCTACGTCTTTACTTATGGCGAGTACACACTAAAGGCTTGCATTTGTATACTTATAAGTACTAGTATATACAAAAAGGACGAAATAATCGTCCGTATTCTAGATGTAAATATTTTATTAAGATTCATAGAAAATTTATTTAAACTTCATAAAAAGTTCATTAAAACACAGTCACACAGAATACATATGTACATACTTACATCCATATGAAACCATAATTATAATTTATAAATTCTCTTCCTTTTAAGTATTATGGCTTTCATACAATAACGAATAAGAAAAATATTACGATAGTACTACAAACACACACACACACACACACACACACACACACAAAAGTTTTGTTTCTTTTTTAAGTGTAAGCATATACATAAATGCGTGTGTACTATGTGTGTATATACAGTAGTTTTAATTTAGCTGCATTTTGTTTAAGTGCACTTGGGACTTCTTCTTCTTCTTCTTCTTTATTTGCTAATTCGTTCTTCGAATTTCAGCGACCAATACAATTATAATTTGTTAACATATTTCATATTTCAAAAAAGATATCATTTTATATATTATTAAGTAGCTCCGCAAAAGCCGCTCTATTTCTTGCTTCCCTCAGAGGTCTGCCAGTACGGCGAAACGCTGTCAAAAATGTGTCCACATTGAGACTGGTTACAGCTTCTAAATGTATGGCTTTGGTGCACATACATATGAACACACAGATGTACCCTTTGGTGAAATATGAAGTTCTTAAAATAGAATTTTTTATGCTGATCGGACCAGCATAATCTACTCCACTGTGTTTAAAAGCACGAGTTGGTTGAAGCCGGATAGCTGGTAACTCACCCATTAGCTGTTGACATGTTTGTGTTTTTTACTTAAAACAGACAATGCAATTTCGTTGTACTCTTTTTGCTAAATCACGCGCCGAAACGATCCAGTAATGTCTTGAAACGTATGATATCATGAGCAAGAGGCTGCCGTAACAAGTCTTCTTATGAGCTTCTAAAAAAATTAGGAAAGATAATGGGTTTTGTTTGGATAATAAAATAGGGTATTTTATTTGAAATGGTGCTAATTGTGATATTCGACTGTTCTTGGGCAGTGGTCTATTTAACTTCAAAGAATGTATTTCCTAAGCATACTCCACTGCTTAGGTCAATTTAATAAGACGATTTATTGTATTAGTTAATTCATGTGTTTTTAAAAATCCAGTATTTCTTTTATCGATAGAAGTTTTGCACTTTAAATTTTCGCAGAATCTAAAAATATAAGCTGCCACTCGTACTAGTTTTGACAAACTGGAATACTTTAAAATAATTTCAGGGTAATCTGTGATTGCCCGTGGTGTTATATTTCCTATGTGCGCGTTTATATTGCTGCTGACTTCTGGTTCTAATACGTTCGTAGATAATTGAGCCGTATTATTTTCGGTAGAATCAGGCCAATACTTAACTTCCATTTTTAGCCATGGTGGGCCATTCCACCAAAGTGAGTGATTCAGTAAAGCTTCAGAAGTTAAGCCTTGCGAGGCACAATCTGCTGGGTTTTCAGATGAGGGTACATATCTCCAATTTTTATGTCAGATAGCATTTGAATTTTAACCACACGATTTGCCACGTAAACATCCAACCTTTTGTTGAAGGATTTCAGCCAAGCAAGAACTATTTTGATGTCTGTCCTGCAAACGATGCGCCCTACATTGAAGCCATTTTTTTGATTTTATTTTAGACCTTAATTGGGCTAACAGTGTAGCAGCACTTAGTTCCAATCGCGGAATAGTTTCCTTTTTTACTGGCGCAACCTTAGTTTTGGATTGTAGCAAACTGACTAATATTTCCCCTGATTCGGTTAGCACTCTGGTATATACTACATCAGCGTATGCGTTTTGTGAAGCGTCACTAAAACCATGAAGGTCAACAGATGTAGTCGTAGTTGTTCCCAACCATCGTGGAATACGTATTTTTTCCAATAACTTCAGTTGTGTTCTGAAATTTAGCCACTCACTCCTAATATCTTCTGGCAGTGCATCATCCCACTCCAATTTTAGTTTCCAAAGTTTCTGAAATATAATTTTAGCATTGATAGTTGTTGGGTATAACCAACCCAGCCGATCAAAAAGTTTAGCTGCCTCGGAAAGCAAAGTTCTTTTTGTTAATACATTAGAGAGAATAAAATTAATAGTGAAACTAAATATATTAGATTTAGTGTCCCAATAGATACCAAGAGCTTTTGCCATATTTTCTTGATTGAGGGTAAACAGATCGTTATTTTCACGGTCTTTGTAAGGAATATGTTGCAATAGTTGTTTAGAGATCGAATTCCATTTTCGAAGGTGAAATCCACCAGATTTTAAAAGTGTGCAAAGCTGTTGCTTTAATTTTAAAACATTGTCGAAGTTATCTGCTCCAGATATTACGTCATCGATATATATGTCGGAGCGTAAGATTTTACATGCTTCAGGATAATTCCTATCCTCACATTTGGCAAATTGTTGCAATACTCTGATTGCTAAACAAGGTGCAGATGTAGTACCATAAGTTACAGTTTGCAGACTATAGACATTCATTTTTTTTTTTTTGAAAACTCATCTCGCCATAAAATACATTACATTGCCTGATGCTCTTCACATACATTAATCTAACTGAACATTTTCTCCTAATCAGCAGTAAAGGCAAGTTTATATCTTCGCCATCGTGATATAACAGTAGATAAATCGTTTTCGTGCTGGACCAGGCGCTAATTCTTCATTTATAGAATTTATAGAAGTTTTAGGCAGTCTTTTGCTTCTACCATCGAAAACGACTCGTAAGCTTTGTAGTGGTGCTACTCTGTCTAAGTACCTCGTGATGTGGGAAAAAATAAGCATGGTTTGGTATTGCATTAGGGTACTCACCAAGGTTTTTCATGTGATTAAGAGCCTCATACTCAGTCATAAATTTTTTATACTCTTTACCAAATTCTGGTTTAGTTTTAAAGGAAGATTCTACATGTTTCAAACGTTTAAGCGCGTTACAATCTGTATGTGAAAACTTCGGAAGAGGTTGACCTCGTAGCAGGCTTTTGAAGGGTAAATGTACCGTAAAACGTCCACTGTCATCTCTGGTGTACGTATTCTCAAATAATGCTTCACATAGTTGTTCTTCAGGTGTGTAAGGATTTGTGTCCAAAATTTCCTCCCGTTCCCAGAATAAACGCAACTGATTTTCCAATGAGCAGGAATGGGCAGTAATTGTGTAAGCGTCATCCGTAGATTGCGGAGACCCAGAAACCATATAACCAAAATAAGTTTCTTGTAGAAACAATCCTTTTTCAAGGCTTTTCATATTCGGTAATAAAAGATGACCATATACATCATTATCTAGTAGAAGCTCAATTTTTTCTGACATCAAAAAGTTTGCGTCCGGAAGGAAATATTGCGATAAATCAGCTACGGGTTTTAAATTTAACTTTGGTGGTACATATTTAGTTACTGTTGGAACAATAAGAGCAGTTAATTGTAATTCGAAATTATGATCATAATTAGAAGAGTTTAAGGTAAATGGATTTTTTTACAGTAATACACTTATTTCTACCAATACCAGATATATTGGCTGCAGTTGCTGGGCCAGCTCCTCAGATATAAAGGAAACTTGAGAGCCCTGATCAACAAGGGCTTTAATATTATACCTTTTTTCATTTATTTTAATTACCACTACCACTGTTGCAAGTAGAGCTGGAATTATTTGGTTAGAGTTCGAATGATGAGAACTTACGTTTGCTGTACTATGTGTAGAAGTAGAAGATGGCTAAGCAAAAGTTGATTCTGAGATATTAAGTGGTTTAGAGCAGCTTTGAATATTTCCAGAAAAAAATTCGTTATGTACAACAGTATGATGTGGTTCATTACAGCTTTGACACCGTGTTGCTAGTTTACAGGCAACTTGCATATGTCCAGTGCGAAGACAGTTTCTACATAAACGATGTTGGGTAAGAATATGTTTCTTCTCGTTTGATTACATTGCTACAAACTTAGAACATTTGTAAAGTGGGTGACGTTTTTTACAACAAGGGCAGTTTTCATCTGACATTGTGGTGACCGAAATATGAGTACGAATAAGTTTTGTTGGCTTTCGACGATTTTCTTGGGCTTTAATCATTACATTTTTATTTATCCGAAAAGTTGTTTCTAAGAAATTTAGCATTTCTGTAATGGAGGGAATGGCAGTATTGGTTTTTAAAGATAGTTCCCAATCTTTACGAGTAGATGTATCAAGTTTTTGCGACGTCATGTAAACTAACATTGAATCCCACGTTGATAGATCAATTTGCAATGCTTTTAGTTGAGACAAGCAACTTCTAGTGGTACCAAGTAATTGTTGTACAGATTGTACACTACCTACCGTAGGTGGTATTGAAAACAAACGTTGTAGAATCTGGTCGACAATTTTCCTGTTGTTATGAAATCTACGTTCAAGAGCTTCCCAGGCAATCACAGAAAAAACTAAATTTCATTTTCAGTAACCAAATTCGTTGAATCAGTAAATGTTTTATTTGAATGCGGTCCTACGAAAAAATTTTGTAAATTCTGATAAAAATTTTGTAAAAATTTAAATTAATCACAGTTCAGCTGAGAGAAAATGTTATTTGAGTGTGTTGGTGTTTATATTGCTTGTTGATAGGAACAACGTGCTGTTGTGCGGTTGTTGTTGTTTATTTTGATTGGTCGTGTTGTATACATGTAAGTAGCCGACAAACGTCGTAGCCTGTTTCTTCTCTACACAGTGTTTTGGTACAAATTAATTTAGTGGAACAGTACAGAATATTTATTGAAACTAAGTTTGATTTCAAACAAATATTTGTTTAAAAATTTTTTGGGAATAATTTTTTCTGTGATATCATAGCTAGACTCTGCTGTCGGATATTCGTTAATTATGGAAAGCGGTGTCCCAGTGCAGGAGCTTTGAAGATATAATAATTTTTGAATTTTTGTTAGCGAAGGACTTTGATGTGAACAAGGGATAGAAAAGTATCCCGATAAGCAATCCA
The DNA here is from genome assembly GCA_949987645.1 of Tachina grossa. NCBI lineage: Eukaryota > Metazoa > Arthropoda > Insecta > Diptera > Tachinidae > Tachina > Tachina grossa. Next base: position 89,259,085 of record OX465278.1, read on the forward strand.
GTCTAAATAGTCGCCAGAACATGTCGGCAAATTAATTTTTGGGAGTCTAGCTCCACCGATGAATGTTTCGTTACGAGTGGTCATTGCAAAAGTATCTGTGTTAGCTGTTGTTGTTCGTGGGGCTTCAAGATTATAAATTATGTCTAACAAAATTGATTTAAAAAAGACATATTCATCATAACAGGTATAATACACATCGTCATTTAGGTAAGCTACATCCTTTTCAGCAATGGATTTGTCCCTCAAGAAGGATAGAATTTGCTCATGCCCATCTTTGAATGCACGAAAATTTTGTTCCAAATCCTCTAGAACTGTGTGTACATACCCTTTGGTCTAATATGAAACCGGTTTTGCATTGAACGCTATTACCATACGTTGAATGTGTTCTAAAATTCCATTTTGCTCTTCAATGGGTTCAGCCGATGACTCCGTACTGACCTGATCGTAAGTATAAAATGTTAGTATAATAAAGGGGCAATAAGTCCGTGGCTTGACGGCAGCTAATTTATTTTCTGTTTAAATAATGCGGGATAAACGTCAGCAAATTGACTGTTCCCGGGTTTCGGCACCATTTAATTATGTAGGAGATTTTTTAAATTAAAACTAGTTTTAATGTTTGAACATATAAATTTATTTCTTAAAATGTTCTTAAAACCATTTCAAGTTAATTCTGATACAATACTGATTCTTAAAACTAAAAGTATTAATAAAATAAAACAAAATTTTGGAAAACGGTAAGGTTTAAAGAATGCAAAAAATTTAAAGAATTTACAAAAAAAAATGCAATATGTATAAATATGTAAATGCATACATAACTGCAAACCAAATTTGTGCAAAAAATTTAATTGCATATAAAAGAAATTAGTAAAAAAGGAAAAAATGTTTACAGCGCAGAAGTAGGTATGTATGTAAGCACAACTAACAAGGGTTTCTGATACAAAGCAAATAATCTTTCCCTTTTGAACTGAGGCAAAGAGAATTGAATGTTTTATTTTCCTAGTTTGAAACTCCCAAAGAATCTAAAACATACACATAGCAATATAAAAGTAAATTAATTTTTCGCTTACGATAATTTCTCTCATTCGATTTCAATAAAACAGTGACTGTATATGGCAGTGTTGATGGTGTTGCTACTGTTGCAGTACATTGTATATACATTTTGAGATTCTGAGGCAGAGTATCATCTTTAGTGGTCCAATTAATAACTTAATATATACATAAGTACATATCTGTGCATATCTGAAACCTTCCAACCGATTTTAATGAAAATGTGAGTAATCCATTGATAGAGTTTGTTGTGGTTCTATTGTCAAAATATATATGTATGTATTTTGTGTTTTAAGCCGATCTGCACTATAATATCGGTTTTCCTGCTCCATTTGCATTTTGTGGTCCAACATTCAATATGTCATCAAAAGAAAAATTGGAAGAAAGAAGATTGATTTTGGAGTGCATTGAACTGTACGAAACTCTGCCAGCACTGTGGAATACTAAGGTAAGGATTATTCCAATCGCGAAAAGAAGAATCAGCAGTACGACACTATCCTTTATATTATCGTGAAGTTCTTGGATTAGTGCTTGACATGTCTTCACAACTATTTTTCCAATGGATTGAGGTGATATAGCACTTATAAATTTCAAGTCTTTGAATGAATTTCCCATTGCTAAGTAGAGCAAGGTGATGGACAAGCGTTGGCTTGCAGAAATGGATTTTCAAAATTTCCTGTGCTTTTTTTGGACGCGTGGTGTTACCTTATGGAAAAGGATATCGAAAGTTTGGGCATCCATTCGAAAGTTTCGAAAATCGTCAGGTTCACACATTCGCAATTCCTTCAACAAATTTTCGTAAGAAAATTCTTTCCGCTTTTTGTACCATTCTTTCATACATCTACGTTTTTTAGTATTTTCTTTCCCCATCGACTAAGTGCCCAGAGCCAGAGCCACGCAAGCCACTTCTTCATCGCTCATGTCGCTAAACATTTTTATTTATAAAAATCAATTGCTGTTCGTAAGTCTGACTAAAACTCGAGAACGGCTGAATGGATTTATCTTATCTTAGTCTTGAAATGTTCGTGAAGGTCTAGGGAAGGTTTAAAAGATGAGAAAATTTCGAATAATCGCCGGGAAACCCCTAAAAACAGTCCTTTTCTTTTTCCCATATAAAAATTTTTTAAATAAAATGTAGTCATTTTGATTCAAACTTAATTTTAGCTAACTTCAGTTGTTAATCTATCAAATTATTTTGTTTTATATAGATTGGTAAATATTAAGTTTTTTCACAAATTAATTTTTGAACGCAATCATAATATTTGACATTAGATTTGGCAACCAACTAATATGTCAATCGATTCTGTCGATATTGTGTTAGAATATCTATGAGTGCGCGAGCACTTTCTTTACTTTGGTGATCCTTTGTGTAAGTGACATTCCAAGTAATGTGCTCTTTTTTATATTTGTTATTTTCGTCAGACGACTCTATGTATTTACGTAAATATATCACGGCTTTTTAACGGATTATTCGTCTGTATTAGTTTTTCTTTTCCCGGACTTTTTCATTTCCCGGGAAAGCGGGAACGACTTTTCGGTTTCGCAGGAAATCCCGGGAATTCCGCGCAGTGGAAAACAATACAAAATATTCTTTAATTTAATTTATTTTAACAAAAAACAAATTGTAATTCATGAGATCGGTTAAATAATAACGTTTTATAAACAAATTAAGGCTTCATTAGCCGTTAATTTCTGTTGCTGTTCTGTGCTCTGACGTTCTGCTTCCAATTTGACTACTTCGTTTTTCTGTAGTAACTTGTCAGCAGTTTCTGACCAAAAGGGTCGCAGTTTTCCAATAAGCGATGAGTTTTGGATCGTCCATTGTTAAGTTTAAATATAATTTATATTTTTCTTTTAAATTAAATTTTCTAAATTCTAAAAGCACAATCACAATTCATTTCAAAATATATTTATTTAATTCATGCTGTCAGTTACAATTACCTAAAAACAGAACAGAACGAAAAAGATGTTATATCTTCTAAACGGCTGGACCGAGTTTTTTCAAACATAGCTAAAAACCCTCTCGATCAAGTCATCTTTCAAACAGAAAAATCTAAATGAAAATCGGTCCAGCCGTTTGGCCTGTACGTGGACACACGACAGACACACAAATACACAGACACACACTACAAACTTATAACACCCCTTTTTTTAGTCGGGGGTTAAAAAAGATTCAACTGATTCGAAACAGAACAGAAAGTAAAAACTAATTCTGCCTTTAGTCAAAAAATAATATTATTTTAGTTCTTTATATAATAGTAATGCATAAATATCAATATTATATGTAAATCCAAGGCCAAATGCATTGCTATAACGCAAAAAGAAACAAATTATGTTATTAAAAAAAATATTCCAAAATATTTGATTGGGAATAGGACTTTAGTAGAGCTTTAATAGAAACGTTAATTTTACCAAAGAGAATCTGTAATTATTTTGTAATTTTTCTTTTATTACCTTACGCATTTCTGTTTTTACTTTTATGAATTGTTATAGAATTAAATTTTGAACGTCGCGTTCCGCTTTTGATAAATAAAGGCCTCTAAGTCTCACAGCACATGTGCGCCAGATGTAAGCTCGGCCTTACTTGTTGTAAGGCTTTAGCTATTGTGCTAGTGCCATCACCTTATTATTATACTGGGTGTTTTTTTAGAGGTATAGAACTTCGAATTGAAATAAAGCACAAGAAAATCGTTTTAATGTCCATCAATTTGGCTTTATTAGAAGGATAATTTTATGCCATTAATGTTTAAATATGATTTCGGGCATGTGGCCGCCGCGGCTGGCTCGAATAAAGCCAATTCTACAGGTCCAATTTTCAACCACTTTTTCGAGCATATGGGGCCGTATGTTGGCAATAACCCCACGAATGTTGGCTTCCAAGTCCCCTAACGTTTCTGGTTTGTTGGCGTAGACGAGCGACTTCACATATCCCCAAAGAAAATAATCCAATGGTGTCAAATCACACGATCTTGGTGGCCAATTGACAGGTCCATTCCGCGAAATTATGCGCTCATCGAATGTTTCCTTCAATAAATCGATTGTGACGTGCGCTGTTTGGCATGTAGCGCCGTCTTGTTGGAACCACAACTCATCCACATTCATGCCATCCAATTCGGGAACAAAATAGTCGGTTATCATGGCTCTATACCGGTCTCCATTAACGGTAACTGACTCTCCAGCATTATTTCGGAAGAAGTATGGCCCAATGACTCCACCAGCCCATAGAGCACACCAAACAGTCAGTTTTTGTGGATGTAATGGCGTCTCAAGGGTCTCATGTGGATTCTCTTCACTCCAAATGCGGCAATTTTGGTTGTTGACGTAGCCATTCAACCAAAAATGAGCCTCATCACTGAACAAAATTTTGCGATGAAAATCAGCATCGAGATCAATCTCATTTTCGGCCCATACACCAAAATCACGACGCATTGCATGGTCTCGCGGCTTTAATTCTTGCACAAGCTGGATCTTGTAAGGTCGCAAGCCAAGATCTTTGCGCAAAATCTTCCATAAAGTTGATGGACAAAGCTCCAATTGCTGTGCACGGTGGCGAATCGATTCATTCGGGTCCTCTTCAACACTTTGCTCTATAGCGGCAATTGTTTCTTCGCTACGCACTGTTCGACGTCTCTGCGGATGCATATTATCACATAGAGTAAACGTAGTGCGAAAACGATCCATGGTTAACCGAATTAATTGCTCTGATGGACGATTATGTCGACCATAAAATGGACGGAGCTTGCGGTAAACTTCGCGAACTAAACCATTATTTTCGAAATAAATTTGCACGATTTGCAAGCGTTGTTCTTTTGTCAACCTGTTCATGATGAAATGGCAAACCAAACTAAATATTAATCACTTGACAGCTGACAAAATGGCCGCCAGTAAAAAAGTGATGCCAACTTAAAGTTCTATACCTCAATAAAAAACACCCATTGCCATCTCATTCGTAAAGTTAATAACGACACTAATCAATGAATTTTTATATGCAAACTACTAAAATTGCCATAATAAAATCAAAATAATCCCGGGAATTCACGTACAAATTTCCCGGGATTTCTTTCCCGGAAAATGTGCGGAAACACTAGTCTGTATACTTATATACCACCGCCTTTTAACGAATTATTCGATTACTGGATATAATTTAAATACGTGTATGTATATTCTTTTTAACTTGGTTTCTATAACCGTATGACGTTTTGTTCCTATTGAACAACACTTGCACTTATTGTCCACAACTTTTCCTTGAATTGAATCTTAACACTTGCACTTCACCAACAAACTTGCGTCCTTTAACACTGATCCAGATTTGGCGAGGAGGACCAAAATATGTTTTTGAATTTAATAAAAGTATTCTTTGTTTTTATTTTACCCCGAAGATCTGTTTATTTTGTCTGTTATGTTACATATAATAATATTTTTTCTTGAAGTTTTAAAATATTTCTTGCACAAATAATATATGGACTGTTACTACGTTTATACACGCACTATTTGCAATTAAAAATATTCGCAAATAAATTAACTCACTGTTTATACGGAATAGCAAAAGTACACAAACTTGGTAGCACTTCTATAGAAAATTTACTTTTTTTGACAAAAATAATAGTGTAAATGGGCAAAATATCAAATAATTATTTGTTTTAATTGTCATTATTTGCTTCTGTTAATGTTTTTTATGCAATATTAATCCATTTATTGTTTTTTGTTATCAAACATTTGTAAGCGTGGCAACCTCAAGCATTTTATTTGCAAATAGTGCGTTAAACGTGAATAGTTTTCTGAATTAGTAAGTCGCAATAAAAACAATAATATGGCAACAATTTACAGTTTTATTTGCAAATAAGCCCTGCGTATAAACGTAGTATGTATGGTTTTATTTCTGATGTGTGTGTCGGCAAAAGTTAAGTTAGGACTAACAAAAGAAGCAAGCGCCAAAAGGGATAACACCAAAACGCGGTTGTACGCGTGCTGCATTCATTGGTAGTTACGCACAGTAGCACCACCCGTAATACGTTCGTCAGCAGTTAATGTTCGAACACATGTTTAGAACACAAGCTGCCATTATTTTCTATGAAAAAGGTAAATTTCATAGAAAATAATGGCGGGAAACTAGAAATAAGAAGTTTATTACAAAAACAAAATCAAGCAGATGCACAAAATATATGCTCTGTGGCAGAACTATTAAAAAATCAAAACGGAAAACGCGCACTTTGTATGCATACGACAACCTAAGTTTTGAGTTTTAACATTAAAATAAGTTTGAACACAAACTTTTTTGTAACGTAATTCTGCCGACGTTATTTCTTATATTCAGAAATAAAAATTGCTCGCCAATTCGTACTGTTATAGTCGAACTGGAGTGCCAACATTTTTTACATTTGATTTTGATTTATCTTCCATATATGTATGACGTTAAAGCGGATTCTTTTTACATACATACATACGAAACAAATATAAAATAAATTCAGTAAAGTGCGACTCTGACTCGCGCACGAAGGGTTCCGTACGAACACTAGATATGTAATTTAATACAAACTTCATCCTATATAATGTATAGTTTTGACATTTTTTTTCGTTTTTGGGGTTTTTTTTTTGTTTTGGCGTTTTTTCGGTTTTGGTGATTTTTTTAAGTTTTGGCTCTTTTTTAGTTTTGCAACTTTATTTTCTCGATTTGGCGATTTTTTCGGTTTTTGGCTTTTTCCTTTTCGGCGATTTTTTTATTTTTGGCGATTTTTTAATTTTTCCGATTTTTTTTATATAATTTTTTTTTTTAGTTTTGGCGACATTTTCGCGTTTTGGCGATTTTTTCGATTTTTGGCGTTTTTTTCATTTTGGCGATTTTTTTCATTTTGGCGATTTTTTTCGAATTTGGCGATTTATTTTAGTGTTAGAATTTTTTTTAATTTTGGCGATTTTTTTCGTTTTGGCGATTTTTTTTTTAATTTTTGGCGATTTTTTTTGGTTTGGCGATTTTGTAATTTTCGGTTTGTTTAGTTTTACCGTTTTTGAAAATTTCAAGTGTTTGCCTCTTACGGTTGCCAAGATATAGCAAGTTGTCAAAATTACATAGTCAAAATTGCATTAACTGATGGACCACCCTTTAATTTATTTATTTTTTTTTAATTTTAGTGTAAATTGTTGTAGTCTGTATAAAAATACACTAATTTTACAAATTTCAAGTTTCAATATACATATGTTCATATAATTGTATGTATATTTCATGGGATTTTAACATTTTTCGTTGCTCGTTTTGGAACACCCTTTAATTTTTAATTCTCATGTATTTGTTGTTGTAGCGGCCAAGGTTCTACATACTCTGTCTAAATTACAGGTCCGTAGCTCTTACGGTTCCTGAGAAAATACCGTGTGACGGACAGACGGACAGCGTAGCGAAAACAATAGGATTCCTTTTCACCTTTGGAAATTCATTGTTGTGGAAGGAGACTTCATGAGTGTTCCCGAATCTATCTCTGCCGGTGTGCCACAGGGCAGTATACCGGGACCAGTTTTGTATTTGATTTGTACTTGTGATATGCCTGTTAGCACTCAAATCCATACATCTACTTTTGCCGATGATACAGCCTTTTTTAGCATTCACGAAAACCCTCACGAAACATCCCGATATCTTCAGGAACATATTACCCAGCTGGAACTATGGTTAAAATTATGGAGAAGTAAAGTAATTGAGCAGAAGTGTGCGCAGGTAACATTTACTCTACGAAAAGATACTTGTTCCCCCATTAAAATCAATAATCAAATTGTTCCTCAACATTCACATCTAAAATACCTTGGCATACACTTTGATCGACGGCTTACATGGAAACTACACATTGATTCTAAACTAACACAAATGAAACTAAAATTAATTCAGGTACATTGGCTGATTGGTAGAAATTCAACTCTCAGTCTAGATTGCAAACTTTTGATATACAAGTCACTTTGGAAACCTATATGGTGCTACGGAATTCAACTATGGGGCACTGTTTCAGCTTCCAATGTCGAGAGAATCCAACGAAGGCAAAACAAAATTTTACGTATGATAACTTCGGCTCCATGGTACATCAAAAATTCAAATATACATAGTGATTTAAATATGCCACTAGTGAATGAAGAAATTGCAAAATACTTAGGCAAATATTTAACAAAACTTAAATCACATCCTAATCCGCTTGCTCGTAATATTTTGAACTTTACTGGACACATCCGCCTAAAAACGGGAGACACAAGGACTCTTATACTCAACACTCCAAATGGGACTACTTGAAAATACTTTTTTTTCCTTTTTGATTATCACTACTTATGTATTATTTATAACTATCACTAAGTTTATGTCCGACAGTGGTCGGGCCTAATAGTTATATTTTAGATTTAAGATTTGAATACTTATTGTTAGTTCATATTTGAAGATACAATGAATAAATAAATGCATTAAAAAAATTTTCGTGTTACTCAATTTCTTTTCGAACTTGGCCTTTGATGGGTATATAATCAATTATACGATCTAAAATAATATAGTATATTCATGTTTTTGTAGCCTTCAGCGAATCCTAGAAGCATTTTTAGAGGAACATAGAAAACAATAGGGTTCCTTACATCAGAGGTGAAACAAACAAAATCAAAAATCATACAGAAAATATTTGTAATTCATATTCACCTTGATAAATAAGCTTATTGGCTTTACTAATATTTTTTTAGCATAGCAAGAAATAACAAAAACAAAAAAAAAACCGTAAACACAAAGTACCCCTGACGAATGCTCTGTATGAGTACCTCAAAGGAAAAAAATTTTGAAGTGAGTTCTAACGGCAGAAATGCCTATTTTACTGTGAGTTCTGAAACTCTTAATGAAAACATTAAAAATAAAAAATTAAATGATAGCCTTTTTCTAACGGAAAATCCACATTTTCGTCAGCGATCAACTTCGCTTTGTCCGATGCCAACTAGTGAATCGTTAACACTACCATTGCCTAGTACTTCTTCATTTAAGTTAGCGATATCATCCGCTTCGGGCTCGTGTTCATCACTAAACCAAGTTATCACTACAGATCAGTTCTCGTGGTACCTTCACACAGTGGTTGCGCCCATACGACAAAAATAAAAAAATAAAATTTTCTATATTGGGTTTGTAGCGAAATAAATAGTCGCTAATGTCATCAAATTTCTCTCTTCTGAATTTGTTTTGATAATTTCTAACGGTAATTTTTAGATGCAAACAATTAAAATGCGATTTTATATAGAAGTAGAAAGTTGATTAAGCGACATTGAAAACAAAGTGAATATTAAATTGTTAAAATATATTTAATTAAAGTGCAAATTTAATTTATCAAAATGGAAATTAATGTGAATGGTATTGGTATTATTTTTAAAAAATAATAACTTAATAAACTGTGTTGTAGTTTTTGTAAAGTACTAATTTTTAAGAAGTGTTTTAATTAACAATGTTTGATATTCTTTGTTAAAAATACTTAGAGTTTTAGTTAGTTTCCCAATGAAAGCCAAAGACCAAACGGGTTTGTAAATATTGACACACATCTATAGTTAAAAATTATGTTTAATTCAAGTGCAGTTTTTTGCAGGTTTTTTCTATATATTCAATATACTAGCTTAACCTCCAAGTTTACTGTGTTCTATTGTATTCTAAAATTTGTTGTGTACCTCGTTTGATTTAATAAGAATGACATTTTTGTTGTTATTGATAGTTATTTTTTTCTCTATTCGATATAATAGAAAGATCCCGTCAATGCATATTTTCACGAATGACAATTTTCGCGCTTTGGTGCTCTAAGAAGGGTTCATATTCGGCGAAATCACAGCAAGTTTATGATGAAATAATCAAGTTAATTAATTTTGAGTGCGAAGAAGGCGCGTTTTGTGAATTACTGAAATGTGTACAATATTTATGTAAAAGAATTGTTGACATTTTGAAAAAGAATCACCGCTTAAAATCAGATGTTTTGAAAAATCATTCAGATTGGTTAGCTAAAAAAGAGGTTTTTAGTTAATTTTAATTATTATTCGAACTCCATTTGTTTCTATATTTGTGATTTGAACGGGCTAAAGTTCGTATCGCTTTTTAAGCCAAATTACATGTGATAATTATTAATGAACAAATAACACCAAAGTCTGTTGTAAATATTCTGACTAACAACAACACATAGTTGAACGGAACAGCCAGCCGTTTTCGAAGGCCACTAAACCTTCATCATCAGCGTTCTTTTGTGTTTGGTCCACTGTGTGTGGTGTCAGTTGATGTAGATTTCTGCTTTATATACTTAGCATTTTATTGCAAATGGAATATGTGAATTGGTTTGATTCATCGTATTTCAATTTGCTGAAAGCTTTTTTGTATTGTGAGCTCAATTTTACCATCACTATATTTACAACAGTCTTACCATTGTCGCTTTGTTCTTTTTTTTACTAATTATACACATGTTACTTAATTTGCTTATTTTTTGATCTACTTAGGACAAACTTTTTTGGTTTGTTACTATTAAGTATATTTTTATTTAATTTTTGCCACAGGCCCATGGCTATTAATTTTTAGTTAATTTTAATTATTATTCGAACTCCATTTGTTTCTATATTTGTGATTTGAACGGACTAAAGTTCGTATCGCTTTTTAAGCCAAATTACATGTGATAATTATTAATGAACAAATAACACGCAAAGTCTGTTGTAAATATTCTGACTAACAACAACACATAGTTGAACGGAACAGCCAGCCGTTTTCGAAGGCCACTAAACCTTCATCATCAGCGTTCTTTTGTGTTTGGTCCACTGTGTGTGGTGTCAGTTGATGTAGATTTCTGCTTTATATACTTAGCATTTTACTGCAAATGGAATATGTGAATTGGTTTGATTCATCGTATTTAATTTGCTGAAAGCTTTTTTGTATTGTAAGCTCAATTTTACCATCACTATATTTACAACAGTCTTACCATTGTCGCTTTGTTCTTTTTTTTTTTTGCTAAGTATATAAAGCAGAAATCTACATCAACTGACACCACACACAGTGGACCAAACACAAAAGAACGCTGATGATGAAGGTTTAGTGGCCTTCAAAAACGGCTGGCTGTTCCGTTCAAATATGTGTTGTTGTTAGTCAGAATATTTACAACAGACTTTGGTGTTATTTGTTCATTAATAATTATCACATGTAATTTGGCTTAAAAAGCGATACGAACTTTAGCCCGTTCAAATCACAAATATAGAAACAAATGGAGTTCGAATAATAATTAAAATTAACTAAGAATTAATAGCCATGGGCCTGTGGCAAAAATTAAATAAAAATATACTTAATAGTAACAAACCAAAAAAGTTTGTCTTAAGTAGAACAAAAAATAAGCAAATTAAGTAACATGTGTATAATTAGTAAAAAAAGAACAAATCGACAATGGTAAGACTGTTGTAAATATAGTGATGGTAAAATTGAGCTTACAATACAAAAAAGCTTTCAGCAAATTGAAATACGATGAATCAAACCAATTCACATATTCCATTTGCAATAAAATGCTAAGTATATAAAGCAGAAATCTACATCAACTGACACCACACACAGTGGACCAAACACAAAAAAACGCTGATGAAGGTTTAGTGGCCTTCGAAAACGGCTGGCTGTTCCGTTCAACTATGTGTTGTTGTTAGTCAGAATATTTACAACAGACTTTGGTGTTATTTGTTCATTAATAATTATCACATGTAATTTGGCTTAAAAAGCGATACGAGCTTTAGCCCGTTCAAATCACAAATATAGTAAAAAAGAGGTTGTTTCTTTAAAACCGATAAACGTATCTGTGTCACCTAAAGAACAAGTATTAAAAGCGAATAAACGTGGTCGCCCTTCATCTGATTTCTCAAGTTCCTCAAAAAGAACAAAACAACGAAGAATAGCAAAGTTGGCAGAAACCGATGCAACGGCAGCGGATACCTTACGTGGCTTATGTTCAGAACCAAATCAAGGTTGTTCGGAATCAAATGCCGCTGAAGTTCTTGCATTAATAATTGACACAAATTTAACCAAGCAACAGTATTGGCATATTCGAAATTTTGTAAACTCTAAGGTTTCCTTCAGTTTATTCCCTATTTACGAAAAGGTATTGAGGGAAAAGAAAAAAAGTTATCCAAATTCAAAATATATCGCCGAGAGTGAATCCAAAGCTGAAGTAGATTTACAAAATTTGCTTGACCATACAGCTTTACGTATTTTAGATTTACAATTTGAAGTCTGGAAAGACGAACCTGGTATTAATATAAACAACATTGTTTTGATAGGAAAATGGGGCTTTGATGGTAGCTCCGGTTATAATGAGTATAAACAACGTTTTAATAGCAATACTCTACAGGACAACATTTTATTTGTAACGTCTTATGTACCCCTTCAATTAGTGACAAAATCTGCTAAGCCTGAAGATGCAAAAATAATATGGAAAACCCCTCGGCCGTCGTCAACTCGGTATTGTAGACCGATTCGATTTCAATTTAAAAAAGAAACATCCGAAGTTTGTATTGCAGAAAGAGATTATTTCAAGCAGAAAATTAATATGCTGAAACACACAGAGTATTCTAAATTTGAAAAGAAAATATATGTTGAGCACAAGTTGCAACTGACTATGGTCGATGGCAAAGTGTGCAACTCATTAAGCAAAACGTCATCTGCCAAATGTTATATATGTAAAGCAAATCCGAAAGAGATGAATGATATAGAAGCATGTTTACAAAAAGTGGTGCATAAAGAAAACTATGAGTTTGGATTGTCACCCTTACATTCATATATTCGCTTTTTTGAGTATTTCATTCATGTTGCTTATAGATTGGATCTAAAAAAATGACAAATTAGATAACAGATGAAAAGAATAAATTTATGGATAGGAAAAGGGAAATTCAAAGCAAATTTAGATCCGAGATGGGTTTGTTAGTTGACAGACCTAGACCAGGGGGTAGCGGCTCGTCTAACGATGGCAACACCGCAAGACGTTTTTTTAACAATCCTGGTTTGGCTGCTAAGATAACTGGCGTTGATGAAGGGCTCATAACCAGATGTGCAGTATTGCTGCAGGCTATGACATCAGGCTACAAAATAAACATCGACAAATTTAAAATATTTGCACTTGATACAGCTAAAGCTCTTGTAGAGAAATAGCCTTGGTTCTATCTCCCACCTTCAGTACACAAGATTCTTTTACACGCTTCCGCCGTAATTGAAGACGCCATAGTTTCAATTGGAGAGCTTTCAGAGGAAGCTGCAGAAGCGAAAAATAAAGACATTAAAAGATATAGGCTACAACACACACGAAAAATTTCTAGAATTGCAACAAACACGGATTTACTAAATATATTATTGCTTAGTTCGGATCCATTCATTTCAGGTCAACGAAAATTACCACGTAAAAAGAAAAGTACGCTACTAAAATCTACAATTGAATTGTTGCAAGAGTAGCTTTTTTATATTTTTGATATTTATTTGAAAACAATAAAAGTCTAAATTTAATTTGCGGAGAAATATGTATTTCCATGAAGGGATAAAAATAATTAAAATCTATCTATTATAAAAAAAATGTAAAAAATGGGCGGTAGAGGCAAGTGACCACGCCCATTTTTTCAGAATATTGTGGTTATTATATCCGAAATATACTGTGCTAATTCAACACTATATCTTTAATATAACTATTTTTGTCGCTCTTCCCCATATAAGTGCAACCACTGTCCTTCATAGCGAACAGTCGATTAGCGGAATTTTACAGTTGAAAAAAAACGAGACTCATCCTATTTGTAGCCTAAAATACCTTTTATACAGAAAAATCACAGTGGAAGAGCCACATAAGCGTTCAGGTCCCGTGCAGTGCCATGATTCCCAAGAATATGGCCATACAAAAACTTACTGCAATTTACCTACTGTTTGTGTTGTGTGCGGCGAATTACACGGCACTGCTAGTTGTACTAAACCAAAAGATCAAGCGGAAAAAAATGCAATAATTTTGGAGGTAATCACACCGCTAACTACAGAGGTTGTCCTGAGTACTAGTAGTAGTGAAATCCCACTCCGGGGACAATTAAAATTGTTAAATTGTTGCTGAAATTGTTAAATTTGGGTAATTAAAATTTGAAAATTGTTAAATTCTTGGAAATTTGTGTTTTTTTGTTTACATAAGGAGTTTTTTGTTTACATTAGGAGTTTTTTGTTTACATTAGGAGTTTTTTGTTTACATTAGGAGTTTTTGTTTACATTAAGTGTATGTCTGTCTGTCGGTCTGTCTGTCTGCCTGCCTGACCGTGGGAAGTTTGTGTGTGGAATATTTTGTGTGAATGTATTAAGGCGGTTCATAGTTTGGCGGTTTTTATGTGTGTATGTGACGACGGGGAAAATCATGAAAATGGTTTTTCCTAATGCTGACGGAAAATCATCTAATGATTTTTCGTAATTCCGAAGGCAAAACATGATAATTTTTCGTAATACCGAAGGCAAAACATGATAATTTTTCCTAATGCCTACTGCAATACATGATAATTTTTCCTAATGCCTACTGCAATACATGATTATTATTTTTTTCAAATGCCGACGGCAAAAAATGAATATAATTTTTTCAAATGCCGACGGGAAAATGATTTTTCCTAATGACGACGGGAAAACGTGAAAGTTATTTTTTCTAATGCTAATGTAGGTGTTGCTAGACTGTGGGAATTTAAGGCTGACCGTGATTTGAGTGGGCGGCGTTGTTGCCGTAATATGTAACCATAGGAATTTGTGGATGTGTCTGTCTGTCTGTGAGAATTTAGGTGAAGGTTTGATTGGCAGGGGGTGGGGTGTAGTTGAGGTAGATCGATTGCGTGTGTAGTTGTGTGTGAATGTGTGTGTAAGTGTGTGTGTGTGTGTGTGTGTGTGTGTGTGTGTGTGTGTGTGTGTGTGTATGTTTGTAGGAATTTCAATGTGTGTATTTCTGTAGGAGCTTAAGGCTGATTGTGATTTATGAGGGGTGAGGTGTTCTAGTAATATGCAACCGGGGGAATCTATGTGTTTGTATGTCTGTAGGAGTTTAAGGCTGACCATGATTTGGGTGGGCAGGGTTGTTGACGTAATATGTAGCCATGGGGATTTGTGAATGTGTCTCTCTATAGTAGTTTAAGGTTGATCGTGATTTGAGGTGGGTGAGGATGTTGTTGAGGTAAATTGGTTATGCGTATGTATGTATGTATGTATTTGTGTAAGAATTTAAGATGATTGTGATTTATTAGGGGCGAGGTGTTCTTGTAATATGTAGCCGTGAGAATCTATGTGTATAGACGTCTGTAGAAGTTTAAGACTATCTGTAATTTCAGGTAGGTGAGAGTGTTGTGTTGTTGAGATTAATCTTATATATTGTATATGTATGTATGATCATGGGAATTTGTGTATGTATATCTGAGGGAGAATTTAAGGCTCGTCATGATTTGCAAAAGGTGGGGTGTTGTTGAAATTTTCTTGGATATTTCTTATATGAATTCTGCTATGTGTGTGTGTATTTGAGCTGGTATTTATATGTAGGTAGAAATAAATTGTTTTCAACATCGACATTTGGTACTATAAAATACTATCATATATCTGGACTTCCCTAATCCTAGAATGCTTTTGTACTTACGATTGCTTTATATTTTCTCATGCTTAAATTTGTCTCGCGTTGAAGTCGGTCTGTGTGAAATTTGTTTATATTACAGATTTTGTTTATTTAACTACATTCGTCTTCTTTGACTGAAAGAGTTATCTACACACAGAGAAAAACCAACTTGAAATCAGTAAGAACCATGCTGAATTAATAAGAACCATTAGCAAAGGTTTAGTCATATTGAAATTTCTTATTTCAATATGGACAAAATATTAATTTACAGTATTCATTTATTAAACTCATTAGTTTGTAGATATCTCAATATACATTTTCTATTATATTAAAAATTATTGAATTAATGTGATGAATTCTTATTTTTAAGCTGCAGATTTTCCCTGAGTGTATGGATTGTTTATATTTGCATTGTGCTTTAACTAAACGACGCTTCATATATTTTCATGATGTAGATCTAATAAACACTTAAGCATTGATAAGAAATTTGATATGTATACATACATATCTACAAATTGATTTTATGTATGTATGTATGTATGTATGTATGTACATATATATGTACATACTAATAAGTGTTCAACTCAATCTTTGAATACATTTTTTATTTTATTTTTTGTCATGTGATGTCTGTTGTTGGTGAAATTAAAAACATTTTAATTTTTATCTGCGTTTACTTAAAAGTTTGTGAGGATTTCCTGTTGTAAGTAAAACTGAATTCTTGAAGATATGTACTTACATACTCTATAGTAATAGTAACTATAATAGAAATATTTCTTATACTTAATTTACAGTTTTTTAAAGTATAGGGTATAAAATTTTTTCTAGCTATAGCCTTCTACATTTATTTTGGAAAACTTGCTTTGCTTTTTAAAAATGTATAAACATTTTTAAATGAAACTGATCCGGCACTCCAGCTTAGGTACTGATAGTTTTTTTTTTTATTGTTAGTTAACTTACTTATTTTTTATTTTTTATTGATAAACATTGGAAATCAAAAGGAAGTTTTATATTGTAATTATTATTTTCATAATTGTTGAAAACAATCGCTGCTTTTTGTTTGTTTTTTGCGATGAAATCATTTGAATTACTTTTGCAACTTTACGCGTTTATAAAAATTATGTTATTTTCTATATTTCTTAATTTATAAGACTTTTAGACTTTGTCCTTTAGGGGTTATATATTCTATTATACGATTATGAATAAGAATGCAGTAAGCTGATGTATTTGCTTACTGCTTCAAATTAAAATTTTATTAAATTGAATAAAAGGAGTTTTTTTTCTTAAACTCTGATGCAGTTAGAAGCGCTGGAGATTCTTTCATATAACAGCTTTTTTGAAATTTTTGATACATAGTATAATATAGAATTGGATAGCATTTATGTACTTTTAATTTTTATGTTAAGAAGTACGGGTATGAGACTGAATTTAAATGTACTTTTAAATTAGTTAAATCATAATGAACAAACATATTTTCTTCTTTAATAGCGATCAACAGAAAACGAACTCGTTTTCATATAATTTAGGTATATCCTTTCGACGGCTCCTCTAGGATACAAGACGACTTTGTATGACGAAATTTCTGTTGCTTTATACTGATAATATTTTTACATTAATAAGGTACATATACATATGTTTATTTTATGAAGGGTGAGCACCTATGGCTCTATATGATTTTTTTTTTCATTTTATTAAAGTTCAGCGTATTGTATATATATTTCTGAAATGTTTAAGTGTGTTATGTGTGCCCATCGGGCAGAGTGTACGTATTAGTTGGTCAGTCAGTCTCTATTTTTATTTATTTTATTTTTTTTTCTTCTAATGTGCCACTCCTTTTTCCAGATTTTACTACTTGGAATAGAGAATTTTTGTATAATTTTTTGCTGGGTATATACATTAGGTATGTAGAAATTATTTTAGATACAAAGAAATGCATGTTTAATAAACAACTATTGTATCAAATCGAGCTCAAATAACTCAGTTACCTCTACCAGCAATTCACCGTTGGTGTTTTCATAAAGTGTTAGAAACAATGAAATATCTATGTTTTGAGAGAATTGTTCCCCTCAAGTATTTCTACATGAGGTTTGAGGGGTTAATCACTGTCGCATTCATATGTAATGATTATTCACTTAAAAAAGGTCATCATCACCATCAATCATCTCCGTATACAATACATTCATGAGTTGGGTTGATCCAGATACAATTGCTGTCTCATCACCTTCTAACAGCTTTATATATTTTGCTAGTATGCATGCCTTAGCATGCTTCTATAGATAGTGACGTAAGAGTCCGAGATGTAGAGTGTTACAATTAAAAATCTTTACTATTAGAATTTACCAGTTCGCTCTTTTGAATTTTTACAAAGTAGATACATATGTATGTATTTCATTGATCACAAAATCATAAAATTTCTTTGCTTACAAATATGTATGACGTGAGGATTTTTTTTTTAATTATACATGCTTTGGCATGCTTTCATTTTTTTCTGTAAATTTATTTAATACTCATACAGATACAGATACAAAGTAAGATCTGTTTGCAGTATGCATGCTTCAGCATGATTCTAGTTGAAGTGTATATTCATTCACTAAGTTTGCTTGATACTTATTCATACACATGTACATTCTTAAAGATTGGATATCAAAGTCCAAATTCCGTAGTTTATCTATATTTTCTAAAGATCTGATAGCTAAAGAAATAAATAGAGCGAAGATCTTCTATAATAATCCCATTTTCATATTTTAAGATTTTGCGTTCTAGCACTTTCGATGGGAAAATGTACATACAACTTTATAAAAAGTGATAATATGATGTGCTGCTGAATATTGCACTATGTTATAGTTTATTTTAAACACTGAAGTTTTAGTAAATTTCATTCAGACCAACAAGTTTAGAGAATTCCACTACATTTAGCTAATTATCTAATTCCACTACATTTAGTTAATTACCTTTCTTAAGGCCCATCATTCCTAATCAATCCTACAAAAAAACTAGATTTTTCGTTTTAATTTAATTTTTATTTTTATTAAATTCAACATTCATTCTTCAAATTACTTTATACTGTATTAAGCAGCTTTTTCTCATTTGTTGAGTTAACTTTAATCGTAAACATTTTAATGGTGAGATAAATTTTTCTATTTTATGCACTAAGTAATTCCTTATATATGTATACCAATCCTTTTATATGAACCATTAAAGCTAATTCTTTTCACATCATTCCTTTTAATGCTCAATTAAATTATTGTACTATTGATGCTTTCATATTAAGTAATGTTTAATCTTCTATTTATGTACGAGTTTTCCAAAGTATTTATTAAAAAATTCCTTAGAATCATCTGTTTGTAAGTTTTTTTTTTTTGTACCCGTACCACTTCAAAAATATTTTCCATTCCTTGGTTTTTGGAGTGCAGCTTTTATTTTCAGCTATACTACAATTTGATAATATGTCAATTACACTCTTCAAAAATCAACAATTTCTATTTTCTGTAGAATAGTTCTCCATTTCACCTAACTTAGCTCCATAAAACTTCATATATTCCTGTCATTGCATCTCTACAAGCACAAACAATTTTCGAGTTTTAATATGGAGTTCGTTTACTAAATTTCTTTTTAAAGACATTGAGTTGTTTTACAGATTTTTTCGATAGTGTGGTGATCTACATGTTGCACTTTCAGCTATTTATACTAACATGTAGTTAATTTTCTAATCTATATATTTAATCGTACAGCTCTTCAATTTATTTTTAATTATTTAATTTTTAGAATTGCTTTTCAATTTTATAACTCTCTTCGTTCTCTAATTTTATTTCACGTTGTAGTCCACCAATATGCATTTGAATATATTCTTGAATTATATCAATGCCTTAAGCTATATTACTAATTTGTTCTTTAGTTTGTCGATTTCAGTTTCCAGAAAAATTAACTTATATCATCGTTCTCTGACGGAGAACGATGATGATTCTGTATGCATACATTAGTAGTAATTAAAATCTTTTTATAGATTTCGAGTTCAAATTTATCATATTTTTTTGGTATTTTATCAAACATTAGAGAAAATAGTCCTAGTGTTAGAGCCCATATTTACCACCAACTTGTATTTTATCTTCATTCAGTTTGAGGTTACTATCACCATTAGTTTGTATCTAATTCATTTCTTCCTTCCAATACTGATAAGTCTTCGGAATGGGAAGTCTTTGAATACAAATCATCGTCATCATCATTCTCAGTATTAGCATCATTAAATAAGATGGTATTATCAAATATTGTTCCTTCTGCTAGTTTCTTTGGTGTACTTGTCTCTATCTTGACTAATGGTTTCTCATGCTTTAAACTAGTATATTTTAAACTTCTGTCTTAATTTTACTTTTTTCTTTCATAAGAAATCTTTTAATATTTTTAGAACTATTTATGAATTCTTCTGTTATAGGTTTAAATGTATCTTTTAGTTGCTCACTTGTATCTATTTCACCAGTTTTTATACTACGAAGCTTTTTCTTCATCACATTTCTTGTCAACACCAAATGCTTTAAATCTTTCTCATCCATGTTTGCTAACAGCAAATTCAGGTATCGGCTACTAGATCAGCTTATCAGGAGCTTATCTGGTTTTCAGATCAGCTTATCAGGAGCTGGTCTAGTTATCAGATCAGCTTATCAGGAGCTGGTCTGGTTATCAGATCAGCTTATCAGGACCTGATCTGGTTATCAGATCAGCTTATCAGGAGCTGGTCTGGTTTTCAGATCAGCTTATCAGGAGCTGGTCTGGTTATCAGATCAGCTTATCAGGAGCTGGTCTGGTTTTCAGATCAGCTTATCAGGAGCTGGTCTGGTTTTTAGATCAGCTTATCAGGAGCTGGTCTGGTTTTTAGATCAGCTTATCAGGAGCTGATCTGATTTTCAGATCAGCTTATCAGGAGCTGGTCTGGTTTTCAGATCAGCTTATCAGGAGCTGGTCTGCTTATCAGATCAGCTTATCAGGACCTGATCTGTTTATCAGATCAGCTTATCAGGAGCTGGTCTGGTTATCAGATCAGCTTATCAGGACCTGATCTGGTTATCAGATCAGCTTATCAGGAGCTGGTCTGGTTTTCAGATCAGCTTATCAGGAGCTGGTCTGGTTATCAGATCAGCTTATCAGGACCTGATCTGATTTTCAGATTAGCTTATCAGGAGCTGGTCTGGTTATCAGATCAGCTTATCAGGTAACAGATCAGGCTATCAGGAGCTGTTCAGATTTTCATTTCAAGATATCTGAGTCAGATTTAGTTATCAGTGTACAAGTAGCTAGCCATTTATAACATTTATATACATGAAGTTTAAAGTCAGATGAAATACGAAAAAGTAAAGTTTTATGTAGTAAAATTTGCTTATAATCAAAAATTCATATTTAGCCTTTCAACATGCTTTATATTTTTCTCACCTTACTTGAACATTAAAATTACATTATGATGATCTCTTATCAAATGTTTGGTGATTCTGGTGTAAGTTTTACATAAGTAGAATGAATCAACATTCTTATCTCTCCCCATAAAAAAGTATTCTTCCCATACGCATCATCGTTAAATATCATATTGGAATTACTTTGGACTGAAATAACAGATTCACTATCGGTAAATTTTGTAATATATTATTGTTTTAATTGATGAAATTAATTTCTTTATATCTGGGTTGATATAAAGATTTTGAGTATAAATAAATGTTCTCAAATTTAAGTCCATTAGGACTTTCTAGCAAGCCAATCATAGCGTTTTTTTTCGCAATTTGACAGGTCAACTATTGTTGCACGAATAGAATTTGATATAAGGGAACTATGATTCATTTTTGAACTATCGTTCGATGATTCATCAATATATCGTACCAAGGTATTTTATGTTGTTTTGATTAAGGGTATGAGTCAATATTAATAAAATCCATTTCATAAATATCAGCTCATGCTCATAGTCAAAACAAAGTATGCTTTAAGTGCTTAAAACCGCTATTACCATAAAAATGGTGGTTTTAAACACTTAAAATATACTTTGTTTTACTAACCGCATTTTATAACTAAATGCATTTCATAAATATTGACGCATACTCATAATCAAAACAGCATATAAATATCCTTTGTTTTGACTATGAGTATGAGTCATTATCTCTTATTATAGAAAAATAAAATAGTATGATTATATGATATCAGAAATCATGTTTTCTAATATCATATAACCATACTATTTGATTCTTTCTATAATAATAGATAATATTTATGAAATGCATTTATTTACAAAATGCGATTAGTAAAACAACATAAATATAGGATGGCATGAAATTTTGATGATTCATCAATATTTCGTACCAAGGTATTTTTAGGTTGTTTTTACTATGAGTATGCGCCAATATTTATGAAATGTATTTCATAAATATTATCTCTTATTATAGAAAAATTAAAAATGTAGCTATACGATATCAGAAAATATTTTCTGAAATCGTATAGCTATATTATTTTATTTGTCCTATAATAAGAGATAATGGCCCCTACTCATAGTCAAAACAAAGAATATTTTAAGAGTTTCAAATCAGTATTATCATACAAAATACTGATTTTAAACTCTTACAGCATTATTTATAAAACTTATTAAGGCTTTGTAAAGGCTTTTTAAAACAAATTTTTTATAAAAATTTTTTCTTAAAAAGTCTTTATAAAGCCCTAATAAGTGTTATAAATAAGGCTGTTAAAATATACTTTGTTTTACTAACCACATTTTTGTAACTAAACGCATTTCATAAATATTGATCCATACTCATAGTCAAAACAAAGGATATTTTTATGCTGTTTTGATTATGAGTGTGGATCATTATCTCTTATTATAGAAAAAATAAACTAATGCAGCTATACGATTTCAGAAAATATTTTCTGATATGGTATAGCTGTATTAGTTTATTTTTTTATAAGAGATAATATTTATAAAATGTATTTAGCTACATAAATGCGGTAAGTAAAACAACCTAAAATACCTTGGTACGAAATATTGATGATTCATCGAACGATAGTTCAAAAATAAATCATAGTTCCCTTATATCAAATTCTATTCGTGCAACAATAGTTGACCTGTCAAATTACGAAAAAAAAAACGCTATGATTGGCTTGCTAGAAAGTCCTAATGGACTTAAATTTTGAGAACATTTATTTATACTCAAAATCTTTATATCACCCCAGATATAAACATCTGAAGAAATTAATTACATCAATTAAAATAATAATATATTACAAAATTTACCGATAGTGAATCTGTAATTTCAGTCCAAAGTAATTCCAATATGATATTTAACGATGATGCGTATGGGAAGCATATTTTTGTATGGGGAGAGATAAGAATGTTGATTCATTCTACTTATGTAAAACTTACATCAGAATCACCAAACATTTAATAAGAGATCATCATAATGTATATTTAATGTTTAAGTTAGGTGAGAAAAATAAAAAGCATGTTGAAAGGATAAATATGGATTTTTGATTATAAGCAAAGATAGTGAATTAAACGATGATCGTTATAGAAAATAATTTTACTAGATAAAACTTTACTTTTTCGTATTTCATCTGACTTTAAACTTCATGTATATAAATGTTATAAATGGCTAGCTACTTGTACACTGATAACTAAATCTGACTCAGATATCTTGAAATGAAAATCTGAACAGCTCCTGATAGTCTGATCTGTTACCTGATAAGCTGATCTAAAAATCAGATCAGCTCCTGATAAGCTGATCTGAAAACCAGACCAGCTCCTGATAAGCTGATCTGAAAACCAGACCAGCTCCTGATAAGCTGATCTGAAAACCAGACCAGGTCCTGATAAGCTGATCTGAAAACCAGACCAGGTCCTGAAAAGCTGATCTGAAAACCAGACCAGGTCCTGAAAAGCTGATCTGAAAACCAGACCAGGTCCTGATAAGCTGATCTGAAAACCAGACCCGGTCCTGAAAAGCTGATCTGAAAACCAGACCAGGTCCTGATAAGCTGATATGATTGCTGATACCTGTTATTTGCCCTGGATGAGAAAATTTTAAAACAGTTGGTGTTGACAAGAAATGTGTTGAAGAAAAAGCTTCGTAGTATAAAAACTGGTGA
The DNA here is from genome assembly GCA_949987645.1 of Tachina grossa. Taxonomy (NCBI): domain Eukaryota; kingdom Metazoa; phylum Arthropoda; class Insecta; order Diptera; family Tachinidae; genus Tachina; species Tachina grossa. The sequence goes on from OX465278.1 coordinate 89,282,826, forward strand.
AATAGATACAAGTGAACAACTAAAAGATACATTTAAACCTATAGCAGAAGAATTCATAAATAGTTCTAAAAATATTAAAAGAATTCTTATGAAAGAAGAAAGTAAAATCAAGACAGAAGTTGAAAATATACAAGTTTAAAGCCTGAGAAACCTTCACTCAAGATATAGACAAGTACCCCAAAAGAAACTAGTAGAAGGAACAATATTTGATAATACCATCATATTTAATGATGATAATACTGAGAATGATGATGACGATGATTTTACTCATAGACTTCCAATTCTGAAGACATTTATACTGACTTATCAGTATTGGAAGGCATAAATGAATTAGATACAAACTATTGTTGATAGTTACATTAAACTGAATGAAGATAAAATACAAGACAAATTAATAATATAGCTTAAAGCATTAATATTCAAGAATATATTTAAATGCAAATTGAGGAACTACAACGTGAAATAAAATTAGAGAAAGAAGAAAGTTATAAAATTGAAAAAGCAATTCTAAAAAGTAAATAATTAAAAACAAATTGAAGAGTTTACGGTTAAATATATAGATTAGAAAATTAACTACATGTTAGTATAAATAGCTGAAAGTGCAAGATGTAGATCACAACACTTTCGAAAAAATCTGTGAAACAATTCAATGTCTTTAAAAAGGAATTTAGTTAACGAAGTCCATATTAAATTTCAACAACTGTTTGTGCTTGTAGAGATGTAATGACAGGAATATATGATGTTTTATGGAGCTAAGTTAGGTGAAATGTAGAACTATTCTACAGAAAATAGAAATTGTTGATTTTTGAAGACTGTAATTGACACATTCTCAAAGTACAGCTGAAAATAAAAGCTGCACTCTAAAAACCAAGGCAATGGAAAATATTTTTGAAGTGGTACGGGTACCAAAAAACTTACAAACAGATGATTCTAAAGAATTTTTTAATAAATACTTGGGAAAACTCATACATAAATAGAAGATTAAACATTACTTAATATGAAAGCATCAATATTAGAATGATTTAATAGATCATTGAAAGGTATGATGTGAAAAGAATTAGCTTTAATGGTTCATATAAGTGGATTGGTATGTATAAAGATTTACTCAATGCATGCAATAGAAAAGTTCATCGTACCATTAAAATGTCTCCTATTAAAGTCAACTCAACAAATGAGGAAAAGCTACTTAATATAGTATAAAGTAATTTGAAGAATGAATGTTGAATTTAATAAAAATAAAATTAAAACGAAAAATCTAGTTTGTGTTGTTTTTTGTAGGATTGATTAGGAATGATGGGTCTTAAGAAAGATAATTAACTAAAAACTTCAGTGTTTAAAATGAACTATAACATAGTGCAATATTCAGCAGCACATCATATTATCACTTTTTATAAAGTTGTATGTATATTTTCCTATCGAAAGCGCTAGCACGCAAAATTTTACAATATGAAAATGGGATTATTATAGAAGATCTTCACTCTATTTATTTCTTTAGCTATCAGATCTTTAGAAAATATAGATAAACTACGGAAATTGGACTTTGATATCCAATCTTTAAGAATGTACATGTGTATGAATAAGTATCAAACAAACTTAGTGAATGAATATACGCTTCAACTAGAATCATGCTGAAGCATGCATAAATTTTAAAATGTACAGTAAACAGATCTTACTTTATATCTGTATCTGTATGAGTATTACATAAATTTATAGAAAAAAAATTAAAGCATGCCGAAGCATGTATAATTAAAAAAAAAAAAATCCTCACGTCATACAATTTTGTAAGCAAAGAAATTTTATGATTTCGTGGTCAATGAAATACATACATATGAATCTACTTTGCAAAAATTCAAAAGAGCGAACTGGTAAATTCTAATAGTAAAGATTTTTAATTGTAACACTACTACATCTCGGACTCTTACGTCACTATCGATAGAAGCATGCTAAGGCATGCATACTAGCAAAATATATAAAGCTGTTAGAAGGTGATGAGACAGCAATTGTATCTGGATCAACCCAACTCATGAATGTATTGTATACGGAGATGATTGATGGTGATGATGACGTTTTTTAAGTGAATAATCATTACATATGAATGCGACAGTGATTGACCCCTCAAACCTCATGTAGAAATACTTGAGGGGAAAAATTCTCTCAAAACATAGATATTTCATTGTTTCTAACACTTTATGAATACACCAACGGTGAATTGCTGGTAGAGGTAACTGAGTTATCTGAGATCGATTTGATACAATAGTTGTATATTAAACATGCATTTCTTTGTATCTAAACTAATTTCTACATACCTAATGTATATACCCACCAAAAAATTAGACAAAAATTCTCTATTCCAAGTAGTAAAATCTGAAAAAGGAGTGGCACATTAGAAGAAAAAAAAATATAAAAATAGAGACTGACTGACCAACTAATACGTACACTCTGCCCGATGGGCACACAAAACACACTTAAACATTTCAGAAATATATATACAATACGCTGAACTTTAATAAAATGAAAAAAAAGTCATATAGAACATTAAATAAAAGCCATAGGTGCTCACCGTTCATAAAATAAACATATGTATATGTATCTTATTAATGTAAACATATTATCAGTATAAAGCAACAGAAATTTCGTCATACAAAGTCATCTTGTATCCTAGAGGAGCCGTCGATAGGGTATACCTAAATTATATGAAAACGAGTTCGTTTTCTGTTGATCGCTATTAAAGAAGAAAATATGTTTGTTCATTATGATTTAACTAATTTAAAAGTACATTTAAATTCAGTCTCATACCCGTACTTCTTAACATAAAAATTAAAAATAAATGTTATCCAATTCTATATTATACTATGTATCAAAAATTTCAAAAAAGCTGTTATATGAAAGAATCTCCAGCGCTTCTAACTGCATCAGAGTTTAAGAAAAAAAACTCCTTTTATTCAATTTAATAAAATTTTAATTTGAAGCAGTAAGCAAATACATCAGCTTACTGCATTCTTATTCATAATCGTATAATAGAATATATAACCCCTAAAGGACAAAGTCTAAAAGTCTTATAAATTAAGAAATATAGAAAATAACATAATTTTTATAAACGCGTAAAGTTGCAAAAGTAATTCAAATGATTTCATCGCAAAAAACAAACAAAAAGCAGCGATTGTTTTCAACAATTATGAAAATAATAATTACAATATAAAACTTCCTTTTGATTTCCAATGTTTATCAATAAAAAATAAAAAATAAGTAAGTTAACTAACAACAAAAAAAAAACTATCAGTACCTAAGCTGGAGTGCCGGATCAGTTTCATTTAAAAATGTTTATACATTTTTAAAAAGCAAAGCAAGTTTTCCAAAATAAATGTAGAAGGCTATAGCTAGAAAAAATTTTATACCCTATACTTTAAAAAACTGTAAATTAAGTATAAGAAATATTTCTATTATAGTTACTATTACTATAGAGTATGTAAGTACATATCTTCAAGAATTCAGTTTTACTTACAACAGGAAATCCTCACAAACTTTTAAGTAAACGCAGATAAAAATTAAAATGTTTTTAATTTCACCAACAACAGACATCACATGACAAAAAATAAAATAAAAAATGTATTCAAAGATTGAGTTGAACACTTATTTGTATGTACATATATATGTACATACATACATACATACATACATACATACATACATAAAATCAATTTGTAGATATGTATGTATACATATCAAATTTCTTATCAATGCTTAAGTGTTTATTAGATCTACATCATGAAAATATATGAAGCGTCGTTTAGTTAAAGCACAATGCAAATATAAACAATCCATACACTCAGGGAAAATCTGCAGCTTAAAAATAAGAATTCATCACATTAATTCAATAATTTTTAATATAATAGAAAATGTATATTGAGATATCTACAAACTAATGAGTTTAATAAATGAATACTGTAAATTAATATTTTGTCCATATTGAAATAAGAAATTTCAATATGACTAAACCTTTGCTAATGGTTCTTATTAATTCAGCATGGTTCTTACTGATTTCAAGTTGGTTTTTCTCTGTGTGTAGATAACTCTTTCAGTCAAAGAAGACGAATGTAGTTAAATAAACAAAATCTGTAATATAAACAAATTTCACACAGACCGACTTCAACGCGAGACAAATTTAAGCATGAGAAAATATAAAGCAATCGTAAGTACAAAAGCATACTAGGATTAGGGAAGTCCAGATATATGATAGTATTTTATAGTACCAAATGTCGATGTTGAAAACAATTTATTTCTACCTACATATAAATACCAGCTCAAATACACACACACATAGCAGAATTCATATAAGAAATATCCAAGAAAATTTCAACAACACCCCACCTTTTGCAAATCATGACGAGCCTTAAATTCTCCCTCAGATATACATACACAAATTCCCATGATCATACATACATATACAATATATAAGATTAATCTCAACAACACAACACTCTCACCTACCTGAAATTACAGGATAGTCTTAAACTTCTACAGACGTCTATACACATAGATTCTCACGGCTACATATTACAAGAACACCTCGCCCCTAATAAATCACAATCATCTTAAATTCTTACAAAAATACATACATACATACATACGCATAACCAATTTACCTCAACAACATCCTCACCCACCTCAAATCACGATCAACCTTAAACTACTATAGAGAGACACATTCACAAATCCCCATGGCTACATATTACGTCAACAACCCTGCCCACCCAAATCATGGTCAGCCTTAAACTCCTACAGACATACAAACACACAGATTCCCCCGGTTGCATATTACTAGAACACCTCACCCCTCATAAATCACAATCAGCCTTAAGCTCCTACAGAAATACACACATTGAAATTCCTACAAACATACACACACACACACACACACACACACAACTACACACGCAATCTATCTACCTCAACTACACCCCACCCCCTGCCAATCAAACCTTCACCTAAATTCTCACAGACAGACAGACACATCCACAAATTCCTATGGTTACATATTACGGCAACAACGCCGCCCACTCAAATCACGGTCAGCCTTAAATTCCCACAGTCTAGCAACACCTACATTAGCATTAGAAAAAATAACTTTCACGTTTTCCCGTCGTCATTAGGAAAAATCATTTTCCCGTCGGCATTTGAAAAAATTATATTCATTTTTTGCCGTCGGCATTTGAAAAAAATAATAATCATGTATTGCAGTAGGCATTAGGAAAAATTATCATGTATTGCAGTAGGCATTAGGAAAAATTATCATGTTTTGCCTTCGGTATTACGAAAAATTATCATGTTTTGCCTTCGGTATTACGAAAAATTATCATGTTTTGCCTTCGGAATTACGAAAAATCATTAGATAATTTTCCGTCAGCATTAGGAAAAACCATTTTCATGATTTTCCCCGTCGTCACATACACACATAAAAACCGCCAAACTATGAACCGCCTTAATACATTCACACAAAATATTCCACACACAAACTTCCCACGGTCAGGCAGGCAGACAGACAGACCGACAGACAGACATACACTTAATGTAAACAAAAACTCCTAATGTAAACAAAAAACTCCTAATGTAAACAAAAAACTCCTTATGTAAACAAAAAAAACACAAATTTCCAAGAATTTAACAATTTTCAAATTTTAATTACCCAAATTTAACAATTTCAGCAACAATTTAACAATTTTAATTGTCCCCGGAGTGGGATTTCACTACTACTAGTACTCTTTCGTTAAGCAGGCTATGCTGCAAAAACCTAAATTAGCTCCAGTTCAAACAACAAACGCTTCCTCAGCTACTTTTGCGCAAATGCGCCAACCTGTTACTTCCCGTGTATCGTATGCCGATGCTGCTAAGACAAATTCAATTCCCACACAAAATGTTTCCATACCAAATAATTCAACAAATACAAACTCAAACTTTAAATTAAATCGCCTTGAAGTCACTATTGAAAATCTTGTGCAAACTATCAACAACTTTACAACAAATATGACTAGCATGATGCAAGAAATGCTACGAATGCAGAATACACTGCTTCAAGCATTAATTAACAAGTCATGAACACGTTAAAAATATGTTTCTGGAACGCAAACGGCATTCGCCAACATAAAAATGAACTTGAGCACTTCCTTACGGAAAAAAATATTGATGTAATGTTGGTCTCTGAGACTCATTTGACTTCTAGAAGCCTCTTTAAAATGAATGGCTACACATTATATGATACAAAGGACCCTAGAGGGAGAGCATGCGGTGGATCAGCAATTCTAATAAAGTCAAGACTCAAGCACTATATTCTTGACAACATTTGTGAAAAACATTTACAAGCAACAAACATCTGCATTGATAATTTTTGTTCAAATTTCGTGATATCTTCAATTTACTCCCCTCCTAGATTTTGAATCACTGAGAATCAATACGAGAAAATCTACAAATCTCTTGGACCTTGTTTCGTAGCAGCTGGCGACTATAACGCTAAGCATACGTTCTGGGCTTCGCGTCTTATTACGCCTAGAGGCGGATGTTATAGACTTTGGCGTCATAAAAAGCATTTCTAGGGAATTAATTCACGTTGAAGCTTTCCTAGATCTCTCGTCCAATCACTCTCCCAAGATCGTTACAATCTGTAGCCCACTAAGAAGTGACTTACCTCATCCATATATGAAGATGATAGATCGTGTTAAATGGCTGGGGTTCAAAATATACCTTAGTAGTCATTGTACGGAAAATATTACGCTAAAAACAACAAATGATATTGAATCTAACATTGCCAATCTCAACGAGAATATTAAACAGACTGCTGAACATGCCACTACCTCCCATCCGCGGACTGGGTTTGATAAAATTTATTCTTCAGACATTGAACGTCTCGTACGTGAAAAAAAGAAGAGCTAGAAGGGAATGGCAAAAGCACAGATCATCCCAAAATAAAATTAGATTTAAAGAGTGCACGAAACGACTCCAAGAGTTGCTTGCACCTGAAAAAACTGCATCTTTTAAAAATTATCTGGAAGGTCTTGATGTCACACCAGCATCTAATTTCTCTTTGTGGCGCGCTGCTAAAAAGCTTAAAAGACCCGTTGAGTTTAAACCACCTCTGCGGACTTCGACCGGTGATTGGGCAAGAAGCGATACTGAAAAAGGTGAAATATTTGCTGAGTACTTAAAATCCGTATTTACCCCAAATACATGTACTGGTGTTGCTAATTTGCCGAATGTAGTAGCTCTTCGCCCTCGACCCTTAAAGTTTAAGATGGGTGATGTACATAAACTAATTGCTGAGCTCAACCCGAAGCAAGCTCAAGGTATTGATGGTATTAGTAACAAGATGCTGCCTCGCACTGCAACTAGAATCTTACTAATTATTTTTAATGCCATATTACGACTAGAGTATTATCCACACAGCTGGAAGCTTGCCAAGGTCAAAATGGTTCCAAAGCCGGGCAAAGATCTTACCAAAGCTGAGTCTTAGAGGCCAATAAGTTTACTATCAACAATATCAAAGCTTTTCGAAAAGCTGCTCATGACAAAATTGTCCCCAATTCGAACTGATAGTGGGTGCATACCGGACCGTCAATTTGGTTTTAGAAGTCAGCATAGTACCATTGAACAAACGCATAGATTGGTACAAGTTATAAGAAGAACATTTGAAGAAAAGAAGTATTGTTCTACTCTCTTTATTGATGTTTCTCAGGCATTGGATAAAGTATGACATCAAGGCCTAATTTTAAAATTGAAGACATATCTACCAATAAATTTTCTAAAGCTATTGGAAAGTTATATTCTATGCCGGAAATTCAGTGTTGTCGAAGGAGACTTGATTTGATTTATACTTGTGATATGCCTGTTGGCACTAAAATCCATACATCTACTTTTACCGATGATACAGCCTTCTTTAGCATGCACGAAAACCCTCACAAGGCATTATTCAGGAACATATTACCCAGCTGGAACTATGGATAAAGTCATGGAGAATTAAAGTATATGAACAAAAGTGTGCGCAGGTAACATTTCCCCATTAGAACCAATAATCAAATTGTTCCTCAACATTCACATGTAAAATACCTTGGTATACACCTTGATCGACGGTGTACATGGAAACAACACATTGATTCTAAGCTAACACAAATGAAACTAAAATTAACTCAGGTACATTGGCTGATTGGTAGAAATTCAACTCTCAGTCTAGATTGAAAACTTTTGATATACTAGTCCCTTTTAAAACCTATATGGTGCTACGGAATTCAACTATGGGGCACTGCTTCAGCTTCCAATGTCGAGAGAATCCAACAAAGGCAAAACAAAATTTTACGTATGATAACTTCGGCTCCATGGTACATCAAAAATTCAAATATACATTGTGATTTTAATATGCCACTAGTGATTGAAGAAATTGCAAAATACGCAGGAAAATATTTAACAAAACTCGAATCACATCCTAATCCGCTTGCTCGTAATATTTTGAACTTTACTGGACACATCCGCCTAAAAAATAGGGACACAAGGGCTCTTATACTCAACACTCCAGATGGGACTACTTGAAAATATTTTTTTTTCCTTTTTGATTATCACTACTTATGTATTATTTATAACTATCGAAATTTATTTGCTGGTAGTTTAGCACGTCTATATACGTATTTCATTGGCGCTTGAACCAAATCATCAGTAGACTTTAACCACAAATTTTAAACAGTCACAAACCTCTTACTTTATGCATAGACTTTCAAAAACTATATGAGAATTCATAAGATAATAATACTTTTGAAAATCACAAAAGAAAAAAATAAGCTTAGTAGGCTTTGAAACTGATACAAAACCCAGCAAATAATTTATATCCAGGTGAACTCATTTTATTTTTCTACATCCTTATACAATTAGAAATCCATTGGATAACAATAAAAGTATTTACAATATTTGACAATATGTCAAATAATAAATTTTCTTTAAAGTTCAATTAATGTTTTATTTTTCATTTAGCCTTGTAAATACTTTTATTGTTATCCAATGGATTTCTTTTTACACATACCAACTTAAGAGTGCTAAAGGCCTACAGATAGTATTAAAGAGCATATATTCATATGTTGAACCCAAAGAAGTAAAATGTGCTCAGTTATCGACCAAGGATTTAAGGTAAAAAATGTTACCAACATAATTAACAGAGAAAAGGTCCCCCAACCCCTATTTCGGGTTGGGCGACCATCCAATTTATAGCGCAAAGTATCTATTAAGGCTCCATTACCCGACTATAGAAATGGCAGATGTAAGGTAAATGTAAACGTTTGAGAGCTTATAGAATGCTTAAAAACGTGTCGTGTTTTCGACACAAACAAAAAACTTCTTTGTGCACACATACATACACGCTAATTGCTTTGTGCCCAGCAAAGACGCATTTTTGAATTTAAATTGGGAGTTATTTGAAATCAAACGCGAAAGTTCATATACATATGTATAATATTTAAATTCATGGAAATCATTTTGATTGAAATGTACATACATATCGCTCATTTACTTCAATAGTGGCACAACTCAAAAAACCAGTTTTCCAGAAAACGCGTTTTAAGTTTTTATTTTGCATACAACTCAATGGAGAAATGAAAAAAAATTCTTCTCTCAGGAGGTGATGGTACAACCTATTTATATGAAATTTTTACACAAGATAAAATACAAAATGCCGCATCTTTCTGCATTATTAACTCAAAACTCATTTTATGAGTTATGCCACTATTGAAGCAAATGAGCGATATGTATTAGAGAGCTGCGTAAACAGTCTTGAAATGTAAAAACGTCATGATTTTTAAATGTATTCACGTCGCATGTATTATACTAAACCAATAATAAATGCTGTCGTACTATAAGCAAAGCACGATGGATGTATTGGTGTATGTGTATATCAGTTGTAACAAGCGATGTCGCAAGACAGCTTGTAACAAACACTCAAAAGAAGTATTGTTGATTATTGTATGCTTGTTATTTTTCATATTGTACGTTTGAGTGTGTGTGTAATATGTAGATGGTAAGCTATTATGTGATTAACTGCATACAACTAATGTTAATGAAAGTGTGTGCCTTTGCATGTGCGCAGAAAAATAAAAGATCATACACACATACATGCATGACGTTTGTACACGCGCTTATGCGTAAAAAGCAGTTAGTATCACAAATTCTTCCGTCCCGAAGTGTTTTCTTCTTTACTCTTATACCTACAATACTCAAATAAATTTCTTGCAAACAATCTTGTTAACGTTTGTTTTATAAGATTTCGCTGTAGTAAAGCATTTGAAAAATCCCTCATGTCTTAAAAGTTCTTATAAGATATCTTGTGCAGGAGACTAATATGTATACGGACATACATACGAGTATGTATGTATGCATTAGAACTTATAACACCTAATTCAGACGAAGACTTTTATGAAGTCTATTTTTCGACGTCATTTTTGGTTTGATAGCGAACGGGGTAGAGAACAAAGAGGGGTAGAAAAAACGACTCGATTTCTGTTTGGTTTTTTTATGGTTTTTTTCATACCCTGTCGGAAATTCGGTTAACATTAAGGTAACTATTTCGCAAATAGTACTGACTGACACTTGGATTACTTTCAATGTAATCAACTGACTATTTTAACATTGCGATGTTCTAGGCGGTAGTCAATTGTCTCACTCTGCACTACTTTCAGCTAACTTAAAGTTTACTTTTTTAAATCACCTGGTAGTCAGTAAGTTACAAAATTTTTCTGGGGTTCGAACATGAATCATCACACGTTGTGTACTCAACGCGCTACCACTCGGCTAAGGTATCATCTAAAATAACAACAGCAAAATGTTAATATAAAAGTGAAATGAGTTTCAAAGTAGCTGAGAATAAATCTTGGCTCTCATCAAATTTGATTACGTACTTAACTTAAGAATTAATTTTGGGTTTGTTCTGGATGACATTGCAGTTAGATTTTAGTCAGTCTAAGAAAAGTTAACTATAAGTTAACTATTTTTGTAGTCAACAACACATTCTCCGACAGGGTATGTACTGCACATGTGCGTATAAAAAATAAAATAAAAAAAAAAATCAAAACCAATAAAAAAAATTAGACATGTAGAAATAATCATCGTATGAACGCAAATAATTTTTGGTAGAAACTTCAAAAGGGAATCAAGAAAAATAGACGTCATAAATTTCATCGTCTGAATCCTGTGTAAGTAAATAATATATAAAATAGTAATTTTTTAATTAATCCAGGATTTTTTTTAATAATTTCGCTGCAGCTATTTTAATTTACTTTCTTTTGATGGCAAGTTTTAGCCTGTTGGAAAAAACTAATTGAGGATTTGAAATAACACACCTTTTAGAACGAAAATGCGGCAGAGGTTTTGAAAATTATTATTATTTTATTTATATGAACTCAATTATAATAATTGTAATAGCAGCTGTAACGCTCAACAGTAATCTTTGTCATTGTACATTACCAGAGCAGATTTTGGGCAACTTCATCGGAAAGACGAAGTATTTAGCTATTTAATTTCCAGGAATGTGTATGCTTGCAGTAGCACCTCAGTCAAGTCTTCACTTTCTCGTTTTATCCTTTTCTTATTAATGTTCGTACCTACTCATAATAATTTAGTTTTATTCACAAACAATATACATATGTATGTACATATGCAGGACTTTTTGTTTGCTGGGTGTTTATCACTATGAAAAAATCAAATAATATGGAAAACAGATGTTCGATACATTGTTGAGAGTTCAACATCTTCACATTATTTTTGATTGTGTGGAAAAAGTATCAAAAATATTTAAATTGTATCAAATCATTATTTTTTACTTATAAACATTTTAATGATTTAGTGAAATTACAATTTCAGCTTCATACCCGTATATACATACATACATACTTACATTACAACGTATTATAATTATAAAAAATATTTATATTTTTATTATCATTATAATTATTATGATTATACGTACCCATTTTTATTTTTATTGGTATTATTTTTAAATAAAAATTGTTTTTTGTACGCTTGAATGTATGTCTGTACGCACATACGTATGTATATTTTACAAATTCATGTATGTATGTACATATACATATGTGTATGTATGTATATTAACAAAAAATAAACACATACACACAAAAAAATAAAAGAGGTTATATTAACTAAGCTTGCATAGGTAACTTTTTTTATATGATAGTTAAAAACTTGGGTTTTATTAACTATGCAGTTAGGTAATTTGTACATTACACTTTACCTAAAATCCAAGTTAATATAACTATGACAATAAGGTACTTGCATATATTCTTCGAAATGACTTGCATTGAATTGTTTTCTATTCTATTGTCAAAAGAAAATTTTTGAGCAAAAAGGTATGTATACATGAAATTTCAAAAATTTTTAAAATTGTGTAAATTTATGTTTTCTAATTACATATTACAGATAAACTAGCTGAACCCGGCCAAAGCGAAATGATACACAGGTGAGCTTATCGCTATAACATGTACAAAAAACATGTAATTCGTCTGGCTTCATATCTAAAACGTTTTTTTTCTCATAAACAGATTACGGCAGTTGGGGTCTAAAGCAGTTCAATTCGGTTCTTAGATACAACTGACCATCATCAGGGCTCATGACGTAATCTATTTCCCAATTTGCCAATATTGCCTTCAAATGTTCTATTGTCGTTGTTTTTGTATTTGTATGTATAAAAATACAAAAGCTGTAAAAATTTATGCATTTTTGTTGTGTATGAATGGTCAGTTATTAAGCGGCTAATATACGGTCACACTTGGTATGTGAATATGGTGCGATCAGAGATACTGTTGTGTTACTATACTATCATACCAAGTACATATGGATATCAAATATACTCGCAAGCACTGAGTTAGACTTGGGTTGAACGCGTAATGTAAATGGGTTTGATCATTGGTTTGTGGCAAAAATTAAGTAGTGAACGAGTTCGACCCAAGTCTACACTGAGTAGTGACTTTCGTATATTTCGTACAACTCTTTTGAAAATGTGCGCTCTAACCAAGTCATCTTCACCCATTACTTAAAGAAACGCAAATTAAATTTGCACTGACTTTAACAGAACATCTATTACACGGATACGATCCGTGCCAAACTGACAATCACGAACTTTGCACTATTACAGAAGTATGATGGTAGGTCTACACATCATGTTCACACGCCAAGTATGACCGTCTAATAGACGCTTAATTCAAAAATAAAACGAAAACATAACTTGAATTGTTTATATGTAGATAAATTAATAAATAATAAATTAACAAATGCGAAAGTTCTTGTAATTATTATTTAATAAAGGAGAAAGTCAAATGTACTAAAATGTATGACATATATAGAATCACATAGTTAATTTAACTAAAATTCATGGTAATTTTTCGCAATATATATGTATAAATTTAATTCTCTGTTTATATAATTCACAAAAAATAAGAATATAAATATCCCTAGTCTTAAAGGAGTTTTAACTAAAATTTTAGTTGATTTTTCGAACATAGAAATCAACTAAAATTTTTGTTAAATTAGCTAAAAAACTTTGTAAATGCCATTCTACCCTTTCGCTTAGTTAAAATTATACCATAATTTTAGGAAATATAACCTATGATTTTTTTTGTGTGTACGATTGGCAAACTCTGGTTAGATTTTAATAAAAAAAAAAAAATTTTTTAGAAAACTAAATTTATTAAATATGCCATGCCAAATTAACCACTCAAAAGCTTAAATTATTAAAAGAAATAAAAGTACCAAATCAGGGCTATTGTGCCACACTCTCATTCAATATACATACATGCCATCACTGTCTACAAATGTCACGTAACGTCGTCATGAAATTCTATTTTCTGCAGGTTCAGACGTTACGTTTACGTGCCATTTCAGTCAGGTAAGCATTAGCATAGCTTTTCATGCAACAGATTCGAACAGTTGACATATTTACATTTACAGTTCTACATTTACAGTCTTGTAATTCTGCCTTTACACCGATAAATCACAGTTGAAGCGCCACGTAAGCGTTCAGATCCCGTACAGTGCCATAATTGCCAAGAATATGGCCATAGAAAAACTTACTGAAAGTAACCTACAGTTTGTGCTATCTGCGGTGACTTACATGGTACTGCTAGCTGCACTAAGCCAAAAGATCAAGCAGAAAAAAAATGTAGTAATTGTGGAGGTAATCACACCACTAACTATAGAGGGTACCCTGTATATTCTTTCGTCAAACAGGCTATGGGTCAAAAACTAAAATTAACTCCAGTTCAACCAGTTAACGCGAACTCCGACACTTTTTCTCAAATGAGCCAACCAGTTACTTCACGTGTATCGTATGCTGATGCTGCTAAGACTAGTTTTATTCGCACACAAAATGTTCCACCGCCAAATAATTCAACGAATTCAAACTCAAGCTTTAACTTTAGTCGCCTTGAAGATACTATTGAGAATCTGGTACTAACTATAAACAACTTTACTACAAATATGACAATTATGATGCAAGAAATGCTGCGAATGCAGAATACACTGCTTCAAGCATTAGCTAACAAACCATGAACACGTTAAAAATATGTTTCTGGAACGCAAATGACATTCGCCAACATAAATAAACTTGAGCACTTCCTCATGGAAAAAATATTGATTTAATGTTGGTTTCTGAGACTTATTTGACCTCAAGAAGCTTATTTAAAATAAATGGTTACACTTTATATGATACAAAGGACCCGAGATTCAGCGATTCTAATTAAGTCACGGCTCAAGCACTATGTCCTTGACAACGTTAGTGAAGAATATTTGCAAGCAACGAATATTTTCGTAGAAAATTTTTGTGTGAATTTCGTGATATCATCAATTTACTCACCTCCCAGATTTTCAGTTACCGAAGATCAGTATGAGAAGTTCTACAAATCGCTTGGATCTTGTTTCGTGGCAGCTGGTGACTACAAAAATGCAAAACATACGTACTGGGGCTCGTGTCTTGTTACACCTAAAGGTCGAGTGTTGTTTAATACAATTTCAAAAATGGGCTTAGATGTCATTTTGAGTGGGGGGGAGCTTACTTACTGGCCTACTGACGTAAGAAAAATACCAGATGTTATAGATTTTGCGGTCACGAAAAATATTCATAGGGACTTCCTTCACGTAGAGGCCTCTCTAGATCTGTCCTCCGATCACTCTCCAACTATAGTTACAATTTTCAACCCACTAATGAGTGATTTAACTAGCTCATACATGAAGATGATTAATGGAATCAACTGGCTGGCATTCAAAAAATACCTTATGCGTAGAAAACACTCAGCTTAGATCATGCGATGATATTGAATTTAACATTGCCAATCTTAACGAACATATTAAACAGGCTGCTGAACACGCCACTACCTGCTATCCGCAGACCGGCTTTAACAAAATTTATTCTACGGAAATTGAATGTCTTGTATGTGAAAAAGGGAGAGCTAGAAGTGAATGGCAACAACACAACTCATGTACGGGTGCTGCTGATTTACCGAGTGTAGTTTCTCTATCCCCTCGTCCCTTAAGGTTTAAGATGCGTGCAGTACAAAAAGTAATTGCTGAACTCAACCCGAAGAAAGCTCCAAGTATTGATGGTATTAGTAACAAAATGCTCATGAGCTTGCCTCATATTGCAATAAGAATCTTGCTATTTATTTTTAATGCTATTTTAAGAATGCAGTATTTTCCACATAACTGAAAACTTGCCAAGATCAAAATGATTCCAAAGGCGGGCAAAGATCTTACCCAGACAGAGTCATATAGGCCTATAAGCTTACTATCTACAATCTCTTTTCGAAAAGCTGCTCATGACTAAATTGTCCAAAATTTTAAATGATAATGGGTGCATCTCGGACCATCAATTTGGCTTTAGAAGTCAGTATAGCACCATTGAACAAACGCATAGACTGGTCCAAGTTATAAAAAGAACATTTGAAGAAAAGAAGTATTGTTCTGCTCTCTTTATTGATGTCTCTCAGGCGTCTGATAAAGTATGGCACGAAGGTCTAGTTTTAAAATTGAACACATATCTGCCAATAAACATTCAAAAGGTTTTGGAAAGTTATATTATTGATAGGAAGTTCACTGTTGTGGAAGGAGAGTTGACGAGTGTGCCCGAATCTATATCTTCTGGTGTGCCACAGGGTAGTATTCTGGGTCCTGTCTTGTATTTAATATATACTTGTGATATGCCTGTGAGCAATAATATCCACACCTTTACATTTGCCGATGATACAGCCTGTATGAGTGTGCACGAAAACCCTTATGAGGCATCCCGCAATCTCCAGGAACATATTACCCAGCTGGAAATATGGTTGAACTTATGGAGAATTAAAGTTAATGAACAAAAGTGTGTCCATATAACGTTTAAACTAAGAAGAAATACTTGCTCCCCCATTCGAATCAACAATCAAAATATTCTTCAACATTCCCAAGTGAAATACCTTGGTATACACCTTGATCGAAGGCTTACATGGAAACATCATATTGACTTTAAGTTAACTCAGATAAAACTTAAGTTATCTCAAATATATTGGTTGATTGGCAGAAATTCAACACTCAGCCTAGACTGCAAACCTTTACTATAGAAGTCTCTTTTGAAGCCAATATGGTGCTACGGAATTCAGTTATGGGGCACTGCTTCAGCTTCCAATGTCTAGAGAATCCAACAAAGGCAAAACAAAAGTTTACGGTTAATAACATCGGATCCATGGTACATCAAAAATTCTAATATACATCGTGATTTAAATATGCCACTAGTGATTGAAGAAATTGGAAAATACGCAGGCAAATATTTAACAAAACTCGAATCACATCCTAATCCGCTTGCTCGTAATATTTTGAACTTTACTGGACACATCCGCCTAAAAAAGAGGGACACACGTGCTCTTATACTCAACACTCCAGATGGGACTACTTGCAAATACTTTTTTCTCCTTTTTTGATTATCACTACTTATGTATTATTTATAACTACCACTAAGTTTATGTCCGACACTGGTCGGGCCTAATAATTTTTTTATAGATTTAAGATTTGAATACTTATTGTTAGTTCATATTTGAAGATACAATAAATAAATACATGCATTAAAAAATATATATATATAAGTATATATATGTATGTAAAAGCTTATTTAAAGTACATTCAGCGTAAAAAAGTCAGAATAAAAAAATCGGCAGCCGATTTTTATCCAGTGTTGCCAAAACGACGGTACTCCCGCTATATATAACTGTACTTTGTTGTCATTAGTGGCAAGTCTATTAAACCCGCCAGGGGATTTTTAGCGGAACAATTTTTTAGTTGGCGGGTTTTCAGCGTTTTTCTGAAACTTATAAAGAAAGATTTTAATCAAAATAAGCTGTTTTTAACGCAGATATGCAACACGTACCCTGGTTTTTATGTTGAGTTTTTTTCGATATAAACACGTACTCAAAGAAACTCACGTCACTTTTTTTGGAAAGAAAAAATTTACATTTTGTTGTGGTATAGTATAAAGTGAAACTTTAATAAGTTAAAAATACAACAAAAATTAAAAATTTTAAAAACCCTCGACTTTTTTCAGAAAAGATGTCATATCTTCTTCTTTTCTTCAAACATAGCTAAGAACGCTCTCGATCAAGTCATCTTTCAAACAGAAAAAACTAAATGAAAATCGGTCCAGCCGTTTGGCCTGTACGTGGACACGGACAGACACACAGATACACAGACAAACAGACACACACTACAAACTTATAACACCCCTTTTTTAGTCGGGGGTTAAAAAGCATGTAAATAAAAGTGTACAAATCTCATTTTTGGTGAATAAAATTTAATTTAAGATTAAAACCATATTGAAAACCAATTTAAAGCTTAGTTTAGACGATATGTTGAATCAGCATATTTATACTAAAAATTTTGTTACAAGTGCCCGCATATTGCTAAGACTTTGTTAACAATGAAAAAAACGTATGTTGGTAATTTTAGCATATCGTGTAAACAGCATACTATTATCGCTTGATATATTTCCGGCGTATGCTGACAGATAAATATATATTAATAGTGTATGCAAGCTTTTCAGCATATGCCAAATTAGTATACATATGCGCCGCAAGGCTAAGCCCAGACGCCGATAGTTTTTTTTTATGTAAATACACTTTTTGTTGCATATCTACCTACAAACACACACAAACACGCAAACAAAATCAAATATACCTGAAAGTGAATCAAATAATAACTAAAAATGTAAAAACAATAAACGATTTGCATAATATGATCAGCGGCAAGGCGATCGATTAACGGCTCACAGCCGGATTTCAATTACCGACGCGTTTTTTTTATCGCCGGCGGCCATTGTTCAAATTAATCGGCACAGGTCTTCGGAAGTAAACAAAAGTTATAATTTATCCGGATTTTGTATTTGGTAAGTTTTGCAATATTTTATTATTTTTTATTATTGCTGTTTTTTACAATAAAATATATCTTTACACATACATATGTACAAATGGATTCAACAGAAGAAATTGATGCAACGGCAGAATTTTTGGACATATAATTCGAGGAATGTGAACCATTTAAAACGCAACAGCCGTCAAAAAAGATCCGGAAAACTTACAGGCAAATAAGGCCAAAAGTGGTCTGCGAGTGGTGTCACGAAGACATTAAAATTGATCCATGGTGTTGAAGAACGCCCGAAGCTTTGGGAAGTGAGTTCTCCCTAAAATATCGGCATGTCAGGAAATAGCGGACTTCATAGGAGAACGAACAGCGGATGAGTGAAAAGCGAACATATGTATAAATGTGAAAGTTTGTATATTTGTTACTCGTAGAACTGTACAAGCAATAGCCAGTGATATTTCCTCCGTAGACATTGTTTATGTTTTTTATGGATTTTAATAAATTTTATTGCAAAAATTATACTTGTAAGTAAATAAATTGAATAAATAAAAAGTATTGTCAAACTCACTAATTTCAAAAACAAATGTTTATACGACTCAGCATATACAGCACCACATAAAATTCAACATATCGTATAGACACAAAAATCGTATGCTGAGTCATATGTTGAAATTTCATTTGCTGACATATGTTGACATCAAAAAAGTTGCTACTATCAACATATCGTATAAACGTCTATCATATAAATATGCTGCCATAGGAATTTGCTGCTAGTTTTGGTCATATGGGTGACAGCATACATATTCTGATTCAAAATATCGTCTAAACTAAGCGTAATGTTTCTTTTTGCATTAAAGCAAATGAGTAAACAAATCTTTAGACAAGATGAAAACAAACCGAAAAATGGGTGATTGAATCAGTAGGATTGAGGAAAAGAAATTAAAAAAAAACTCAAAACAATAACTTTTTCTGAATAATTTATTTTTCATTCGAGACTTTTTGATTAAATTGTCCTTTGAAATACAACTTCAAGCAAATGTGAATTGAAGCATAGAGTTTATTTTATCCACACTATTATTTTTATTTCAGATAGTCTGAAAATCAGGATATTTTAACACAAATAAATATCTTAATATTTCAAGGAAAACGGAAAGATATTCGATACTTTTAGAATAATTAAGATATACCACAGAAAATACTAAATCAGCATAACTATATTAATATTATAAGATGGAATAGTCCCTTGGATAGTACTTTTTAAGAATAGGTTGAGTTTTGATTACAAATATTAGCGAACTATGAGATTCCGACATATTTGTATCCATATGTATGTTTAATAAAATTTATCTCATTCCAATAAACAATGAAAAAAGAAATAAATTGCCTATAAAAAAATCAGTGGTTTTATTAGGGTTTATTTTTACTCAGATAGCGGGTTTTAGAGAGTTTTAAGGGGCTATATGGCGGGAAATGCCTACATGTTGGCAACACTGTTTTTAGTCCAAAAAGTAGCGGTGGCGGCGGCTGCCAAAAATCGTCGGCGGCTCGCTTTGAGCCGGCTAAGCCATCTCGGCTATTGTGTATTCTGAGCCAAATATGACGACCAGAGGTCCAATTTGTGTGGTTCACAGCCGCCGCCGATCTTATTTTCATTGACAAACCCGCCGCCGATGCATGCGGCTGACATCGGCTTGTTTTCGTCAGCGGTCTTTAGTCCCCTTTTGCAATTGAGAAATTGAAAGGCAGGCAGACGAAGTTTGTGGGCGAGGGGTTAAAGAAGTAGAGTGTGTAGTACACGAACCTCTGTACCGGACATTTTTTGTTTCTCTTTTCTACTTTTCGTAATATATTCTTGTTGCTTCACATGCTTTTTCTCCTTTCAGGGGTTGTATGCACACTTGATGTGTATCAAGGCATATGTATGTGTTTATGTGTACGTGTATGTGAGAAGCAACCCTGCAGTCAGACTGGGGCCAAGTGTCTCTATGTCAACACTAAAATTCTAGTAGTAGTTACATTGTCTACACTTTCTCTTCTATTCGTCAGTATAAAAGAAAGAGAGAAAACATATGTGGTGTATTTCTGGTGGATTTTGCAACAACTTGTCAATATAAATAAATTTGTATGTACGTAAGGTATAGAAAAGTACCAGTAAATGTCTGGTTGGTATGTCTCCATGTTCCCATAAGAACTATGAATTCACTACCTAGTCAAATGTTTTATTGTTACTAGTAGATTTTCAATGACAAGCACATGCAAAATGTCTATAGCACAAAGTATTGTATAGGGAATAATTGTAGAGTTTTACTGGTGACAAAGTCAAAAGCGACTCAGACATCGACATTTCCTTCAGGGAAACGCGAAGAAGTAAACAAACTATAAATTTTTTGTCTATTTGTTAATTTCCCAATTGTAAAAGGTTTAGGTAAGTTCAAAAGAGGATGAGGAAAATGTCTGCCTTTCAATTTCCCAATTGTAAAAGCAGACTTACACAACTAGATGGCTGAGCCGATTTTTATAAACTAAAATTTTTGTTTTTTTATCTACTGTGTGCAACAAAATATAGGTTTTTTATGTATTTTACTCTTCTCATAACAATTATTAGTTTTTCCCTAGCAGGTCTAGTTTTAAAGATATAGTGACATTTACCATTTGCATAATTTACCCCACTTTTTGTATCATTCGCTTAATATTGGGTTCGTTAGTCAAATTGTATGTTTAATAAACAGGTTGATGCTTATTGAAAATGTATTGGCAACGTTTGCTAAGTAAAAATCTACAGAAAATAGATTTTTCTGTAGCCAACTTCACGAATATTCGTAATCGTATTCGAATTGTCGAATATTCGGTTATTTTCAGGCGAATACGAATATTTTTCCAAAGAAATTAAATAAATAAATGCATAAATCCTAAACGAAATTTAAATAAATGAATAAAAATTTTAGTTTTTACAAATACATTAATTTTTTTATAGAAATTTGTGCTTTTTATCATTTTCAAATATTATTTAATGACGATCATTATAATTTTGGTCACTTTTTTATTAACTTTAGAGTACGCCAACAATTTTTTAATATTTCATATTGCATATAATATTCGTATTCGTATTCGCGAATATTGTTTCAAATATTCGTATTCGTATATCAAAAATTGACATTCGTTACATCACTAATACATACAAACGCAAGCAAAGAGAAATACAATACCCACCACACCAAATGCTCCAATTCGTAACGACTAGTCGGCAAAATCTTCCGACTTCGGAACCGAAATACATATTATGAAATGGTTGACACTACTTCGCAACGATATGTCGGTACGAAATCGATACGATATGTCGCTACGAATTCGTAACGACATGTAGGTACGATTTTCTTTTTGGAGAGCAGCTTCACCGTTATGTTCTATTGCTATTGTCGAAATAAATAAATTTTTTCATATTTTTCACAATCCTTTTTATTAATATATACAAATTTATTGTAAAAAAATTTCACAGACTTTTACTTATGTACTCAAAAATCAAAGTTTTACGGTCTTATTCATAAAAATTCCTTATTTCAGCTTTAATCTATACATTACTTATGAAACAGATTTTGCTTTATTAAGCTCTAATAAAAATTTGTATTCATAAATTATTAATATCAGTGAATTAACTATTAAACGATTTTGCTTCTTTTGTAATTTTATGTGGGCAACATCATGCTACTTTCGCTCTCATTTTATGTTTAGTGATGTATACAACGAAGAATCGATTATCTAGGTAGTCTATTTGAGTTGAAAAAAAAGTAAATCATTACGCATATTGTTATTAAAAAATAACTTAAAAAGTAGGCGTTTCACTTTTTATTAATAAGTAAACCAAAAAAAATGTATATGTTACAAAAAATTTTATTTAAACACATTTATATTCGGCTGAGTACAGAGGTAGGCCAATACCCATTTTCGGATATTCGAACAGATTCTATGTGTCAAACTTCATATAAAAACATACACCTTAGTATGAATCTTTTCATTTGTGTAAGATTTTTAAATATATTAGTACAATTCACACTCATACTTGATAATTTATTTAATTTAATTTAATTTAATTTAATTTAATTTTATTTTATTTATTTATTTATTTATCTAGAATACAATACAACAAGAACAAGTCTTATATTACAGTATTCGGTAGAATTCGGCATGCGTAATTTCGCATTAAAACAAAAATAAAAAGATTATTAAAATTAATACTTTGATATTACAACTTTACTTAACATTGCTTTTCAAAGCTTTGTTAAGTTTTTTTGAATACGACACTGAGGATTTAAATTTGCTTGCATTGCTCATAACTTGTGTTTGAGGGGGTATTTGGTTCCAGACACGTATAGTATTTATACAGAAATGTTGCTCAGATATGGCCTTGTACATGATATTATTTATTTTTCCCCTCTGTTGGACCTAGAGAATATAAGTCTTTTATAAAGAACTGTATTTTCGACAACTATTGTGAGAGCCAAATTTAATTAAAGTATATATTTTAAAAGGCTGTTCAGTAAATCGATCGATTTGAAATTGCACGATTTTAGAAAACTAAAACAGCCAAACACGTGCCCAATTCCCAAAAGCAAATGATCTAAAAATATCGGAGTTTTTACCACAAAAAAAATACTTATTTTCGGAGGGAAGTGACTATTGCTGATGATAAGCTGCAACTACTCGTTTAAGTCAATGTACAAATTGGCCAAATTAAACGCAAAAATATATCCAGATTCAGGAGTTGCAAAGTCGGTGAGATAGACCTTATTTAATCTTTATAAAAAAATTTACCAAAAAAAAAAAGGCTTAAAGCGTAAACATAAATTAGCATTGCTATAAAATTTTCAAATAGACTGAAAGTAGACACTTGTCTGTCAAGTGTAGAACTTCTTAATAAATACAGATGTACAATTTCAAAAAAATGTATATTTAAGGTATTTAATAAGTATGCATTACTCATAAAAATAATAACACACACATATTATCCTCTTCTGAATCGAAGTTTAACTTTTTTTATCAAAACTTTAAATAATTAAGTAAATTTTTTGAATTAAAATGATTTTTTAGTAAAAAAGAGATATGCCCCAAAAGATGCCAAAAAAATTTAATTTATTTTTTTATTTTTTGTAATCTTAAGAACTGGGGCAAATTACGGCATTCAATTTCGAACGAAATTTCCATTTATATTCTATTGGAATTTCGATCAATATCAAATGCCAGATTTTGACAAGTGTTTCATTATTATCATAGATTTTATGATTTTTTTATATTTAGTAGCTATCTATACTACGTTTATACTTGTCTTATTTGTAAATAAAAACTGTATTTGCAAATACTAAACTATCCGGTATTATAGAAATGTATTCACAGTGTTCAAATAAACAATTGTAAAATTAAAAATTTCTTTTTCTGTATACATACATCTCATCCCCAGTAATCAGTAATTGTTCACGTGAGTTAGTAAAGGCTTCATTATTCTTTACTTTCTGTTGATGTTCTGTGCTGTGCCGTTCTGTGCTGTGCCGTTCTGTTTCTAAATTTTAATATTTACATTTTATGTTATAACTTATCACCTGTTTCTGAGCAGTTTTCCACTAAAGTGATGAGTTCGTCCATTTCAATATAATTTTATGTTTTTCTGATAGAAGTTAAATTTTTTAAATTTTAAAAGCATAATCACAATTTTTATTTTATTTATGCTGTCACTTAGAATTACTTTAAATTTTTTGGACTTTCACAGGTTGAACCGTAACAGAACTGAACGAAACAGAAAAACTAACGACTTGTTTAAGATTTCTAAGAGCAAAAAAAGTCAGCTCATTCGTAACAGAACAGAAAGTAAAACCTAATTCTGCCACAAGTTAGAATTTTTACTTGCAAATAAAACGTGCAAATAAACTTAGTATATGAGTTCACATAAAATGAATGTTTGTGTACTTTATACATGAGAAATTTTTTACTGTTTTTTTTTAAAATAAAAATAGGTTAATAATAATAAATATGTTTGTTTCTTTAATTTTCCTTGATTTTAAAGTTGACCCTTTTTTTCTTAGAAATCTCCTTTTTGTGCCCCTTTTTAAAATTTTTCAAATCCGGTACTAAGTCAGATATTGTTAATTATCGAGGTATTGCTCAACTAAGTATTATTCCAAAACTTTTTGAAAAGATAATAACTGAATGCATTTCTCACCATGTATCATCTCTTTTGTCATCAGCTCAACATGGCTTTCGAAAAGGCTGTTCTACAACGAATCTTTTACAACTCACAACCATTATAAATCGGGGGTTTGTGCAACGTAAACAAACTGACATCGTATACACTGATTTTAGTAAGGCGTTTGACAATGTAAACCATAAACTACTTTTGAAGAAACTTAACGCAATTGGATTTTCATATAATTCTCTTAAATAGTTTGAGTCTTATTTATCAAATCGAAAACAATATGTCCGGTTTAAAAACGTCTCATCTAAATCGTTAGATGTTTTATTTTGAGTGCCACAAGGTAGTCATCTTGGACCATTGCTGTTTACCCTTTTTATTAATGATCTTCCCGATGTGATAAAATTCTCCAAAGTTTTAATGAATGCGGATGATGTAAAATTTTTCCTAAGTTTTAATCAATATTCAGATCACAGTTTACTTCAGCAAGACTTGGACTCATTTCAGTCATGGTGCATTTTAAATTTAATGGAGCTTAAGTAGATTGTTAATGGCGGAGGACGACATGTTTTGGGAATTCAAAACCGGGAAAAAACAAAAACGTTGGCAACCCTGTTACAAATGGGGGGATTTTTATGCTGATATTGTGTGTGTGTGTGTGTGTGTGTGCGTGTGTGAGTTTGATTCTTTGTTCATGTGTATGTATGTATACTTGTGTGCACAGCTTTTGTTCTTATTGTAGAGAAACGTTGTGCTTACAGTGCATGGATGTATGTATGTACGTGTGGGATGTGTGTGTGTGTGTGTGTGTCTGATTCTTTGGTTATGTGTATGCATGTATCTATATGTGGGTGTTTGTATGTGTGTATGGGAGTGTGTATGTGTGTGTGGGTATGAGTGTGTGTTTTTGTATTTACTTGTATGTTTGATGGTGTCCGATGCTTTTGTTGTAGTGGCAGACAATCATTATACCCAGTAGGAAATGTCGATGGTGAAAATGTACTGACAATTCCACTAGAACTTTAGTGTTGACACAAAGACACTTGCTCCCAGTCTGACTGCAGGGTAGTTACAAAGGATCTGTGTGAATTTGTGTGCATGTAGTGAATGTTATTTGATAGACTTAGGATTGCTGTTTTGAGTTATCGTTGGTATGCTTATATAGGATTATTGTATGTATGCATTTATGTTTGCGATCTCTGGGGAGATAATCTGGCAACCCTGTTGCGAATGAAAGTGGATAGGGAATGTATTTGGTAATGTATGTATATGTTGTTGGATTCATGTATGTGATCGTATCTATTTTTGCTTTGAAGAATGTCATTGCTTGTGTGAATTACATCATCACTTTTTCATACATATTTACAAATGAATGTATACATGTTTTCTAGGCTATTCACGTTGCTATTCTTATGGAGATAGAAAATAAAGGGTGTTTTTTATTGAGGTATAGAACTTTAAGTTGGCATCACTTTTTTAACTGGCGGCCATTTTGTCAGCTGTTAAGTGATTAATATTTAGTTTGGTTTGCCATTTCATCATGAACAGGTTGACAAAAGAACAACGCTTGCAAATCGTGCAAATTTATTTCGAAAATAATGGTTCAGTTTGCGAAGTTTACCGCAAGCTCCGTCCATTTTATGGTCGACATAATCGTCCATCAGAGCAATTAATTCGGTTAACCATGGATCGTTTTCGCACTACGTTTACTCTATGTGATAATACGCATCCGCAGAGACGTCGAACAGTGCGCACCGAAGAAACAATTGCCGCTGTAGAGCAAAGTGTTGAAGAGGACCCGAATGCATCGATTCGCCACCGTGCACAGCAATTGGAGCCGACTAACCGACTATTTTGTTCCCGAATTGGATGGCATGAATGTGGATGAGTTGTGGTTCCAACAAGACGGCGCTACATGCCACACAGCGCACGTCACAATCGATTTATTGAAGGAAACATTCGATGAGCGCATAATTTCGCGGAATGGACCTGTCAATTGGCCACCAAGATCGTGTGATTTGACACCATTGGATTATTTTCTTTGGGGATATGTGAAGTCGCTCGTCTACGCCAACAAACCAGAAACGTTAGGGGACTTGGAAGCCAACATTCGTGGCGTTATTGCCAACATACGGCCCCATATGCTCGAAAAAGTGGTTGAAAATTGGACCTGTAGAATTGGCTTTATTCCAGCCAGCCGCGGCGGCCACATGCCCGAAATCATATTTAAACATTAATGGCATAAAATTATCCTTACAATAAAGCCAAATTGATGGACATTAAAACGATTTTCTTGTGTTTTATTTCAATTCAAAGTTCTATACCTCTTAAAAAAACACCCTATATTGTGTTGGCGTAGGTTTTATGTGTACAAGTGCATTTCAGATGTTAAATGTTTTGAATCCAATCAGGTTGATAAGCAGAGTTTTTGAATAGGGGGTAGTGATATTTTTATTTCAGTATATTTTACTTTAATATAACAATTATAAGAAATAGCTTTTGGAGAAATACAGCAAAAACTTATAGAAGCACCCTCTTTCATGTGTCCCGATTTTTCTCGTACCTTTATATTGCAAACTGATGTTAGCGATTTTGTTCTGGGTGTTGCTGTGTATATGAATTTCATCATATATCGTAATACCAACAGAGAATTGTGGAAATGTGTATGTGTGTGTGAGTATATATATATATATATATATATATATATATATATATATATATATATATACATATATATATATATATATATACATATATATATATATATATATATATATATATATATATATATATATATATATATATATGTGTGTGTGTGTGTGTGTGTGAATATATGAATTTCATCATATGTCGTAATAAATTAGATTTGATGACTACTACGCGATTCTCATATAAAGTACATAAGTAGAAATAATGTAGATTGTCATCAGTCTGCTCTGATATCTCAACAAGTGACAACCTCTTTCCCCAACCAAAATTTCTAGTGTTTGAAATACAAAAACTATAAAATTGCTAGAACTAACTACTTTTTGTTAAACAAGTTTAAAGTGTATAAAAAATAATTAAATAAATTGTTTATAACTGAAATAAATTGTTTATAAATAAAATAATTAAATTAATTAATAAATAATTAAATAAAATGAATACAACAAGTTGTACCATCTGCAATAAAGTCTTTATGACTCAAACAAAACTAAATCAGCATATAGAAATGCACTTATATGCTAGCCAATCGAAGGCTGTCCTTGGAACTAGTAAGCTAAATCTTCAAAACAAGTATTGTGAGGATTGTGATGAGATGATCCCATCAAATGGTTATATGGCTCATGTCAGAACCACAAAACACAAAAACAGTTGTCAGCAAGAACGGATTGGAGATTTTCTCACTAAGAGAGCAAGCAACTTCAATGGGAGGATCGAGACATACATCCTCCTCAACAAAAATGTGGATGTCTTGTTTCCGGGGGAGTTTCTGAAATCTGCCAAGAGCTCCATAGTACAACAATTAAATGAACGTAGTAAGATACATACTACATTCAAATTTAATATGTGATTATATGAAGATGGTGAATGATGAGATGAACGTTTCCCAACTTGTACATATTACGAAAATGATGTTGGTGACTTTGTCTGATGACATAGACATGTACAAGAAACAAGCCGAGGAGCTAAGAACCAAAATGGAAGAATTTCAAGAGAGGGATAGCGGATGGACCTTGATTTCAATAAATTCCCTTGAAGTTAATATAAACAAGGCGTTCATAATAAGAGGATCAAGCTTTATCCCTCTCCCGAAAAATATTGCAGTGAAATGTGCATGCATAAATGTCGACAACAATGATATTTATTGCTTTAAATGGTGTCTCATTGCGGCTTTGTACACAAATAGTACTTTAGATCGAAGACAACGGAAAAACCATAGAAATTACAATATTACAAACATTTCTGATGAGAATATTAATATAGGGGAAATTGTACTAAATTTTAAAGACCTAGGCGCATACTCATAGTCAAAACAAAGTATACTTTTATGTATTTAAAACCAGTATTACCATACAAAATACTGGTTTTAAATTCTTAAAGTATACTTTGTTTTGACTATGAGTATGCCCCCTAGAGTTTCCACTCCCATTGAAGCAGATAAAAAAATTTGAAAGTCAAAATTATGTGAGCATCAATGTATTTGGGCACAATGGAACGTCGCTTATAGGACCATACTACATAATACTACATAACATATTAATCTCTTATTGCTCCAGTCTAATGAAAACTTCCACTATGTACTC
This sequence comes from Tachina grossa, assembly GCA_949987645.1. Taxonomy (NCBI): domain Eukaryota; kingdom Metazoa; phylum Arthropoda; class Insecta; order Diptera; family Tachinidae; genus Tachina; species Tachina grossa. The sequence continues at coordinate 89,311,698 of OX465278.1, forward strand.
ATCAAGGATATATCAAAGTATAATCATCATGTATAATCATCATAAAAACGTTTGCGGGCAAAAAATCATCAGAATGCCAGAAGATGGATCTATTATCAAGTTTACGAAGCACTACAAACAGTTAGATATACCATTTGTAATCTACGCAGACTTTCGAGTCCATTTTGGAAAAATTCGATGATCCTGTAAGTAAAAGCACTACATATGTACAGAAACACCATGCGCGTGCATTCGGGTATTTTATTAATTGTAGTTTTAAGAGAGAAAATTATTTATAAAGGAATTATTTTGGTGAAGATTCGGCAAATGTATTTATCAAAAAATAGTTGAAGATTGTACAGATATTTATCTAAATTATTTACTTAAAGTTAAGAAAATGTTCATAACTCCAATAGAAATAGCTCAATATAATAGTGCAAAAAATTGTTATATATGTAAGAAAATATTAAATAACGATAAAGATAGAGATCATTGTCATCTTACAGGCAATTATCGTTGGGCAGCTCATAGCGAATGTAATTTGAATTATAAAACACCTCAGTTTATACCGGTTATCTTGCATAATCTTTATGCATATGATATACACCTATTTTTCAAAGAACTTTCTACTATAAAATATTCCACAATAAAAGTGATTCCCCAGAACACAGAGCATTATATCTCTCTTTCAATTTTCATCAGATTAGATGAAAAATATGGATTCGAAATAAGATTTATAGATTCGTTTAGATTTATGGCTTCGAGCTTAGATACGTTAGCGAAAAATCTTGATAGCAATGATTTCAATACTATTCGATCATGTTTCGTTGATGAAGATCATTTCAACCTGATTAGAAGAAAGGGTATATTTCCGTACTCTTACATGGATTCCATGACTAAGTTTAAGGAAACTAAACTTCCTAGTAGAGACGAGTTCTTCAATATTCTAACGAATGCAGAATGTGATGTAGTCGAGTATGAACATGCTCAAAAAATATGGAGGGTGTTTAATTGTAAAACCCTCCTTGACTATATTGAACTCTACTTAAAGACAGATGTTCTTCTTCTAGCCGATGTGCCGTTCTGTGCTGTGCCGTTCTGTTTCTAAATTTTAATATTTACATTTTATGTTATAACTTATCACCTGTTTCTGAGCAGTTTTCCACTAAAGTGATGAGTTCGTCCATTTCAATATAATTTTATGTTTTTCTGATAGAAGTTAAATTTTTTAAATTTTAAAAGCATAATCACAATTTTTATTTTATTTATGCTGTCACTTAGAATTACTTTAAATTTCTTGGACTTTCACAGGTTGAACCGTAACAGAACTGAACGAAACAGAAAAACTAACGACTTGTTTAAGATTTCTAAGAGCAAAAAAAGTCAGCTCATTCGTAACAGAACAGAAAGTAAAACCTAATTCTGCCACAAGTTACAATTTTTACTTGCAAATAAAACGTGCAAATAAACTTAGTATATGAGTTCACATAAAATGAATGTTTGTGTACTTTATACATGAGAAATTTTTTACTGTTTTTTTTTTTAAATAAAAATAGGTTAATAATAATAAATATGTTTGTTTCTTTAATTTTCCTTGATTTTAAAGTTGACCCTTTTTTTCTTAGAAATCCCCTTTTTGTGCCCCTTTTTAAAATTTTTCAAATCCGGTACTAAGTCAGATATTGTTAATTATCGAGGTATTGCTCAACTAAGTATTATTCCAAAACTTTTTGAAAAGATAATAACTAAATACATTTCTCACCATGTATCATCTCTTTTGTCATCAGCTCAACATGGCTTTTGAAAAGGCTGTTCTACAACGAATCTTTTACAACTCACAACCATTATAAATCGGGGGTTTGTGCAACGTAAACAAACTGACATCGTATACACTGATTTTAGTAAGGCGTTTGACAATGTAAACCATAAACTACTTTTGAAGAAACTTAACGCAATTGGATTTTCATATAATTCTCTTAAATAGTTTGAGTCTTATTTATCAAATCGAAAACAATATGTCCGGTTTAAAAACGTCACATCTAAATCGTTAGATGTTTTATCTGGAGTGCCACAAGGTAGTCATCTTGGACCATTGCTGTTTACCCTTTTTATTAATGATCTTCCCGATGTGATAAAATTCTCCAAAGTTTTAATGAATGCGGATGATGTAAAATTTTTCCTGTTTTAATCAATATTCAGATCACAGTTTACTTCAGCAAGACTTGGACTCATTTCAGTCATGGTGCATTATAAATTTAATGGAGCTTAAGTAGATTGTTAATGGCGGAGGACGACATGTTTTGGGAATTCAAAACCGGGAAAAAACAAAAACGTTGGCAACCCTGTTACAAATGGGGGGATTTTTATGCTGATATTGTGTGTGTGTGTGTGTGTGCGTGTGTGAGTTTGATTCTTTGTTCATGTGTATGTATGTATACTTGTGTGCACAGCTTTTGTTCTTATTGTAGAGAAACGTTGTGCTTACAGTGCATGGATGTATGTATGTACGTGTGGGATGTGTGTGTGTGTGTGTCTGATTCTTTGGTTATGTGTATGCATGTATCTATATGTGGGTGTTTGTATGTGTGTATGGGAGTGTGTATGTGTGTGTGGGTATGAGTGTGTGTTTTTGTATTTACTTGTATGTTTGATGGTGTCCGATGCTTTTGTTGTAGTGGCAGACAATCATTATAACCAGTAGGAAATGTCGATGGTGAAAATGTACTGACAATTCCACTAGAACTTTAGTGTTGACACAAAGACACTTGCTCCCAGTCTGACTGCAGGGTAGTTACAAAGGATCTGTGTGAATTTGTGTGCATGTAGTGATTGTTATTTGATAGACTTAGGATTGCTGTTTTGAGTTATCGTTGGTATGCTTATATAGGATTATTGTATGTATGCATTTATGTTTGCGATCTCTGGGGAGATAATCTGGCAACCCTGTTGCGAATGAAAGGGGATAGGGAATGTATTTGGTAATGTATGTATATGTTGTTGGATTCATGTATGTTATCGTATCTATTTTTGCTTTGAAGAATGTCATTGCTTGTGTGAATTACATCATCACTTTTTCATACATATTTACAAATGAATGTATACATGTTTTCTAGGCTATTCACGTTGCTATTCTTATGGAGATAGAAAATATTGTGTTGGCGTAGGTTTTATGTGTACAAGTGCATTTCAGATGTTAAATGTTTTGAATCCAATCAGGTTGATAAGCAGAGTTTTTGAATAGGGGGTAGTGATATTTTTATTTCAGTATATTTTACTTTAATATAACAATTATAAGAAATAGCTTTTGGAGAAATACAGCAAAAACTTATAGAAGCACCCTCTTTCATGTGTCCCGATTTTTCTCGTACCTTTATATTGCAAACTGATGTTAGCGATTTTGTTCTGGGTGTTGCTGTGTATATGAATTTCATCATATATCGTAATACCAACAGAGAATTGCGGAAATGTATGTGTGTGTGAGTATATATATATATATATATATATATATATATATACATATATATATATATGTGTGTGTGTGTGTGTGTGTGTGTGTGTATATGAATTTCATCATATGTCGTAAAAAATTAGATTTGATGACTACTACGCGATTCTCATATAAAGTACATAAGTAGAAATAATGTAGATTGTCATCAGTCTGCTCTGATATCTCAACAAGTGACAACCTATTTCCCCAACCAAAATTTTTAGTGTTTGAAATACAAAAACTATAAAATTGCTAGAACTAACTACTGTTTGTTAAACAAGTTTAAAGTGTATAAAAAATAATTAAATAAATTGTTTATAACTGAAATAAATTGTTTATAAATAAAATAATTAAATTAATTAATAAATAATTAAATAAAATGAATACAACAAGTTGTACCATCTGCAATAAAGTCTTTATGACTCAAACAAAACCAAATCAGCATATAGAAATGCACTTATATGCTAGCCAATCGAAGGCTGTCCTTGGAACTAGTAAGCTAAATCTTCAAAACAAGTATTGTGAGGATTGTGATGAGATGATCCCATCAAATGGTTATATGGCTCATGTCAGAACCACAAAACACAAAAACAGTTGTCAGCAAGAACGGATTGGAGATTTTCTCACTAAGAGAGCAAGCAACTTCAATGGGAGGATCGAGACATACATCCTCCTCAACAAAAATGTGGATGTCTTGTTTCCGGAGGAGTTTCTGAAATCTGCCAAGAGCTCCATAGTACAACAATTAAATGAACGTAGTAAGATACATACTACATTCAAATTTAATATGTGATTATATGAAGATGGTGAATGATGAGATGAATGTTTCCCAACTTGTACATATTACGAAAATGATGTTGGTGACTTTGTCTGATGACATAGACATGTACAAGAAACAAGCCGAGGAGCTAAGAACCAAAATGGAAGAATTTCAAGAGAGGGATAGCGGATGGACCTTGATTTCAATAAATTCCCTTGAAGTTAATATAAACAAGGCGTTCATAATAAGAGGATCAAGCTTTATCCCTCTCCCGAAAAATATTGCAGTGAAATGTGCATGCATAAATGTCGACAACAATGATATTTATTGCTTTAAATGGTGTCTCATTGCGGCTTTGTACACAAATAGTACTTTAGATCGAAGACAACGGAAAAACCATAGAAATTACAATATTGCAAACATTTCTGATGAGAATATTAATATAGGGGAAATTGTACTAAATTTTAAAGACCTAGGCGCATACTCATAGTCAAAACAAAGTATACTTTTATGTATTTAAAACCAGTATTACCATACAAAATACTGGTTTTAAATTCTTAAAGTATACTTTGTTTTGACTATGAGTATGCCCCCTAGAGTTTCCACTCCCATTGAAGCAGATAAAAAAATTTGAAAGTCAAAATTATGTGAGCATCAATGTATTTGGGCACAATGGAACGTCGCTTATAGGACCATACTACATAATACTACATAACATATTAATCTCTTATTGCTCCAGTCTAATGAAAACTTCCACTATGTACTCATCAAGGATATATCAAAGTATAATCATCATGTATGATCATCATAAAAACGTTTGCGGGCAAAAATCATCAGAATGCCAGAAGATGGATCTATTATCAAGTTTACGAAGCACTACAAACAGTTAGATATACCATTTGTAATCTACGCAGACTTTGAGTCCATTTTGGAAAAATTCGATGATCCTGTAAGTAAAAGCACTACATATGTACAGAAACACCATGCGCGTGCATTCGGGTATTTTATTAATTGTAGTTTTAAGAGAGAAAATTATTTATAAAGGAATTATTTTGGTGAAGATTCGGCAAATGTATTTATCAAAAAATAGTTGAAGATTGTACAGATATTTATCTAAATTATTTACTTAAAGTTAAGAAAATGTTCATAACTCCAATAGAAATAGCTCAATATAATAGTGCAAAAAATTGTTATATATGTAAGAAAATATTAAATAACGATAAAGATAGAGATCATTGTCATCTTACAGGCAATTATCGTTGGGCAGCTCATAGCGAATGTAATTTGAATTATAAAACACCTCAGTTTATACCGGTTATCTTGCATAATCTTTATGCATATGATATCCACCTATTTTTCAAAGAACTTTCTACTATAAAATATTCCACAATAAAAGTGATTCCCCAGAACACAGAGCGTTATATCTCTCTTTCAATTTTCATCAGATTAGATGAAAAATATGGATTCGAAATAAGATTTATAGATTCGTTTAGATTTATGGCTTCGAGCTTAGATACGTTAGCGAAAAATCTTGATAGCAATGATTTCAATACTATTCGATCATGTTTCGTTGATGAAGATCATTTCAACCTGATTAGAAGAAAGGGCATATTTCCGTACTCTTACATGGATTCCATGACTAAGTTTAAGGAAACTAAACTTCCTAGTAGAGACGAGTTCTTCAATATTCTAACGAATGCAGAATGTGATGTAGTCGAGTATGAACATGCTCAAAAAATATGGAGGGTGTTTAATTGTAAAACCCTCCTTGACTATATTGAACTCTACTTAAAGACAGATGTTCTTCTTCTAGCCGATGTGCCGTTCTGTGCTGTGCCGTTCTGTTTCTAAATTTTAATATTTACATTTTATGTTATAACTTATCACCTGTTTCTGAGCAGTTTTCCACTAAAGTGATGAGTTCGTCCATTTCAATATAATTTTATGTTTTTCTGATAGAAGTTAAATTTTTTAAATTTTAAAAGCATAATCACAATTTTTATTTTATTTATGCTGTCACTTAGAATTACTTTAAATTTCTTGGACTTTCACAGGTTGAACCGTAACAGAACTGAACGAAACAGAAAAACTAACGACTTGTTTAAGATTTCTAAGAGCAAAAAAAGTCAGCTCATTCGTAACAGAACAGAAAGTAAAACCTAATTCTGCCACAAGTTAGAATTTTTACTTGCAAATAAAACGTGCAAATAAACTTAGTATATGAGTTCACATAAAATGAATGTTTGTGTACTTTATACATGAGAAATTTTTTACTGTTTTTTTTTTAAATAAAAATGGGTTAATAATAATAAATATGTTTGTTTCTTTAATTTTCCTTGATTTTAAAGTTGACCCTTTTTTTCTTAGAAATCCCCTTTTTGTGTCCCTTTTTAAAATTTTTCAAATCCGGTACTAAGTCAGATATTGTTAATTATCGAGGTATTGCTCAACTAAGTATTATTCCAAAACTTTTTGAAAAGATAATAACTGAATACATTTCTCACCATGTATCATCTCTTTTGTCATCAGCTCAACATGGCTTTCGAAAAGGCTGTTCTACAACGAATCTTTTACAACTCACAACCATTATAAATCGGGGGTTTGTGCAACGTAAACAAACTGACATCGTATACACTGATTTTAGTAAGGCGTTTGACAATGTAAACCATAAACTACTTTTGAAGAAACTTAACGCAATTGGATTTTCATATAATTCTCTTAAATAGTTTGAGTCTTATTTATCAAATCGAAAACAATATGTCCGGTTTAAAAACGTCACATCTAAATCGTTAGATGTTTTATCTGGAGTGCCACAAGGTAGTCATCTTGGACCATTGCTGTTTACCCTTTTTATTAATGATCTTCCCGATGTGATAAAATTCTCCAAAGTTTTAATGAATGCGGATGATGTAAAATTTTTCCTAAGTTTTAATCAATATTCAGATCACAGTTTACTTCAGCAAGACTTGGACTCATTTCAGTCATGGTGCATTTTAAATTTAATGGAGCTTAAGTAGATTGTTAATGGCGGAGGACGACATGTTTTGGGAATTCAAAACCGGGAAAAAACAAAAACGTTGGCAACCCTGTTACAAATGGGGGATTTTTATGCTGATATTGCGTGTGTGTGTGTGTGTGTGTGTGCGTGTGTGAGTTTGATTCTTTGTTCATGTGTATGTATGTATACTTGTGTGCACAGCTTTTGTTCTTATTGTAGAGAAACGTTGTGCTTACAGTGCATGGATGTATGTATGTACGTGTGGGATGTGTGTGTGTGTGTGTGTCTGATTCTTTGGTTATGTGTATGCATGTATCTATATGTGGGTGTTTGTATGTGTGTATGGGAGTGTGTATGTGTGTGTGGGTATGAGTGTGTGTTTTTGTATTTACTTGTATGTTTGATGGTGTCCGATGCTTTTGTTGTAGTGGCAGACAATCATTATACCCAGTAGGAAATGTCGATGGTGAAAATGTACTGACAATTCCACTAGAACTTTAGTGTTGACACAAAGACACTTGCTCCCAGTCTGACTGCAGGGTAGTTACAAAGGATCTGTGTGAATTTGTGTGCATGTAGTGATTGTTATTTGATAGACTTAGGATTGCTGTTTTGAGTTATCGTTGGTATGCTTATATAGGATTATTGTATGTATGCATTTATGTTTGCGATCTCTGGGGGAGATAATCTGGCAACCCTGTTGCCAATGAAAGTGGATAGGGAATGTATTTGGTAATGTATGTATATGTTGTTGGATTCATGTATGTGATCGTATCTATTTTTGCTTTGAAGAATGTCATTGCTTGTGTGAATTACATCATCACTTTTTCATACATATTTACAATTGAATGTATACATGTTTTCTAGGCTATTCACGTTGCTATTCTTATGGAGATAGAAAATATTGTGTTGGCGTAGGTTTTATGTGTACAAGTGCATTTCAGATGTTAAATGTTTTGAATCCAATCAGGTTGATAAGCAGAGTTTTTGAATAGGGGGTAGTGATATTTTTATTTCAGTATATTTTACTTTAATATAACAATTATAAGAAATAGCTTTTGGAGAAATACAGCAAAAACTTATAGAAGCACCCTCTTTCATGTGTCCCGATTTTTCTCGTACCTTTATATTGCAAACTGATGTTAGCGATTTTGTTCTGGGTGTTGCTGTGTATATGAATTTCATCATATATCGTAATACCAACAGAGAATTGCGGAAATGTATATGTGTGTGTGAGTATATATATATATATATATATATATACATATATATATATATATATGTGTGTGTGTGTGTGTGTGTGTGTGTGTGTATATATGAATTTCATCATATGTCGTAATAAATTAGATTTGATGACTACTACGCGATTCTCATATAAAGTACATAAGTAGAAATAATGTAGATTGTCATCAGTCTGCTCTGATATCTCAACAAGTGACAACCTATTTCCCCAACCAAAATTTCTAGTGTTTGAAATACAAAAACTATAAAATTGCTAGAACTAACTACTGTTTGTTAAACAAGTTTAAAGTGTATAAAAAATAATTAAATAAATTGTTTATAACTGAAATAAATTGTTTATAAATAAAATAATTAAATTAATTAATAAATAATTAAATAAAATGAATACAACAAGTTGTACCATCTGCAATAAAGTCTTTATGACTCAAACAAAACTAAATCAGCATATAGAAACGCACTTATATGCTAGCCAATCGAAGGCTGTCCTTGGAACTAGTAAGCTAAATCTTCAAAACAAGTATTGTGAGGATTGTGATGAGATGATCCCATCAAATGGTTATATGGCTCATGTCAGAACCACAAAACACAAAAACAGTTGTCAGCAAGAACGGATTGGAGATTTTCTCACTAAGAGAGCAAGCAACTTCAATGGGAGGATCGAGACATACATCCTCCTCAACAAAAATGTGGATGTCTTGTTTCCGGAGGAGTTTCTGAAATCTGCCAAGAGCTCCATAGTACAACAATTAAATGAACGTAGTAAGATACATACTACATTCAAATTTAATATGTGATTATATGAAGATGGTGAATGATGAGATGAATGTTTCCCAACTTGTACATATTACGAAAATGATGTTGGTGACTTTGTCTGATGACATAGACATGTACAAGAAACAAGCCGAGGAGCTAAGAACCAAAATGGAAGAATTTCAAGAGAGGGATAGCGGATGGACCTTGATTTCAATAAATTCCCTTAAGTTAATATAAACAAGGCGTTCATAATAAGAGGATCAAGCTTTATCCCTCTCCCGAAAAATATTGCAGTGAAATGTGCATGCATAAATGTCGACAACAATGATATTTATTGCTTTAAATGGTGTCTCATTGCGGCTTTGTACACAAATAGTACTTTAGATCGAAGACAACGGAAAAACCATAGAAATTACAATATTGCAAACATTTCTGATGAGAATATTAATATAGGGGAAATTGTACTAAATTTTAAAGACCTAGGCGCATACTCATAGTCAAAACAAAGTATACTTTTATGTATTTAAAACCAGTATTACCATACAAAATACTGGTTTTAAATTCTTAAAGTATACTTTGTTTTGACTATGAGTATGCCCCCTAGAGTTTCCACTCCCATTGAAGCAGATAAAAAAATTTGAAAGTCAAAATTATGTGAGCATCAATGTATTTGGGCACAATGGAACGTCGCTTATAGGACCATACTACATAATACTACATAACATATTAATCTCTTATTGCTCCAGTCTAATGAAAACTTCCACTATGTACTCATCAAGGATATATCAAAGTATAATCATCATGTATAATCATCATAAAAACGTTTGCGGGCAAAAATCATCAGAATGCCAGAAGATGGATCTATTATCAAGTTTACGAAGCACTACAAACAGTTAGATATACCATTTGTAATCTACGCAGACTTTGAGTCCATTTTGGAAAAATTCGATGATCCTGTAAGTAAAAGCACTACATATGTACAGAAACACCATGCGCGTGCATTCGGGTATTTTATTAATTGTAGTTTTAAGAGAGAAAATTATTTATAAAGGAATTATTTTGGTGAAGATTCGGCAAATGTATTTATCAAAAAATAGTTGAAGATTGTACAGATATTTATCTAAATTATTTACTTAAAGTTAAGAAAATGTTCATAACTCCAATAGAAATAGCTCAATATAATAGTGCAAAAAATTGTTATATATGTAAGAAAATATTAAATAACGATAAAGATAGAGATCATTGTCATCTTACAGGCAATTATCGTTGGGCAGCTCATAGCGAATGTAATTTGAATTATAAAACACCTCAGTTTATACCGGTTATCTTGCATAATCTTTATGCATATGATATCCACCTATTTTTCAAAGAACTTTCTACTATAAAATATTCCACAATAAAAGTGATTCCCCAGAACACAGAGCGTTATATCTCTCTTTCAATTTTCATCAGATTAGATGAAAAATATGGATTCGAAATAAGATTTATAGATTCGTTTAGATTTATGGCTTCGAGCTTAGATACGTTAGCGAAAAATCTTGATAGCAATGATTTCAATACTATTCGATCATGTTTCGTTGATGAAGATCATTTCAACCTGATTAGAAGAAAGGGCATATTTCCGTACTCTTACATGGATTCCATGACTAAGTTTAAGGAAACTAAACTTCCTAGTAGAGACGAGTTCTTCAATATTCTAACGAATGCAGAATGTGATGTAGTCGAGTATGAACATGCTCAAAAAATATGGAGGGTGTTTAATTGTAAAACCCTCCTTGACTATATTGAACTCTACTTAAAGACAGATGTTCTTCTTCTAGCCGATGTGCCGTTCTGTGCTGTGCCGTTCTGTTTCTAAATTTTAATATTTACATTTTATGTTATAACTTATCACCTGTTTCTGAGCAGTTTTCCACTAAAGTGATGAGTTCGTCCATTTCAATATAATTTTATGTTTTTCTGATAGAAGTTAAATTTTTTAAATTTTAAAAGCATAATCACAATTTTTATTTTATTTATGCTGTCACTTAGAATTACTTTAAATTTCTTGGACTTTCACAGGTTGAACCGTAACAGAACTGAACGAAACAGAAAAACTAACGACTTGTTTAAGATTTCTAAGAGCAAAAAAAGTCAGCTCATTCGTAACAGAACAGAAAGTAAAACCTAATTCTGCCACAAGTTAGAATTTTTACTTGCAAATAAAACGTGCAAATAAACTTAGTATATGAGTTCACATAAAATGAATGTTTGTGTACTTTATACATGAGAAATTTTTTACTGTTTTTTTTTAAATAAAAATAGGTTAATAATAATAAATATGTTTGTTTCTTTAATTTTCCTTGATTTTAAAGTTGACCCTTTTTTTCTTAGAAATCCCCTTTTTGTGCCCCTTTTTAAAATTTTTCAAATCCGGTACTAAGTCAGATATTGTTAATTATCGAGGTATTGCTCAACTAAGTATTATTCCAAAACTTTTTGAAAAGATAATAACTGAATACATTTCTCACCATGTATCATCTCTTTTGTCATCAGCTCAACATGGCTTTCGAAAAGGCTGTTCTACAACGAATCTTTTACAACTCACAACCATTATAAATCGGGGGTTTGTGCAACGTAAACAAACTGACATCGTATACACTGATTTTAGTAAGGCGTTTGACAATGTAAACCATAAACTACTTTTGAAGAAACTTAACGCAATTGGATTTTCATATAATTCTCTTAAATAGTTTGAGTCTTATTTATCAAATCGAAAACAATATGTCCGGTTTAAAAACGTCACATCTAAATCGTTAGATGTTTTATCTGGAGTGCCACAAGGTAGTCATCTTGGACCATTGCTGTTTACCCTTTTTATTAATGATCTTCCCGATGTGATAAAATTCTCCAAAGTTTTAATGAATGCGGATGATGTAAAATTTTTCCTAAGTTTTAATCAATATTCAGATCACAGTTTACTTCAGCAAGACTTGGACTCATTTCAGTCATGGTGCATTTTAAATTTAATGGAGCTTAAGTAGATTGTTAATGGCGGAGGACGACATGTTTTGGGAATTCAAAACCGGGAAAAAACAAAAACGTTGGCAACCCTGTTACAAATGGGGGGATTTTTATGCTGATATTGCGTGTGTGTGTGTGTGTGTGTGTGTGCGTGTGTGAGTTTGATTCTTTGTTCATGTGTATGTATGTATACTTGTGTGCACAGCTTTTGTTCTTATTGTAGAGAAACGTTGTGCTTACAGTGCATGGATGTATGTATGTACGTGTGGGATGTGTGTGTGTGTGTGTGTCTGATTCTTTGGTTATGTGTATGCATGTATCTATATGTGGGTGTTTGTATGTGTGTATGGGAGTGTGTATGTGTGTGTGGGTATGAGTGTGTGTTTTTGTATTTACTTGTATGTTTGATGGTGTCCGATGCTTTTGTTGTAGTGGCAGACAATCATTATACCCAGTAGGAAATGTCGATGGTGAAAATGTACTGACAATTCCACTAGAACTTTAGTGTTGACACAAAGACACTTGCTCCCAGTCTGACTGCAGGGTAGTTACAAAGGATCTGTGTGAATTTGTGTGCATGTAGTGATTGTTATTTGATAGACTTAGGATTGCTGTTTTGAGTTATCGTTGGTATGCTTATATAGGATTATTGTATGTATGCATTTATGTTTGCGATCTCTGGGGGAGATAATCTGGCAACCCTGTTGCCAATGAAAGTGGATAGGGAATGTATTTGGTAATGTATGTATATGTTGTTGGATTCATGTATGTGATCGTATCTATTTTTGCTTTGAAGAATGTCATTGCTTGTGTGAATTACATCATCACTTTTTCATACATATTTACAATTGAATGTATACATGTTTTCTAGGCTATTCACGTTGCTATTCTTATGGAGATAGAAAATATTGTGTTGGCGTAGGTTTTATGTGCACAAGTGCATTTCAGATGTTAAATGTTTTGAATCCAATCAGGTTGATAAGCAGAGTTTTTGAATAGGGGGTAGTGATATTTTTATTTCAGTATATTTTACTTTAATATAACAATTATAAGAAATAGCTTTTGGAGAAATACAGCAAAAACTTATAGAAGCACCCTCTTTCATGTGTCCCGATTTTTCTCGTACCTTTATATTGCAAACTGATGTTAGCGATTTTGTTCTGGGTGTTGCTATGTATATGAATTTCATCATATATCGTAATACCAACAGAGAATTGTGGAAATGTGTATGTGTGTGTGAGTATATATATATATATATATACATATATATATATATATATGTGTGTGTGTGTGTGTGTGTGTGTGTGTGTGTGTGTGTGTGTATACATGAATTTCATCATATGTCGTAATAAATTAGATTTGATGACTACTACGCGATTCTCATATAAAGTACATAAGTAGAAATAATGTAGATTGTCATCAGTCTGCTCTGATATCTCAACAAGTGACAACCTATTTCCCCAACCAAAATTTCTAGTGTTTGAAATACAAAAACTATAAAATTGCTAGAACTAACTACTGTTTGTTAAACAAGTTTAAAGTGTATAAAAAATAATTAAATAAATTGTTGATAACTGAAATAAATTGTTTATAAATAAAATAATTAAATTAATTAATAAATAATTAAATAAAATGAATACAACAAGTTGTACCATCTGCAATAAAGTCTTTATGACTCAAACAAAACTAAATCAGCATATAGAAACGCACTTATATGCTAGCCAATCGAAGGCTGTCCTTGGAACTAGTAAGCTAAATCTTCAAAACAAGTATTGTGAGGATTGTGATGAGATGATCCCATCAAATGGTTATATGGCTCATGTCAGAACCACAAAACACAAAAACAGTTGTCAGCAAGAACGGATTGGAGATTTTCTCACTAAGAGAGCAAGCAACTTCAATGGGAGGATCGAGACATACATCCTCCTCAACAAAAATGTGGATGTCTTGTTTCCGGGGGAGTTTCTGAAATCTGCCAAGAGCTCCATAGTACAACAATTAAATGAACGTAGTAAGATACATACTACATTCAAATTTAATATGTGATTATATGAAGATGGTGAATGATGAGATGAACGTTTCCCAACTTGTACATATTACGAAAATGATGTTGGTGACTTTGTCTGATGACATAGACATGTACAAGAAACAAGCCGAGGAGCTAAGAACCAAAATGGAAGAATTTCAAGAGAGGGATAGCGGATGGACCTTGATTTCAATAAATTCCCTTGAAGTTAATATAAACAAGGCGTTCATAATAAGAGGATCAAGCTTTATCCCTCTCCCGAAAAATATTGCAGTGAAATGTGCATGCATAAATGTCGACAACAATGATATTTATTGCTTTAAATGGTGTCTCATTGCGGCTTTGTACACAAATAGTACTTTAGATCGAAGACAACGGAAAAACCATAGAAATTACAATATTACAAACATTTCTGATGAGAATATTAATATAGGGGAAATTGTACTAAATTTTAAAGACCTAGGCGCATACTCATAGTCAAAACAAAGTATACTTTTATGTATTTAAAACCAGTATTACCATACAAAATACTGGTTTTAAATTCTTAAAGTATACTTTGTTTTGACTATGAGTATGCCCCCTAGAGTTTCCACTCCCATTGAAGCAGATAAAAAAATTTGAAAGTCAAAATTATGTGAGCATCAATGTATTTGGGCACAATGGAACGTCGCTTATAGGACCATACTACATAATACTACATAACATATTAATCTCTTATTGCTCCAGTCTAATGAAAACTTCCACTATGTACTCATCAAGGATATATCAAAGTATAATCATCATGTATAATCATCATAAAAACGTTTGCGGGCAAAAAATCATCAGAATGCCAGAAGATGGATCTATTATCAAGTTTACGAAGCACTACAAACAGTTAGATATACCATTTGTAATCTACGCAGACTTTCGAGTCCATTTTGGAAAAATTCGATGATCCTGTAAGTAAAAGCACTACATATGTACAGAAACACCATGCGCGTGCATTCGGGTATTTTATTAATTGTAGTTTTAAGAGAGAAAATTATTTATAAAGGAATTATTTTGGTGAAGATTCGGCAAATGTATTTATCAAAAAATAGTTGAAGATTGTACAGATATTTATCTAAATTATTTACTTAAAGTTAAGAAAATGTTCATAACTCCAATAGAAATAGCTCAATATAATAGTGCAAAAAATTGTTATATATGTAAGAAAATATTAAATAACGATAAAGATAGAGATCATTGTCATCTTACAGGCAATTATCGTTGGGCAGCTCATAGCGAATGTAATTTGAATTATAAAACACCTCAGTTTATACCGGTTATCTTGCATAATCTTTATGCATATGATATACACCTATTTTTCAAAGAACTTTCTACTATAAAATATTCCACAGTAAAAGTGATTCCCCAGAACACAGAGCATTATATCTCTCTTTCAATTTTCATCAGATTAGATGAAAAATATGGATTCGAAATAAGATTTATAGATTCGTTTAGATTTATGGCTTCGAGCTTAGATACGTTAGCGAAAAATCTTGATAGCAATGATTTCAATACTATTCGATCATGTTTCGTTGATGAAGATCATTTCAACCTGATTAGAAGAAAGGGTATATTTCCGTACTCTTACATGGATTCCATGACTAAGTTTAAGGAAACTAAACTTCCTAGTAGAGACGAGTTCTTCAATATTCTAACGAATGCAGAATGTGATGTAGTCGAGTATGAACATGCTCAAAAAATATGGAGGGTGTTTAATTGTAAAACCCTCCTTGACTATATTGAACTCTACTTAAAGACAGATGTTCTTCTTCTAGCCGATGTGTTTGAAAATTTTAGGAAAATTTGTAGATATATACGATTTGGACCCCTGCCACTATCATACAGTACCAGGATTATCTTGGGATGCAATGTTAAAAACCACAGACGTTTCACTGGAACAGTTCACTGATTCTGAAATGTATATGTTTATGCAAAACGGAATCAGAGGTGGACTAGTTCAATGCTCGCAAAGATATTCGAAGGCGAATAACAAATATTCAGAAGATTTTCATGCATCAAAAGTATCAGAATTTCTTGTATATTTAGACGCTAACAATTTGTATGGTTGGGCGATGTCTGAATATCTTCCTTGCGGTGAATTTGAGTGAGTATGTGATACTGATTTTGATGTTAAAAAAATTGCTAATACTGCAGAGTATGGGTATATTTTGGAAGTGGATATAGATTATCCGGATTCAGTGCATGATCTTCATAATGATTTGCCATTTTGTCACCAAAATAAGACCGTGGGGGGATCCAAAATCAAAAAATTAGTTGCAGACTTACACTCAAAAACAAATTACACCATACACTATAGAGTTTTAAAACAAGCCATTTCAAATGGCCTCATTTTAAAACAAATCCATAGAATACTCAGATTTAAGCAATCCCCTTGGCTTAAAAAATATATTGACTTAAACACATTTCATAGGACAAATGCTAAAAATAATTTTGAAAACGATTTCTTCAAAATTTTAAACAATCCTGTTTACGGGAAGACAATGGAAAACATTGAAAAACGTAGGGACATTAGAATTACTTCATCTTGGGAAACAACAAATAGGAATCATTTAAGGTAGGTACTCACAATGCAATCTGTTTCCGCAATCAATTTCTCATTAAGATTTCATGTTTTAGCACATACTCGACAATCAACAATGAAATCATAAACGCAATATCAGTTCTGTTTTGTTTGTATTGGCATAAACATCGCGGGAGAAATACGGTTCTATTTTATTCAGGTACACAAATAATTGAATTTTTATACGGTTGACAAAATCGCATGCGTGTAGGTGTTTACAGTTTGCTGGTTTTCAATGAACTGAACAGGTAAAAACAAGAAATCACGCACCAACAATGCAATCTACATCAGAGCAATCTCAAAATATCAAAATATTTTGATATTGCTGAAATCTCGATTGCAACCCGAAGAAACACGAATACTAACGATGCAATCTACAATGCAATTTGCCAGCTTGCGGAAACAGATTGCATTGTGAGTACCTACCTTTAGGTCTCAGAATATTAATTGCGAAACCAAATTTTAAGCAGTTGACAAAATTTTCTGATGATATGTATGCGGTAGAGTTAGAAAAAATGGAACCACTATATGATAAACCCATATATGTTGGTTTTACAGTACTGGAGTTATCCAAGTGGAGAATGTATGACTTCCATTATGGCTTCATGAAGCCTAAATTTGGAGACAACATTTCTCTCAACTATATGGATACTGACTCATTTATTTATTCAATTAAAACTGATGATTTTTACGATGACATCCGTAATGACATTAGTTTGAATTTTGATACGTCAGAATATCCTATAGATAATCAATTTCGTTTGCCGCTACTCAATAAGAAGGTTTTGGGAATGATGAAAGATAAAAACAATGGGGATATAATGACAAAGTTTGTTGGGTTAAGAGCAAAAATGTATTCTCTGTCGACTCTTCGCTCGGAAGCTGTTAAAAAATCAAAAGGGGTCAAAAAGTCTGTAATTAAAAAGTTGTCCATTAATGATTACAAAAGTTGCTTATTCGAATCCAAAATTATCTCGGATGAAATGTTTTTGTTTAGATCTAAAACGCATCAACTATATACACAAAAACTGCATAAAATAGCACTTAGCTTTTCTGATGATAAAAGAAATATAATGAAACATATATACATTCATTTGTAAATATGTATGAAAAAGTGATGATGTAATTCACACAAGCAATGACATTCTTCAAAGCAAAAATTGATACGATCACATACATGAATCCAACAAGATATACATACATTACCAAATACATTCCCCTATCCACTTTCATTCGCAACAGGGTTGCCAGATTATCTCCCCAGAGATCGCAAACATAAATGCATACATACAATAATCCTATATAAGCATACCAACGATAACTCAAAACAGCAATCCTAAGTCTATCAAATAACAATCACTACATGCACACAAATTCACACAGATCTTTTGTAACTACCCTGCAGTCAGGCTGGGAGCAAGTGCCTTTGTGTCAACACTAAAGTTCTAGTAACAGTTTTGGTATAATAAGTTTTCTTCTATCCGTCAGTATAAAAGAAGAGAAAACAGATATGGTGTATTTGTGGTGGAATTGTCAATAACTTGTCAATATACATACATTTGTATGTAAGTCGCACAAGCGACAAGTCAAAAGCGACTCAGTACATTTTCACCATCGACATTTCCTACTGGGTATAATGATTGTCTGATACAACAAAAGTATCGGACACAATCAAACATACAAGTAAATACAAAAACACACACTCATACCTACACACACATACACACTCCCATACACACATACAAACACCCACATATACATGCATACACATAACCAAAGAATCAGACACACACACACACACACTCACACATACATCCCACACGCACATACATACATCCATGCGCTGTAAGCACAACGTTTCTCTACAATAAGAACGAAACTGTGCACACAAGTATACATACATACACATGAACAAAGAATCAAACTCACACACGCACACACACACACAAAAATGCAAACATATGTCTCTATAAAGAGGAAATCATATAAAAGTAAATTATTCTCTAGGAAACTACCAGCTAGAAATGTTGTTACAATTTTGGATCTTGGAGTTTTGTTAGACACTAAATTGAACTTTATTAAGCATATTTCCGTAACGGTAAACAAAGCACGTTGTATTCTTGGTTTTATCAAACGATGGGCAAAAAAATTTAAATTTTGTAACGTATGGGTTACAAAATAACTTTATATTTCCCTCGTGAGACCTGTTCTAGAATATGCATCTAAAGTTTGGGATCCGATATATATGACTCACAACAGTTACATTGAATCTGTGCAAAAGCAATTTTTGTTATTCTGCCTTCGTGGTCTACAGTGGAACCCATTAGATCTTCCGTCATACTCTAGCCATCTTACTCTAATCAAACTTCTAACTCTTGAAAGCCGAAGGATAATGTTGAATGTGTCGTTTATTTTAAATTTAATTAATGGTGATATTCGTTCTGATTTCCTGCTCGATAACATTTCATTAAATGTTCCTAATCGTCCATCTCGACACTTTGAATTGCTATCAATTAAATACTTCAGATCTAATTACGCAAATGCTGATCCATTTAAAAGCATGTGCAGTCAATTTAATGAATATTATAAGTTATAGATTTTTCTTTAAATGTAAATGCCATTAAATGTAAAATTATCGTCTTGTTAAACACGTTGAAATTATTACACGATGGCAACCCTAATTTGTGTTTATTCTATTTTTCTAACATAAATCGTATGTTACTTTACATTTTGTTTCTTACTTCTTAATAAACCACTGAATTGAAAGACACTTTTATTTGTTCGTGTTCTTATTTATTGAAAAAACAAAACCAAGTAAATATAACAAACCTACAGGTTATGGGCCCAGGACCCAAGTGATTTTTTTTGTAATTTTTTGGTTTTGTATAATTGCAAACGTAAGTGATTAAGAACTAAAAAAAAGGACATGAGTACGTTGTACCAAATAGAAAAACTTGATGACAGCAACTATGACTGTTGGAACGTCCAAATGAAAAGTGTTCTCATACATTCTGGAGTATGGACTGTTGTCAGTGACGAATACGAAAAGAAAGCTGGTGATGTAAAATGGGATGCTACCAATGATAAGGCACTGGCCACAATAGTGTTGAGCGTAAAGACATCCCAGTTAAACTACATAAGAAACCTTACTACAGCGTCTGAGGCATGGGAACGTCTAGAAGAAATCTATAAACCAAGTGAACCAGCTCGCAAGGTAACTTTATATAAAAAATTATTGTCATTGAATATGAACGCTGGCACAAGTATGCCTGAGTACCTAAATTCGTTTACTGATATTGTGGAGAAATGATCAGAGGTCAACATTGAAGTACAAGATGAGCTGTTGGTAATTATTTTACTGTCCAGTTTGCCAAAATCTTATAAAAATTTTGTGATTGCCATGGAGACAAGAGACGAATTGACATCGCTTAGAGTTTTGCGGGTGAAGCTGTTATACGGGATTTACACTATGACTTTTTACCGTGACTTTTCTAGAGTTTATTGATAAAAGGGGTACAAACCCTACACGAAATGAATGACCGAAACTAACACAAACAAAACTTTTTTACTAACACACATGCAACAATTTTATGTTGAAATTTTGCTACTGGAGCTGCCACTGTTTCGTTTTTTCAATAAAATTTGAAGGATTCTTTTTACAATATTTATTGCATATTTTTGTATAGTATTTTTTGTACATATTTATATATGTTTTATTTTAATTAAAGTTTTATTAAACTCATTTGATAATGCTTCCATAAATTATAATTATTTGATTATTTATTGTCAAAAAAAATATAATTAGTATACAAATGGGTTTTCGAAATTTTGGGGGTTTTTAGGGGAAAAAACGTATTGAACAAAAATTTTTGCTAGTGGCAGTTCAGGCATATATTGCATCAGTTGTTTCACTCTAACATATATTTTATATGCGTACATGCAATAATTCTTGCTAATACTTTTTGCATGTATAAAAAGCACTATCTATACATAGCATTTGTGAACACATGATTGTGAAAAACCACTAAATAAAATTTTCTAAAAGTCAATTTGTACATGTATTTGTAATAAAATTTAAATAATTGTGCAATATGGCTGTAATTTTTGTGTTTTAAATTCCTTAATCAAAGGCCAGTAGTGTTCCTCAAATTCTGACTGTGAAATAAAGCCTAAATAATGGGAAAGTGATGAAATATTTGTAGAATCATGTTCAAGAATTTGCATTGACAAAACAAATTAATTTTAAATATTCTTTACGCTTAATGCGCTTTAAATATAATCAATTTTGATTCGTACTATATGTTCTTAATAATTTCCGTCATTAAGGCATGGTACATGCAACAACTTGGCCAAATGTTCCCACTTAATGCCGCTTGTGGTTTCTTTGCCTGGAATGGGACCCGGCCAACGTTTCTATGTCCAAAGTTCCCACAACACTCAACAGATTCAAGCAACTCTGGCTATTCCGCAAACGCATCAAAACGGTAATATGTTTTTTAAATCATTTTGTTTTAGAAGTTTTAATTGTTCTCGCCATTTATTTAGGGACCTGAAAATATTTTGTCTCGCTGTTGGTAAATGCAATACCAGAAGATCAGCAGCTGGGCGAACGTTCATACCAAATGATAGAACGTATGGATCCATCTAAGACCACGGGCATGTTGGAATAAAAATATCCAAACTCGTGCATGACGGAAGTTCATAAAGCTCTTTGTTGGAAAATGTAATACCATAAGAGCAAATTCTGAGCGGACGCTTACACCCAATGACCGAAAGCATGCATCCATCTTTGGCTAGTAAGATGAAGAGCATGTTGCTTAAATTAGTTTTAAGAACATTAATATTTATTGTTTTATGTTAAATAAAAACTTTGATTTAAAATGTAAATTTTAATTGACAAATATTTATGTTAGGACTTAATAGTTAGAGCTAACCAATATTTTCGTTTGCCTGACTGGTTAGAGCTTACCAGTATTTACGTTTGCCTAACTGGTTGGAGCTAACCAATATTTACGTTTGCCTAACTAGTTAGAGCTAACCAATATATAAGTTCCCCTAACTAGTTGGAGCTAACCCATATTTTCGTAGTCATAACCTTATAAAAGGAATCAGAGTGAGCAGCACAGATATATGTTACATAGTCGGGTGGAATTAATAAGATAGAGAGAGATGCAAAATCACATGTACACAAGAGTTTCGGTTAGTTTTTACATTTTGCTCTTAAGAAACTAATAGAAACTTTAACAGACATATCAGTAAGCCCAACCGGTTAAATGACCGGTCATTTAACTGGTAGTGTTCTTGTAGGGAAGGTGATCAAAGGGGTAGCAACATAAAAGAGAATTTAAGAAAAATGCAGAAGAAAGTCATCGTGTAAATCCCGTATTAGAGGAGGGGAACGCAGATGTGAAGGAAAAACAACCGATGAAAATAACGGACCGTTAGCATTTTTTGCACATGAAAATAAGCGTTACAAGAACAACAACAATAAAAAATTTCAATAGACAATACAAGAATAAAAGCAAGTTCAACGGAAATTGTTTTAAGTGTGGTATGCACGGTCATGTAGCAGCAAAATGTACAGCAAAAAGAAGTGAAGAAAAGAAAGAACGAAGTTATGCGTTGACGATGCTTGCAGCGACAGAGGCGAAAATTATCAATACAAACACATTCGTTTTAGAGAGTGGCGCAACAGCACACATGTGTTCTGACAGAAAAATATTTACAAAGTTTACGAAACATGAAGAAACTATACAACTAGCTGGTGAGAACTATATTCAAGCTGAGGGTGTTGGAGAAATCAAGTAGAACTTTAACGACTGCGAATATGTTTTTAATGATGTTCTTTATGTACCAACAATGAAAGGACATTTTTGTCCGTTGACAAAATAACACAGAGAGGATTTGATGTAAAATTCGACAAGAATGTAGCAAGTATTTTTAACAGACAAGATATTATATTAACATTTGAAAGAAAACATAAACTGTATGTTATCGAACGTTCTGTACAGAACAAATGTTTTTCTGCGGTGGTGTGGCATAACAGGTATGGACACCTGAATTATAACAGCCGTATTCATAAAAATTTTAAACTGCGTTTCAAATATTGTTTAAGCAAAATTCGCTAAAATTGTATTCATAATAGAATTTTAGCTTAAAAAACGGTTTTTAAACCTTGCGTAAATCAGCAAATTTTAAAATTGACTGCCCCCATGTTTAAACCAATTTTAAGATGACGTTGTTGTAATTTTGCTTCGTTTTTGTTTACATTTTGAACTTTACCTATATGTACATATGTGTGTATGTATGTATGTACTTATGTATGTATGTATGTATGCATATGCCAGTATTATTTAGAAGAAAACAATGTAATTTTTTTAATAGAAACTAATGCCGAAATATCAAATATACTCCAAAATAATATTTAAAAGAAAAGGAGCGATCCAGTTTCCATTCCCAGTCATTGTTTTCTCATTTTATTTGTTAACAAAAATAATATGATTGTAGAAAATTAACTAGTGATGTATAAACACTCAAAAAAAAAAAAACAAAATAAAGCTCGTTATTCTAGTGCTTCTTTATCTGCAATATAATAAATCATATAAAAAGCACTTTTAACAAAGATTTGTTATGAACTTTTTTTATTTTTTTATTAAATACAAGTTGGAACACATCTTTTATTTTATAGAAACAACATTTCTCTGAAAAGCGACAAATAAACAAATATAGACACGAGTACTTTGTGAGTTAACAATCGTTGTTTTGCAGAACTAATATGCAAGTGACAAATAAAGAATACAGTGGTGCCACGATATTTTTAAAAAATTTGGTTAATTGATTTTTAGTTAAAAAACTGATTATGAATACCAATATTTAAAAAACGTTATTTAGCCTTAAAACGTTTTTTAAATAATATGAATTTTAAACCTCAATCAACTTTTTTTATGAATACAGCTGTAAAAGTTTATGTCATGTTAAGAAAATGGTAAGTGGTATTGAAAAAGAAAATATTGCTGATCAACAAAAATGTGTTACATGTATGAAGGCCAAAATTTGTACACAATCATATCCACAGGCATCAGAAAGTAGAGATAGACATATTTTAGACTTGATAATGACGGATCTCTGTGGTCCTTTTGAGAAACAATCTATAGCAGGCTCTAAATATTTTTTAACATTTACGGACGATAAGTCAAGGATGGTATTTGTTTATTTTTTGAAAACAAAACACCAAGCGTTTGATAAATTTATTTTATTCAAGAACATGATAGAACGACAAACGGAGCGTAAAATAACAAGTAAGAGTGGTATATTTGGCTGTGCCGAATCTTATATACCCTTCACAAATCATAAAATGTAGAGAAAATACATGCATGCATACATATACATGTGTACATACATAGACATGCGTAATTTTATCAAAATACTTTCGTATCCATTACCAACTAAACTTCAATACGCATCGCTAAACTGCATTTCAAATACATCTTGCGGACAAAAGATCCCTTAACTTATGCTTGCCTTGTTAACATGACTGTGTGTGCTCAGCAGCGAACTTTTATAAATATATACTTTCAAATTTATCGGGCCTGTTCTGAAAATCATGGTGATTTAAAATCAAAGTAAACTACTAATAGCTGATTTCGACCTACAAAAACCATGTGTAGTGTAATTTTCTTCAATATGTAATTGGAAACACAGCAATGTGTAATTTCATTGCCAACACTGTAATCAGTTTACACAAACACATACACTCACATTTTTGTAGCTTGTAAACAAAATTTGATAACTATTCGTATTGTATACATTAACAGGCTGGGCAGGTGCATGTACCTGTTATAATTGTTTCATGGATTAGCTTGTGTACAGAAATATGAACTGACAAGCCAGCATTGAATCCACTCAAACAGAGGGGCACCCTGTGAACACGATTGAAAGCTGGAGGGCAATTGGATAGTTGTTTTAACATCATTTTGATCTTAACTTAATACATACAGGAAGATAGATTCCAAAAAAAATTCAACTTGAAAACCTTTTTAGTAATTATAACAGCATAGCCCAAAAATTTTTTGTGGGAGCTACACAAATAAATCTATCTTTCTAATGTAGATGTTATAAAGTCTGGACACCTTAAGTTTTGGTTTACCCTGTCGATATACATGTATATCAAACTACAGGAAGAAAAAAGAATTAGCAGCAATATGCATGCATATGCACAATACTTTTTAATTTATAAAATTTATTTCATTTACTCCTCTGATAAACTTTTTAAAATATGTACATTAGAGCGACTCACTTGAAAAAAAGTTTTTGTTACCCCTCTCAAATCAAAGATCGGTCTTTTTAATGAGGACTCCAAAAATATTAGAGAGGTCTAGCGATGCCCGCTCGTGAGCTGGACCTTGTGTAAATAAGGTATATTTTTATATATTAAAAAAGTATATCATCTAAAAGGTTTGTTCAAACCGCTTTCAACGTTCCGTTAAACCTTACCATTTGTGCCATCAGCAATGTATGTATAATACTATAAAAACTACGATTTTTAAGAATTCATAGCAGGGTATACATATATTCAAATAAATTCTATTATTTGTACTACTCATATTTGATTTGAATCTTTATCAAATTATATCTGTTGTTAGTTCTCGCGTGAACTTTTGCGGAAACGATTAACAGAAATAAGTGCATAATGACTTAAATCAAATAATCCTTAAAACATAATGGAATTTTTTTAATATAACTAAATAGCACCTGCTATGAAAATGCTTAAAAATTTTAGTTTTTATGGAATTACACATTGCTATTGGTATGGATGGTTTTTAATATGTTATCTCAAAAATATACCTTATTTACACAAGGTCCAGCTCACGAGCGGGCATCGCTGGACCCCTCATATATTTTGGGAGTCCTCATAAAAAAGACCGATTTTTGATTTGAGAGGGGTAACAAGGTCGCATTTTTCATCTCCATACAAGGTGAGTCGCTCTAAAGTACATACATACATAGTTGGCATATGTAGTAAGGATAATATATCTGCGGCAAAAAGGAAAAAGTGCTTAAGTCGAGATAAGCTGGTTTTGAGTTAATGGTACTTCCGTAATCTGAATATTCGAAAGTACTCCTGGTCAAAATCTCAATAAATTTGTGAAATTTTTCAGCAAGTTATAGCGCGACTTATCTTTTTTAGACTTCTAATCTAATTTGGAATAATAGCTTAATTCAGATTATACTTTGGTATATTTTAACTTAAATGTACATATTACTTATAGTGTGTATAACGACGGTTGCTTAAAAAAATAAAGTTGAACAAAGAATTTCCCAATTTAACTGTAAAAGAAAAAAATCTGGAAATCGACTTGAACGCTTACAAGTGCTCTCCTGAAAAACAGTAAAATACGACTTAAATACTTTTTCTTTATTGCCACAGATATAATGTCATACATATCGCTCGTTTATTAAAAAAACAAGTTTATTTTAAACTTTAAAGTTTTCAATTTACACACAACTTAATGGAAAATGATAATTTTATTTTTCTCTCGATAGTTAAGCATACAAGATATTTGTATGAAATTTTTACACAATACTAATATCAATATGATTAATTTTGCATCATTAACTCAAAAATCCAATTTTTGATTTTAAGAGGGCGTGTCATTGATGAGCATGGGTTCACATATAACAAAACTTAGAACTAGGGTGATCGACTCGGTTTTTCAACCGGTTTAAAACCCGGTTTTTTTAAAATGTTGATTTTTCGAATGTCGAATAGTCCGGTTTTTTTACAATTTAAAAACCGGCTGAGTCGAATACTTTTCGATTTGTACATTTTGCAATAAAATTAGTTTTAACTATGTTAAAACTTAGACCAACGTGTTCTGTTTATTTTCCTAAGTATTTATTTAGTGTAAAAGCTCTAAGCTTTTTTTGAGCATGCCAACATTTACTGAAACATTAAATTTAAGCGAAATTATTTTATGAGGTAATAGCAGAGGCGAATTTAATTGGCCTTATGGATGCCAAAATCCAGTTGCAAAAAGTGAGTTTTAGTTTTGTTGACAATTTGCTTCATATTTTATATAGGGCTAGATATATTTCATATCATATTTATGTACCATTAAGAAATAAACTCTACATACACACATCATTTTTGGTGTTTGGGGAAACTTGGGAAGAAATTAAAAAAATTAAGTATGCCAATATTTAGGGTGCTAATAAATATGTTTCTACAAAAAATAAAATATTAAAAAATAATTATGATATCAACGTATTAGACCATATTTGGATGTCATTTGTTGACGGCTTGGTACCGGAAATCACAGTTGACGACATCAAACATTTTGCACGTATTTTTTCATGTATTTTATGCCTGTATTTAGAATTTTTTCCTATGTATTTTGAATTTTTTTTTTACTGTAGGTGTTATTATATTTATTTTTATACCCTTTACCAAAAAATTGTAAAAGGGTATGTATATATAGGTTTTTCATTCCGTTTTTAATTTCCAGAATATTAATAAGCGAGTATAAGTATATATATTCTGGATCCTTATGCATAGGGAAGACGAATAAGCGATGTCCGTCTGTCTGTACGTGAAATCGGGTTTCCGAAGCTCCCAGAAAAGCTAGAGACTTCGTTCTTGTATTGGTGGGTCAAAAATGATCGAAATAAGATTGGTATTGAAAATCAGCAAAATCGAGCAGACGGTTTCAGAGCTAGGAGACTTAAATATCATTTTGCCATACAAAATAACTACCGAAAACTAGTTTTTAATAATTTTTTATTAAATAAACTTATTTTATACTTCAGTATGAATAAAATTGGTATATCTAACTAAAAAAAATTAAAAAAAATTAAAAAGACGTTTCCAGGGTTGGAAAACCTTATTTTTTTTTTGTTATGCAAAAGTAATTTACTAAAACAAAATTTTCCTTTTTTTCTATAAACTAAACATATGTAATGTTCTTAAAAGAAGGAGATTGATTTAAGAAATCGGAAAAATAAAAAAGATGATTCCAGGGTTGGAAAACCTACGATTTTTGCGATATATACAATTAACTACAGTAAACTAATTTTTTAATTATTTTTATTAAATAAACTTATTTTATACTTCACCACGAATAAAATTGGTATTTCAAATAAAAAAAATATTAAAAAATTTAAAAATATGTTTCCAGGGTTGGAAAACTTTAACTTTTTTTCTTATACAAAAGTAACTTAATAAAACAAATTTTTCCTTTTTTTCTATAAATTAAACATATCTAATGTTCTTAAAAGAAAGAAATTGATGTAAGAAATCAGAAAAACAAAAGGCATTATTCCAGGGTGGAAAAACCTACGATTTTTGTGATATATAAAATTAACTACCGTAAACTAATTTTTTTTATTTTTATTAAATAAACTTATGTTATACTTCACCACGAATAAAATTGGTATTTCAAATAAAAAAATTAAAAAAGACGTTTCCAGGGTTGGAAAACTTTAACTTTTTTTCTTATACAAAAGTAACTTACTAAAGCAAATTTTTCCTTTTTCTCTATAAGTTAAAGATATCTTATATTCTTAAAAGAAATAGATTGGTGTAAGAAATTTAGAAAAATTAAAAAGGATGATTCTAGGGTTGGGAAACTTACTCTTTTTGTGATATAAAAAATTAACTACCGAAAACTAATTTTAATTTTTTTTTAAATAAACAAAATTATTTTATACTTCAGTACGAATAAAATTGGTATTTCAATTTAAAAAAGTTTAAAACACGTTTCCAGGGTTGGAAAACCCTACCTTTTTTTATAGAAAAGTAACTTACTAAAACAAATTGTCCCTTTTTTTCTATAAATTAAAGATATGTATCTTATATTCTTAAAGGAAAGAGATTAGTATAAGAAATCAGAAAAATCAAAAAGTTTGATTTAAGGGTTGGAAAACCCACACTTTTTGTGATATAAAAAATTAGCTACCGAAAACTAATTTTTATTTTTTTTTTTTATAAAATAAACTGATTTTATACTTCAGTACGAATGAATTTGGTATTTCAATACAAAAAAAAAATAAAAAAATTTAAATGACGTTTCCAGGGTTGGAAACCTTATTTTTTATACAAAAGTAACTTACTAAAACAATTTTTTTCTTTTTGCCTATAAATTAAACAAATCTTATATTCTTAAAAAAAAGATGGTGTAAGAAATCAAAAAATATCAAAAAGGAGGATTCCAGGATTGGGAAACTTACACTCTTTGTGATATAAAAAATTAACTACCGAAAACTAATGTTCATCTATTTTTATTAAATAAACTTATTTTATGTTTGATAAAGAATAAAATTGGTATTTCAAATAAAAAAAAACAATTAAAAAAATTAAAAAGACGATTCCAGGGTTGGAAAACTTTAACTTTTTTTGTACAAAAGTAAGTTATTAAAACAAATTTTTCCTTTTTTCTGTAAATTAAACATTTCTGAAATTCTTAAAAGAAAGAGATTGGTGTAAGAAATCAGAAAATCAAAAAGGATGAGTTCACGGTTGGGACACTTACACTTTTTTGATATATATAAAAGTAACTAAGTCTAATTAATTATTATCTTTTCCTTTATAAATTATACATATATATTTTACGTTTTGGAAAGAAAAGTTTGGTATAGAAAATTATAAAAATAAAAACCACAGCTCCAGAGCTGGAAACTATGATTTTTTTCTGGACTTAATGTAACTAAATAAGGTATTTTTTTTAATTTCCTTTTTTTCACTTAACACACTTTCTATATTTTTTTAAGAACTACTAGATTGGTATAAGTAATCAGAAAAATCTAAAATTATGATTCTAGGGTTTGAAAATTATTATTTTTTTCTTTGTACATAAAAGTAACTATGTGCTTATGTATGTATCTCTATACATATATAAACGCACTTGGGTAAAGGGTATATAAGATTCTGCACAGCCGAATATAGCACTCTTACTTGTTTTATTTTTTGTATAAACATATTTTTTAGCACCCTAAATATTGGCATAATTAATTTTTTTAATTTATTCCCAACTTTCCACAAACCCTAAAAATGATGGTTGTATGTAGAGTTTGTTCCTCAAATGTATATTATATATATATACATACATAAATGTATGTACTATACATAAGTATTGAAGTTCATTTTTATGTTTTACCTTTAATTTTTGTATTGTTTTATAGTATTTACATAAACTGTTAACTCTTTTTTTTAATAAACCAATTCAAAATCAAAACTTTTGTATAATAATTTTCTTACTTAAAAAACCGGTTGACCGGTTTTTCCTGAATTGTAAAAAGCGAAACCGGGTTTTTAATAATTTCAAATAATCGAACTATTCGAAAACCGGTTTCTGGAAAAAGTAGAATAATCGATCAACCTACTTAGAACCCATGCAAATTCGCAGATTCCATGACGTTTTTCCGTAAATAAAAAAAATACTGTCTCGGCTAGGACACGAACCATGCTTTTCTGATTGTCCGTGCGTACTCTCTACCACTGAACTAATGCTTCGTTGTTGTTTTTAGGAGATACAACTCGTTTAATGAAAAAATAATGCAGAGATAATAATGTTTTAATTCCGTTTTTGCATGCCTTTTTCGCTGGATATTTATTTCAATACATTACCCAGTGCCTTCATACATACAAACATAATTATGTGTGTACGTTCAGCCAGGGGATCAATCCCTGCCGATTGCCCACCTGCAATCCACACACGCAAAGAAAAAATATGGTTGAGGTAAACATAACACAGTACAACAGCCAATCTGGGGGGTGAGAAATTCCAAGTCAGGGTGATGGTACTAGGTCAGTATAGTAAAACCCTCAAAGGGTTTGGCGTTCGTATGTGTCAGTTTTTTTATGACCTTTTAAATTTTTTCCTTATCTTGATGTTTTTTTCGCTTAATTGTAACATTTTGGCAAAAACGTAGTTTAACATAACTCGAGAACCACTTGTCCGATTTTGATGAAACAAACTCAAAAAAATTTAGAATTACAATTTCTCTAATCTGTTTCTATACCGTTTTCCTATATGTGCAACACTTTCGAAGTTAAAAATGAATGTATGAAGGGAAAGAAGTATTTTTTGCCTAAAAATTTAAATATTTTGTTTTAAATTCATAAAAAATCCAAAATGGAAAAAAGTGCCAAAACTAATTACTTTCGCGTAAAGTCACATAACTCATGAGCAAAAAAAGGGATAGATCATGAAAATCGATGCCCGCGTTTCTCATTTATTCACAATTAGGTAAATGTATGAATTTCAAAAATTTGCTCGAGATATGCACATTATTTGGAGAAAACATTGACACTCACAAGCCGAACTCTCTCATATTTTTCTACTGTACTAAAAGAGAACTATTGATGTGGCAACACTGGTTCTGTAATGTTCACATAAACATGCATTGTCATTATACATTTTCTCTTTCTCACACTGATTCTGTGATTTTTGTCATTCAACAAGTGCTGTCATGAATGTATGTATGTCAATAAATATTTTGCTATGATTCACTCTTCTTTAATAAGTAAAGATCATTAACACTTTATTTACTGAAATAAAGAAAAAAGAAACTCAATACAGCTAGAATTACTGAATTCAAATATTTAACATTCTTAAAGTTCATTACCACCATACATTGTTTAATTCAAAACATTATGAAATAACTAACATTTCAGTAGATCGGGTTACTGTCAATATTCTTCAGTGACCCACATTTTCTTTGAATAATAAAGCATGGCAAATTAATGACGCTTCACTTTCCTAGCATAAGTATAATATAAATAAGTTTACATTCTTTAAAATAAGCACATTAAGAACAGAATAATAAAACTAGTGAATAGATTGTGAACATTTTAAATTAAATAATAAATATTGGAAAATATACAAAGAACATTTTTTTTTTAAATTAAAAGCGTTACATGGCGACCGTGACCACGGAAAAGTTGTAAAAAAAAAAAAAAAAAAAAGTGTTTTTGTGCTATCAATTGTCCTCCTGTCGGAAAGTGTCCTTTCATCAGATCCACTACCTAAAATTACTAAATTAAGTTCTTTATATAAAAAAAAAAAATAAAATAAAAAAATAACATTTTTTTAAAATGACATGGTTGAAAAAAATTTTAAGTACAATTCCAATACTTATTACTGAATACGAAGTGGGCAAAACTACAGAAGAAAATAACAACAAGGAACTAGTACATATATTAAGGAATAACATACCGATAGAAAATGAAAAAAGCGGAAACGATACGATGATCTACATTACAATTTTGTCAACATTAATCCTGGTAGCTGTTATTTTCCTGACAAAATTACTATTGGCAAATAGGAATAGAACAGTACAGGCAGCAGCCAGCAGCATTTAATTTACCTTCAAGCAGCAATAATAATCAACTACACAATAATCATCTACAACGTCATCCCTCAGCCAGATGAAGTACAGATGCCAGATGCAGTACAACACCCACTACAACATGCAACAAATACAGTCAACGATGAATATCCAGGCAATATGTATGTATAAAATAAGTGAATTTTTTTTGTAATTCAAACAATTTATAACAGTTTAGAAAATTAAGCAATTTGAACAGTTAAAAAAAAAAAAAAAAAAAAAAAAACAAATATAAAATATAAAATATAATATGTTAAAACACTTATTCACATATACACTTTAGTACGCCCTTATTTATTCACAAATTAATACTATTTTACTCCCTTGTGTTCTGTGACTTTACCCTCTGTCTCAATTATGGTTAAATGGCCAATCCCAACTGGGAAGAATTGGTACAAAAATTTAACAGCTTTAAAATAGAATTCGATAAAAGCTTCAAATGTATAAGCAAATCCCAAAAACCAACAAGAAATACTATTAACAAACACCTTCAAGTACTTCAAACTAACTACAATAACGTGGTTTCATTGGTTAACCTTTTCAAGCATCTTCTAACCAAAGAGCACATCAAAGACTGTGAAAAATTAATATTCTCGTTAAACGAAAAGCTTTTAAAAGTTGCAGAAGAGCTGGAACTACCCCTGACATCCTTAACGGTTAATGAAGAAATTAAAATACCACTCCTTAGACCCGACTCACCCCATTCACTAAACACAGCAAATCGTGCCATAATCACAAACAACACGATGGCTGATCCACTAAAATTTATAGAATCAGCAAGCAAAATCCTGCCAGATTTTGATGGCAATTATACCATGCTTGGAAAATTCATTGACGCAATAACTCTTCTGAATTCTGTAAGAGGCGAAAATTCAGAATCAATCCTTGTCAATATAATAAACACTAAAATCTCGAGCGCGGTGCGAAATAAAATTCAAGGACTTCTAACAGTCGAAGCCATTATTACAAGGCTAAAAACCACTATCAAGGGTGACTCAGCTGAAACCATTTTAGCAAAATTAAAAGCGACAAAACAATCTAATAGAGAAAAAACAGAATACACTAAACAAATACAACAATTAGCCAATGAACTAGCCAACACATACATATCAGACGGTATGACAGAAGAGGCCGCAAACAAAATTGCTACAAAGGCCGCCTCTAAATCTATAATTGATAACGTTGACTCTGAACGAGTTAAAATAATCTTGGAAGCTGGCACCTACAACTCCGTAGAAGAAGTCACTTCCAAATTTTTAGAAATTAACTATAATGAACAAAACCCAATCGTGTATTTTACAAACAGAAATCGATTACCAGTATACAATAACAACAACAATAATCGCAATAGAACAACATATTCCAATAGTTATCGAAGATATCACAACAACAATAACAGAAACTACCGCGGAAACCATAATCGCAACAACAATTATTATCGTAGTACCAACAACAACAGTAACAATCGTCACAATACCAATAATATGTCTCGGAATTCTTACAACAACAACAGAAGAATTAACTTAATTACCTCCGATGAATCGGAAAACTACCAAAACCCTCAGCCCACCCATCTGGGGGAAAATTAAATAACAATAATATTCAGAACATTAAACCCACAATTTCTACTAACAACATTTACCACTTTAACCTAAACCCCTCTAGCTACTGCAAAATATCGAATTCTTTGAGCAATGGCAGTAATACTTTCCTTATAGACACTGGCGCGAGCGTGTCTATATTTAAAAATAATTATATCAATAAAAAAGAAAACATTATCCAAACCCAAGCCAAACTAACAGGCATAGGAGAAAAACCTGTCTTTACTATTGGTAGAATAGAGGCTAACCTCTACAAACACAACAACGGCATACCACACACATTTCATATTGTAGAAGATTCATTCCCAATACCATGCGAAGGAATTCTAGGTTTAGATTTCATAAAGAAATACAACTGCATTCTTGATTATTATGAAAACCATGAAAAACTAATTCTTCGACCCTTCAACTATCCTGGTGAAATTATATTCAAACTGGTTAATCAACCACAAAAATATGATCTCACTATACCACCTAGAAGTGAAGTCATCAGAAAAATACAAATAGACACAACAGTTTCTGAACTATTAGTACCAAATCAAGAAATCAAACCTGGGATATATATTGCAAATACAATCATTTCATGCAAATCACCCTATGTGCTAATAATTAATACAACTCAAAACAGTACTAATATCAAAAACATCAAAATTAAAACAGAAAAATTGTCCAATTATGAAATTTACAAGGTCCACAATATAAGTAATAATTTAGATGCATACAGAGAGAAAGAAATATTACAAAAATTAAAAAAAAAACTTTCCAGACCATATTTCCAAACAATTAACTGAACTCTGTAGTAAATATACAGATATATTCGGGTTAGAAACTGAAAAAATTACACATAACAATTTTTACAAACAAGTATTGAGAACAAATAGTAATATCCCTGTATACATAAAAAATTACAGAATACCCGAAATGCAAAAAGAAGAAGTCAATAGACAAGTAGATAAACTAATAAAAGACGACATTGTAGAACCTTCTTTCTCTGAATACAATAGTCCAATATTATTAGTCCCGAAAAAATCACTCCCAAACAGTACTGAAAAAAGATGGCGTCTAGTCATTGATTATCGACAAGTTAATAAAAAGCTTGTTGCAGATAAATTTCCTCTACCTAGAATTGACGACATTCTCGATCAACTGGGTAGAGCAAAATACTTTTCATGCCTTGACCTTATGTCAGGTTTTCATCAAATAGAATTGGAAGAAAATTCCAGAGATATCACCTCATTTTCAACCAACAATGGTTCTTTTCGCTTTAAACGTCTACCTTATGGTCTGAAGGTAGCACCAAATTCATTCCAACGAATGATGACTCTCGCATTTGCAGGCCTTAGGCCGTCACAAGCATTTCTCTACATGGATGACCTAGTTGTCATCGGATGCTCAGAGAAACATATGCTTAATAATTTAAAAGATGTTTTTGACACATGCAGAAAATTTAATTTAAAACTTCATCCCGACAAATGTATATTTTTCAAACATGAAGTAACATTCCTGGGACACAAATGCACAGACAAAGGGATTTATCCAGACGATGGAAAGTTTGACACCATAAAAAATTACCCAAAACCACAGAATGCCGATGAAACCCGCAGATTTGTTGCCTTTTGCAACTATTATCGAAGGTTTATCAAAAATTTCGCTGACCATTCAATCCACCTTACGAGATTAACAAGAAAAAATATACCGTTTGTTTGGAGTAAAGACTGTGAAAATGCATTCCAATACCTCAAAAAAGCTCTCCTATCGCCCAAAATATTACAATATCCTAATTTCGATAAGCAATTTTGCATAACAACAGATGCAAGCAAGAACGCTTGCGGAGCAGTACTCAGTCAAGATCATAATGGTGTTCAGTTACCCATTGCCTATGCCTCACGAGCTTTTACTAAAGGTGAAAGCAACAAATCTGTAATAGAACAAGAACTAGCAGCCATACACTGGGCAATAAATTTTTTCCGCCCTTATGTCTATGGGAAAAAATTTCTGGTCCGAAGTGACCACAGACCTCTAGTATACCTATTCTCAATGAAAAACCCGTCGTCTAAGCTCACTAGAATGAGACTTGATCTAGAGGAATACGATTTTACAATAGAATACATACAAGGTAAAGGGAATTGTGGAGCAGATGCATTGTCGAGAATAAATTTTAGTGACATAAAAATTATGGGTGAAACAATTAACGTTTTGAAAGTCACAACTCGTTTACAGACAAGAAATCAAGATACTAATGAAATACATGATAACAGAAATTCAGATAAAGTAAAACAACAACGTATATATGAAGCAATACACGCTAATGAATCAAAGAAAATTACCCGTTTAACTTTTTCCCAAATAGGTGATACACTTAGATGTACCCTTAGGAAGGGCAAACAAATTTTAACGGACTTCGCGATGGATGATTATATTGCTAATGGAAAGATTGATCTAAATCAATTCTTACCAATGCTTGAAATAATAGCAAACAATCTAAACATTCCAAAGCTACAGCTGTCGTTGAATGAAATAATTTTTAAAGAAACTCGAGTAAATGAATTTAAAGAATGCGCAAATAATAAATTGAAAAAACTAATTGTAATATTGACACCCCAAGTAACAATTATAAACAATGAAAAAGAAAAAATGGATATTCTTAGGAAATTCCATGATGATCCCCTGTCTGGTGGCCACCCAGGGATCACAAGATTATTAAACAAACTGAGAAGACATTATTACTGGAAAAATATGTCCAGGGAAGTAACTAAATATGTAAAAAACTGTGTATCATGTCAACTAAATAAGTCACGTCCCAAACAAAAAGAAAATTTAACAATTACACCAACGCCAGCCAAACCCTTTGATATAGTTATTGTAGACACAATTGGTCCATTCGTTAAATCAAATTTTGGAAATGAGTATGCAGTAACTATGATTTGCGACCTATCGAAATACTTAATAGCCGTACCCATACAAGACAAATCAGCAAAAACTGTTGCAAAGGCAATATTCATGAATTGTATATTAAAATTTGGACCTATGAAAACTTTACTTACAGACATGGGCACGGAATATAAGAATCAAGTACTATCTGAATTATGCAAACTACTTAATATAAACCAACTACATTCAACGGCATATCATCACGAAACTCTGGGTACGATCGAACGTTCTCATAGAACATTTAACGAGTACCTACGAGCATATTTAGCCCCAAACAAAACAGACTGGGACGAATGGGTTCCATACTTTGAATTTTGTTATAATACCACCCCTTCCTCTACCCATGGTTATTGCCCTTTTGAGCTAATATTCGGCAAAGCGCCCACGCCGCTCAACTTTCTAATGAAGGGAGGGATAGACCCACTATACAACATTGAAGCATACAGCAAAGAAGTAAGGTACAGAATGCAAGTAGCACATGAAAGAACTAAGGCACTACTTAACAAAAATAAAGCAAAACAAAAACAAATTTATGATAAAAACACCAGCCCACAAAATTTTGAAAAAAATGACCAAGTGCTAGTAGAAAATGCGGCAGGTCATAAATTATCTCAATTATATTTAGGTCCATACAAAGTAAAAGCAGTTTTAGATAAGAATTTAGTAATAGAACTAGAAAATAACAAAACACTAACAATCCATAAGAATAGAGTAAAATTATTTAATAAACCATAAGTTCTATTATCATAATTAGACTAGAGATGCATCCTAGAACTGATATGTAAAAGATTATTAATATAACTATAAAAAAAAAAAGAATATATAAAAAAAAAAAATATATATAATTGAATAATCTCATAACTTACAGTATAAGATTATTCTTGTAAAGAGGGGAAGTGTCATGAATGTATGTATGTCAATAAATATTTTGCTATGATTCACTCTTCTTTAATAAGTAAAGATCATTAACACTTTATTTACTGAAATAAAGAAAAAAGAAACTCAATACAGCTAGAATTACTGAATTCAAATATTTAACATTCTTAAAGTTCATTACCACCATACATTGTTTAATTCAAAACATTATGAAATAACTAACATTTCAGTAGATCGGGTTACTGTCAATATTCTTCAGTGACCCACATTTTCTTTGAATAATAAAGCATGACAAATTAATGACGCTTCACTTTCCTAGCATAAGTATAATATAAATAAGTTTACATTCTTTAAAATAAGCACATTAAGAACAGAATAATAAAACTAGTGAATAGATTGTGAACAAAGAACATTTTTTTTTAAATTAAAAGCGTTACAGTGCCGACGAACGCGAACAGTAAAAGTGATTTTTCTCCAGTTTTTTAAAAGCGAACAAAAGAGAACAGAATATGGAACTGTGCTGGTGGAGTAAGCTTGTGTGGCAAGACAAGGATGATCTTGATGATAAAGAATTTTCAGGAGATGCAGAAGGGCCAACAGTGGAGTCACACATTGACATTATGTGTGGTTCAGAAACTGATGATAGCGATGAATGCGATGCCACTAGTCCCGAACAACCACCATCGAAAAAGTCTAGGCAATATTTATTAAAATAAATAAAAATAAATAAATAAAATAAAAATAAAAAATTATAAAAATGTTTACTTAATTTTTTTAGTAGTTTATGGCCAGAAGTCTGGAGTTATTGGGGAAAATTTATAAAAACGGCGATAAATGACACTTTTTTGAATAAAAACAAATATCAATATTCTTGTCAAAATGGGATACCTTCACTTAATTGTAAATAAAAGCAGAACGCGTTAATCGATTTCTATGATCTATGTCGCATTTTGTTTATAGGTTATGTGACTTTACACGAAATCAATAACACTTGATCCTTTTTTCCGTTTTGGATTTTTTATGAATTTAAAAAAAAAAAATTAATTTTTAGGCAAAAAAAATATTTTTTTGCCTCCACAAATTTATTTTTACCGGCAAAACTGTTGATTATAAAGAAAAACGTTATATGAACGGATTAAAGAAATTGTAATTCTAGTTTTTTTTGAGTTTGTTTCATCAAAATTGGACAAGTGGTTCTCGAGTTATGTTAAACTACGTTTTTGCCAAAATGTTACAACTAAGCGAAAAAATTTAAAATGTCATAAAAAAAAACTGACACATACGAACGTCAAACCCTTTGAGGGTTTTACTATACTGACCTAGTACCATCATCCTGACTTGTAATTTCTCACCCCCCAGACAATAATCCCAAAAATGTTCCATAGTGTAATCAAACAGCAACATACTATGATTGAATTATATGGTTGCAGTCAAATCATATTATTGTAAGCTTTAATAATATTATTATCTGAGTTAATAATAATATTATCCACAAAAACAATGAACTTTGTTACACCTAATCTTAGTATTGTAAATATGACAACACTACTGTTAGATGTGACTAAAATATAATTCAGCCTCACCATACCATGTTCTTATATTATATTAATATTGTTAAATACGACCACATTATATTTATTATTATTTAATATAATAATACTATTTTATTTTTTAATCGTATATTTATTGTAGAAACAGCTGTGCGTTAAATTCGAAATAAAAATAAATTAATGTTGTTGAAATAAAATGTGTATACACTTTATTTATTATACTTTATTTATTTATTCATTTGTTTAACATCACCCGTGCACTACCGATAGCTTACAAACAAAATACTGAACTGACAGATGTTTCTGAAATTTTTTTTCTTTAAACTTAACATAGTATTGTTTTGGATAACATTATATTGTTATTTACATCATATTATTTTTAAATAATAATACAAATTATGTTGTAGTCATACGTTTTTAACAAAACTATATTGTTAAACTCTAACCATATCACACTTTTCTATGGATGTGATAATGTAATTATTAAATTCAAACCTTACTCTGTATATCGTAACGAAATAAATGTTTAAAATAACAATAACTAGTTTTCGACGACCACACATTTGTTTCAGAGAACGTAATATTGTTTTCTCAACCATTCTACACCCATATATTTTCTTTGCGTGCAGCAGCTTACTTTTTATTTTTTGCTTAATACTTTTTACTTAGTTATTGGAAAAAAACAAAAACCACATGAATGAAGGAAAATACTCGCAGCAACAACAAACACTCAATCAAACACCCTCAAACAAACAATCTTGTCTGTCCACTTTAAAATATTCATAAGAAATCCATGATCTTTAGCAAGGGTTTGCTTATTTTTTTAACATACATACATATCCATACATAATACATACCATACATTAGCAAACGAATTTATGTTTACTTATATTTACATATTTATATACCTATACATACATATACATACATATGTATGTATGTATCAACATTTCTTTAAAAAAAATCTATAAATTCTAAACACAACAAGCGTTTGTAATAGTTTGCTACTTCAATTGTATGCACGTACAATTTGTACGCCAATTAGAGATGTGCGCGTGTCGTGTTTTTTTGTTCCGTGACACGAATACGAGGAACCCAACACAGTGTTCGTGACAAAAAAATCTAATTTCGTGCGTGTTCGGTTCGTTTCGTGTTGAGCAAAATTGACACGAAAAACACGAATTTACAGTAGAGAACAAATTTAATATTTTGTATCGTCAAACACACAACACCAGCATATTTATTATTGATATTGAATGGGCCTCTGAAGCTTAAAATTCTGTACGTAAACCGATAGTATCAGCTGTGGTGGCAGATAGTATCAGCTGGCAGTGCCAACTTGGTGCCATATTTTGAAAACTGACTCTTGAAAAAAATCAGTTAAATTTTATGATCTTCCAGTTACATTTTTACAAAATTGTTATCAGAATCTACAAATTTCTTTGTAGGTCCGCATTCATACAAAATATTTACTGACTCAATGAATTTGGTTACTGAAAACGAAATTTAGTTTTTTCTGTGTAAAAGAAAAACAGTAACACGTCCCAGGTACATATGTATTTCGATTTAATTAATTTTTGTCACACAGTGTTATTTCTATATTAATTATTTGATTAGGCTAAAGTTCGTATCGTTCTGTAAACCAAATTACATATGATAATATTTAATATTTAAGAAACAATACCACCAAAGTTAATTGTAAATTATTATTTATAGTTACTTAAAAATAAAAATAAAAATTTTAAAATTATTGGAGTTTAGAAAAATCTAATTCAGAACAATCAAAATGGTAAGATTTGATTGATGATTAGCTATGTATGTGTATGTAAGTTTTTTTGTGTTTCCTTGTATGTACATTTTTCTTTAAAAACTCAATATTTTATGCCTTGATTAATTTCTTTTTCAAAAACATGAATTTATATATTGAGAAAAAAAAGTTTAAATTGACATCGCTCGAACTTAGACGGCGAACCTTAACATGCCGAGTGCTTATCAACGAGCCATGTTTTCTTCCTTACTTTTCTAACATTTTTACAAAATGTACTGAGAAAACAATAAGAAGAAATCAAATTAAACAATCCGTTTCGGTATGTCCTGATTCACACACGTCAGGTCTGAGTCGTCAAGTCTTGAGTTTTTAGGAGAGAGAGGAAAAGAGAATGGAAAGGGGTACAGAGTTGACCGTACCAGTCAAGTTTGCTTTTTCGTTTTGTTTTGTCATTCGTAATACTCTACTACAACACAAATTGATGAGACTTGATGAAACAAACTTGACGGTGTGTATGAACGTAAATGCAGGTTCAAAAGAAAATTGAACAAAAACTGATCAGCTAAACCTGATGTGTGTGAATCAGGACTATACATAAATGCATATTTATACCAAATCCATGCTCTTTAAAAGCGCTTATTTACTTACATAGTACATATGTATGTATTTCTATATATTACTATATCTACATAGCTTAGCAAACCAATTTAGATCTATTTTCTTATGCATATTGAATCTATCTAAGTATATGCATACATATGTACACATTTACATTTTTATATTTCATGCAATACTTTATTTGTACATACTTATGTATGTATGTCATGTGTAGGAGTCTGTATGTATGTAGCTATACAAAATAATTCTGAGTTCTTGGAACAACCAACTTAATATTCTTCCTTCAATACGTTTGCTGGCACATTGTTGCTGTTTTAGTAGACAAAAACAACAACAAACAACTGAATATTCGTCTTTCAATACAGTTGGTAGCATATTGTTGCTGTTGTAGTTGTTTCAACGCAGCATACATAAAGGGTGTTTTTTATTGAGGTATAGAACTTTAAGTTGGCATCACTTTTTTAACTGGCGGCCATTTTGTCAGCTGTCAAGTGATTAATATTTAGTTTGGTTTGCCATTTCATCATGAACAGGTTGACAAAAGAACAAAGCTTGCAAATCGTGCAAATTTATTTCGAAAATAATGGTTCAGTTCGCGAAGTTTACCGCAAGCTCCGTCCATTTTATGGTCGACATAATCGTCCATCAGAGCAATTAATTCGGTTAACCATGGATCGTTTTCGCACTACGTTTACTCTATGTGATAATACGCATCCGCAGAGACGTCGAACAGTGCGCACCGAAGAAACAATTGCCGCTGTAGAGCAAAGTGTTGAAGAGGACCCGAATGAATCGATTCGCCACCGTGCACAGCAATTGAAGCCGACTAACCGACTATTTTGTTCCCGAATTGGATGGCATCAATGTGGATGAGTTGTGGTTCCAACAAGACGGCGCTACATGCCACACAGCGCACGTCACAATCGATTTATTGAAGGAAACATTCGATGAGCGCATAATTTCGCGGAATGGACCTGTCAATTGGCCACCAAGATCGTGTGATTTGACACCATTGGATTATTTTCTTTGGGGATATGTGAAGTCGCTCGTCTACGCCAACAAACCAGAACCGTTAGGGGACTTGGAAGCCAACATTCGTGGCGTTATTGCCAACATACGGCCCCATATGCTCGAAAAAGTGGTTGAAAATTGGACCTGTAGAATTGGCTTTATTCGAGCCAGCCGCGGCGGCCACATGCCCGAAATCATATTTAAACATTAATGGCATAAAATTATCCTTCCAATAAAGCCAAATTGATGGACATTAAAACGATTTTCTTGTGTTTTATTTCAATTCGAAGTTCTATACCCCTCAAAAAAACACCCTATACAATCTTATGGAAGCGTTTATTTACACACAAGTAAGTATGGTTGTGCGAATGTTTATACCTATAGTTTCTTCTTAACACTACACATTCTGCGCAAACACATTTCTATACAAGAAGTGAGTCTTTCAATTGAATTGATTCTTGGCCACACACTTCATAAACTGAATTGAAAGATTTTCATTCAACTGTCAAATTTATATTTTTTTCACAAATAAAAATTTTAAAATTTAAAACTTCTAATGTATTTGTTCATTTATTTTTAATTATATGCATTTTATATTTAGAATTCAATCATTAAATACAATTTTAAAAATACATATTTTCTCCTATACAAAATAAAGCTACAAACATAAATTTTGACAGCTAATCAAGAGACTCGAACACACACAGCACAATCGAATTGAAAGATTTACTATTCAACATGAAAAATCAAAATCTTTTAATTTTTCTTCAACCAACTCGACAACTGCCAAACTAATCAATTGACAAAGACATACACGCTTTG
The DNA here is from genome assembly GCA_949987645.1 of Tachina grossa. Taxonomy (NCBI): domain Eukaryota; kingdom Metazoa; phylum Arthropoda; class Insecta; order Diptera; family Tachinidae; genus Tachina; species Tachina grossa. Next base: position 89,355,115 of record OX465278.1, read on the forward strand.
ATTTGGACAACAACCGACTCAATTGAAAATTGAATTGAATCGTGTATGGGCTGCTTAAGAATGTGCCAGGCAAATCACGAGATAATATCTATGTAGTGGTGACAAAAAGGGGTTTTATAGGAAACAATGTTCTAAAAGAAAATGTTTAAATGCAGTAAATATAAACCAAAAGTAAGCAAGTCTCAATAGCTGAGCAGCTAGCGATGTTAGGAAGAAATTTGAATGTTCTTGGTTCTATGCACGGTAATTTTTTTGGATTTTTTTAAAAATGGGTGATAATACTATATACATGGAAAATGCAAGAACCGATTCTTTATTTTTGCTGATTTTCAATACCAATCAAGCCAAGACAACTCCGGTCGTTTCAGTACAACTCCGAGCTCTCTAACTTTTTTGGGAGCTTCAGAAAATCTCTTTCAAGCTATCCGTACATGCAGACGGACAGACGGACATATCTTTTTTTATCTCCTCTTCATAAGGATCTAGAATAACTAACTTTATGTGGCCACAAATGAATATTGTAGAAATTACAAAAATCTGGACAAACCTATATATACCCTTACCATTTTTGGTGAAGGGTATAAAAATGATAAGAAGTGATAATGGCGGTGAGTTTGTCAATAAGAAATTTGATAAATATTTAGAAGAAAGACAGCTTACTGCACCATATAGTCCAGCCCAAAATGGTGTGTCCGAACGTATGAACAGGACTTTGGTCGAAATGGCCAGGAGCATGCTAATGTATTCTAACATGAGTGAATTTTTGTGGGCAGAGGCAATTGCAACAGCTGTATATACTCGAAACCGGTCACCAACAAGAGCTTTAGTGGGTGTAACCCCTTATGAGGTTTGGTATGGTAAGGTGCCTTCAGTAAAACATTTTAAAACTTTTGGATGCCAAGCAGTAGCTCTTGACAAGACTCATCATAGCAAGTTTAAAGCAAAAGGTAAAGAGTATCGTATGATAGGCTATTCATTAACGTCCAAGGCATATAGACTTTATAACCCTGATACACGTGAAGTAATCGAAAGGAGAGATGTTTTGTTTAACGAAGAAGACTTGATGAAAAGCAACAATAATCCTGTATCATTTGATTTGATTGACGAAGTGTGTTCTGAAGAGCCAATAAATGAAGGTATTACTATTAATCAAGAAGCAAAGGACGAAAGTCAAAGTGAAGAGTATGATAGCGCGGGCGAATGGAAGACTTGCAGTATTTTTCCGGCGATTACGTGGATGCAGACTGGGGAGGAGATATGTCAGATCGTAAATCACATACAGGTTTTGTATTTTATCTTGGCGGATGTGCGTTTTCCTGGGAGTCGAAAAAACAGCATTCGGTCGCATTGAGCAGTACAGAAGCAGAGTATATGGCATTGTCAACTGTGGCTATAGAGGCTATGTACCTAAGAGGACTTTTACGTGAAATTGAATGTTTAAAAATTAATGCTTCTACTATAATATACGGTGATAGCCTGAGTGCACAACAACTTGCAAAGAACACTGTGTATCATTCGAGATCTAAACATATAGACATAAGGTACCATTTTGTACGAGAGGTAGTGGAAAGTTTTTTTTAATGCATGTTTTTTTTATTTATTGTATCTTCAGATATGAACTAACAATAAGTACATATTCAAATCTTAAATCTAAAGTATAATTATTAGGCCCAACCAATGTCAGACATAAGCTTAGTGATAGTTATTAATAATACATAAGTAGTGATAAGCAACAAAAAGAAAAAAAGTAATGGAAAGTGATGAAATCCAGTTGAAGTATGTTTCTACCGATAATATGGTGGCTGATGTCCTAACAAAATGCTTATTAAAAGGAAAGCACACTAAATTTGTAAAAATGTTGGGTCTTAATTGACTAAATTATTTTTTGTAAAGGCAAAAATTTGGATTGTGGAATTATTACACGATGGCAACCCTAATTCGTGTTTATTCTATTCTTCTAACATTAATCGTATTTTACTTTACATTTTGTGTCTTACTTCTTAATAAACCACTGAATTGAAAAGACGCTTTTATTTGTTCGTGTTCTTATTTATTGAAAAAACAAAACCAAATATAATAAACCTACAAAACACTCAATAATTTTGTATTTTATTTGTATTTATTATATTGTTTAATATGTTATTATATTGTTTAACTGTCTGGAAGGATTTGGTATCCATAGACAAAAATTTTAAATAAATAAAAGCTGTATACCAATGCCTTAAGGCCGGGGCACAATTAATCCGTCATACGTTAAACTTCGACTTTTTCAACTGACAGCTAAGTTGAAACACATGTTTTCTTATGAGGTCTGTTACATTCAGCACGTGCTTTTGCATACAACAAGTTACTCTTTGACGCGTTTGCAGCAGAAAGTTGGTTACTCATGTTTGAAGCAAGTTTATGGTAGAGAGAAGAAAGAAGAGGGGTACTGACTTGTTTGTACAGAAAAGTTACTTCAATTCTCTTTTGTTATTTCATTCGCAGCATTAAAACAATAGGAAAATTTAACAAGAAACCGTCTGAGTGTAAACAAACGAGCAGTTTTAAAAGAGAATTGAAGATAACTGCTTCAAGAAAACTGCCGAGTCTAAAATATGAGTAAGGGCGGGTTTCCATCTGTGTGCCATGTGCCACACAAGCGTAAAAAAGCGTAACCAACTAATTACTAATGAAAAACAGTTTCATTCAGACACGTATTAATTAAGTTAAACAGTTTCATACATAACTAATAGACAATTTTAAAGAATCCAACATGATTGGAAACTGTTTAACTCAATTAATATATGTCTGAATCAAATAGTTTTTCATTAGTAATTAGTTGGTTACGCTTTTTTGGGCAAATGACACACAAGAAATGCCAGATGTAAACTCAGCCTAACTTTCAACTTTTTAACGCGTTGCACAGTGGGGACTTTTGCAAAATAAATGATAATAAATCTGGAACTTCTAAACTACTGATTGGATTTATATGAAACTTCGCACATCCGTAGAGGAGGAATCAGGCTTTATAACAAATGTCTTGGCAGCCGTCTGGCCTAAGCTGGACAGGAGTTACAGTGGGCCTAAGTTGACAACATGGGACTCAAAAAAAATTCTGAGGCTTGTAACTTTTAGAAAACTAATAATGTCCTTAGATGTGTTTTCGTATCTCTCATAACTTAGAAGATATTTGACTTTTAACAAAAAAAAATTTTTTTTTCGCCTTGACTTTTTTTAGTATTTCACCTACAACTTTTTAGTTAATTGTTGGATTTTAAATTAAAAGACAGCATTAAATTTCTGATCAAATTTTAAATAAAAATAAGTAAAAAACTTATTAATATCTGCAGTCGTAAAAACGGGAAAAGGCAAAGAATTCAACGTTTTAAAATTTTTCTGGAAAAGGCACGTTTTTTTAAGAAAAAGTATCTTCATTATTTTCAGTTTTGTGAAAAACTTTGTTTAACACATACACTTTTAAACCACATAGCGCTAAAAACAATCTATTCAGAATATGCTAAGAGCCAATTATTTTGTATTTTGGGCATGCACCCTACACTCAGCAGTGTCCGAAAATTGCCAATTTCAAAATTTTTTTTTTGTGCTTATGCGCTTATAAAAAGTTGTGACGGTATATTTTGAAAGCTTTAGCTATATCATTTAATTATTAGGATAGTTAGCAACATGTTAAACTTAAATTTTTAACAGCCTTTTCATAAATGCGAGGATGCGCGCAAATTTTCTGAAAAAAGTCAAAATTTTGGAAAAATTTTGTTTTGTACCATAAAAAATATATATAAAAATAATTTTCTTTTTTTATGTTGGCATTTTTAGCTTTCATGTGAGTCCTTTTACTTTGCCTGAAAAAATTATTCCAATATAATTAACTGATCTCGAGATATTCCGATTGTAGGGTACAATTCAAAAAATATGTAGAATGCGCTTAACTTTTTCCCCTTTATTCACACATCAGCTGTATAAAACTTTTATGAATTCTGAAATTCAACCTAAATAGAAAAACAAAAATAAATTTGGAATGTTATCCAATAAGTCTATGTATATTTTTCGCAATAAAAAATATTTATGGTTAATTATACCACATGTTTTTCCATGTAAGTGTAGTTAATGTTAATAACAGGTAAGCATTTAACGAATAACAACACATATGTTTAATGGATTAAAAAAAGGTTTTTGCGGATTTTATTATAGCAACATCGGGAGGTGCTACCTGATTGTGCTACTACTACTTAATAACACTTCACAGTACTAGGTAATTAGACAAAATTAGCAAAGGTTCTTATAAATTATGCTGTATTGCATAAAAACGCAGGGTTCTTTTATAAGAACAATCACTCTATATTGAACTGTTATGGAGATTAGTATTAAATATAACGCGGTATGTAAACTTCTATGGGAATACGTTCCTGTTAGTTTATTGCGCCAAGAAAAATGTTCTAAAATCATAGATATAATTGACAACTCATTTGGATTAAAACTAAATGAAGATGCTACTAAAAAAAATAGAGAACTTTTTGGTAGCGTACGAAAGAAAAATGAAAGAATTAAATTATAACAAAACTAAGTTCCAAAAACAAAATGAACAATGGCTAAAAACCGAGATAGTTACACAGATTGGTATGAAACAATTGGGAAGGCCTAATAAATTATACGAGGAGCTTCAACCAAGAAGCCAGAAAAGAAAGCAAGAAGACCTCATTGAAAACCACTCTTTTGGCCTTATAAAGGATGCCTTTAGAAGTGCCTTAACCAAAAACAAACCGAAGGAAGTTGGCAAAATTGTAGATGCTCTTCCAAAAGCATCTCCAAAGAGAATACAACGTATGGTGGAAAGCATACCAACGCCTAAATCTAAAACAGATTTTACTAATGAAGATGCATTAGCCCTTATTCTAAACTTGGATCTAACAAGGAATAAATATGAAATAATAAGAAAAGCTATGACTGTAAAGAAGTGGGGAAATTTGCCATCTACAAAGTCATTGAAGGCAACAAAGGATGTAATTTTGCCATCGGTTTCGAACGTTAGTAGCACAGGCGCCACTATTGAGTTATGCAGTCTCCTCGAAAATACTGCTTCTAGGATAATTTCAACCTTTAGCAAAGAAGACATAAGTAAATGCCACAAGTCCGAGCTAGTATTAATTTGTAAATGGGGTTGTGATGGGACTACTGGATTTTCTGAATATAGACAACAAAGCGAAGATAATATATCTTTTTCATCGATATTTATGTCTACGTTGGTACCTCTTAGAATGCGTTTATATACAAATTCATCATCATCATCCACTGTACCTGCATTTGAAGACGTATGGATAAAAAGGACGCCTGCATCAAAGTTATTATGTCGACCAATAAAATTTGAATATATTAAAGAAAATAGAGATGAAACTTAAAATATTGTAGTTACTATATCAGAAGAAATAAGGAACTTACCAAGCATTGCAATAAAAATTTCTGACTGCATTATAAATGTCACATTTGATTTACAATTAACTATGATAGATGGAAAAGTTGCCAATGCCCTAACGGATACCAAGTCATACTGGAAATGCAATATATGTGGGAAAAAAAGCTCTGAGTTTGAAGATAAATCTGATGAAACTATAAAAGAGGAAGCCCTTAAATTTGGAATTTCCCCACTTCATGCTCGCATTAGAGTTATGGAGTATTGCTTGTATCTATCATATGATATAAAATATAGAAATATCAAAGGTAATGAAACTGTCTCCTCACGAAACAACAAACACTTAGCAGATACACGAAGAACTGAGAAGAAAAGGATACAAGATGAATTTAGAAAGCATGGGCTTATAATTGATAAGCCATTTAACGGTTATGGTAGCTCGAATAATGGAAATACTGCTAGACGCTTTTTTGAGGATCCTGAGACTACATCCTTGATAACCGGCTTGGATAAAAAACTAATAAGGAACTTCAAAATAATACTGGCAACTATTAACAGTAAAAAGCAAATTAATGCAGAAAAATTTGATGCTTTTGCTAATGAAACAAAAGTATTGATAAAAAATTTATATCCAAGGAGATTGATGACGCCAACTGTACATAAGGTATTATCTCATGGAAAAGAAATCATTGAAACCAACATCCTACCTCTGGGAGAACTTACAGAAGAAGCTCAAGAAGCAAGGAACAAAGATGTAAAGCAGTACAGATTATTTAATAGTCGAAAGTGTTCAAAATTAGCAGAAAATTATGATTTAATGCTTCACTTATTGTTATCCTCAGATCCAGTTTTACAAGCAATACGGTTGAAATGGTTACCAAAGATAACTAAAGAAATAGAGAAAGACGACAGTGAAGCAATTCAACTAAAAAACCTCTTAAGCTTCGATATTTCGGATTGTTTTCTTAAAAATATTTGAAATAAATAAATTGTAAAATTGTGGTAATTAACATAGCTCAAACATGTAATTTAAAAATAAATAAATTATTTAGTGTTAAATAGTTTTTCTTAGCTATAGCCTAATATTAAATAGATTATCTATTGGTAAATAATAATAAAAAAACAATACACACAAATAAAACTTTTCACATTTTTTATGCAATACAGCATAATTTATAAGCACCTTTGCTAATTTTGTCTAATTACCTAGTACTGTGAAGTGTTATTAAGTAGTAGTAGCACAATCAGGTAGCACCTCCCGATGTTGCTGTAATAAAATCCGCAAAAACCTTTTTTTAATCCATTAAACATGTGTGTTGTTATTCGTTAAATGCTTACCTGTTATTAACATTAACTACACTTACATGGAAAAACATGTGGTATAATTACCATAAATATTTTTTATTGCGAAAAATATACATAGACTTATTGGATAACATTCCAAATTTATTTTTGTTTTTCTATTTAGGTTGAATTTCAGAATTCATAAAAGTTTTAAACAGCTGATGTGTGAATAAAGGGAAAAAAGTTAAGCGCATTCTACATATTTTTTGAATTGCACCCTACAATCGGAATATCTCGAGATCAGTTAATTATATTGGAATAATTTTTTCAGGCAAAGTAAAAGGACTCACATGAAAGCTAAAAATGCCAACATAAAAAAAGAAAATTATTTTTATATATATTTTTTATGGTACAAAACAAAATTTTTCCAAAATTTTGACTTTTTTCAGAAAATTTGCGCGCATCCTCGCATTTATGAAAAGGCTGTTAAAAATTTAAGTTTAACATGTTGCTAACTATCCTAATAATTAAATGATATAGCTAAAGCTTTCAAAATATACCGTCACAACTTTTTATAAGCGCATAAGCACAAAAAAAATTTTGAAATTGGCAATTTTCGGACACTGCTGAGTGTAGGGTGCATGCCCAAAATACAAAATAATTGGCTCTTAGCATATTCTGAATAGATTGTTTTTAGCGCTATGTGGTTAAACAAAGTTTTTCACAAAACTGAAAATAATGAAGATACTTTTTCTTAAAAAAACGTGCCTTTTCCAGAAAAATTTTAAAACTTTGAATTCTTTGCCTTTTCCCGTTTTTACGACTGCAGATATTAATAAGTTTTTTACTTATTTTTATTTAAAATTTGATCAGAAATTTATTGCTGTCTTTTAATTTAAAATCCAACAATTAACTAAAAAGTTGTAGGTGAAATACTAAAAAAGTCAAGGCGAAAAAAAAATTTTTTTTTGTTAAAAGTCAAATATCTTCTAAGTTATGAGAGATACGAAAACACATCTTAGGATATTATTTATTAAAAATGTTAAGCTTAGATCAAAACGCTTTATCTCATAAAAATCGGATAAGTTTTCTAAAAGTTACAAGCCTCAGAATTTTTTTTTAGTCCCATGTTGTTAACTTAGGCCCACTGTAACTCCTGTCCAGCTTAAGCCAGACGGCTGCCAAGGCATTTGTTATAAAGCCTGAGTCCTCCTCTACGGATGTTCGAAGTTTCATATAAATCCAATCAGTAGTTTAGAAGTTCCAGATTTATTACCATTTATTTTGCAAAAGTCACCACTGTGCGTTGTATTGTTTTGACAAATAATCAGTAGAGTTGTGTCGTTCCGGAACGACCTAGTTCCATTAAACGATTCACTGAAAGGAACGGTTCGGACTTTTACACAGTTTCATTTCTTATCGTTCATCGTTCCGACTAAAATTTTTATACCAAGGTGGTGTTATTAGTACAACCACATATGCACAGAATAGTTGAAGGGTTCTTTTTATGAATTTTGAGGCATTTTTTACAGACTTTCCCAGCTAGCATATTGCGAGATTTCTGATCATAGATGAGTCGCTTACGACTCCTTACGTCTTCTAAGACTCCCCTGCGCGATTAAAATTATCATATAGGCGCTCATTTTCTGATCGTATATGCGTCTTCTACGACCTTATTTTTTGGGTTTATGAGCCTTTCGGCTTCTTTTTCAGCCAATCTTTTTATTTGTTTGGCTGACATCACTTTTTTTTATTAACTTTTTTATTTGAAGGTATTTATTTATTTGAAGGTATTTATTTTCTTGTATTTTTAAATCTATCACTTTTAATAATATGTTTTATACTTCACTTTAATAAGCTTCTGCTCCACTTGTGTTCACGCTTCGACTGAAAATAAGAAACCAAAGCAATTCTTCTTGTTTTTCCTCCTGATTTCTTCTTTGTTTTGTCAAAAAATTCCTCGAAATTAGCAACTACAAATTGAATGCCAGATGTGCACAGAGCAAGTTTGCCCGTTATTTGCTCTTTTTCTTATTATTATATATTTTGTTATTGTAATTTTGCAGAAATCACTTTTGAAGCATACACACGAATCCCTCTCGAGTCGCGTTTCACGCACGCAGCTGATTAATCCCCTTTTTGCCATCCAGGGGACTCGTGGAAGACTCGCGTAGATGATTTTTGCCAAAACGATCATCCAAATGCTAGCTGGGTTTATAAGTATTCACATGAAGTTTGAAAGATGCCGGTATTTGCGACGAAGTGAATGGTTCATCAAGATAGCGTTTTCCACAACAATCGTTCACTTCTTTCTAATACAAGGTTGATATTTTTATGCAAAGATTGACAATTAATTAATTAAACAATGAGTTATGTTGCTTAATAAATTTATACGCGCTAATATATAATTGGTTTTTTAATTCTAATTAAAACAATAAGGGTTTTCATGAGAATGTTAAAATCTCGCAAACTGTGCAATTGTGCATTTTTATACTCTCGTAAATTAAATGTCAAATATTGTATGGAAATTTATTTACACAAACCTGATTACTTTGCCCAACAATTTTCACTCGTAAACTTAAGCTGTTCAATTGTGCATTTATTAAACTACAACTTTTTGGTTCTTTTGCTTGCTTGAGGCATTTTAGATACACACACACACTTTTTATTTTTATAGAAATATATATGTATATATATATGTATTTAATTTAAAAAGATATACTCACTGACACGCTGACCACTAACACAGTCATCACATTAATGAAGCACTTAAGCTCTAGCTTGAGAGCTCAAATTTGATACAAAATTACACCTATGTAAGTTAGTTACGAACAAGAAAAATTCGAAAGCATCGATTGTTAAACCAGGGAGGCTGGGCCGTGCTCATAAAAATTTAACATAATGTTATACTTTTATGTCTCACTCTCTAACCCATTATATTATTGCATTCTGCCGTTTCAAACTGACGCAGTTATCATTAATAGAAATATGACATACGAGAAACCTTAAATTTGCTAGGTATTATTAAAGAAGACAAAAAGTAGGCCAATTTCTTATTCAAAATTTCTGCCATCAAAGCAGTGAGATAAAATTTTTGATCAAGTTCTTTTTTAGAACATTACATATCACAATATTATATTAATTTGTAATCGTTAGGGTGTCATATTATTTCTATGCAACCTGCATACTTGGCAATATTTTTACCCTTTTAATATAGAAGATAAAAGCGGGCATGTTTTTACTTCTTTATGTAGTGAAAAATGTTGTGAAGTAAGCAGCTTGCTTAGAAATGATATGAGACCTTGACGATTGCAATTGTGAGGTTTTCGATAGGAACTTGATCTTGAAAAGCTGCCTAAACTAAATCCATGCGTGTGATGACAAACATATCCATACACAATAATATTTTACTCCAACACTGAAACACTGAACGTTTTAAAGTTTCAGGAAGATCCAATAAGGTATTATGGGCCCTTAACTAGCGCCGCTCAATCCGATTTTTTTGTGTTGGTAGATATTCCATAATCAAATAAAATTTTAGTTTGAAAACATTTTTATATTCAGCCTTATTCTATTTAGCGTCGGCAACATCGTCATCAATTTTGAAACAACATCAATATAACATAACACCAATGCTAACTTTGTATTCCCTAACAGTGTTATGACGAAGTTGCCTGTTTATCGATAAATACAATACACATATCCAATATTTGAGTCAACTGGTTCATTTTGTTTACTATTTTTGGTAAAAGTATTTTTGAATAAGTAAAAACTTTGTAAATAAATTAAAATAAAATGTTTTTCTTTCCTATTGAGACGATGAAAAAAAAATTAATAGTGAAAATAAGATTTCTCAGACAAAAGTCATGCATTTGCCAGTTACCCAAGGAAAAGTAAGTGATAAGTTCTCTCATGTTTTTGGAAAATAATGGGTAATGTTCATCCTTTTAATATTTTACAAATATTTTCGGCTGAACAAAACATCATTTAGGAATGTATTGGATACAATAGAGCCTAACTTTTGAAACAAAAGGGATCAGATCAACGTTTATTGGAGCTTGGAGCTTCCTCCAAAGGTACTCAGTGGTAATTGTTTATATACCCCGCCTTCAGTTGCTTTGCTGTTGCTGTTTGCAACCTTTTTTTAATTTAAACCTCAGTATACTTTCCCAACACACTATTTACCTTACATTTTGCCATCCACCACTAGTTCTAATTGGTGGACCGAGGGAATTTAGTGCAGTCTCACTTTCTCACTGCACCTTGAAATTATTAGGAACACTACCCCTGAGGAATCCTCTAGCAAAAGAAGGACTTTTCCAACTCTTCCACAAGCTTTTCAAATTGGTTGAGGTTGGTAATTTTAATTTTGTCCATATTATATTTTTCACTTTTTTAAGAACTTTTTTCAAATATATATGTACATTTTTATATCACTTATATTTCACTTTTTTACCATTTAAATTATTTTTCAAATTCGTTGAGGCATGCACACAACAGAACACGACATCAAAAACACTGACGACAAAATGAACGGCAACATCAACATCAATGTTTCTTTCAGAATACCAAACATATGCTGACAGTCATCGATAAATGGCAATACTATCTACGGGAATACCGATTTGATAAAAAACATTAAAAACGACGTCGTATTATGTTGCCGACGCCAAATAGAATAAAGGTGATTCATTTTTTAATTTTTATTATGAAGAATAATATATATTTCAGTTATAATATTATGACATGAAACGAAAAAAACGTAGCGTTTTACAAAATTTAAAACATTTTCGTTTACGCTCCAACCAGAAACGAAAACGAAAATTCGTTTTATTTTACAAAATCAGGCCATTAAAATTAGCAATTTCTCTAATTGTGCTTAGAAAACAAAGTTAATTTGAACAAGTTTATATTAATATTTTTAATACTGACAGCCTATTTCACCAAGTTATTTAAATATCAATTTATGTTTAGAAGTAATTTTTCCACACAAAAATTAATGAAAATCGAATTGAATTGATATTTAAATAAAGTTGGTGAAATTGGCCCTGAATATCATTTTTTGTCGTGCATTTCGGTTTGTTGTTTATATAATAATTAAATAAATCTATTAAATTTTTTTAATGATTCAAAAGTTTTAAAAATATTTATCATTATTGTTTTCTTTTGTATGTGGCAAAGAATTCTATTTTTCCCATTTTCAGTGTTTAAAAAGTTAAAAACTCGGTAATTTAAAAGGGAAAGTCGTCACAACTGGCGATATTTTGATTCTCATATAAAAAATATAGGAAAATACTTCCAGTTGTCACCACAAATATGTTCACATTGGAAAAAAATTGTTACAAGGCGCTTCAAACTATGTGATTCTTTCTGCACCAAGGCACATTTAATACAGGTACATGCATTGGGCACAACCCAGTGGCAACTCTGTGCTTCTCACATAGTTTTACAAAGTAATTGTCAAAAAATTGTATGCATCAAACAAAGCGCAAAAGTAATTGTCAAACGAATTCTTCGTTATAAACTTGTAAACAAAAAATCAGCGGATGAGCAATATGCCTGATACGTGTACCTGTTTGATATGCCTTGTTTCTGCACAAAAATTTTTCTAAAGATGCTTAACAGAGAAAAAAAAAGTACAAAAGGCAAAAAAAGATACTTTAGCGTACTTTTTCATGGGTTATGCAGACAACAGTACATTGACTAAAAAAAAGTACGCGTACTGCTGAAAAGAGTACGTCTGGCTAGCCTACATGACATGCATTTGTTCACATTTTTAGGAGCGACAGAGAATTTTTCTCTTTCATCTTTCATTTAATGTTCAAAGTAAAAAAAAGGAACGATAAACGAAATGAACGACCTAGTTCCTTTAATATTTCGGATCGTTCCGAACGATGCCCAAAAAGGAACGATTTTGCCCAACTCTACTAATCAGCCGACAATAAAAAAGAAAAAATTAAAAAAAAAATAAAATCATGGAGTAAACACTTATTGAAGAGTTTGAAAACCATACAGTATTGGTAAAAAAAAAGGATTTGAAAATGTTACAAGTCCATTTTTCGATGTAACAATTAGGGTTGTGTCATTCATGAATGAAATACTTCAACTGAATGATTCTTTCAAGTGAAAGAATGAAATATTTCTATATTTTCTCTATATTTCTTTCTCCTCTCTGCCTACTTTCATATTCCTATTATAGCATTGCACAGATACATCTGTTTGCACTAGTTTTTGTGTGTTTTTGGTTCTGGTATGAACAAATATGTTATTTAGCGTTTTCTGTTACTAGTTGTAAATGTTGATTTTTAAAGCAATTATTGTATGGTTGGGCAATGAGCAACTGAAAACAACACATTTATTTTTTTTTTGTTTTTTTAAAACAAATAAGATACATAAAACTGCTTTTACCTTATGTTGTGTTGAGAAAAAAATACATGGCTGATGATGAATGAATAAAAGCAAAATTTCACATACATATGTAAGTAGATGATACATGTACATGAAACACATGAGCTGCAAATACAAAAAAATGACACACGATATGCAAGTGTAATTACTCTCAGAGCAAAATTGTCTCTCTCTCTCTCTATACTTGGCTGCGCCACAAAATAACATAACGAACGTCCGCACATACATCTGTCCATCATGTACTTGTTTCAACAATGGTTTTTTTCGTATAATTGTATTACAATATGTATTTTTAAGCAAAAACAGATCAAACAGTTGCTCAGCAGCAATACAATAAGCAATTGTTATTTGTTTTTAATTGTATTGTAATTTGGAAAAGCACGAACACACAATAAATCTTATACTAGTTCTGTCGCTCACACTACAATTACATGGTACATACCATGGTATATTTGTTTTGGCTATACAAACGAGTATACAAATGCAACCCTTTAATTCCTATTTGCTTTTGCATTTCCGTTTTTGAGGTGAAAGAACTCAAGATTATGGATTTGGCTTGAGAAAATATAATTTCAAGTTAATACATTTTTAGATTTTTAAGACATTTTTAGATTTTTAATTGAACTATAGTGTACGTACGTATACGTATTATAAACACGTTGGGCACTCAAGACCCATCCAAACTGTCCGAGGAACAAAAATCATCTCTTAAATGGGCAAGAGGTGTCCTTGAAAACATGGATACTCCCGCCTCAAGTGGTAGTGGTGCTAGCACGTCGTCAAAACCGTCTGGTAAAAGACTGCGATCGCCGGACGACAGACCATTGCCTAAGCGGGCTAAAGCTAATAGTAATATTGGCATTAGGTCGTTTAGTGAGGTTGCAAAAGACAACCTCATAATGGCTGTTGTCGACAGGGGAGATATGGATGGTGCCATCCCCAGGGGCAAATGGAGTGCTGTGGAAGCTAAGTTGGCAACCACGTACTACCAGGTCCTTGCGGAAAATCCAGGCATACCTCCAGTCTGTCGCGATGCAGGCTGGTACCAAGGCAGGGTCAAGCTGATGGCCTTTGGAGACCAGATATCGGCGGACCTGTACACGGCCGCTCTCAGCAGAATGGGAGAGCCGTGGCCAGGTGCGAAAATCGATCTTGTTGACAAGAGCGAAATTCCATCCCGACCACGTGCGCATGCATGGATTCCGGCATTCCCAGATACGGCTGAAGCAGCGATTAAATTATTAAAGGACTGCAATCCCTCACTTCCAACCGGCAATTGGAAGATGGGGAGGTTCGGTGAGGCTGAGGGTGACAGACGTGGGGTAATTATTATTCCCAATTATAATTCCAAGACAGTGTGTGAAAACGCTGTGGAGGAGGAATCTGAAGAGGAGAAGAAAGCCAGCTTACGAGAATCTTCGGATAAGGATGGCTATATTACATCCGACTCTGAAGTTCTCGGAGGCGCCTCAGGCCTGTTCGACGCTGATTATGGTGAAGACAGTGACCTTTTTCTTGAGACTGACGACATGCGAAGTTGACATAGTCCTAATCCAAGAACCCTGGATTAGTGGTGGCAGGGTTTGCGGACTTAGGACCAAGGATTTTAAGATGCTAGCGGTCAAGAATGAAGGTAACAATAGAACCTGCATCTTGGCAAGGAACCATTTTAATGTATTTTTATTATCTAACTTCAGCGGCAGAGACATAACGGCGGTTAGCGTGGAAATGGGAAATACATGCTACTGGCTGGCGTCGGTATACTGCGCTCACGACGATCGAGGCCCTCTACCGTCGGTAGTGGTGAGAAACTTTTTGGCTGTGGCGGAGAAATCTGGACACCATATTATCCTGTGCTGTGATGCCAACGCACATCATGCTATTTGGGGAAATACAGACACTAATGAAAGAGGTGAGGAACTTTTAGAATATGTAGTTAGTACTAATCTTAACATTTGTAATAGAGGTCAAGAACCTACGTTTATAACAAGGAACAGACAGGAAGTCCTGGATGTAACCTTCTCTTCTGATTCGGTGGCCGATAGGATCATGAACTGGCATGTACTTCAGGAACATTCCTTTTCTGATCATAAGTTTATCGAGTTTAGTATTAGGGAGCGGGCACCAGAGGTAGAAATCTTCCGAAATATTAGGCGGATTAATTGGCGTCTGTATAAGTCTATTTTTTCTAGACAATTAGGACTGATTGGAGACTCGTCACTTTTAGAAACTTCGGATTTAGATTGTGAGGTTGATAACATCACTACAATCTTCAGAAATGCAAGGGAAGCGTCTTGCCCTTTGAATATACCACGTGGTAAAAAGAAACCGCTAAAAATACAACATGGAAGAGGTTTTGTGAAAATATTGAAAACATTTCAGAAGCCTCTCGCATGAGGAAAATTTTGTCCGCCACTCCCTGTACTCTGGGATATTTGAAGAATCTCAATGGGATGTGACTACATCCAGTGAGGAGTCATTAGGAGCCCTGCTGGACACTCACTTTCCGGGTAACTCAATGACTGAGATTCAGACATCTAATCTTTACCCAATTCCTACGGAAAGTATATCTGACATTGTTAATATGCAGACTTTGGATTGGGATCTGAGAAGCTTCAAGCCTTATAAGTCTCCAGGACCGGACGGTATAATACCGGCCGAGATATGCAAGGTATCGAATCTCATAGCTCCTAGGCTACTGAGAATTTAAACCAGCTGTCTAAGACTGAGTCATATTCCTAATAAGTGGAGGGAAGCGAGAAGTGTTTTCATACCGAAGGCTGGTAAAAGCTCTCACACCACACCAAAGGACTTCAGACCAATAAGTCTATCATCCTTTTTTCTGAAAACACTAGAAAGGATGGTTGATTACTATATTCAAAAACCATCAATGGGAAACTACTTTCCTCGCATCAGCCTGCATATCAAAGGCAAAAGTCGACCAAATCGGCTCTACACGAGCTGGTTGGCACGAAAGAGAAATCTCTCTGTGTGGGTGAATACACCCTTATGGCCTTCGTCGATATTGAGGGGGCTTTTAATAATATTTCTTCAGATGCTATAATTGATGCATTATCGAATTTGTTGGTTAATGTAGGATTGTGTAAGTGGATTCAAAATCTACTAGCTCACCGCAGGATAACCTCGGCTCTAGGAGCTTCCAGGCAGACCCGCTTTGTAAATAGGGGCACACCACAGGGAGGAGTTCTTTCACCACTATTGTGGAATTTAGCTCTAAACCCTGTGTTGCTATCGCTAGAATCGCGGGGGTGCAAAAAAGTGGCTTATGCTGATGATGTGGCAATAGCTGTAAGAGGAAAATTCCTCACCACTCTAAGAGATATCCTTCAGGATAGTCTTTTCTACTTAACAAGATGGGCGGAGAAACAGGAGCTCACCTTTAATCCTGGCAAAACGGAGCTAGTCTTCTTCTCCAGGAAGTGTAAGATACCTGATTTTCAACCTATCACTCTTAATAATACGGAGATAAAAGTGTCCAACACTGCAAAATATCTCGGTGTTATCCTTGATTAAAAGCTGAGTTTCAAAACTAATATTCTAGAGAGAGTGAAAAAAGCAACAATTTCATCTATCTATGCAAAAAGTCCATAGTTAAAAATTGGATCTACACTGCAATAGTACGTCCGATTCTCATGTATGGCATCATTATGTGTTGGCCGTCCCTGGAGGAAAAGACGTATCTACATATCTTACACAAGGTGCAAAGACTTGCATCCTTGTATATAACCAGTGCTCTTCGTACTACTCCTACAGATGCACTGGGAATGCTCCTTCATCTACTACCATTAGAGCTAGTAGGGAAGGAAATGGCAATGTCCTCGGCAATCCGTCTTCGATGTACCTCTCTGTGGAACGGAAATGGAGCCGGCCACTGTAGAATACTCGATGACGAAGTTAGGGGATGGAGGATTGACCAAACCTCTCCTGCTCTGCTACACTAACGTCTTTATAAAACCTGGATACCATCCACCGAATTGTGGATGAATGGAACTCCAGGTAGAAAAAAAGTGTTGATTTTTATACGGACGGGTCCAAAACATATGAAGGTGTGGGTTATTGAGTCTTTTCGAGGGCTTTAGGTCTTCGTATTGCAAAGCAACTCCCGGATCACTGTAGTGTCTTTCAGGCAGAAATCCTTGCTATAAGAGAAGTTGCGGATTGGTTGAGAGTGAATGTCACTTCAACGACTTTGACTAACATATACACCGATAGTCGAGCAGCTATTATGGCCCTATTATGGCCGCTTCTAAGAACAACACCAGCTCTCGACTGCCGATCATCTCTAAACAAGATGGCAGAGCAGTTTTATATTAGAATCATCTGGATTCCGGTGCATAGAGGCTTTCAGGGGAACTCTAGTGCTGATGAGCTTGCTAGAATTGGGACAACCTTACAGGTTCCACCGGATTTGGAATGTGTGGGTTTACCCCTACTCTCTCAGACTTAGGCACAAGACAGTAGAGGAAACAAATAGAAGGTGGGTCACAAGAAATGATGGCGTGATCACAAGGCAGTTATGGACTCACCTAAATAAGGAAGGCACTGATTACTTAATTTTGAAAAATAGGAAACAAATATCAATACTAGTGTCCGTGTTAACCGGACACTGTCTGATAGGTAGGCATGCATAATGGCTACGGGTTGAACACAATGATTACTGCCATAGCTGCCAGGATATTGATGAAGAGGAAAGCATAGAGCATTTTCTTTGTCACTGTCCTGGACTTGCAAGAAAGAGATTGACAACAATGGGCGCTCTTGAGTTCAGAGAACTTTCTGACGTTGCTAGTGTTGAACTTTAACGTATTAGTAGCTTTATATTGAGCACTGGTTGGTTCGACGGTGGGGACTCCGCATAAGCAGAGTCTCCGTGGTATCACAATGGACCAAAACGGTCTAAGTGAGTCCGGGTTTCTGACTGCCACTCCTACCTAACCTAACCTAACCTAAGCATTCAACAGATGTTCATACTATAGGCATGCGTAGGTATACCTGTTTTGGATTTACTTATAAGTATGGAAATGCAAGCCTTTAGTTCTCAGGAGAAAAACTAAGTCATGACTTCAATTGTGAAAACAATAAATTTTTGCCACTGGAATTCTAAATCTTAAAACGGTTTGTAAACACTTTTTAAGCCAGATTTCATTTGGCTATAGTTAAAACGATCATTACATAACCAGATTTTAAAATGGGTTTATAAATGGTATCAACGTCCTATAAGTTCGGACCATGATACAATTATAACAGGTACATGCACAAGCCAAGCCTGTTACTGTATACATTGCAGATAATTGTCAAACTTTGTTTACAAGCTGCAAAAATGTTAGTGTGTGTGTGTGTGTGAATATTAATGATTAAAGTGCTGCCAACGAATTTGCACATTGCTGTGTCTACAATTACACATTGAAGAAAATTACACTACACATCTTTTGTGTAGGTTCAAAGTAAAAGAAAAATAAATAAAAATAGAACCCAAAGTAGAATTACACACAGATTATAAAAGAATTTAATTATATTGCCTATACATGTGAGTAGATATTGCACACTGTCTAACTACACACAGATTGGCAACACAGAATAACTATAATCATGCAGGAATGCCGCGTCTGCAATTGTACTTTAGTTACCCTGTAATTGTTATTTTTATAAACAAAAGATTTTTTCTGACAATTTTTCGTTTGTTTATGCCAACAAAATACATGTGTTTTTTGGTGTTGTAGTTTTGTTGTAGTCGTGCATGTACCTAGTATAATTGTATCATGGTTCGGACCATCGAAAGGTAAATTTCGAATTTGAACTGCTTTGCAAATTTGACACACAAGCATCCGTGATGCACTTTAATACATGTTCTTTGTTTCTTTATTTTTTTATTTCATGGGCATATCACTCTCATTTAGGAAAAAAAAATGGTTCGTAACCAACTTAGCAAAAATAATCATTGAAACATATAAACTAATAAGAAACGTTAGTGCTGTATTGACATTCAGAACAACTGAATTAAGTAATGCGACTAGTATTGAATTCTAAACTATTTAAATCTCGTGGTAACTTATGTAGTGCTTATGAATATGGTTTCAGAATAAACGTTTTTTTTAAAGAAAGTGTGAAACAAAAAAAATGCGATAAATGGAATGCTTTTCCAGAAGAGGAAAAAAACGCCTTGCGTGATGTTCAGAGTTGCTGCTGGGGGTAGATAACTCATCGTGTTTTAAGTTTACCCCTTTTTAGTCAATATGACACCTCATTTATCTTTCATTTATCAAATTTTAGAGAAAAGTGCAAACATATTGTAATAGAAAAATTCAAGAGGTGTAAAGGGTTCAGCTATGTTAAAAAAATGAAATAATGTCAAAAGCTTGACTAAAGTTATCGATAACGAATGAAGATCTGTCAAAAAAATTTAAAATTTTTCAACTTAAAATTGACATTTCAAGCTTGAAACCTAAAAGTGTTCGAAATTATCGCTTTATGGTCAAACATAGCGACTTTTAGTTTGTTTTGTCTTGATACTTCTGATTACGAAAATTTGACTACATTTAGACATTTTGTTTCCGTTTTATAAAGTTTGTTCATTCTAACCTTTGTTTTTACTTTCTACCAATTCAATATCAAGCCAATGAAGAAAAAAATGAAGTGTCATAAGGGCTTTAATAGGGTAAGCATAAAAAAAAGTTTTAACCAAACTTCCGAATAGTCTGACATGAGATAAAAGAAACGATTATTGTATCTGGCCTTATTCCACTGATGGTTACTGAAATCTGGTAAGTTACGCTGTCTTCTAAAGTATTAGTTTCAGTATATGATTTTATTCTTTGATATTCCCTTCTGCAACAAAAAAATTTAACTATGTTTTAGTTTTATCTGATGAGAGAGTAAAAAAAATTAGCTAATATGAATCGGCGTTATTGTTTCAGGTGTTGGGCGTATGTGATTCCAATAAGTTGCCCTTTTAAATTTTCGATTTCATACTGGCAATTTCCAACGGCATTCCTTACTCGGCATTTCAACCACGAATTACACAATTTAGCATTTATTCCCTTTGAAAAATCGCTCTGTACGAAATTTTTTCTATAGACTTCCTGTCCAGGCTTAAAAGTGATATTTCTGCTCCTTTTATTATAGGATTTCGTATTTCTCGCGTACGCGTCCTGCAATTTATTTTTCATCTCTTGGTGTATGAGTTGCATTTGTGATGATTTCGACAGTACCAAATTCTCCCCGTCTTCAATTGATCCTATCTTCCGCAGTATATCATAGGCCTGTGCGTGCGTTATCATATTGTAACCTGTCAAGGCAAAATAGGGGCTTACACCTGTCGACGAGTGGACTGAAGACCTGATGGAACATTCTATCTTTGATAAATTTTGATCCCAGTTAGACTGATCTTGCTGCAAATAAGTACGGATGGAAGCTAATATGGTTTGATTAACCCTGGCGCTGGCGTTAGATTGCAGTGCATTAAGGGCAGTTTTCAAGTGTTTAACACCAAACAGGCAGAGAAAATTTTGAAAATCAGTGGAAATAAACTGTTTCCCATTGTCTGAATGCAACAGCTCAGGCGCACCAAATTTATAAAATATTTCGTCTCTCAAAAATTTTATGATTAGTTTAGTGGTCGCCTTGGACAGAGCAATATAAACTTTGTTAGGAGGTCTAACACAATAAATATATAAACGTTGCCTGATTTTGTCCTGGGATATGGGCCAAGTAATTCTACATAGATTTTCTGAAATGGTCGCTCTGTACACACTTTACTATCCATCAGTGGCCGAAGAGTTTTGTTTGGATGCTTTACTTCTTTGCACACTTCACATTGACTGACGAAAGACTTAACATCTTTTACCATACCTGGCCAATACAGAAATTCTCCAATATTGTGAAGTGTTTTCGATACGCCTCCATGGGATGTGTTTTCAAAGTGTGACTTTCGAATTATGTCGCTAGTTAATTCAGCAGGGAGCCAGATTTTCTAACAGTCTTTTTCATCATTCTCACGGTCGAACTTGACTTTCTTATAAATTATACCCTCCTCCACTCTTAAATCGGGTAGTCTATTTCTGTTCTGTTCTATCGTGTCGGTAATTGTAAGGTACTGTGCACTTTTAAACTCGTCGGAGTCGAAATCTACAATTTTTGTTGCTTCTAAGGTAATCTCTTCCATGTTCAACCTAAACAGCATGTCGGGCACTATAGTGTTAGTCCCCTTTCGGTGCTCTATGTTGAATGTGAAGGCTTGTACCTTAAGACTCCAACGTGCTAGTCGTCCGTTTAAGTCTTTTTGCCCCATCAACCATTTAAGGCTAGAATGATCGGTTATGACGGTGAAATTCACTAATTCTATATATTGTCTAAATTTTCCTATGTCCAGTACTACAGCGAGACATTCTTCTTCGGTTGTGGAGTAATTTTTTTGGGCGCTGTTGAGCTTTTTCGAAAAGTATTCGATTGGGTGCTCACCGTCATTATCGTCTTTTTGAAATAAGACTGCTCCCACACCGACGTTCGAGACATCAGACTGGACAAAAAATGGATTTTCAAAATCAGGACTAACAAGGAGAGGGCTGGACACTAGGCATTGGTTCAGCTTTTCGAATGACATTAATGCTTCAGGGGTAAAGACGAATTTAGAGGATTTCTTGAGGGTATCAGTAAGTGGGTCTGTTAGCGTCGAAAAATTTTCGATAAACCTACCATACCACCCTACCGTGCCAAAAAATTTTCTCACGTCTCGGGGTATCTTTGGAAAATTGATGTCTAGAATTGCGCTAACTTTGCCATCGTCTGGTTTAATTTTACCACCACCGACTATATACCCAAGGTACTTCAACTCTCTGTAACAAAATTTCGACTTTTGCATATTGATAGTCAGCCCTGCTGCCGTTAGCTTCGTACCTACTATTTCCAACGTTCTCATATGCTCGTCAAAGATTCCAGATACTACCAGTAGATCATCCAAAAATACAAAAACTCTATCTTTTAGCTCAGAGGGAACTATCTTGTCCATAAGCCGGCAAAGACGTTGCGCGACATTGCAAAGGCCGAAGGGCATAACCTTGAACTGATATTGTGGACGTCCTGGGACCATGAATGCCGTTTTTGCCCTGCTCGATTCTTCTAATGGAACTTGTCAAAACGCGTCTTTTAAATCAATAGCCGATATGAAGTGCGTGTTGCCGAGGCGAGCTAAAAGACCATCGATGTTAGGGAGGGGATATGCATCCTTCCGCGTTACTTTATTCAACTCCCTAGCATCGAGGCATAAACGATTTTTATGTGGCTTGACCACTAGCATTACTGGATTGTTCCATTCAGACGTTGTTGCAATTTCGATAACATCGAGCTGTAATATCCTATCTAGTTCATTGTACATTAACTTTTGGACGGCCGGACTTACGGGATAGTGCCTCATTTTTTTCGCTGGAGCATTACCAGTATCTATGTAGTGCGTTTCGAGGTTGGTTTTCCCGAGCCCATACTTACTAAAACACTTAAAACTAGTTTTTACATTTTCTAAGATTTGCTGCTGTATCGGCGAAAGCTGATGAACTTTTCGATTGGCCGTCGCCTCCTCCATTTCTATTAGGTCTATGCTCTCAATGCACATTTTAATCCCTATCTTTCTCCAGAAATCGTAACCTAATGTGAGGTCTTGTTACAAAGTTGGTACCAAATACAACATGGTCTCTACGCTCTTAGTACCAAACTTAATGTCTGCCTTTATTTTTCCGATTATATCGTGGTTTTACCATTGGCAGTTTTTATCATCGACTTAAAATCAAATATTTTAGCTCCTATTTTGCAAACTTTATCTATACATTCGCTGCCCAGACAACTTTTTGACGCTCCACTGTCCATGAGGCCTCTAAGTTTCAAGCCATTAATTTCGACATCCTTGTAAGGTCGTATGTCATTCTCACAAGTTAAAAAAGCAGATGCGATTTCTCGTCTTTCCTTTTTCCTAACATCATACCTCTCTCTTAACTTTCTGATTCTTTTTCCTAATTCTTTCGCCGGGCTGTTAAAAATCTTATCTCTACACCTATTATAATTTTCCAAACGTTCCTCAAAAGACATTTTAATTTTTTCATTAGTACATAATTTGCACTTTTTCATATCATTTATTTATGCGTGAGGTCTATCAAGAATTGTTAGTGAATTATTGGTACTTTGTCTATAACAGTCTAAGCCTATTTCATTCTCGGAGGGACTTATAAAATGGTTTAAGGAATTGTCGTTTACTGGGCTACATTCTGACCTGAACATGGTGGCCCGGTTCTCGGCATGTTCATCTTGCCATTTCCCAAACATCTCGGGCACTTAGGGGTTATGACGTTATCGAACCCACACCTATAACAAAATAAATTACGCTGATATACTTTGCAATTGATAAAATAGTGTCCGGGTTGTTTGCAATCCCAACATATCGATTGGGGTGTAGAAGGCTTTTCGTGTTTAATTGCCTCAACTAATATTGGAGCTTCTTGGGCTTGGTCGTCATAAAAGTATCAATTCGTTAATACGTTTGTAAGAAGGGACATATCTATATTGTGTTCTTTTACCCAGATTCCTTTCGGCTCTGCGGCATTCTTCCAATAGTTGCTCAATTGAGTTAATTTTAATTGGAAATACTAGTTGAGATAATCCATCTTTTAAATTATCTTTGATAATTTGGACAAGTTCGTTTTCAGGATAAAAATTTCTCAATTGGTTTTTTAGCCTAACGATTTCAACGATGTAGGAATCCGCCGATTCCATTGGTTGTTGTCTTTGCTCCATTATTCGTCTATGGTCTTCAAAATCGCTCTGAAATTGTCGGAATTTTCTTATGATATTATCTTTCAAAGTGCCCCATTCACATACCGGATTCTGTTTTCGAAAGTTCCAAAACCATTCATAAGTATCTCCGATCAACAAGTGGTGAAAACCTTTGATGACAACACTCCACGGACAGCTGTAGTCTTCTCTCAAGGCTTCTACTCGAAACATAAAATCTTCAGTTGTAAGTCCCTTGCAGGTTCCATCATACTTAATGCCCCACTTTTCCAATTGTAGTGGTGTGCTAGGCCTACCTCCAAATGCCATATTTTGTATGAGGAACTGATTTTGAGGGTTAAAAGGATAGTGTTCATTATATTGTTGGCAAGGATATTGTGGGGGTTGCCGAAAATTATTTTGGCCAGGTTTATTAAAATTTTGCGGTTGGCTAATTCCGTGTTGCGGGAGGACATTGTAATTGACCGGTTGATTGTACTGATTATCGTATTGTTGATGAACATTTTGTTGGTTTAAAGGCGGATTATTGTTGAGGTTATAGCCGGGGTGATTAGGTGGCGAGTTTCTTTCCGATCTTAATGATTCTCTTACTACCCTAGGTATCAATTCACTTATATTTTGCTGTATATCCCTCATCATACCTACCTGTGCATCTTCTACGGATGCTCTAACGTGTTCCCTTAAGGATTGGTTACTATTATTCATCGCCCTACCTGGATTAACTTCTTCGTCCAAACGTAATAAGTTACCTCTATGATTTCCTGACCTATTCTGATCGTGGTTCTATCCACTTGTATTCCTTTCAGTTATATTAATATATGTTGGCGTATGAATTTCAGGTGGCGATGTGGTCTGGGGTCCCAGATTAAGTGGGAATCTGATATCTAATAGAGGACTTAATCGATTTGTATTACTAGGCCCTGGACCACTGGGCGAAACGTTTGCCACTAGTACCGGCTCTACTATCCGATCTTAGTATTATTGGCATAACTACGAGAACCTAACTGAATCTGTTTTAAAATTGAATTTCAGTTACAAAAAAAAAAACTATTTCTTATTTTTTTTCAGACAATGATATCTCTATTAAAATGTAGTGAAAATTTGGAAAGTAAATATATAGAAAATGTATTTGTATATTGGTATGATATATGTAATTTGAAAATGGGCCTACAAGATGAGAAAGAAAATAAACATATGTATTTACATAAATGCAGAAGAGAGAATTTGAAACCTTGTTTCAAATTGAATTGAAGGAGTAAGATAAGTACGTGTTTTACGATAATTTGGTAATATTTTAATCAAATAAATTTACTATTTGTGTCTTTATTGACCATGCACTAACCATACACATACATTCACCTGTATATTGTAAGAAAAAAAATTGTTTACATACAGAAATGTGTTCAACCTCAAATGTTTAGTTTGTTAGTAGATAAGACAAAATTTGGTGAAAATAGTTGTCGTTAGAATATGATAGTATTGTTATTAAATGTTGATTCGTTTTTTGGTTAAAAAAGAACAATTAAAGAACAAATTTTTACAAATTGTTTTAGTTAAATATCAAATAATTATTTGGTTGATTTATGTAGCTTGCTTACAGTTGGCTATTCAAAAAAACACAAAATTGAGTCATTTATCTCCACAGTCACATTAATCTTCTATTTTATATCGTTTATCATCTTGTCTAAAAAACATTTTTAGAGTAGTGAATGGCGATATAAAAGATTACACAAAAAAAATGTAAATGAGAATTGTTTCGAATAAAACAATCTATTTCTGTATTCTACCAATTAATTTAAGCTTTTCGGAACTAGGTTTAAATGTTGACGGACCGGAAACGGATATGGACGGAAAACTTTTAATTGTGTCACACAGAATCGATTCTGCCAAAAAACAAATTTGTGCTAATTGATGTTTGACTTTATAGTATTACGAACCATGACTCCAAATTGGCCAATGGCCGAACTTGACTCTTAGCGACACGACAGGAGTTGATTCAAGCCCCGATGTTGTCGCAACTCAGGCATGGGTCTGGTTGACCCTTCCAGGACATACAACATCATAAGCTATCCTCAGCTTCTGACTTGGAAACATTTTTCATGCTCCTATGTTGGGCGCCAAAATGTGACAAACCTTTGTTTTGTTTTGATGGTATTTGTTTAAGCCGCGGAGATGGCACGAAGGTATTGGGCTATATCTCGCCGGAATTGGGGTTATTTTCTCCGCTCAGTTTGCACATTTTTAAAGATATTGTGCCTTGTTAGGTGAAAAAAATATATAGCTCGACGGAAAAATATCTGGACATACGAGGGAAAGCTGTGTGTGACCTTATGACGGCGGACGGATTTGGGACTGTGACTATAGAGATGGATTCAAGAATAGGGTATGATGTTGTTCCCCTAGGCAGGCTGCCCACCCCTTACAACGTTGCTACGTCGTCCATGACATTACTGGTGCCTGAAAAGAAATAAATGGTAATGTCCCTATTTTTGTTTGACTTACCAACCTTCTGCTTAGCTACCCATCAACCTTTAGATTAATTTAGCACATTTTTTTTGTAAAATTTTCTTTTTTATTTTATTTTTTTTTACATATCGTACAATATAAATTTTATTTATAATCTTATGTCTATGTTACATATATTGATGAAACATTTTTTTTATATGTACATATGTATCTAAATATTTTTATATAATTTCATTCAACAGTGGGTAACAATTAATGGTGTATATTGCTTACGTATAAGTCTCTTTAAGCATTTGGAAAAATATAATTTTTAATATAATTAAGTGAAGTACAAAGTTTTAGCAGTTATCATATGTGCGACTTGTTTTGAGCTTCACTATTGTTTTATTAGTACGTTGAAGGGGTTACATTATTACATGGGTAAAGTTAGTACATCCACAAAGCCGAACAAAATAACAATTTAGATTGCAATAATATTCTTTCTGGTTCTAATTTTCTTTATATATATTTTCTTTAACTTTGTGGAAAGTAATAAGTATATATATGTATACATATATAGGTTTATTTAAAAAAAACTAAGTATGTATATATAGAGGTGCAGTTCGTCATTGTGTAGGGGGTGTGTAGTTAGGCTGACAAATAAAACACATGAGTAGATGTATTTATCTTATTGGGAGGCGATCTCTCTTCGGTGTTACGGTTGGAAAGGAGTATCAAGCAACAGGTACTGGGCTCCACACGGATGTGGCTTACTTTCCTTCCTTTTCTTTTTTTAGCTAGCTGTTTAAAAGTGAACAGTTTTAAGTCGGTTAGCACACGTCTCCTGCGGAATCTTTCTATCTATCTTATCGCGTTTACTTTTTTCTCTCTCAATTTTCGTTTTATATTTAATGTTGCTTTTTCTTGTTCTAATTTGAATTCTTTACAAACGAAGTCTATGATTTTTCTTATTCCCATATGTACATGTATTCACTAGCAAAAGGTATTCATTTATTCCTTCGTCTCCCCTATGCGTTTAAAGCTTTTATCATTTCACCAAGCTTCTTAACAATGTTTCTATTTTTACAATACTGGAAAGGTGTTCTTTTCCCAAAAAAATTACATAAAAATCGTTAATTTTGCTAATACTTACATTGCAATACTTTAAGAATGATAATTTGTTTGCACACGTCACTCGATTTTTCAATAACACAAAATAAAGTGAATATTGAATTTAGTTTTAAGCAAAAAAAAGTTCACGTATTTATTTACACAAATGTTTGTCGCTTCGTGCTTTCTTAAGAGTTTTAATACTTTTATATCGCTCGAAAATTTTCATGGAGTAAATAAAGTTTGAAAATTTTAGCTTGGTTTCTTCACCGAAGCTTTTTCTTGTTTTTCGGAAAGGAATAAAATATTAATTTAAGTTAAGAATTTCCTCCTCGTTTTAATGCTTTATCGTGATAAATTTCAAAATGAAACTTATTATTTTTTTTAGAAATTGTAACTCTAATTTAGCACTACCAATAATTTTCACAAACGATTCAACGACCGATCACATTGAAATTTCTTTTAAAACTCGTGTTTTTAAGTCAGACATTTTTCACCTTCTTATCTTCTTTTCTAATAATTTCTCGAATGTTATTCAATTCTCCGCCTTTTTTCTTCTTGTAAACTCCATCTTTTTTTTCCTTTCCCTATCTCCAAACTTTCAATGTCACCTGGGTCACCTTGTCGAGTTTATCATAGGGTTATCTATTTTACCCTTGCATAAATCTCTATGCCACTATTTAAACCGACGACCGAGTTAAAATTAACAAAGTGACGTCAAAAACATATATGACTCTTTCGCCCTGTTGGTCATGCTTACACAACAGTGCAGGCACTTGGTGGCACTTCTATAGAGACTCATACGATGCTCACAGGATATCTACTGGTGACCGCCACAGGCCTTCATGCCACACTTTATCAAATGCCTGGGAAATGTCAATATACAGCGCAGAACAATACCTTTTTTCTTCAAAAGTTCTTCTTATAAATTGAGCCAATCTACTTTGATTTTTATAAATTCGTATCTAAAATTTTAAAAAGAAACACATATGTACATATATACATTTAATTAAAGTTTTGAAAATTCTTTTATACACTATTGATTTTTACTTAACTTTTTTAACACTTATATTAATTTTAGTTTCACAGACCGAACGAATTGTATATTTTACAATAAAATGCGATTTTTTTAATTTTTGGCATATGTACATTAGATGTTCCACTCTTACATACATGTTGGAGTAGAGCAACTAGAGCAATTGACTGTCACTGTTGATTTCAATATAAAATTTTTGTAATTGTGCTAGTGAAAAAATTACTTTTGTGTTAGTTTCGGTCATTCATTTCTTGCAGGGCATGCATTTAGGCGAGACACATGTGGTAGAAATATTTTGTATTCGATACAATTTTTTAAAAATCGTCATCAATAAACTAATGGAGTTATTCATTTTGCAAGAGTTAATTTAGAATGCATACGTTAGGAAGGGTGGTGCTATACCGCACCTCCACTAGGAGACCCAATTGGGTTCCATTGTGATAAGTATTCATACATTATAATCCTTTTTACTTTAAAATATATTTTTTAAACATGAACGATATAATTTTTTTCACTTTAAATGTAAACAAACATCAGATAAAAGAAGACATTTTGACAGTTGGTGTCTAAGCAGTCTTCGAACAACGGATAATCATCTGGACTGTTAAGATCACCTGTAATGAATACGCCTTGATTACATTCAGCATAAAAAATAGTCAAAATTAAAAAAAATCGGCGGCTACTTTTAAGCCGATTTTTATGGTAGGTACAGACTTAGCAACGTGTTTATGCAACCAGGCAGGTTGCATTGTCGGTTGCATAGTGGTAGTCTTGTTTATAGTTTCATTCGAAGTTGCGTTCGAAGTTTCGAAAATATCAAAATGTTTTGATGTTTATGGGTTGCATTGGTGGTTGCATTATAGGTTGCATAGTCTGTATCAAAATATGCAACATGTAATATAAACGTGTTGCGTAAGCACGTTGCAAAGTGTGTATCCACTATTAGTCGAGAAATTAGCGGTGGCGGCTGCCAAAAATCGTCTGCGGCTCGCACCACCAGCCAGCACCACCCATGACACAATTATACTAGGTACATGCACGACTACAAAAAAATTGCAACACGAAAAAACACATTTATTTTGTTGGTATAAACAAACGAAAAATTGTCAGAAACAAATGTCTTTTGTTTATAAAAATAACAATTACAGGGTAACTAAAGTACAATTTCAGACGCGGCATTCCTGCATAATTATAGTTATTCTGTGTTGACAATCTGTGTGTAGTTAGACAGTGTGTAATATCTACTCATATGTATAGGCAATGTAATTAAATTCTTGTATAATCTGTGTGTAATTCTACTTTGGGTTCTATTTTTATTTATTTTTCTTTTACTTTGAACCTACACAAAATATGTGTAGTGTAATTTTCTTCAATGTGTAATTGCAGACATAGCCATGTGTAAATTCATTGGCAGCACTATAATCATTATATTCACGCATACACACTAAGATTTTTGCAGCTTGTAATCAAAGTTTGACAATTATCTGCAATGTACATATACAGTAACAGGCTTGGCTTGTGCATGTACCTGTTATAATTGTATCATGGCACCACCCTTCCTAACCTATGCATTCTAAATTAACTCTTGCAAAATGAATAACTCCATTAGTTTATTGATGATTTAAAAAATTGTATCGAATACAAAATATTTCTACCACATGTGTCTGGGCTAAGCCGTCTCGGCGCAGGTCACTGCAGACCAAAGCATAAAAGATATCATTTGGCACAACAGGTAAATTAAATTTTTATCCCACACGCAAATATTTTTTTACCATAGTAGTTTCTACCGACATGCCCTTAGAATAAAAAATGAATGGAATAATTTTTGTCGAGCAATTTCCTTAACTAGTTTTATGAAAAGTATTTTATACTATGTTCATAATAATGTATTTAAACGTGTTTAAGGCAAGTATTTTAAAAAACTAAACACAACCGTTCACATTATATTTATTGAGATGTTAAGGGTTGACGTTTTGTCAGTAAATTATTATGTTCGTAAGAAATTCCAAACAATTGTTTTTTATTTGTTAGTACACTGAACCAAAAAAGCATTCTTAAAACAAGAATTTTGCGGTTTCGTTTTAAAAATGCAACATTTTTAAAAATAATCGTTAAAGTAAGAATGTTTCATATAACATTAATATATAACATTCTAATTTTTATAACGAAGCAGTTTTAAAACAAAAATGTGAGTTTTCGTTTCAAAAATGCAGCATTTTTAAAAATTATTTTTAAAATAAGAATGTTTCTTGTATAAATTAATATATAACATTCTTATTTTTATAACGAAGCAATTTTAAAATAAAAATAAGCGCAATCATTTTAAAAATTTCAAAAACAATAATGTTTTCTTATTAAAATAAAAATTGTAATTTTTGAAGTCATAATGAAAACGAAAATGTATTTTTAACCATTTTAAAAACAAAAATATTTTATTATTATATCAAGAATTTGAAGTTTTAAAAATAAAGGAAATTTTATTTTTCAGCGAGTAACATTTTATATTTGCGTCGTGTTAAAAAAAAAGAATTAATTTATTATTATGACCAAGTGTATATTAATGTCCATTATCCTGGAGGATAAAAAAAATCGTCATAACCCAAATGAAAATTTGTTCCATTAGCGGTTTGGGCTGCAGTCGAAGATCTAAAATTGTTCATAATAAGGGCATTTTGATTCCAAAAAAATAATTAATATTTTTAATTTTAAAACGAAAATTCTATATTATTAATTTAAAACGTTTCGTTCCTAATTTAAAAACTCTCCATTATTAATTTAGGACGTTTCATTCTCAATTCAAAACTGCTTCATTATTAATTTAAGACCTTTTATTCTTAACTTTATAATTCTCCATTATTAATTCAAACGCTTCAGTTTTAATATAAAAATAATAAGTTTTAAAATAAAAATGCTTCATTATTACTTCAAGAATATTTCATTATTAACTCAAAAACATAATCCTTTTTCAAACAAAAAATATTCTTTTTTGATTTTAAATATTTTTCATTTTTAAAACAAGAGTGAAAATGTTTAAAATAGCAGAAAACAAACTAGGTTCTGTTTCATAACGGTTACGTTTTTAAAATCAAATTGTTTTTTCTTGATTTTAAAACTTTTTTTTTTGGGTGTAGTTGTGGATTGTTACTCCCCAGCGTACATTAAAATTGTGAAATTTTGGGTAATTAAAATTTGCGAATTTCAGTGCAAAATGTTAAAAATTTAAAAATTTTATTGCTGAAATTTTAGAGTTGTGTGTTTTGTTTACATTAATAGTTTTGTTTACATTATGTGTTTTTGTTAATATTAAGTGTGTATGTGTGACCATGGGAAATACATGTGTGTGTAGTGTGGCCGTGGGAATTTGTGTGCGGAATATTTTGTGGAAATACATCAAGGTGGTTCATATGTTGAAGGTTTTTTTTATGTGTTTGTGAACTCCTAAAAGTCATGAAAATTATCTGTTCTAATAGCGACGGGAAAGTCGTGAAAATGATTTTTCTAATGCTGACGGGAAAACGTGAAAATGATTTTTTCTAATGCCACACAGTGGGAGATTTTGAAAAAATGGAAATGGAGTTTCTAAACAACCCATCCGATGAAATTTCATAAAGCATTTGAAGGACGGGTTACCAAGCTTAAGTCTGGAATTGCGACAATAAATTTTTACAGAAGGGGGAAGCTACAGAGCCCCAAACTGGGTTACCTCGAGTTAATGAAAAATTCAAACCGGTGCCAAGCTGATGTTTTTGATCTGATAAAAAAGATTTTTTGCAAGTGGATTTCTCTATCTTAAATCTAAAAAAAGTATGGTACATTTATGCAGTTTCTCTTAAAGTTTAGAAATATTCGAGAAAAAATTTAAATTTTGGGTTTTTTTACTAAAGCTAGATTTACACGATTGAAGGCATTTTGAAGTCTTATCAAAATTTTAAAAAATTATTTTGATGTTCTATTTACACGCTTCAAAAATTTTATCAAAATATTCTTTCAATATATTTCAAAATCTTTTGATAAAAATTTGATCAAAATTTGTTGAAGCTAATTTCCACTATTGGTAAACTTTTTATATTCAGGTCTATTCGGGAAGTCACTTTCACCACAAATACGCGTATCTTTCACTTTTTGTTAATCTAAAATTCTACGTTGGAGATGAGTGATAGAAAACATATGTTTTCTTTCACATTGGAGGTATTCTAAAATACTACGTCACCATGATTCAATGTCATATTTGTTCGACGCCAATTTTAGCGCGTTAAGTTTAAACAAATAATGAAATAACAAAAATTAAAAATTTTAAAAACCCCCGACTTTTTTCAGAAAATATGTTATATCTTCTAAACCGCTGGACCGAGTTTTTTTCAAACATAGCTAAGAACCCTCTCGATCAAGTCATCTTTCAAACAGAAAAAACTAAATGAAAATCGGTCCAGCCGTTTGGCCTGTACGTGGACACAGACAGACACACAGATACACAGACACAGACAAAAAATAGAAGGTGGGTCACAAGAAATGATTGCGTGATCACAAGGCAGTTATGGACTCACCTAAATAAGGAAGGTACTGATTACTTAATTTTGAAAAATAGGAAACAAATATCGATACTAGTGTCCGTGCTAACCGGACAGTCTCATAGGTAGGCATGCACAAAGGCTACGGGTTGAACACAATGATTACTGCCGTAGCTGCCAGGACATTGATGAAGAGGAAAGCATAGTGCATTTTCCTTGTCACTGTCCTGGACTTGCAAGAAAGAGATTGACCACAATGGGCGCTCTTGAGTTCAGGGAACTTTCCGACGTTGCTAGTGTTGAACTTCAACGTATTAGTAGCTTTATATTGAGCTCTGGTTGGTTCGACGGTGGGGACTCCGCATAAGCAGAGTCTCCGTGGTATCACAATGGACCAAAAAGGTCTAAGTGAGTCCGGGTTTCTGACTGCCACCCCTACCTAACCTAACCTAACCTATAGTGAATTTTTAATCAGAAATAATTTTTAGTCAGGCTTAAGTTCAGTAATTTCAATTCTTTTATTAATTAATGTGAGTTTCTAAAGAAGAGAAGAAAAATTAAATTAGACTTTTATGCTGGGGGAAATACCGATATTTTTCTGTGCAGCAACGCACTTCATCAGCACCCTAGTTTATCTACTTGGGTAGAGATTGTTATTAACATAAGCTATTTAACGTAAATTCTAATGAAACGGGAGAATGCAACAACAAAAGTAACATAATATCCACTACTAAAATACTTATATGTATGTACCGACGGTACATCGAATAAGTAAAAATAATTAATGTGATGATCGTAAAAGATAAGCAAGAATAGTTAAACATACGTAGGTAGAGTAATATAACTTCGTGCTAACCTAAATAGAAAAATGAAAAAATGGAAAAACAGGGAAATAAATAGTGATACTTACATATGTATTTACCAAAAGTAAATCAATAATTGTACACAACAATCATTTCTCACATTCCGTTTTATTAGAATTTACGTTAAAAAGCTGATGTTAATAACAATCTCTACCCAAGTAGATAGACTAGGGTGCTGATGAAGTGCGTTGCTGCACAGAAAAATATCGGTATTTCCCCCAGCTTAAAAGTCTAATTTAATTTTTCTTCTCTTCTTTAGAAACTCACATTAATTAATAAAATATTTCATTCAATAAAAAGAATTGAAATTACTGAACTTAAGCCTAACTAAAAATTATTCTTTCAAGTTAATATTAAAATATTTTTGATTTAAAAAGAAACAATTCACGTAAATTTAAACATTTTCAAAAAGGGATACATTGGCAATTCATCCTGAAAAGTGAGTGACATTCAGAAAGATGAAAGAAAAGAAAAAATTACTTCACCTTACATTTCTGAGAGAATGAAAGATTCACAGAAATGAATGATTTTGCCCTATTTTTACTAAAAATAAGTAAAAAATCTGGCGTCAATTCTGTATTTCGAAGCGAAAGAAAATACTCTCGAATTTACACGTTAGTCCTGATTCACACACGTCAGGTCTGAGTCGTCATCTTGAGTTTTTAGGGGAGAGAGGAAAAGAGAATGGAAAGGGGTACAGACTTGACGTACCAGTCGTTTGCTTTTTCGTTTTGTTTTGTCATTCGTAATACTCTACAACACAAATTGATGAGACTTGATGAAACAAACTTGACGGTGTGTATGAACGTAAATGCAGGTTAAAAAAAATTTAACAAAAACTGATCAGCTAAACCTGATGTGTATGAATCAGGACTTATGGTAGGTACAGACTTAGCAACGTGTTTATGCAACCAGGCAGATTGCATTGTCGGTCGCATAGTGTGTAGTCTTGTTTCTGGTTGCATTCGAAGTTTCGAAAATATCGAAATGTTTTGATGTTTATGGGTTGCATTGACGGTTGCAGTGTGTATCAAAGTATTCGAAAACGTGTTAGGTAAGCAAGTTGCAAAATCTGTATCTACCATTACATAGCGTCTACAACTGCGATTAACTCTGGCATAATATTTGAGAGATCGTCGGCAGAATAACAAAAATAAAATGCCGATATTTCTCTTCATCTCATACAACAGGAACACGTAATTTCAGTTTTCTTATAACATTTCATTTAATGCAAATTCTCATCGAGTTAACATGTTTTATTTTTGTATAATTAGTTATTTTATTTTCGCATTTTCACACAAAATTTAATTTATGAATCAATTAAACACATTTACGTCCCTTTTCACAATGTATGGTTAAGAGTTAACGTGAACTTTAACTGCAAGTTCTTCATACAAAACTTGCCGTTAAAGTCTCTGTTATCTTTTAACCAGACATTGTGAAAAGGTACGTTAAACATATAAAATCCCAGAAATGTTGTCCAAAACATTGTTTTTCATTTATTTTAATAAACACTCACACATGCATACTAATTTACTTTCAAATACGTGTGTTTTTTGACACTTCATCTCATAGGATTGTTGTTATAGGATTTTTTATAACAACGCTCTTATAAAAAATCTTATAAGATTGAGATAACACTAATTTTAAGTCTACACGTAACATGATTCGCTCTGCGATTGAATTTGACGCTCTTATCTTACATACATATAAAGCACCCCATACACGTTTCAATTCAATTGTGAATTGAGTCTTTCAATTGAATTGATTCTTGGCCACAAATTTCATAAACTGAATTGAAAGATTTTCATTCAACTGTCAAATTTATATTTTTTTCACAATTAAAAAATTTAAAATTTAAAACTTCTATTGCTTTTATTCATTAATTTTAATATTTTTTATTTAGAATTCGGTGAAATTAAATAAAATTTTAAAAATACATAACTTTTTCGATACAAAATAAAGCTACAAACATAAATTCTGACAGCAAATCAAGAGACTCGGGCACACACAGCACAATCGAATTGAAAGATTTACTAGTCAACATGAAAAATCAAAATCTTTTGATTTTTCTTCAACCAAGTCGACAACTGCCAAACTAATCAATTGACAAAGCCATACACGCTTTGATTTGGACAACAACCGACTCAATTGAAAATTGAATTGAATCGTGTATGGACTGCTTTATGTTAGGTGTAGACCCTATGTTATAAGCATACAAATTCGAAAGTATTTTCTTTCGTTTCGAACTACACAGTAGGCCACCCAGCAGACTAGCAAGCCGACCAAAAAATTTCGGCGGCGGCTGAAAGACAAATAATTTCGGCGGGCGGCGGCTTAACGGCTAAACGCCAATTAGTTTAAACCAAGGCGACTCCAGTATCAGGTGATCTATCAGTACAACAATTTTACAACACAAAAAACAACATGCAGGTTACTATGCTACAAAACCAATCTGTTAAAAGATTTCTGAGAAAATTTTGACATTTTGGTTCAAATTGCTCAATTTTGCATCAACAGCTGATAATCAGCCGGGCTGATAAGGTCACCCGTTATTGAATTCGCCTTGGTTTAAACATATAAAAAAATTTTTAATCAGAAATAATTTTTAGTCAGGCTTAAGTTCAGTGATTTCAATTCTTTTATTGATTGAAATATTTTTATTAATTAATGTGAGTTTCTAAAGAGAAGAAAAATTAAATTAGACTTTTAACCTGGGGGAAATACCGATATTTTTCTGTGCAGCAACGCACTTCATCAGCACCCTAGTCTATCTACTTGGGTAGAGATTGTTATTAATATCAGCTATTTAACTTAAATTCTAATGAAACGGAATGTGAGAAATGATTGTTGTGTACAATTATTGATTTACCTTTGGTAAATACATATGTTAGTATCACTATTTATTTCCCCTGTTTTTCCATTTTTTCATTTTTCTATTTAGGTTAGCACGAATAATTGTACAGAACAATCATTTCTCATATTATTATTTGTTTTAATGTTAAATCACTGTTTTTTTTTACTAAATTTAACTTTTTGCTAAAAATTTTGCAAAATTGCTTAATTTTTCTGTTCCTATTTAACCCGTTTCATAGCAAAGCAGCAGGTTTAAACATACTCTTCTCTTCTTATTTTTCTTTCGATTCAGTTTTTTGGCAGAATACCTTTCTTTTGCGGGAACGTAATCGAAACGCAGAATAGGGGTGAATATCGGTATTTCCACCAGCTTAAAAGTCTAATTTAATTTTTCTTCTCTTCTTTAGAAACTCACATTAATTAATAAAAAAAATATTTCATTCAATAAAAGAATTGAAATCACTGAACTTAAGCCTGACTTAAAATTATTTCTGATTAAAAATTCACTATAGTTCAATTAAAATCTAAAAATGTCTCATATAAAAAAATTGTTGAACCCAGTCCGTTTCTAGAAAATTATTGAATTATCACGTTGTAACATTATTTATTTTGCAATAGTTTGAATATTTCAGTAATTGATGTCCTAAATGCCAATAAAAAAAAATAACTTCGTAAATAATTTGTTAAACCATAGAAACTAGACTACACATATATTGCATTTAAG
Source organism: Tachina grossa (assembly GCA_949987645.1). Classification (NCBI taxonomy): domain Eukaryota; kingdom Metazoa; phylum Arthropoda; class Insecta; order Diptera; family Tachinidae; genus Tachina; species Tachina grossa. The sequence goes on from OX465278.1 coordinate 89,392,550, forward strand.
CTTTCCGATTGAATTAAAAATTAGTTACTTTATTGCAACACTGCTACGGATGAAAGAATAAAAAGCTTTGATCAAATAATTGTAAAAAGTCGCCTGACTGCTTGAACAAAAAAAGTCTATGTGAATGTGCATGGATTTGAGAAGGGACATAGAGCTGCAAAGCTATCGATGGTACTATCGATAGTTTTATTTAAGTCGACTATCGATATATTTTTTTCGATAGCGATACTATCGACAAAAACACTACTAAAAGAGAAATATTCAGTCAATAAAAACGGAATGATGACGACTGTGTAATAAAAAAATGTAATATTCAAATTTCGCCGCCTGGTTTGGTAATGGTTATCATTAAATATATAAATGTGAAAACAAATTAATTAGTTTTGATTTGTTTCAACATAAGATGCCAGTTTTTATCTACTAGGTACAAATTGCATAAAAATACAATTATTATGTACCAACGGCTTTGATAAATGAAGAAACTTGACGGCGGCTAAATTTGAGGACTACTGGACTGTCTCCGCTCTTTACTTTTAAATAAAAGGTGACGCTAAATAGTTTGCTTCTCCTTCTCTTAAACGAATACTTTCCCTGCAAGAAATGAATGACCGAAACTAACACAATAGTAATTTTTTTTTCACTAATACAATTACAATAATTTTATATTGAAATCAACAGTGACAGTCAATTGCTCTAGTTGCTCTACTCTAACAAGTATGGAAGAGTGGAACATGTAATGTACACATGACAAAAATTAATAAAATAGCATTTTATTGTAAAATATACAACTCGGTCTGTGAAACTAAAATTAATATAAGAATTAAAATAGTTAAGTAAAAATCAACAGTGTATAAAAGAAATTTCAAAAGTTTAATTAAATATATATAAATGTACACATCTATTTCTTTTTAAAATTTTAGATACGTATTTATAAAAATCAAAGTGCGTTGCAGGTTGAAGGAAGCGTGAAGAGACTAGACCACCTACATTATTTTGTGCTTTTATTTGTTTTTAAATATTTTAATTATACATCTTTATTTTTCTGTAATAAGAAACAAATAAAACAATAAGAAAATCATGTTTATTAATATAATTATGTAGGTTTGGCTAGTTTGCTATGACGGTTTTATACATCAAGTGTGATCAGTCAGACATGACTACCACATGCATCATCAATCACAAGTAAAAATACGACAGAGTAAGCAGGTCAGATATATATGTTCCATAGTAGACATTTTTAATTAGTTAGACAAAGATGCAAAATCACACGTACACAAAAGTTTACATCACTTTTTCCACATTGGCCTTAACAAAGTGATAGAAACTTAGATAGATAAAGCCATCACGACTCCCAGTCAAATGACCGGTCATTCATTTTATTTTTCGTTTATTTTTTTATAGAACTGTGTATATATGTTTGTTGAATATGTGTATTAGAAACATTTGAACTAAAAGTTTTTAAAAAATCAACTTTCTTTTTACTTTATGGAACGATTAAAAAATACAAGATTTTATATTAGAAAAATACACAATTGATAAGTTATAGCCCTTATAGACACGGAAACTTTACTTTGCAAAGCCTTAATTCAGCAGGTAGAAAGATAGTATTTATCACTCTGTCTTTCAAACAGCTGAATTGACTTTGCAAAGTAAACTTTCCGTGTGTAAAAGGGGTGCTTCTAAGAATCAAAAACTATCGATAGTATCGATGGCATCAAAAACTACTATCGATAGTTTTGCAGCTTTAACATAGGGTCTACACCTAACATAATATGTAAGATAAGAGCGTCAAATTCAATCGCAGAGCGAATCATGTTACGTGTAGACTTCAAATTAGTGTTATCTCAATCTTATAAGATTTTTTATAAGAGCGTTGTTATAAGAAATCCTATAACAACAATCCTATGAGATGAAGTGTCAAAAAACACACGTATTTGAAAGTAAATTAGTATGCATGTGTGAGTGTTTATTAAAATAAATGAAAAACAATGATTTGGACAACATTTCTGGGATTTTATATGTTTAAATGTGCTTAGTTGATTCATAAATTAAATTTTGTGTGAAAATGCGAAAATAAAATAAACACTTCAACTTTTACTGGTCAACTCGTAATTCAGCTGTAAGAAAAAAAGAAGATATTTGTACTTCCTCATCCGTCTCTCTTACAACTGAATTACGAGTTGATCAACAAAAGTTGAAGTGTGTGAACCGGGACTTACCGTTCATATACACCTTCTCTCTCTCTCTATGTGGAAGCAAAATCAATTATTTTTCAGGGACGCTCAATACGAAATATAAATAAAAACTATAAGCAAGTTGAGTAGACACAATATTAAACATCCCAATAAGCAATTTTGCTTGAAATCAAGTGTAAAACAAGTGTTATTCAAGCCACACAATCAATTGTCAAGGGTTGAATTATGCTTGATTCACCCTTTAATTCAATAGCATTCTCCAGTGAAATGGGAACTTGAACTCAATGCGAACAACTCAGTTGTAGTACAGTTTAATTCAAGCCTTGAATTATTCTGTAATTCAACCTTGTATTACAGTTGAATTCAAGTGTATTGAAAAATGAAATTCAGCATTCATAATAGCATGATCACACGGACAACAAATATCGATGTTTGTTCTCACTCACATTCACGATTTGTGCTCGAATATTGACTGAAATATACAAAATTTTGTGAGCGAACCATTTTGTTCCATTTTGAATTTTACTGAATTTTTTGATAACAAATTATCGCTAATTTATCTGAATCGGCTATTAAAACAAAATTATTGCATACATAAGAGTATGTACATATCGTCACCTTATATGCAAACGTATATAACTACACTTTTAAATTTTTTACAGGAAAAACAAAAAAAAAAAACGTTACAAAATCAATAATAATAGAGTATTCTTGCAAATTTTCTTCAAAATTTACTTGTAGTGTTTTTTAAAAATTTATTTCCTTTTTATGTATCTTTAAGCTTTTATGTTAGTTACGTTCCTTGCAATAAAAATAGATGCATTCTTAACTACGTCCGTTTAAATTTCTTTAATAAAATCGTAATTTTTCATCGCAGAGGTCTAAATATTTGCGTGAACATTAGAGCTGTGTAGCTCATGAACGAACGGGTTAAATTGAACGAATCACTTAATTGAACTAACTGATCCGGTGATTTTACTGAATGCTTTTGGATCAGTATTGTACCGCTCGAAGTTTTCGATCATTCAGTTTGTGTTTCAAGTCTTTTATGTCAAATTTACTTTCGTTCATGTTTGCTATTTATGTTATGTCTTTTTGTTTGAGTTGAGTTTTTGTGTTTTAAAAGGTTTAGGTACGTGTATACCAAATTCTATTTAGTATCGCTTTGATACTGTCATCATTCTTTTTATAATTTGATTTAACAATATTTTCACAAGAAGTATTTTTACTAGTCTTTTATAAAGTGTTTTTACAAAGTAAAGATGTTAGACCTTAACTGTATAGATGTTTATACATACATTTCATTATCTCAATCTAAAATGAATTTGTAGTGCTTGAGATATTTTTTTGTTTCCGGTAAAATATTTTTGAGGACAAAATTTTAACTTAAACTTTGAGAAGTAACATTCAAACATTGATCCGCTTTTGATATATAAATAGCGATAAAAGAGTTACAATGCTTTTATTAATTATCAGAAGAAAAAAAACTAGCAAAACCAAACAAAAGTACCTTTCTTAGTCTTAATATTAAACTAAATATTAAGCCAAAATAAAATGTACAACATTCTAGTCGAAAAAACAAGAAATTATTTATAAAATGAATTTAAATATAATTTTTTAAATAAATAATTCAACTTTTTTTAATAAATTCTTCAATTCATTCATTCGCATTATTTAAATACTCGTATATATGTAGAACAGATTTTATTATTCTTACAAAATAGCATTGTTTCATACATATTGTCGTTCAAAAGTGAACGATTGAACGAACGGGTCAATTTATTGCTAATTGAACGAAAATGACCGGGCACTGAAAATAACGATTTGGCACAGCTCTAGTGAACATGTAGTTTGATAAAATAAACTATAATCAATCAAAAACTTGATTTCGAATTTTTGTGTAGTTACGTCTGTTTGCATTTAAGGTGACGATATGTGTTTTTGTAAAAAAAATATATATATATTTTACATAAAATTATGTAAGGCCTTATTCAGAAAAAATAATTTAAGTTTAAAAACTTTTAACAATTTTTTTAACCATATCCATATATGTATCAACATTCAAAACGACTGTACGTGTTGGCGTAAGAACATCGTGTAAAATAATTCGATACTATCGAGTTTTTCAACAAACTATCGAAAATATCGAATATCAAGACTATCGATAGTTTGCCAGCTCTATAGAATAGGCGTCACGGGGCACAGCCTATCGGCTCACAGCCGGCTTCAAGTCGCCGCCGATATATATTAAGCACCATGTGCCGCCGCCGATGCATACGGCTTGCATCGACTATATTAAGTCGACGACACCGGCTGAACCAATACTTTTGTATTAAAAAGTATAATTATTTAGGCATTACAACTTAAACAAAATAACAGAAAAAAATTTTCAATTTTATTTGCTCAAATAATTTAATTAAGCCGCCGCCGTAATTTTATTTCTACGCCGACGTTTTTCGGCTGGAGTCGACTTTCAGCTTTTGCGGTAATTACTTTGTTCAGCCGCCGCCGGTCAACAAAGCAGGTCGGCTTCGTCCCCATAGGCGTTTATAACGAGTTTTGTGTAACTTGCCATTTCTCGAGCCGTACCACGCGTTACGCGGCAACGCTTTTCTGGCTTGTTAAACGTTCAACGCTACACAAATGGAAGGTTACACACCAAGCTTTTGCAGCTTTTTTAGTTGTAAAATTTAAATCCTTTGCCGGCTATTTTTTTTTTGCATTTACGTTGCATTTTTCTTTAAACATTTAATTCATTTTTGTATCCATTGTTTAATAAAAAAAATTAATTTCTAATCATGTTTGTGTATGTTAGTTTATGAATCTGGCAACACTGGATGTCATTTTGTATACAACGCGTGAAAGTTGAAAAATGTTCAACTTTTGGCGAGGTACGCGCGTCGCGAACTTCTCTATGTAACTTGCCTTATGAAAACACACTATTTCAACTTTTTTGACAGACGCGTGTATCGCATTAGCGCATTGAACGCGTGTTATGTACTTCCACCTTAAAGTTTTCAAACGCACGAAACTTGTAGACGAACTGACGCGTTATGTACTTCTACCTTTAGTAAATACATACGAAACTAATTTAAAAAAAATCGACTCCAACCGACTCACCGCCGCCGCCGGTATATATTTCCTCAGACGCCACCGCCGACAATTTTATGACGAATTGGATCTCTGATGACGACAGAAGATATGCTAGGTGTGTACTCGCCTTTACGTACATATCTGCAGTTATACAAATTCACAAAACCAATTCTTTGACGTACCTGCATGTTGTTTTGCCAACTCCACCTTTACCTCCAACAAAAATCCATCTTAACGAAGTCTGTTCAATAACATTTTGCAAACTAGGTTCCATTGGCTCAAATTCATGTCCCATTTTTATTATTGAATACCCAGCGAACGAAGCCGTCCGGTTTTCAGCCACTTCTAAGCCGCCGCCGCGTATCTACAAGTGTCTCGGCCGCCGCCGATACTGGCATGGTGATATAACATATGGTCTACACCTAACATAATATGTAAGATAAGAGCGTCAAATTCAATCGCAGAGCGAATCATGTTACGTATAGACTTCAAATTAGTGTTATCTCGATCTTATAAGATTTTTTATAAGAGCGTTGTTATAAGAAATCCTATAACAACAATCCTATGAGATGAAGTGTCAAAAAACACACGTATTTGAAAGTAAATTAGTATGCATGTGTGAGTGTTTATTAAAATAAATGAAAAACAATGATTTGGACAACATTTCTGGGATTTTATATGTTTAAATGTGCTTAATTGATTCATAAATTAAATTTTGTGTGAAAATTCAAAAATAAAATAACTAATTATACAAAAATAAAACATGTTAACTCGATGAGAATTTGCATTAAATGAAATGTTATAAGAAAACTGAAATTACGTGTTCCTGTTGTATGAGATGAAGAGAAATATCGGCATTTTATTTTTGTTATTCTGCCGACGTTCTCTCAAATATTATGTCAGAGTTAATCGCAGTTGTAGACGCTATGTAATGGAAAACAGAAATAACATAGCGTCTATACCCGAAAAAATTTTTATCATAACAACTAATGCCGGCCATACACTACACAAGTTCAGTGCTCAAGTCAATTCCCTTTCAGTAATGGACATTTTAGACTGTAAATGAAATAAAAAGCATTTAGGCAAAAACTGGCAGCTAATTTTGAAAACATTAACAAGCTACCATCGTACAGATTACAAAAACACAAATAACAGAATTAGAGTTTTATAGATTCCCATTTAAAACTCTAATTAAATTTGGACATTGAACAAAATGTTTACATATAAGACACACACGTAGAAAACTGCATTTCTTTTCTAAACAAAACATTTTATTTTAATTATAAAAATAACAAAATTTCTTCCTACCTTTGTTAAATTAATTTCAGCAAAAAAATATTTTAAGAATTTTGTTCTGATTTTTTCACGACGACTTTAATTGTGGCACTAAACATCAACTGAGCAATTAATAGAAAAACAAAACAGCAATTACTTGTATTTAAAAGAAGAAAGCAAATCTGAAACAAAAGTAAAATAAATAAAAAATATACCGTTATGCACTGTGGATACTTGTTAACCTATTATCAAACAAATTATTTAATTTCGAAATAATAAAAAAAAAATACTTTCTTCCGGCTAAATTGAGCACTTGGACCACTGTGCGACGTAAGCAGGGATTCATTTATTGATTAAACCAAACAGTTTGTTATAAAACAAAATTAAAATACTGGTATACTTTTAGGCTAAATTTATTATCATGCTCGCTTACAACTCCGCTGTTGATGTAAGTGCAATGCTAGTGATACATAATGACATCGTGGCTTAGTTTGTAAGCGAGAGCTCACCAATTATGCGTCCTATGACACTTTTATGCTAAATCTAAATAGCAAAATAATCGATCGAGTCACCACTGACTGCTACTAAGTATTACTGATATCATCGATTATTGGTTTTTTGGTTGGCATCATGACACAATTATAACAGGTACATGCACAAGCCCAGCCTGTTGATGTATACAATGCAAATAGTTGTCAAACTTTGTTTACAAGCTGCGAAAATGTTAATGTATGTGTGTGAATAAAATGATTACAGTGTTGCCAATGAATTTACACATCGCTGTGTCTCCAATTACACATCGAAGAAAATTACACTACACATCTTTCGTGTAGGTTAAAATTAAAACAAAAATAAATAAAAATAGAACTCAAAGTAGAATTACACAAAGATTATACAAGAATTTAATTACATGGCCTACACATGTGAGTAGAAATTACACACTGTCTAACTACACACAGATTGGCAACACTGAATAACTATAATCATGCAGGAATGCCGCGTCTGCAATTGTACTTTAACCCTGTAATTGTTATTTTTAAAAACAAAAGGCATCTGTTTCTGACAATTATTCGTTTGTTTATACCAACAAAATGAATGTATTTTTTGGTGTTGTAATTTTGTTGTAGTCGTGCATGTACCTAGTGTAATTGTACCATGGTTGGCATAATTTTTCAAACCAGCTTCAACTCCGCATTAGCAGCACAAAACCAATACATACACACTTGCGAAACCACAGGTTCGGTGTTTTTTTACAGAGCGTATTTACTCTTCTGTTGGCCATCGTCGTGGAAACATGAATTTAAAAGAAGAAGGGGTTTGGCCACACCAACAAATTTTAAACTCATAAGTGAATTTAAAGAACGCGAGTTTTTATATAAAGTGACACATCCAGACTATTTGAAAGCTTCCAAAAAAAGAAGCACTGAAAAAAATTGCTGCGGCCATTCAGGAGTTAAAACCTAATATAACTGCTGCTGACATGAAAAAATTAAGGTGTTGGAGCAGCAAATTTCTCAAGAAAAAAAAGATAAGAGCAGCAGAAGAAATATTCTGAAGAAGTTAACCGAATAAAGAACTATTAAATAAAATATAAACAAACCTAAGGCTCAAAAATAGTTTAATTGAACACTTTTTATTAAGTTTAATAGTTTTCATTTTTCTTCCAAGTTATTTTAAAAATGTTTACATACTTCTTCGTTTTTTCGTGTTGAATAATATATGAATATAAAAATAAAATGAACGAGATTTTATGTTATTCTTATAAAAAGAAGTTACAAAAAGTACTTCTGGTTAATGTAACTATTTAGAACTATGCATACATATTCACATTAATTCATAAAATATAATGAAAACAATTTTTTCATTTTAATTTTTTAGTAAATGTTGCCAATAATAAATAATTGCCAATTCTTTATTATTTATTATCACAATTTTTCCGCCAAGTATATTCCGATACGTGTATAGAAAAAACAAACTTCAAATGAATAAAAAACACTAACGTACACAAAGCTGTGTATACGTATACATTTTATGCCAGATTAATTAGTCTCGTGTAATTTGAAAAAGAACAATAATTGTGCTGCTTAAAAATTGTTCTCGTGTAAACTACCTCTACAAATTATTCATTAGAGCCCATTTAGATGAAGGGTGGCCTTGCTGCGACAACGCTTACGTTCTCTTTTGGAGTCCCTTCTTAAATCCGCGCTTGTTTATGGCGGCCATACACTACACAAGTTCAGTGCTCAAGTCTGGCACTGTACAGTGCGTTTGTGTAGTGTATGGGGTGGTTGTGCTATTTACGCAGTGAACTGAGTAAATATCAAAACGATTTTGATATTTGCTCAAGTTCGAAAACTGTATAATGAACTTGTGTAGTGTATGTTGCAAACGCTCAGTTTTGTCGTGATTTTCTAAGATTTAAAAACAAAATATGAGCACAGAAAAAATATTCTGGACAGAGTTCCTAGAATTATACAAAGAATCGCCTGCATTATGGCGCATTAAAAGCAATAATTATAGCAATAGAATTATGAAAATCGAAGCCTACGAAAAATTAATTAATAAACTAAAGGAAAAATACCCCGATGCAAATAGAGAAATGGCTGTTAAAAAGCTTAACACATTTAGGATTTAGGCTGTTTTTATTGCCACAGCAATTAATAAAATAGAGCAGTATTTGCACATGTTTTCTTCACTTATAGCTTTAAAATAAAAACTGCACAGTGTACTTGTATAGTGTGTGTCACAAGTTTAGTTTACGCAGTGCCAGACTTGAGCACTGAACTTGTGTAGTGTATGGCCGGCATAACAAAACGTCAGAAGAGCCGTTGTCAAATCATCAATCATACATGCGAAATCATAATTTCTTTGTCGTCGTGAAGAAAGTTTGTCACAAAACCTGCAACATTTCACTTCATATTTATTGAAAAGGCTTTATTAAATGAAAATATTAGTGTATTTCTTGATTTTTATTTTTTTTTTTGAAAATTACGTAAATATTTTATTTTTTACAAATAAATTAAAACGTCACACAGTTTGTTTACGTTTTTATTCAAGACAAAGTTGCCTGAGCTGAAGCTCTGACAAAATTGTTAAGACACTGCAATAACACTAATAAATACAGTCTACACCAGATAAATATTTTCTTGATAACGATTTGCTTTTATGATGTTAAAAACTTATCGGGTATAGACTAACTGTAACATAGCGTCTACAACTGCAGAACGTCGGTACACGCATGATGAAATTATTTCATCATGGGTACACGCATCAGGCATATTGCACATCCGCTGATTTTTTGTTTACACGTTTATGACGAAGCATTCATTTCACAATTACTTTTGTGATTTGTTAGATGCATACAATTTTTTGAAAATTACTTTGTAAAACTATGCGTGTACATGTTTTTAATGTGCCTTGGTCAAGTGAATAGCAAAAATAAAATGCCAATATTTCTCTTCATATCATACAGGAGAAATACGTAATTTTACTTTTCTTACAACATTTCATTTTATGCAAATTCCCACCGAGCTAACACGTATTACATTTGTATAATAACTTCTTTTACCTAGGGTTTACACGTGCAAGTGCAAGTTCGAAAAACTCAATACACTCAAACTCTTTTATTAACACATCTACAATTTCGGCACTTGCAGTCTACTTACAACTCAACTGCCAAGGCATTTTACAAGACAGTGACTTGTTGAACTTGTAGCAAGTAAATGGAAAGTTAGCTAGCAGTGTTGCCCTATTAATAGTTTAGCACAAATTAACTGGATTTCAGTGCATTGTTATATGAGTTCTTACTCATTTTAAATACATTTAAAAGCTAATTTAATAATTTTTTTCTTAAATATTCATAAATCGAGCAGTTTATTAATTTTTTAGGCATAAATAACATTGAAACAATACGAATAAAGTTCAACACTATCTGGTGCCCTTAAAATTAAAATTTTTTATGTTATGGACCACTATAAAACTATAAAAACTATAAAAACGCTCTCATAAAGTATCTTTTAAGATTGACATAACATGAATTTGTAGTCTACACGCAACATAATTCTCTCTGCGATCATGCAACACGTTTTTGAATATTTTGATACAGACACTGCAACCTACAATGCAACCGTCAATGCAACTCAGAAACATCAAAACATTTTGATATTTTCGTAACTGCGAATAAAACTTACAATGCAAACATAAACAAGACTACAGAATTTGCGACCGACAATGCAACCTGCCTAGTTGCATAAAGGTTTTGCTTAAGCTATGTACAGACGGTTGTCAGATCTTACAATATTGCCAGTAAAATGTGCTCAAAATTTCTTACAACCGTGTGATTTGACAATTTTTGTCAGACGTCGTTGTCAGAAAAAGCATTGTCAGTGATTGGAAGACTAGCAGCTGATAATAAATTGTCAGACATCTTACAATCGTGTGAGCACATTGTAAAATTATTGCCAGATATTTGTCAGATATTTTAATATTGTCAGATGTGCGAAGTTTATGCATCTGACAATGGTGTCATTGCAAGAGAATTCTTTCTATGGGCAACACTGCACATGCTTGATTTTAAAGAACAAAATTTATAATAAAATATATGCAGACAAAATCATTGCAATTATTATTATTATTATTATTATTTCTTTATTTAGCATTTCTATTGCTATTATAACAAAATTTTTTAATTAATTGTTAAAAACAGAGAGAAAAAAATAAAAAAGAACTAAGTGCCAAATAAATAGGGTTCACATCAAAATCTTTGTTTGACATAGTTAACTATATTACGCTTAAACATAAAAATATTAGTTTCATTTTTAAGGTCCTGAGGCAATTCATTATAAATTTTAAGTCCCTTATAAAATATAAAGTTTTGACCAAAGTTTGTTGAGAAAAAATCAAGCCTGAAGTCATTCGCATTTCTTAAGTTATAGGGCTGTACATTTGAAACATTCACTAAATAGCGGTTTAAGTATATTGGCATCATTCCATTTTTTATTTTAAATATATATATATATGTATGTGTATGTACATACATGAATTTAATTTACTTTTTTTTTCAGATGATAGTCCAAGCTTTTCTACTCAACCTATAAGAAAGAAGCGGTTCAGTGGCCCAAAAGAAAAGCTATTGCAAAAGGTAGATAAACTTATTGAAGAAAAAAAGGATTTCCATGCCAAAATTTTGGAAATATTTAATAAAAGCGAAGAAAGGGAATTAGAAAAGGAGAAGAGAGCAAAACGAAAACTAGAACTTCTTGAGCAACTAGTATCACAAAAAAAGTCATAGTGTACATACATATCGTAGACGATCAAGGGCTGAAATATGAAATTAAAAAAATTTCAATATTATTTTTAATTAAATGAAAATTTTGTGTTCTTAATAATAAATTTTGTATTTATTTTCAATTCTGAACATTTTAACAGAACTTTATTAAAAAAAATTATAAAAAAGAAAATGTTGCTATAATATAAGTAGGAAAAGTTGTTTTACAACTTGTTAATTTTCATGATTTGCTAGTTCTCTGCAAATCGGATCCCTGATAGCATTGCCCTTTATGTTTTCCAAAGGTGGATCGAAGTCAAGAGAAGAATCTTCTTCCACTTGTTGTTCAACAAAATCAATTTCGTTTTCGTTTGCCAAATTGTGTAATACACAACACGCTCTTATGAAATGGCATAATTTGCGAATACCACGTAGTTTACAATAATATAACTGCCGAAACCGCTGCTTAAGAACTTAACTTCACGTTGAAGTGTTTTTGTGCCCTTGTTAAATGACCATTGTCTTTATATGGAGTAAAAAGATGTTTGTTGCACGGATACGCTGAGTCACCCAACAAATAAAAGTCTAAAATCAATAGAATTTATATACATACATACATACAAGTATATTTATACCGTGATTATTTATTGCTACGTAAATTCATTTATTACCTCCGCATACTGATCCCAATTTTTGATACAATGGAGAATTTTTCAAAACCCAGCTATCATGACAAGATCCAGGAAACATAACATAAATATTAATGAATTTACGATTCTCGTCACAAACTCCTTGCATACATAATGTAACATTTCCCTTTCTATCTATATATTCGTCCTTACTTTTGGATGGAGGATCAATAACAATATGTGTTCCATCAATACATCCTAAAATTGAAAAAAGTTAACCCAGTTTACATTTTTTATTTGATATACTTACCGCACTTGTTACAAAAAAATGTTGCTGAAACTTTCTTTCTCTCCTCAGTTGGCCATTTAATTACTTGCGGGCTTAAGCTGCTTATAAATGTAATTACTTTAGCTACACTTATACTTGAAATTGACACAATGATCCGGTCTGATAAGTCTCGAAAACTGCAAGCTTCGTGCCCCGCGAACAACAAGAAAATAGCTAAAGACTTTTCCGGCGTTAGACACATATCTGGTCAATAGCTCTTAAATTCTGCACTTTCTTCAAAGCTTTTACACATATTTAAATACAGCTCTCTTGAAACTCTTAAATGCTTCCTAAATTCACACTCTGTGTACTTAGACACCTCATCCTCTACGTATTTATTAATGCTGATTCTTTTTTCCACTTCGAAGGCCGCAAGAACTTCAACCAAAATTTCTTCTTCTCTATCAGAATCTTCAAAAATTAGATTTAAAATTTCGTCTTCATCAGACCCACTTGCGTTGTCCACAAGTTGTTCACTGATCTGTAAAAGCATTGTTTTATATTAAAGAAATGGGTAAATATGCACAAATGTACTTACAACTTCAACTTTGTTCAAAAAACCTTCCATTTTGCTTTTTAATAAATTTGTATGTAGAAACTTTTTTCCTATATTTGCAAATTTTCCGCTTACTTTTTCAGTTTCATATGTGAACATAAAACAGCTGATTATTTAATTCTTGTCCGAACTTACCCAGAAGAAAACGTTCGTACTAGTTTGTACAGGAAATGAAAAAAATTACTCTCTCATTCGCTCTCAAAATTGCACAAAAATTGCTATCTGGAACGCTTTCGGATAACTTTGTACAAGTTCGGACTGTTTTGTTATGCATTTGGAACAGACCTAATATAGGTAATTAAGAGTAAAGTGTCCAGGAGACGTACAGAAAAAGCTTTCTATCGGTAAGAATGTGTTAGTGTCGTTTAATTGATGATTTTTCGGAGACGTACAAATAAAATCGTCAATCATCATTTTAATTTTGTGTTCGTTGTGTGCTATGGCATATATGTCTTCATCGGATGATGATTTTTTGTTATTAGCGGCATTAAAACTTTATGAAATCTTTGTATAAAAAAGCACATTAAACAAATATACAGAGCTAAATAATAATTTTTCTATCTTCCACTCTAATTTTTCATCTTTTATTATTATTATTTATAATAATAATAATTCTAGTTCTTCAAACCATTCTAAAAAAACAAACATATTTTCCTTAAAAAATTTTCGAAACAAACAAACGATTTTTAATATAAAAACAAGACATTAGTTGTGTGAATAAAAAAAATATGTACATACTCGTTTGTATTTGCTTTTTACTTAAAATTTGTTTTAAACACAAAATTCACATACATAAATACATACATACATACATACATATGTATTTGGGGTTTTAAAAACAATTTTTAAGTAATTTTTTTATTCAGATTAGAAAAATTAGAGAATATAATATTCATAATAATAATCATAAAACTGTTTGTAGACTTGATTGTTTGGTTTTTTACAAAGATCAATGGTACATTTTCATAAATTACAAATTAATTTTTTTCATCCGCGCACTTCTCCATGTCGTTACAGAACAAATAACACAAAGCAAATGACGGTTTTTTCATCAATCAGATTTGGAGACGTGCAAATAATCAGCCGTCAAATAAAAGTATCAAAATTTTTTGATTCTCATCAATCTGTGCCGACAACGTGTACGTGTAGCCGAAAAGAAACGACTGCACGTACACAACTATGTGATTGATGGGTTTTTTTGTACGTCTCCTGGGCACTTAATGTGTTCGTCACCAGACGTTGATTTATTGAAAGGCATTGTAGTGTCGATAACATGTGTCTTACGTGTGTTAATCTATGGCATCGTAGGATACATCTCATTCCCTTATTTTGTAGCTTCTCATTCCCTTATTTATTAGTTCTGGAATATCTATAATTACGAAATTGAAAGCTATATTTTGACTCGCAATAATATTTTCATATGGCAGTTGGGGAATACTTTCTGCGATTTCTTTTGCACTTTCTATAAAAAAAATTAGTTTAAATACTCTGCTATTTCTTGACCGTCGGATATTATATTTCCATTTACCTCAATCTCTTCTACTTGTGAGTTTTCTTTTTTTAATACATGGTTTTTAATTGCTCTCCACATATCTTTTTGATTATTACAGCAGTTTATTTTGTTGTTAATATAAGTTGCTTTGCTCCCTTTTAGCTCATTTCTGTATGTATTTCTTATTCGCCTGTAGTTACTCCAATGGAATTCGTTGTTATACCACACTGCTAAATTGTACAATTGAATTTTATTTTGTTTCATTCTCTTTAAGTTATTATTAAACCATAGGCTATCATTGTTTGTAAATCTAACATTCTTATAGATTACTATGGAGTGAAGTGATTGCTTAATTTCGTTCGTTAATATTGTCGCAAATTCATTCAAAGACACAACTGACGATAGGTTGTTTAATTCACCAGTTAACAGTAAATGTCTAAAAACATTTTATACCGAAACATCCCCACAGACGTTGTTCTTGCGAATTCAACATAATTTCTTACCGGCATTCTAATTTCTAACGTTTCGTGATCACTTATTTTCATTTTGTTATTTACATATATTAAAACATCTTCGATATTAGTTACTGCATAGTCAATGAGAGAAACTGTATTACTAGTTATTCTGGTTGGAACATTCACGAGTTAATTGAAAAAGCTATCATTTATTATTTCCTCTAACCTCCTTTTATGAGTACTGTTACCCATCCAGTCAATGTTGAAATCACCAGTTATTAAATAATTTTGTCTTTGCTCAATTGCATCCATTTCTTCTTCAAAAAATTCAATTAAATGCTGTTCAGGGGAGTTTTGTATATTTGGAGATCTATAATCTATTACAAGATAATATTTCGTGTATTGATATGTAATTTCTATTTTCAGCCACCAGATCTTTTTATCTATTGCTTTAAAATCTGTTTTTCCATCTTTTATTAACATAAATGCAAACACCACCCGTATGTCTAGAAATACTGTCACATCGAAAAATATTAAAGTTTTTAAGTTCGATTTCACTGTTATCGATATCTTTGGTTAAGTGCGTCTCTGACAAACATAGGAAGTCTTATTCTTCCTCTAAACATATTACTTCTAATTCGTTAAGATTTGTGCACAAAACATACAGAAGTGTCACGAGACGGAAGATACGGGTATTTTTCAGTTTGTCTCGTTTTCCTTCAAATTTTGTCGTCGGTTTTGTTTTGCTACGTCTTTCTAGTGCAATACATTTTTATTAGCTGTGTTAATTGGTAAGTAGTAATACACTAGAGTATCAAATACACTATGCTTTTCTCTTTCTTCCATGAATTTTAACAAAAACCTGATAGGAGCTTTTTTTACCTGTCACTTTCTTCACTTCTGTGTATTCTGTGATTTGTGCTCAATCCCCCAATATTCAGGTACAAACCTCTTACAAAACTGAATTGCTAGTAAGCAACCCTTTCTGATTCCATTCTGGTTTTTCTTTTCAGTACAGGACATTCTGTACTTCTTGAGTCATGGTTTGTGTCTATATCGGTTAATTTCAACCTTTCTTTAGCCATTTCGCAGTTGATACATTTATCTTCATTTCTGCAATCCTTGTAAGAGTGCCTAGTTTCACTGCATTTCGCACAGATTTGTTCTTCATTTTTACAATATCGTGACGTATGATTAAATCCACAGCATTTAAAACAACTTAGTATGCTGCAACTTTCGTATGCTGTACATTTGTCCCACTCAATATTAATCTTTTTTTTTTGAATAATTTTATTAAAACCTTCTCCATTTGTTTCAATTATTGTGCTATAGTACTTCGGATGTTTTTATGATCTAAGGACTTTTACACATTCTAACTGACTACATCATTGTTATTCTGTTTTTGAATAGCTCTAACAATAATATTTTTATCCAATTCCTCAGTCGTTCCAGTTATCAATATTTTTGGATTTCGAATTTTTGGTGCTCGGACTTCGTATTCATTTCCCATTTTTTCTTTTATTTCATTAGTTAAAACATTCCGATCTTTTTCATTTTCACAACTGATAGCCACAATACCTTCATTTCTCTTAGTTATTTTCTTCACTTGCATGTTAAGAGCTGATGGTTTGATTTTTTCTTTAACTTCTTTTTCTGTCACCTCACTATTTTGTTTGTTCTTGGGCTTTAGAATAACGGGTACGCTGGTTGTTGCATTAAGTTTACTTGCATACGTTTCTTCCCCCGCGTTTATTTTTTTTCTTTTTAATTCGTTGACAATCTCCTCTTTTGCATTATTAACTCGTTGCGCCACCAATTTATTCGTTTTCTTAATTTCTTCAACCATTTTATTTTCATTTTCTTTAACAAGATCAAAAAGATTTTTATAATTTTCATTTGTGAGTTTTATAAAATTTATGCAACCATCACACATATACATCAAATTTTGAAATTTGAAAAGTGCATCACTTTCGTATTTTGAGAACCCCACACATTTCATATGAAAAATCTTTCCGCAGTAGCCGCCACACCGTATTTCACCATCACGGCATGCAATCCTGCATCTTCCACAGGATACATCCATGACTCCTATGGAACGCTGTAGATTTAGCTTAAAATGATTTGTTTGTTTTTTTTCTGTTTTTTAATCTTTTGAAAACTTTGCGATCTTACACTTGTTGTGTGTTAAAAGTACAATTTCCATTAATTGTTCTAGTATGCAATTGTTTCTTTATGGTCCATAATAATTTATCCTTTCACTTTTTACATTTAACACAAACACAAACGATAAATACTTAACAATTTCTAACAAATGCTGTAAGTCTGGCAACGTATAACAACAGATCTAACAATTTGTGCATATGACAATCGTGTGAACTGAAAATTTTTCTACTGACGATTTTGTCAGATGAATTTATTGTCATACAACCGTCTAGCAATAAATTGTAAGATTTTCTGACAACCGTGTGAACTGACAAGGAATATTGTGCTGGCAATTTTAGATTGACAGTACATTGCTAGATCTGACAATATTGTAAGATCTGCCAATCGTCTGTACAAGCTTAGTAGTATTTTTCCACCTGCGTGATTTAGACAAATCATGATGATTGGTACAAATCATGTTAATTTATACATGATTTACCATACATTTTGCATATGGATAAATCACTTCAAAGTAGTTGATTTATTATAAATAATGTCGAAAATACTATTTTTCGAACCCAATTTATATATGCAACCCTGCGTTGCTTTTAAAATTACAAACTCCAACCCTGGGTCATCCATCAATAGTTATTGACAATCTCGAAAAAATGACATTAAGGAATATTTAATCAATTTTAATATCAACTACGTGTGAATAAAATTCACATTACAGCTGCTGCGCCCACCTTATAAGGCACGTGCACAAATTGAATACGAAAATTCGAACAACAAATCACTCATAAGCCCAGTGGAAACACTTTGAAGTGATTTACTTAAACCTACTTGATTTAAAGCCGGTGCATACTATAAGTCTTAACCTACAATTATGTTAGGTGTAGACTCTATGTTCGAATTCGAATTTATCAATATTTTTTGCTGAAAATTCTCTCATAGGCGGAAAATGATGCAATTAATACCCAAAAAGTAGCAACAAGCAAAATTTGCTTTTTAGTTCCTGACAATTCACAAAAAAATCATAAAATCCCGAAAATGGGATTTTTTGGGTGCCTCTGCTGAATTTTTCCTATCTTTCGCCAAACGCAGATAATATTTTAGGAAATATTAAAAAATATATCATATCTTACGGTGTCATGATAAATTTTTTGGTTCCAACTTTGGAATTTAAGAAATAAAGGTCTTACATTTTATATATATAACAAAAAACAAATCTATTTCGAAACAATCTGGCACCTTTAATGACGAAAATTTTAACAAAAAATTTCTTTGTAGTGTTTATAGTATTATCCAAGGCAAATTTACTACAGGTACATGCATTAGGCATAACCCTGTGGCAACTCTGTTCTTCCCACATTTTTTTACAAAGTAATTGTCAAAAAATGTTCGTTTATACACGTACACAACTATTACTACGTTTATACACGCACTATTTGAATTAAAAATATTCGCAAACAAATTAACTCACTGTTTATACGGAATAGCAAAAGTACACAAACTTGGTAGCACTTCTATAGAAAATTTACTTTTTTTGACAAAAATAATAGTGTAAATATGCAAAATATCAAATAATTATTTGTTTTAATTGTCATTATTTGCTTCTGTTAATGTTTTTTATGCAATATTAATCCATTTATTGTTTTTTTGTTATCAAACATTTGTAAGCGTGGCAACCTCAAGCATTTTATTTGCAAATAGTGCGTTAAACGTGAATAGTTTTCTGAATTAGTAAGTCGCAATAAAAACAATAATATGGCAACAAGTTACAGTTTTATTTGCAAATAAGCCCTGCGTATAAACGTAGTATATGTGATTGATGGGTTTTTTTGTACGTCTCCTGGGCACTTAACGTGTTCGTCACCAGACGTTGATTTATTGAAAGGCATTGTATTGTCGATAACATGTGTCTTACGTGTGTTAATCTATGGCATCGTAGGATACATCTCATTCCCTTATTTTGTAGCTTCTGGAGCCTTTCTTTCATTTGCTGATTTCCCAGAAAAAGTATAGTTGAAAAATATTCGAAATGTGGCTTAATCGTTGTATTGTAAATATTTACAGCAGTCACAGTTGATATTTTATATCGTATTCTTCTCAAAAAACTTGTTTTTTTTTGCTATCTTTTTGCAAACATATTCAAAATGAGGTTTGAAGCTTAAGTTTCTATCCAACATTATTCCTAAATATTTAATTTCATTTACTCTTTCAATTGTTTCGTTTTCAATACGGATATCCATATCGGTTTCACCTTTTAATATCATTGCCTTAGATTTGTTTATATTTATCTTGATTTTATTCATTATAAAATATTTTTCGATATTCATTAGGTCTTCATTTATTTTTCTAACATAGTCGTCCGGATTCTCTCTACATATAAGTACATATCAGTGTATCATCAGCGAACATACATACTTTTGAATTGTATACAATATTTTGCATTTCGTTTATATATATTAGGAACAGAAGTGGTCCAAGAACTGCTCCCTGCGGGACACCATTTTCAACTGGCTTTTCCGATGATATGTTTTTCCCAACTTTGGTACGTTGAGTTCTATTGCTCAGATAACTTTTAAACCACAATATGTCTTTTCCTCTTACTCCATATTTCTCTAATTTAAGTAACAGAATGTCTCTATTAATCACCTCAAATGCTCTTTTCAAATCCAGGAAGACTGCTACTACACACTTTTTTTTCTCCACTTCCATTTTCCATTGTGACACAACTAGATTTAATAGAGATTCACAATTATGATTATTTCTAAATCCGGATTGCGTTTCAAATAATATATTATTTTATCGAAATATTCGTTTAGTTGATTGTATAAAATTTTTTCCATTAATTTACTTATTGTTGACAACATATTAACCGGTCTCATTTCAGCAGGATTTTTCGTATTCTGAATTTTTTGTATTAGAACTACACAAGATTCTTTCAATATATCCGGGAAAATTCCAGTCCGAAGAGATTCCACTATTAAACGATGCACATGTCTACCAATTATGTCAAAGTTACATTTTCATATTGAGAAAATTTTGATCTTTTTTATTGTTCATCGACTTCATAATTTTTATTAGTTCTGGAATATCTATAATTACGAAATTGAAAGCTATATTTTGACTCGCAATAATATTTTCATATGGCAGTTGGGGAATACTTTCTGCGATTTCTTTTGCACTTTCTATAAAAAAATGAGTTTAAATACTCTGCTATTTCTTGACCGTCGGATATTATATTTCCATTTACCTCAATCTCTTCTACTTGTGAGTTTTCTTTTTTTAATACATGGTTTTTAATTGCTCTCCACATATCTTTTTGATTATTACAGCAGTTTATTTTGTTGTTAATATAAGTTGCTTTGCTCCCTTTTAGCTCATTTCTGTATGTATTTCTTATTCGCCTGTAGTTACTCCAATGGAATTCGTTGTTATACCACACTGCTAAATTGTATAATTGAATTTTATTTTGTTTCATTCTCTTTAAGTTATTATTAAACCATAGGCTATCATTGTTTGTAAATCTAACATTCTTATAGATTAGTATGGAGTGAAGTGATTGCTTAATTTCGTTCGTTAATATTGTCGCAAATTCATTCAAAGACACAACTGACGATAGGTTGTTTAATTCACCAGTTAACAGTAAATGTCTAAAAACATTTTATACCGAAACATCCCCACAGACGTTGTTCTTGCGAATTCAACATAATTTCTTACCGACATTCTAATTTCTAACGTTTCGTGATCACTTATTTTCATTTTGTTATTCACATATATTAAAACATCTTCGATATTAGTTACTGCATAGTCAATGAGAGAAACTGTATTACTAGTTATTCTGGTTGGAACATTCACGAGTTAATTGAAAAAGCTATCATTTATTATTTCCTCTAACCTCCTTTTATGAGTACTGTTACCCATCCAGTCAATGTTGAAATCACCAGTTATTAAATAATTTTGTCTTTGCTCAATTGCATCCATTTCTTCTTCAAAAAATTCAATTAAATGCTGTTCAGGGGAGTTTTGTATATTTGGAGATCTATAATCTATTACAAGATAATATTTCGTGTATTGATATGTAATTTCTATTTTCAACCACCAGATCTTTTTATCTATTGCTTTAAAATCTATTATTTTGTTTTTCCATCTTTTATTAACATAAATGCAAACACCATCCGTATGTCTAGAAATACTGTCACATCGAAAAATATTAAAGTTTTTAAGTTCGATTTCACTGTTATCGATATCTTTGGTTAAGTGCGTCTCTGACAAACATAGGAAGTCTTATTCTTCCTCTAAACATATTACTTCTAATTCGTTAAGATTTGTGCACAAAACATACAGAAGTGTCACGAGACGGAAGATACGGGTATTTTTCAGTTTGTCTCGTTTTCCCTCAAATTTTGTCGTCGGTTTTGTTTTGCTACGTCTTTCTAGTGCAATACATTTTTATTAGCTGTGTTAATTGGTAAGTAGTAATACACTAGAGTATCAAATACACTATGCTTTTCTCTTTCTTCCATGAATTTTAACAAAAACCTGATAGGAGCTTTTTTTACCTGTCACTTTCTTCACTTCTGTGTATTCTGTGATTTGTGCTCAATCCCCCAATATTCAGGTACAAACCTCTTACAAAACTGAATTGCTAGTAAGCAACCCTTTCTGATTCCATTCTGGTTTTTCTTTTCAGTACAGGACATTCTGTACTTCTTGAGTCATGGTTTGTGTCTATATCGGTTAATTTCAACCTTTCTTTAGCCATTTCGCAGTTGATACATTTATCTTCATTTCTGCAATCCTTGTAAGAGTGCCTAGTTTCACTGCATTTCGCACAGATTTGTTCTTCATTTTTACAATATCGTGACGTATGATTAAATCCACAGCATTTAAAACAACTTCGTATGCTGCAACTTTCGTATGCTGTACATTTGTCCCACTCAATATTAATCTTTTTTTTTTTGAATAATTTTATTAAAACCTTCTCCATTTGTTTCAATTATTGTGCTATAGTACTTCGGATTTTTGTATGATCTAAAGACTTTTACACATTCTAACTGACTACATCATTGTTATTCTGTTTTTGAATAGCTCTAACAATAATATTTTTATCCAATTCCTCAGTCATTCCAGTTATCAATATTTTTGGATTTCGCATTTTTGGTGCTCGGACTTCGTATTCATTTCCCATTTTTTCTTTTATTTCATTAGTTAAAACATTCCGATCTTTTTCATTTTCACAGCTGATAGCCACAATACCTTCATTTCTCTTAGTTATTTTCTTCACTTGCATGTTAAGAGCTGATGGTTTGATTTTTTCTTTAACTTCTTTTTCTGTCACCTCACTATTTTGTTTGTTCTTGGGCTTTAGAATAACGGGTACGCTGGTTGTTGCTTTAAGTTTACTTGCATACGTTTCTTCCCCCGCGTTTATTTTTTTTCTCTTTAATTCGTTGACAATCTCCTCTTTTGCATTATTAACTCGTTGCTCCACCAATTTATTCGTTTTCTTAATTTCTTCAACCATTTTATTTTCATTTTCTTTAACAAGATCAAAAAGATTTTTATAATTTTCATTTGTGAGTTTTATAAAATTTATGCAACCATCACACATATACATCAAATTTTGAAATTTGAAAAGTGCATCACTTTCGTATTTTGAGAACCCCACACATTTCATATGAAAAATCTTTCCGCAGTAGCCGCCACACCGTATTTCACCATCACGGCATGCAATCCTGCATTTTCCACAGGATACATCCATGACTCCTATGGAACGCTGTAGATTTAGCTTAAAATGATTTGTTTGTTTTTTTCTGTTTTTTAATCTTTTGAAAACTTTGCGATCTTACACTTGTTGTGTGTTAACAGTACAATTTCCATTAATTGTTCTAGTATGCAATTGTTTCTTTTGGTCCATAATAATTTATCCTTTCACTTTTTACATTTAACACAAACACAAACGATAAATACTTAACAATTTCTAACAAATGCTGTAAGTCTGGCAACGTATAACAACAGATCTAACAATTTGTGCATATGACAATCGTGTGAACTGACAATTTTTCTACTGACGATTTTGTCAGATAAATTTATTGTCATACAACCGTCTAGCAATAAATTGTAAGATTTTCTGACAACCGTGTGAACTGACAAGGAATATTGTGCTGGCAATTTTAGATTGACAGTACATTGTCAGTACATTGCTAGATCTGACAATATTGTAAGATCTGCCAATCGTCTGTACAAGCTTAATAGTATTTTTCCACCGGCGTGATTTAGACAAATCATGATGATTGGTACAAATCATGTTAATTTATACATGATTTACCATACATTTTGCATATGGATAAATCACTTCAAAGTAGTTGATTTATTATAAATAATGTCGAAAATACTATTTTTCGAACCCAATTTATATATGCAACCCTGCGTTGCTTTTAAAATTACAAACTCCAACCCTGGGTCATCCATCAATAGTTATTGACAATCTCGAAAAAATGACATTAAGGAATATTTAATCAATTTTAATATCAACTACGTGTGAATAAAATTCACATTACAGCTGCTGCGCCCACCTTATAAGGCACGTGCACAAATTGAATACGAAAATTCGAACAACAAATCACTCATAAGCCCGGTGGAAACACTTTGAAGTGATTTACTTAAACCTACTTGATTTAAAGCCGGTGCATACTATAAGTCTTAACCTACAATTATGTTAGGTGTAGACTCTATGTTCGAATTCGAATTTATCAATATTTTTTGCTGAAAATTCTCTCATAGGCGGAAAATGATGCAATTAATACCCAAAAAGTAGCAACAAGCAAAATTTGCTTTTTAGTTCCTGACAATTCACAAAAAAATAAAATCCCGAAAATGGGATTTTTTTGGGTGCCTCTGCTGAATTTTTCTTATCTTTCGCCAAGCGCAGATAATATTTTAGGAAATATTAAAAAATATATCATATCTTACGGTGTCATGATAAATTTTTTGGTTCCAACTTTGGAATTTAAGAAATAAAGGTCTTACATTTTATATATATAACAAAAAACAAATCTATTTCGAAACAATCTGGCACCTTTAATGACGAAAATTTTAACAAAAAATTTCTTTGTAGTGTTTATAGTATTATCCAAGGCAAATTTACTACAGGTACATGCATTAGGCATAACCCTGTGGCAACTCTGTTCTTCCCACATTTTTTTACAAAGTAATTGTCAAAAAATGGTGTGCATCAAACAATGCACAAAAGTAATTGTCAAACGAATTCTTCGTTATAAACTTGTAAACAAAAAATCAGCGGATGAGTAATATGCCTGATACGTGTACCTGTTTGATATGCCTTGGTATTATCTTTTGAATAAATGAAAATATGGGGCCGGTATGGTTGCAATATTTTTTAATAATAGCGAAATATTAAACTCGCTTTTTTCTTTAAAAAAAACGGCAAAAAATCTACTATTTCAAAACTTTAATATTAATTTTGTTTAACTTTTGACTCAATTGTACTTTTGTTGCCAGATTTTGTATAAATGTTAAAAATTTTCTTTTAAACCTATAAGTTTCGTTTTTTAAATCGAGCAATATTCGACTTCTTTATTAGCAGTACAGTATACGAAGGTTAAGCTTAATATACACGATTGAAATTTTCTTCAAAATTGCTCTTCAAAATGATTTAAACTCGTGGAAACAGCAAAATTTCTTCAAAATTTATTGATCAAAATTTATTGATCAAAATTTATTGAACAAAACTTTTGAAGATTTTATTGATGACGTGTAAATAAGCATCTAAACCGCATCTGGCAATATTGATAAGTATAAATAATTTGACAGCATATTCATTCTTTTGATTCAATACATATCATTGTAGTTCTTTCATTTCTTTTTATAATTGAAATATGCGCTTCCACAGTGTGCTGGTGCTCTAATATCGATGTGTTTTCCACCTAATGCCCCGATTGATTTGGGAAAATTCCACGTTTTATTTATACTTTGGGAAATACTCTCCCACTCCTCCTCTGTTGCTGGCATCTGTACTAATATATATTATTTTTGATATGTTTTTTATTTAATAAATTAGGTGTTACCATTAAAAATTCATCTTTTAATTCTTTATATAATCGATGATCTTGATCTTTTAAACAAGAACATCAGACTTGTGTAGCTGTCCCAGTCGCTAAAAATCTCAAGTAATTGCCAGGCTTTCTCCGGGGCATATAGATTCCCGCATATTAGTATTGGCCTTTTCTATTGATGGGGTGACGAGATTAAGCAAATAATCAAATTCATCTGGTGACATCCGCACAAAGTTTTTGTATGTGTCGGGATCATTCCTTTTCAATCGCTCCATAAAAGAGACATACATACCATTACCTTCCAAAAGAAAAGGTCGAACCCAATGTTCCTTTTGTTTTCTTGTTTTTTTGCATTATTATCAGCTACTTCTTCCTCCAATATTAAAAATGCTAATTCTATAGTATCCATCTCTGATAAAGTATATACAAGTGTTTTTTTTTCGCTCCGTAATTGTTTTTGATTTAAGTGTTTTTAATTGCCTGATTGGTCCGTAAGCTGTCTAAAAATTTCCGTCAACATTGTCTAATTACAATTGTTATAAAGTTCTTGTTGATTTGCCTACCTGTATCGTGAAATCGTGATTTGATTTTTCAACATTTGAGACATCTTGTTTATTAATTATTAAACAACAAATTTTAATCATTACTAATTAATACAATCGTGAATACGTCATATTTATACTTTCAACAATTTATACAACATTGTAATATTACTCCAGAATTACAACCGTTTTGGTTTATGTACCTGCTAACGTTTTTTGATTGCGACATCTATTTGTTAATTTAAGTAACATCCCAGCAAACATTTCATTTATTACTTTAATTATAACTTAATAATTTTAATAACACCAACTGCATTATGGATTGCTTAAACATTAACTGCAATATTTCTACAAGTGAGCGTATGATTACATGCTGGTTATGCTTAGGTAATTACCACTTGAAATGTACCACACTTAAAGCACGCGATGCAGATGCACTTACAGATCAAACAAAATCACTCCAGTGGAGTTGCGCTCATTGTAAAAAGATAAATATAGAATTCTATAAATTTTTTTAAAAGTTATAAAGAAGAGTTTGATGACTTAAATAGAAACTTTTTGGCATTACAAATGAAATTGTCAAAATTTGGTGATTTATTTAAAAATTTTTTGAATTTGGATAATTTTGTTGGTGATCAAAATTCTTCGTGGCAATAATGCAGATATTCTGATACATAAATTTCAATTTTCTCAACCAAGATCTATCGCTTCTTTTAAATTTCCAGTTTCTGCAGATATATTTATTCAATCCAGAAACTAAAATTTATATAAATAAAAGCAATTTAAATTTAAATAATTGGAAATAAAAGAAACCAAAAAAAAACAATAACAATAAAACAATAACATACATACCTACAATCACTACTTGCATGCATTTATACAAAACAATAAAATTAAAAAGAAAATACCAGTGTTGGCACTATGTATCAGTGCTGGCACAGTGTTGCCGTTCCCGCTGGGATGACCAGATCAGGGCTTTTATAACCTTTTTATGTCATTGTGTTTTCCTCTCCCATTCTCCCTCATATCCTAACGAAATCTAATTCTATGGTACTGGCGCCTTTCCGTTAGCTGCTGGTGGACTGTTTAGTGATGAAGGTATAACACTAATCACTAAGCAGTCGTTAATAAAACATTGTTAACGTGACTGTATTCAATACCACAGATAAAACATTTGATTTGAATTTTCTCACGTTGCTTTGTCTGACAAATTCAAAATTGACTTCTGCAACATACGGGGCCTAAGATCGAATTTATTCTCTGTATATGCACACATTTGTCTCTATCGACCGGATGTTTTCGCCTTATGTGAGACCCAGGTGTCTGAGAATGCTGATCCACAGGATTTTCAGATACCTGGTTATCAACTTCTATCGCTTTTTAACTTTCATCGGGGACTTGCAATGCAATACAGTTGTGTACCAATGCCAGAAATCACTAGGCATATCTGATGATGAATTTAGCTGTCTCTAGGTTAAATTCCAAATCAGGGAACACTGTTTGCATTTCGGATTTGTCTACAGAAGTCCAAACACAGAAAGGGATACTACCATTTCCGGCTTCAATGCCCTTTCTGACTCCATATCGAAGATCCTAGAGAGTTGTCCGAACAGTGAAATCGTTATTACTGTTGATTTCAATGTTCACAATTCAACTTGGCTTCGCCATTCGAGACGTACAACTACGGAAGGCCAATATGTTGAGTTATTCGCAGTGCATAACCACCTAGTGCAACTTGTGAATAAACCAACACGCATTCCGTGTGTTGAAGAGCACCAACAAAATACACTCGACCTCTTTCTCACTTCACACCCTGATAAGTATGAAGTAAGTTTTAATGCACCTCTGGGTAATTCAGATCACTGTACCATTTCGGCCTCCTTTTCGTTCTCAGCACTTCATAGCGTTTCACCTACAGCTACGAAACGACTAAAATACATCTACGAAAAGGCTAGTTGGGCTCAGCTCAACGAATTATTTCGGCATTTTAATTGGAAGCTATGTTTCCTAGACAATGATGTCAATGCCATGGCCAAAATGGTCGAAAGTATAATTTTGATGAGCATGAAAGCTTTCATACCATCAAAAAAAAATTCCGATTAAGCCCAAAGAGAAACTCTGGTTTAATCAGACATGCAAAAACGCAGTCAGATCTAGAGAGGAAGCATTCAGTATTTGGCGAAGTAATCAAAAGTAATCAAAAAAGGGCAAGATCTTCATGTGCCAAGCTACTGAGGCGTGAAAAAGCTCTTTACAAGAATCGTCTCCACGTTAAAGTTATTGCTGCCCCTCGGGGTAGTAAGAGCTTCTGGTCATTCGTTAAAAGAGTAAAGAATAATGCTAGTTCTTCAATTCCGACTCTTTTAAAGGATGACTTAATATTCACTGACCCGGCCGATAAAGCTAACCAACTAGCGGAAAATTGCTAATGTTACGCCAATCCCTAAAACTGGAGAAGCTACTAACCCTGAAAATTATCGCACAATCGCAATATGCTCTTCCCTTTCCAAAGTGATGGAAAGTATGGTAAATTTCCATCTTGTAAGGTACTTGGAGTCCAACAGCTTACTCAACGACCGGCAGTATGGATTTCGTAGAGGCCGCTCTACGGGAAACCTACTAGCCCTCCTATCGGAGAAATGGTGTAATTCAGTCAACCATTCTAGCGAAACTAAGGTGGTGGCTCTAGATATCTCCAAGGCGTTTGATATAGTGTGGCATGGTGCACTTTTGTCAAAATGTATTGCCATTGGTGTTGGTGATAATTTCTCTCGTTTCTTATCGAGTTTCCTCAGGGTTCGCACAATAAGAGTTGTTATAGATGGGATCTCATCAAATGAGTTCAAGTTGAATTCAGGGGTATCGCAAGGTTCCGTTCTTTCGCCAACTCTATTCCTTATATTTATGAACGACCTTCTATGTAAAACTTTCAACCCTATCTACTGTTTCGCGGACGACAGCAGCATTTGCCATTCTTTCTCATTCAGCAATAGACCTAGTATGCCGCAGGTTGAGGCCATGCGTCAAACAATGAATGAGACTTTAAAGTATGATTTAGAAAAAATTTCTGAATGGGGTCATGCGAACAGGGTCGACTTTAACGCCCGTAAGACCCAATGTTGCATGGTTACACATAGACGCATGACCGAAAATGCTGTTGCCTCTGTAACTATAGGGGGTATAAATATTAAGGAATCAGATGCTCTTGCTGTTCTTGGCATGAAAATACAGTGTGATGTTCGTTGGACTGAACACATTTTTCAAATTGAAAAAGAAGCATTCAAGTGCCTCGGCTTTTTGAAACGGTGCAAACGATATTTCACCCCATCTGATCTCCTTACTATTTATACCACTTATATCTGTCCGAAAATGGAATACAACTCTCATGTATGGGCCGACGCTTCAAAGTCTATTTTGGGGCTGCTGGACCGCGTACAAGAGAGGGCGAAGAAGCTCATCGGTGACAGTAGGGTATCCAACTCTATTGATTCATTGGAGCATCGACGCAATGTGGGGTGCATTTCATTGTTCTATCGTTACTACAACGGAATGTGTTCCAATAAAATTATGGAACTTGTTCCTGAAACCCGCACATTTATACGTACAACACGTGCCTCATTCAGAGCACATCCCTTTGTGGTCGATTGGCCAATGCATCGCACTGCGCATTACAGAGACAATTCCTTTTTTAGCCGCACTGTTCGTATGTGGAATCAACTACGTGCGGAGGTCTTTCCTGTCACTACCAGCGTGGGAAGGTTTAAATCGAATGTCCACAGACACTACTCCCTCTATCCTCCTTTCCTATAACCTATTTTCCTAGTTCTAGCACAATTCATTGCATGAGTAGGGGTTATCCCCTGAGTGCTGGTCCTATTAAAAAAAAAATATATACTTTTGGATCCTAACTTCTGGCCTATAAATACTTTAGTTAGAGAATATAATTACAAAAAAAGACTGAGAGCAAATAACATTGGCGTACTTGAACGTGAAATCAATATTCCAAAAAACTAAATAGCGTTACTTCGAACTCATTGTCGTTACTCTATCAATATGTCCGTGGCTTGAGAACTAAATTGTCCAATTTGTATATACAAAGTTTTCACTTTCACTACCAGATTATTGTACTTACTGAAACTTGGCTTAATAATACTTATCTTAACACCGAAATCCTTTGTAATAAATATAATATTTACCGTCGAGATCGTGGTAGTCATGGTGGTGGTGTTCTCATTGCTGTCTCCAGCTCATTGCATTCTGAACAGTTAGTTAATCAATCGTTGCTTGATATTGAATTTGTATCAGTTGTCATTAAAATGAAGCATAAAAATATTATAATAACTTGCTCCTATATTCCTCCATCGTCTACACATTCTGTATATATTCAACATGCTGACGCTATAAGATCTGTTGCTAATAGTTACAATAAAACTGATTCTTTTATAATCATGTGTGATTTTAATATGCCTTCCATAGTTTGGAATTATTTACTTGATAATAATTATTACGTAAGTAAAGTTAATGATTGCTGGAAGGACTTTTTCAACATTTTATACGACATGTGCCTTTTTTAAGTAAATGGTATAATTAATGATTATTTAGAAATTCTTGATCTAATTTTTGTAAACGATATTGATGAATTAGTGTTTTTTATGGGGATTGTTACAATTTAAGTTTGAAATTTTTAAACGCACTAATAATCCCAAATTAATATTTTACTTATTAAGTACAATATTTTTTTATTAAAAATACATTGAAATTGATTATTGAGGGGTTTAGCTGGATCCTATGCGCATTTCACTGTTGCTAATGCAGATCATCAGGGAACCTTTACCCAAAGCTTCTTAGAACAACTAGAGTTATTATATTATAAACTTTCGTTTAAACAAATGAGAAGCTCAATAACAAATAACAAAGTTGAAACAAGAACTCAATAATCAACATGTTTTTTATTTTCTTACTTTACTATTGCTACATTGGCTGACTTTTTTTCAGCTTCAAATTGTAGTCGTAAGAGTATGTAAAAGAAAATAAATGTAAATAACAACAACAGCTATTTAAGAATAGAGTGTTGCCACACAAGTATTTTTTTGACCGGGTGCAGTCAAGTTAATAATTACTGTTTTTTATGGGGATTGTTACAATTTAAGTTTAAAATTTTTAAACGCACTAATAATCCCAAATTAATATTTTACTTATTAAGTAAAATATTTTTTTTATTAAAAATACATTGAAATTGATTATTGAGGGGTTTAGCTGGATCCTATGCGCATTTCACTGTTGCTAATGCAGATCATCAGGGAACCTTTACCTAAAGCTTCTTAGAACAACTAGAGTTATTATATTATAAACTTTCGTTTAAACAAATGAGAAGCTCAATAACAAATAACAAAGTTGAAACAAGAACTCAATAATCAACATGTTTTTTATTTTCTTTCTTTATTCAATGTATTTTTATTAAAAAAATATTTTACTTAATAAGTAAAATATTAATTTGGGATTATTAGTGCGCTTAAAAATTTTAAACTTAACAATCCCCATAAAAAACACTAATTATTAACTTGACTGCACCCGGTAAAAAATACTTGTGTGGCAACACTCTATTCTTAAATAGCTGTTGTTGTTATTTACATTTATTTTCTTTTACATACTCTTACGACTACAATTTGAAGCTGAAAAAAAGTCAGCCAATGTTGCAATAGTAAGGTAAGAAAATAAAAAACATGTTGATTATTGAGTTCTTGTTTCAACTTTGGTATTTGTTATTGAGCTTCTCATTTGTTTAAATGAAAGTTTATAATATAATAACTCTAGTTGTTCTAAGAAGCTTTTGGGTAAAGGTTCCCTGATGATCTGCATTAGCAACGGTGAAATGCGCATAGGATCCAGCTAAACCCCTCAATAATCAATTTCAATGTATTTTTAATAAAAAAATATTTTACTTAATAAGTAAAATATTAATTTGGGACTATTAGTGCGTTTAAAAATTTTAAACTGATATTGATGAATGTTATCTTAAACGAACGACACCTATTTCTGTTCCTGTAGATCGATACCATCATGCTATTGAATTATTTGTATCCATTCCACCTGATTGTGTTTTACAGCCCTTGGTTAGTGTAAAATCTTGCTGTTTTAAACGCACTAACTACTTTTTGTTAAATGAGCTTATTTTAAATACGAATTGGTACGATATTTTAATGCCTCCCGTTAATTCAGATGTTTCTTTAGAAGACACGCTTGGACTTTTTTATCACAAAATATATTCTTTTATGGATTTGTGCATACCGAAGCATATAATGAAACCGTTATCTGGACCTCCGTGGAATAATAAACAATTATGTCGTGCTAAGAATAAAAATAATATATTTTACAACACATTTAAAAGAACTGGTTCTTCTGTTGATTATCTTAGATATTCTGTGAGTCGTGCAGAATATACAAAATTAAATAGCATACTGTACAAAAATTACATAACGATGACTAAATTTAATTTGAAACGAAATCCTAAGTCGTTCTACAAATTCATCAATTCAAAGAAAAAACTTCTGGTTATCCTGCTGTGATGACATATCAACAAAATGTAACAGCTGATGATGCTCTTATTAGTGGTATGTTTGCTGAGTTTTTCTCTACAATTTATTCTGTTAAAACGTTTGATGATTCGATCGAATATCCATTTCCATTAGCTGAAAGTCAATCTATATCCTTACTTAACTTCGATATATACATGGTCATAAATGAATTAAAAAAACTAAAATTTTCATATGATGTTGGTTTCGATAAAATTCCCAGTTGTATTTTAATTAACTGTGCTGAAGCCTTAGCTATACCGCTGACTGTGATGTTTTATTTGTCAATTAAATATGGATTTTTTCCCGATATTTGGAAAAATTCCTTCGTTGTTCCGTTGTTTAAATCTGGAAACAAATCTGATATTGAAAATTACCGTGGAATTGCAAAGCTAAGTACTATACCTAAATTGTTTGAAAATATTATCACTGAATATATTTACTATCAAGTGTCAAGTATCATATCCCCGTGTCAACATGGCTTTCAAAAAGGTTTTTCTACAACCACAAATCTTCTTCACCTTACGATCACAATAAATAGAGGCTTTTTACAAAGGATGCAAACATTTGTCAAAAAGTATTTGACAAATTTAATCATTTACTTCTTATCAAGAAACTTCAAATAATGGGATTTACAAGTCTAAGCATAAAGTGGATATACTCGTACTTAACAAATAGATCACAGGCAGTTCGTTTCAGAAGCAAATTTTCTAAAAGCATAGCCGTACCTTCAGGTGTACCTCAGGGAAACCATCTTGGGCTGCTTCTTTTTTCATTATTTATTAATGACTTGCCAACGGTAATAAAATTTTCATCTGTCTTGATGTATGCCGATGACGTAAACATTTTTTTAAGTTATAATAAATTTATGGTTCATAAACTTTTCAAATGGATCTGGATTCACTTTATGAGTGGTGCAACGTAAATCTAATGGAGCTTAATTTGAATGAATGTAAATTAATGCAATTTGTAAGATCTAATCAAATTATTGCAAATTATATTATTGGTGATCATCAATTGGATTGGGTAGAAAGTTTTCTAGACTTAGGTATTTTACTAGATCCTAAGCTGAATTTCATCTCTCATATAACATTTGCAATAAACAAGGCTAGAGTTACAATTGGCTATATTAAACGCTGGTCAAAAGAGTTTAATGACCCGTACATTGGGAAAGCATTGTACATGTCACTGGTACGTCCGATTCTGGAATATGGATCAATAATATGGGATCCTATTTATTAAATTCACACTGATGCTATTGAATCAGTGCAAAAGCAATTCATGTTATTTTGTCTTCGAAAATTACGATTTAACCCAGTAAACTTGCCTTGTTACTCGTCTCGACTTGCCCTTATTAAGCTGCCTACTCTAAAAAGCCGTAGAGCTATGCTGTACGTATCATTTGCCTTCAATATTATTAAGGGAGATCCGGATTTTTGATCAACAAAATTTTGTTTAATGTCTCTCAACGTACATCCCGCAATTTTATTCCTCTATCGGTAAAAGTTTATAGAGCCAATTATGCTGATGCCGATCCTCTGAGAAGAATGTGTTACGAATTTAATCAATTGTATAGATTTATAGACTTTTCATTAAATTCTAATGTTGTAAAGAGTGCAATTGTAAATTTTCTAAACTTATTATTTTTTATTTTTTACATTTATTTAATGTTGTGAAATGATAATTTAATACCAGTTAATAATATCATTAATTGTCTGTAAGGAAATAATTCCATTGACATATAATAATAAATAAATAAATAAATAAATAAATGATTTTGTCGTCTTCCATACTTATTAATTGTTTTTTTAATAATACTAAATTATTTCACAAAAGAAGCAAAACAGCTAATCAAAGTCAATATTTTCAATCAGGTCTATTCGAGAACACACGCTTCTCTTCTTCGTCGACAGATTCTAAAATACGTGCGAAGAAATATCGTTTTCAGTGATCGATATTTTGTTATCTCTTATAAAAACATAACCCTTTCAGACCCTGATGCATCGATTGTACGGGTGAGTTTCGAGCTCAATATTTTCGTTTCTATTTCTCCAATGTCAGATAGGCTAGCATGTATCGATTACTCTGATTGTTCTTTATATTTGTTTCTCACATTTTTCCGCTGTTTTAATTGCCGTTACTTGAATTATTGCAAAATTCTTGTACCATTTTCAATTGTGCCAAAATTAGCTGCAAAAGAAAGTTATGGTTTGAATTACAAAAGTACTTATTGTTGGCAAATAGTGAAGTAGGCATGTATTAACTTTAAAAAACATAAATTTTAATGTTTCAAGCCAATCGAAGTCATTTGATGCAATAAAAATACGGGTTAAAAGAAATAACAAATAACTAATTTCACTTTCACTGTTTATTGTTTCTTTTTATGTTACTTAGCACTTGTACTGTTAAGTTTTTTATTAATTATTTCTTTAAATTACTTCTTAAATCCCTTTTTGTTTTCCACTTTTTCTGCATACAAGTCAGCTGTTTTCGATGTTGTTTAAAAATGTGTTTACATCTTTTAAGAACTTAAAGAAAACTTAATTGTCTTGTAGAGCCTGGCCGAACACCATTAAAGCTTAATTAACAGTGGTACACACCATATAAACACTTCGTATCTCTTTTTAACCCTCGACGAAAAAAAGGGTGTTATAAGTTTGTAGTGTGTGTCTGTGTCTGTGTATCTGTGTGTCTGTCTGTGTCCACGTACAGGCCAAACGGCTGGACCGATTTTCATTTAGTTTTTTCTGTTTGAAAGATGACTTGATCGAGAGGGTTCTTAGCTATGTTTGAAAAAACTCGGTCCAGCCATTTAGAAGATATAACATATTTTCTGAAAAAAGTCGGGGGTTTTTAAAATTTTTAATTTTTGTTATTTCATTATTTGTTTAAACTTAACGCGCTAAAATTGGCGTCGAACAAATATGACATTGAATCATGGTGACGTAGTATTTTATAATACCTCCAATGTGAAAGAAAACATATGTTTTCTATCACCCATCTCCAACGTAGAATTTTAGAATAACAAAAAGTGAAAGATACGCGTATTTGTGGTGAAAATGACTTCCCGAATAGACCTGAATATAAAAAGTTTACCAATAGTGTAAATTAGCTTCAACAACTTTTGATCAAATTTGTATCAAAAGATTTTGAAATATATTGAAAGAATATTTTGATAAAATTTTTGAAGCGTGTAAATAGAACATCAAAATAATTTTTTAAAATTTTGATAAGACTTCAAAATGCCTTCAATCGTGTAAATCTAGCTTTAGTAAAAAAACCCAAAATTTAAATTTTTTCTCGAATATTTCTAAACTGTAAGAGAAACTGCATAAATGTACCATACTTTTTTTTAGATTTAAGATAGAGAAATCCACTTGAAAAAATCTTTTTTATCAGATCAAAAACATCAGCTTGGCACCGGTTTGAATTTTTCATTAACTCGAGGTAACCCAGTTTGGGGCTCTGTAGCTTCCCCCTTCTGTAAAAATTTATTGTCGCAATTCCAGACTTAAGCTTGGTAACCCGTCCTTCAAATGCTTTATGAAATTTCATCGGATGGGTTGTTTAGAAACTCCATTTCCATTTTTTCAAAATCCCCCACTGTGTGGCATTAGAAAAAATCATTTTCACGTTTTCCCGTCAGCATTAGAAAAATCATTTTCACGACTTTCCCGCCGCTATTAGAACAGATAATTTTCATGACTTTTAGGAGTTCACAAACACATAAAAAAACCTTCAACATATGAACCACCTTGATGTATTTCCACAAAATATTCCGCACACAAATTCCCACGGCCACACTACACACACATGTATTTCCCATGGTCACACATACACACTTAATATTAACAAAAACACATAATGTAAACAAAACTATTAATGTAAACAAAACACACAACTCTAAAATTTCAGCAATAAAATTTTTAAATTTTTAACATTTTGCACTGAAATTCGCAAATTTTAATTACCCAAAATTTCACAATTTTAATGTACGCTGGAGTAACAATCCACAACTACACCCAAAAAAAAAAGTTTTAAAATCAAGAAAAAACAATTTGATTTTAAAAACGTAACCTTTATGAAACAGAACCTAGTTTGTTTTCTGCTATTTTAAACATTTTCACTCTTGTTTTAAAAATGAAAAATATTTAAAATCAAAAAAGAATATTTTTTGTTTGAAAAAGGATTATGTTTTTGAGTTAATAATGAAATATTCTTGAAGTAATAATGAAGCATTTTTATTTTAAAACTTATTATTTTTATATTAAAACTGAAGCGTTTGAATTAATAATGGAGAATTATAAAGTTAAGAATGAAAGGTCTTAAATTAATAATGAAGCAGTTTTGAATTGAGAATGAAACGTCCTAAATTAATAATGGAGAGTTTTTAAATTAGGAACGAAACGTTTTAAATTAATAATATAGAATTTTCGTTTTAAAATTAAAAATATTAATTATTTTTTTGGAATCAAAATGCCCTTATTATGAACAATTTTAGATCTTCGACTGCAGTCCAAACCGCTAATGGAACAAATTTTCATTTGGGTTATGACGATTTTTTTTATCCTCCAGGATAATGGACATTAATATACACTTGGTCATAATAATAAATTAATTCTTTTTTTTAACACGACGCAAATATAAAATGTTACTCGCTGAAAAATAAAATTTCCTTTATTTTTAAAACTTCAAATTCTTGATATAATAATAAAATATTTTTGTTTTTAAAATGGTTAAAAATACATTTTCGTTTTCATTATGACTTCAAAAATTACAATTTTTATTTTAATAAGAAAACATTGTTGTTTTTGAAATTTTTTAAATGATTGCGCTTATTTTTATTTTAAAATTGCTTCGTTATAAAAATAAGAATGTTATATATTAATTTATACAAGAAACATTCTTATTTTAAAAATAAATTTTAAAAATGCTGCATTTTTAAAACGAAAACTCACATTTTTGTTTTAAAACTGCTTCGTTATAAAAATTAGAATGTTATATATTAATGTTATATGAAACATTCTTACTTTAACAACTATTTTTAAAAATGCTAAATTTTTAAAACGAAACCGCAAAATTCTTGTTTTAAGAATGCTTTTTCGGTTCAGTGTACTAACAAATAAAAAACATAATTGTTTGGAATTTCTTACGAACATAATAATTTACTGACAAAACGTCAACCCTTAACATCTCAATAAATATAATGTGAACGGTTGTGTTTAGTTTTTTTAAAATACTTGCCTTAAACACGTTTAAATACATTATTATGAACATAGTATAAAATACTTTTCATAAAACTAGTTAAGGAAATTTGCTCGACAAAAATTATTCCATTCATTTTTTATTCTAAGGGCATGTCGGTAGAAACTACTATGGTAAAAAAATATTTGCGTGTAGGATAAAAATTTAATTTACCTGTTGTGCCAAATGATATCTTTTATGCTTTGGTCTGCAGTGACCTGCGCCGAGACGGCTTAGCCCAGACACATGTGGTAGAAATATTTTGTATTCGATACAATTTTTTAAATCATCAATAAACTAATGGAGTTATTCATTTTGCAAGAGTTAATTTAGAATGCATAGGTTAGGAAGGGTGGTGCCATGATACAATTATAACAGGTACATGCACAAGCCAAGCCTGTTACTGTATATGTACATTGCAGATAATTGTCAAACTTTGATTACAAGCTGCAAAAATCTTAGTGTGTATGCGTGAATATAATGATTATAGTGCTGCCAATGAATTTACACATGGCTATGTCTGCAATTACACATTGAAGAAAATTACACTACACATATTTTGTGTAGGTTCAAAGTAAAAGAAAAATAAATAAAAATAGAACCCAAAGTAGAATTACACACAGATTATACAAGAATTTAATTACATTGCCTATACATATGAGTAGATATTACACACTGTCTAACTACACACAGATTGTCAACACAGAATAACTATAATTATGCAGGAATGCCGCGTCTGAAATTGTACTTTAGTTACCCTGTAATTGTTATTTTTATAAACAAAAGACATTTGTTTCTGACAATTTTTCGTTTGTTTATACCAACAAAATAAATGTGTTTTTTCGTGTTGCAATTTTTTTGTAGTCGTGCATGTACCTAGTATAATTGTGTCATGGGTGGTGCTGGCTGGTGGTGCGAGCCGCAGACGATTTTTGGCAGCCGCCACCGCTAATTTCTCGACTAATAGTGGATACACACTTTGCAACGTGCTTACGCAACACGTTTATATTACATGTTGCATATTTTGATACAGACTATGCAACCTATAATGCAACCACCAATGCAACCCATAAACATCAAAACATTTTGATATTTTCGAAACTTCGAACGCAACTTCGAATGAAACTATAAACAAGACTACCACTATGCAACCGACAATGCAACCTGCCTGGTTGCATAAACACGTTGCTAAGTCTGTACCTACCATAAAAATCGGCTTAAAAGTAGCCGCCGATTTTTTTTAATTTTGACTATTTTTTATGCTGAATGTAATCAAGGCGTATTCATTACAGGTGATCTTAACAGTCCAGATGATTATCCGTTGTTCGAAGACTGCTTAGACACCAACTGTCAAAATGTCTTCTTTTATCTGATGTTTGTTTACATTTAAAGTGAAAAAAATTATATCGTTCATGTTTAAAAAATATATTTTAAAGTAAAAAGGATTATAATGTATGAATACTTATCACAATGGAACCCAATTGGGTCTCCTAGTGGAGGTGCGGTATAGCACCACCCTTCCTAACGTATGCATTCTAAATTAACTCTTGCAAAATGAATAACTCCATTAGTTTATTGATGACGATTTTTAAAAAATTGTATCGAATACAAAATATTTCTACCACATGTGTCTCGCCTAAATGCATGCCCTGCAAGAAATGAATGACCGAAACTAACACAAAAGTAATTTTTTCACTAGCACAATTACAAAAATTTTATATTGAAATCAACAGTGACAGTCAATTGCTCTAGTTGCTCTACTCCAACATGTATGTAAGAGTGGAACATCTAATGTACATATGCCAAAAATTAAAAAAATCGCATTTTATTGTAAAATATACAATTCGTTCGGTCTGTGAAACTAAAATTAATATAAGTGTTAAAAAAGTTAAGTAAAAATCAATAGTGTATAAAAGAATTTTCAAAACTTTAATTAAATGTATATATGTACATATGTGTTTCTTTTTAAAATTTTAGATACGAATTTATAAAAATCAAAGTAGATTGGCTCAATTTATAAGAAGAACTTTTGAAGAAAAAAGGTATTGTTCTGCGCTGTATATTGACATTTCCCAGGCATTTGATAAAGTGTGGCATGAAGGCCTGTGGCGGTCACCAGTGGATATCCTGTGAGCATCGTATGAGTCTCTATAGAAGTGCCACCAAGTGCCTGCACTGTTGTGTTTGACGTCACCTTGTTAATTTTAACTCGGTCGTCGGTTTAAATAGTGGCATAGAGATTTATGCAAGGGTAAAAGAGATAACCCTATGATAAACTCGACAAGGTGACCCAGGTGACATTGAAAGTTTGGAGATAGGGAAAGGAAAAAAAAGATGGAGTTTACAAGAAGAATAACATTCGAGACATAATTAGAAAAGAAGATAAGAAGGTGAAAAATGTCTGACTGAAAAACACGAGTTTTAAAAGAAATTTCAATGTGATCGGTCGTTGAATCGTTTGTGAAAATTATTGGTAGTGCTAAATTAAAGTTACAATTTCTAAAAAAAATAATAAGTTTCATTTTGAAATTTATCACGATAAAGCACTAAAACGAGGAGGAAATTCTTAACTTAAATTAATATTTTATTCCTTTCCGAAAAACAAGAAAAAGCTTCGGTGAAGAAACCAAGCTAAAATTTTCGAACTTTATTTACTCCATGAAAATTTTGGAGCGATATAAAAGTATTAAAACTCTTAAGAAAGCACGAAGCGACAAACATTTGTGTAAATAAATACGTGAACTTTTTTTTGCTTAAAACCAAATTCAATATTCACTTTAGTTTGTGTTATTGAAAAATCGAGTGACGTGTGCAAACAAATTATCATTCTTAAAGTATTGCAATGTAAGTATTAGCAAAATTAACGATTTTTATGTAATTTTTTTGGGAAAAGAACACCTTTCCAGTATTGTAAAAAAAGAAACATTGTTAAGAAGCTTGATGAAATGATAAAAGCTTTAAACGCATAGGGGCGACGAAGGAATAAATGAATACCTTTTGCTAGTGAATACATGTACATATGGGAATAAGGAAAATCATAGACTTCGTTTGTAAAGAATTCAAATTAGAACAAGAAAAAGCAACATTAAATATAAAACGAAAATTGAGAGAGAAAAAAGTAAACGCGATAAGATAGATAGAAAGATTCCGCAGGAGACGTGTGCTAACCGACTTAAAACTGTTCACTTTTAAACAGCTAGCTAAAAAAAGAAAAGGAAGGAAAGTAAGCCACATCCATGTGGAGACCAGTACCTGTTGCTTGAAACTCCTTTCCAACCGTAACACCGAAGAGAGATCGCCTCCCAATAAGATAAATACATCTACTCATGTGTTTTATTTGTCAGCCTAACTGCACACTCCCTACACAATGACGAACTGCACCTCTATATATACATACTTAGTTTTTTTTTTAAATAAACCTATATATGTATACATATATATACTTATTACTTTCCACAAAGTTAAAGAAAATATATATAAAGAAAATTAGAACCAGAAAGAATATTATTGCAATCTAAATTGTTATTTTGTTCGGCTTTGTGGATGTACTAACTTTACCCATGTAATAATGTAACCCCTTCAACGTACTAATAAAACAATAGTGAAGCTCAAAACAAGTCGCACATATGATAACTGCTAAAACTTTGTACTTCACTTAATTATATTAAAAATTATATTTTTCCAAATGCTTAAAGAGACTTATACGTAAGCAATATACACCATTAATTGTTACCCACTGTTGAATGAAATTATATAAAAATATTTAGATACATATGTACATATAAAAAAAATGTTTCATCAATATATGTAACATAGACATAAGATTATAAATAAAATTTATATTGTACGATATGTAAAAAAAAAAATAAAATAAAAAAGAAAATTTTACAAAAAAAATGTGCTAAATTAATCTAAAGGTTGATGGGTAGCTAAGCAGAAGGTTGGTAAGTCAAACAAAAATAGGGACATTACCATTTATTTCTTTTCAGGCACCAGTAATGTCATGGACACCGTAGCAACGTTGTAAGGGGTGGGCAGCCTGCCTAGGGGAACAACATCATACCCTATTCTTGAATCCATCTCTATAGTCACAGTCCCAAATCCGTCCGCCGTCATAAGGTCACACACAGCCTTCCCTCGTATGTCCAGATATTTTTCCGTTGAGCTATATATTTTTTTCACCTAACAAGGCACAATATCTTTAAAAATGTGCAAACTGAGCGGAGAAAATAACCCCAATTCCGACGAGATATAGCCCAATACCTTCGTGCCATCTCCGCGGCTCAAACAAATACCATCAAAACAAAACAAAGGTTTGTCACATTTTGGCGCCCAACATAGGAGCATGAAAAATGTGTCCAAGTCAGAAGCTGAGGATAGCTTATGATGTTGTATGTCCTGGAAGGGTCAACCAGACCCATGCCTGAGTTGCGACAACATCGGGGCTTGAATCAACTCCTGTCGTGTCGCTAAGAGTCAAGTTCGGCCATTGGCCAATTTGGAGTCATGGTTCGTAATACTATAAAGTCAAACATCAATTAGCACAAATTTGTTTTTTGGCAGAATCGATTCTGTGTGACACAATTAAAAGTTTTCCGTCCATATCCGTTTCCGGTCCGTCAACATTTAAACCTAGTTCCGAAAAGCTTAAATTAATTGGTAGAATACAGAAATAGATTGTTTTATTCGAAACAATTCTCATTTACATTTTTTTTGTGTAATCTTTTATATCGCCATTCACTACTCTAAAAATGTTTTTTAGACAAGATGATAAACGATATAAAATAGAAGATTAATGTGACTGTGGAGATAAATGACTCAATTTTGTGTTTTTTTGAATAGCCAACTGTAAGCAAGCTACATAAATCAACCAAATAATTATTTGATATTTAACTAAAACAATTTGTAAAAATTTGTTCTTTAATTGTTCTTTTTTAACCAAAAAACGAATCAACATTTAATAACAATACTATCATATTCTAACGACAACTATTTTCACCAAATTTTGTCTTATCTACTAACAAACTA
The DNA here is from genome assembly GCA_949987645.1 of Tachina grossa. Lineage (NCBI taxonomy): Eukaryota > Metazoa > Arthropoda > Insecta > Diptera > Tachinidae > Tachina > Tachina grossa. The sequence goes on from OX465278.1 coordinate 89,435,451, forward strand.
AACATTTGAGGTTGAACACATTTCTGTATGTAAACAATTTTTTTTCTTACAATATACAGGTGAATGTATGTGTATGGTTAGTGCATGGTCAATAAAGACACAAATAGTAAATTTATTTGATTAAAATATTACCAAATTATCGTAAAACACGTACTTATCTTACTCCTTCAATTCAATTTGAAACAAGGTTTCAAATTCTCTCTACTGCATTTATGTAAATACATATGTTTATTTTCATTCTCATCTTGTAGGCCCATTTTCAAATTACATATATCATACCAATATACAAATACATTTTCTATATATTTACTTTCCAAATTTTCACTACATTTTAATAGAGATATCATTGTCTGAAAAAAATAAGAAATAGTTTTTTTTTGTAACTGAAATTCAATTTTAAAACAGATTCAGTTAGGTTCTCGTAGTTATGCCAATAATACTAAGATCGGATAGTAGAGCCGGTACTAGTGGCAAACGTTTCGCCCAGTGGTCCAGGGCCTAGTAATACAAATCGATTAAGTCCTCTATTAGATATCAGATTCCCACTTAATCTGGGACCCCAGACCACATCGCCACCTGAAATTCATACGCCAACATATATTAATATAACTGAAAGGAATACAAGTGGATAGAACCACGATCAGAATAGGTCAGGAAATCATAGAGGTAACTTATTACGTTTGGACGAAGAAGTTAATCCAGGTAGGGCGATGAATAATAGTAACCAATCCTTAAGGGAACACGTTAGAGCATCCGTAGAAGATGCACAGGTAGGTATGATGAGGGATATACAGCAAAATATAAGTGAATTGATACCTAGGGTAGTAAGAGAATCATTAAGATCGGAAAGAAACTCGCCACCTAATCACCCCGGCTATAACCTCAACAATAATCCGCCTTTAAACCAACAAAATGTTCATCAACAATACGATAATCAGTACAATCAACCGGTCAATTACAATGTCCTCCCGCAACACGGAATTAGCCAACCGCAAAATTTTAATAAACCTGGCCAAAATAATTTTCGGCAACCCCCACAATATCCTTGCCAACAATATAATGAACACTATCCTTTTAACCCTCAAAATCAGTTCCTCATACAAAATATGGCATTTGGAGGTAGGCCTAGCACACCACTACAATTGGAAAAGTGGGGCATTAAGTATGATGGAACCTGCAAGGGACTTACAACTGAAGATTTTATGTTTCGAGTAGAAGCCTTGAGAGAAGACTACAGCTGTCCGTGGAGTGTTGTCATCAAAGGTTTTCACCACTTGTTGATCGGAGATACTTATGAATGGTTTTGGAACTTTCGAAAACAGAATCCGGTATGTGAATGGGGCACTTTGAAAGATAATATCATAAGAAAATTCCGACAATTTCAGAGCGATTTTGAAGACCATAGACGAATAATGGAACAAAGACAACAACCAATGGAATCGGCGGATTCCTACATCGTTGAAATCGTTAGGCTAAAAAACCAATTGAGAAATTTTTATCCTGAAAACGAACTTGTCCAAATTATCAAAGATAATTTAAAAGATGGATTATCTCAACTAGTATTTCCAATTAAAATTAACTCAATTGAGCAACTATTGGAAGAATGCCGCAGAGCCGAAAGGAATCTGGGTAAAAGAACACAATATAGATATGTCCCTTCTTACAAACGTATTAACGAATTGAGACTTTTATGACGACCAAGCCCAAGAAGCTCCAATATTAGTTGAGGCAATTAAACACGAAAAGCCTTCTACACCCCAATCGATATGTTGGGATTGCAAACAACCCGGACACTATTTTATCAATTGCAAAGTATATCAGCGTAATTTATTTTGTTATAGGTGTGGGTTCGATAACGTCATAACCCCTAAGTGCCCGAGATGTTTGGGAAATGGCAAGATGAACATGCCGAGAACCGGGCCACCATGTTCAGGTCAGAATGTAGCCCAGTAAACGACAATTCCTTAAACCATTTTATAAGTCCCTCCGAGAATGAAATAGGCTTAGACTGTTATAGACAAAGTACCAATAATTCACTAACAATTCTTGCTAGACCTCACGCATAAATAAATGATATGAAAAAGTGCAAATTATGTACTAATGAAAAAATTAAAATGTCTTTTGAGGAACGTTTGGAAAATTATAATAGGTGTAGAGATAAGATTTTTAACAGCCCGGCGAAAGAATTAGGAAAAAGAATCAGAAAGTTAAGAGAGAGGTATGATGTTAGGAAAAAGGAAAGACGAGAAATCGCATCTGCTTTTTTAACTTGTGAGAATGACATACGACCTTACAAGGATGTCGAAATTAATGGCTTGAAACTTAGAGGCCTCATGGACAGTGGAGCGTCAAAAAGTTGTCTGGGCAGCGAATGTATAGATAAAGTTTGCAAAATAGGAGCTAAAATATTTGATTTTAAGTCGATGATAAAAACTGCCAATGGTAAAACCACGATATAATCGGAAAAATAAAGGCAGACATTAAGTTTGGTACTAAGAGCGTAGAGACCATGTTGTATTTGGTACCAACTTTGTAACAAGACCTCACATTAGGTTACGATTTCTGGAGAAAGATAGGGATTAAAATGTGCATTGAGAGCATAGACCTAATAGAAATGGAGGAGGCGACGGCCAATCGAAAAGTTCATCAGCTTTCGCCGATACAGCAGCAAATCTTAGAAAATGTAAAAACTAGTTTTAAGTGTTTTAGTAAGTATGGGCTCGGGAAAACCAACCTCGAAACGCACTACATAGATACTGGTAATGCTCCAGCGAAAAAAATGAGGCACTATCCCGTAAGTCCGGCGGTCCAAAAGTTAATGTACAATGAACTAGATAGGATATTACAGCTCGATGTTATCGAAATTGCAACAACGTCTGAATGGAACAATCCAGTAATGCTAGTGGTCAAGCCACATAAAAATCGTTTATGCCTCGATGCTAGGGAGTTGAATAAAGTAACGCGGAAGGATGCATATCCCCTCCCTAACATCGATGGTCTTTAAGCTCGCCTCGGCAACACGCACTTCATATCGGCTATTGATTTAAAAGACGCGTTTTGACAAGTTCCATTAGAAGAATCGAGCAGAGCAAAAACGGCATTCACGGTCCCAGGACGTCCACAATATCAGTTCAAGGTTATGCCCTTCGGCCTTTGCAATGTCGCGCAACGTCTTTGCCGGCTTATGGACAAGATAGTTCCCTCTGAGCTAAAAGATAGAGTTTTTGTATTTTTGGATGATCTACTGGTAGTATCTGGAATCTTTGACGAGCATATGAGAACGTTGGAAATAGTAGGTACGAGGCTAACGGCAGCAGGGCTGACTATCAATATGCAGAAGTCGAAATTTTGTTACAGAGAGTTGAAGTACCTTGGGTATATAGTCGGTGGTGGTAAAATTAAACCAGACGATAGCAAAGTTAGCGCAATTCTAGACATCAATTTTCCAAAGACATCCCGAGACGTGAGAAAATTTTTAGGCACGGTAGGGTGGTATCGTAGGTTTATCGAAAATTTTTCGACGCTAACAGACCCACTTACTGATACCCTCAAGAAATCCTCTAAATTCGTTTTTACCCCTGAAGCATTAATGTCATTCGAAAAGCTGAAACAATGCCTAGTGTCCAGCCCTCTCCTTGTTAGTCCTGATTTTGAAAATCCATTTTTTGTCCAGTGTGAAGTCTCGAACGTCGGTGTAGGAGCAGTCTTATTTCAAAAAGATAATGACGGTGAGCACCCAATCGAATACTTTTCGAAAAAGCTCAACAGCGCCCAAAAAAATTACTCCACAACCGAAGAAGAATGTCTCGCTGTAGTACTGGCCATAGGAAAATTTAGACAATATATAGAATTAGTGAATTTCACCGTCATAACCGATCATTCTAGCCTTAAATGGTTGATGGGGCAAAAAGACTTAAACGGACGACTAGCACGTTGGAGTCTTAAGGTACAAGCCTTCACATTCAACATAGAGCACCGAAAGGGGACTAACACTATAGTGCCCGACATGCTGTTTAGGTTGAACATGGAAGAGATTACCTTAGAAGCAACAAAAATTGTATATTTCGACTCCGACGAGTTTAAAAGTGCACAGTACCTTACAATTACCGACACGATAGAACAGAACAGAAATAGACTACCCGATTTAAGAGTGGAGGAGGGTATAATTTATAAGAAAGTCAAGTTCGACCGTGAGAATGATGAAAAAGACTGTTAGAAAATCTGGCTCCCTGCTGAATTAACTAGCGACATAATTCGAAAGTCACACTTTGAAAACACATCCCATGGAGGCGTATCGAAAACACTTCACAATATTGGAGAATTTCTGTATTGGCCAGGTATGGTAAAAGATGTTAAGTCTTTCGTCAGTCAATGTGAAGTGTGCAAAGAAGTAAAGCATCCAAACAAAACTCTTCGGCCACTGATGGGTAGTAAAGTGTGTACAGAGCGACCATTTCAGAAAATCTATGTAGAATTACTTGGCCCATATCCCAGGACAAAATCAGGCAACGTTTATATATTTATTGTGTTAGACCTCCTAACAAAGTTTATATTGCTCTGTCCAAGGCGACCACTAAACTAATCATAAAATTTTTGAGAGACGAAATATTTTATAAATTTGGTGCGCCTGAGCTGTTGCATTCAGACAATGGGAAACAGTTTATTTCCACTGATTTTCAAAATTTTCTCTGCCTGTTTGGTGTTAAACACTTGAAAACTGCCCTTAATGCACTGCAATCTAACGCCAGCGCCAGGGTTAATCAAACCATATTAGCTTCCATCCGTACTTATTTGCAGCAAGATCAGTCTAACTGGGATCAAAATTTATCAAAGATAGAATGTTCCATCAGGTCTTCAGTCCACTCGTCGACAGGTGTAAGCCCCTATTTTGCCTTGACAGGTTACAATATGATAACGCACGCACAGGCCTATGATATACTGCGGAAGATAGGATCAATTGAAGACGGGGAGAATTTGGTACTGTCGAAATCATCACAAATGCAACTCATACACCAAGAGATGAAAAATAAATTGCAGGACGCGTACGCGAGAAATACGAAATCCTATAATAAAAGGAGCAGAAATATCACTTTTAAGCCTGGACAGGAAGTCTATAGAAAAAATTTCGTACAGAGCGATTTTTCAAAGGGAATAAATGCTAAATGGTGTAATTCGTGGTTGAAATGCCGAGTAAGGAATGCCGTTGGAAATTGCCAGTATGAAATCGAAAATTTAAAAGGGCAACTTATTGGAATCACATACGCCCAACACCTGAAACAATAACGCCGATTCATATTAGCTAATTTTTTTTACTCTCTCATCAGATAAAACTAAAACATAGTTAAATTTTTTTTGTTGCAGAAGGGAATATCAAAGAATAAAATCATATACTGAAACTAATACTTTAGAAGACAGCGCAACTTACCAGATTTCAGTAACCATCAGTGGAATAAGCCCAGATACAATAATCGTTTCTTTTATCTCATGTCAGACTATTCGGAAGTTTGGTTAAAACTTTTTTTTATGCTTACCCTATTAAAGCCCTTATAACACTTCATTTTTTTCTTCATTGGCTTGATATTGAATTGGTAGAAAGTAAAAACAAAGGTTAGAATGAACAAACTTTATAAAACGGAAACAAAATGTCTAAATGTTGTCAAATTTTCGTAATCAGAAGTATCAAGACAAAACAAACTAAAAGTCGCTATGTTTGACCATAAAGCGATAATTTCGAACACTTTTAGGTTTCAAGCTTGAAATGTCAATTTTAAGTTGAAAAATTTTAAATTTTTTTGGCAGATCTTCATTCGTTATCGATAACTTTAGTCAAGCTTTTGACATTATTTCATTTTTTTAACATAGCTGAACCCTTTACACCTGTTGAATTTTTCTATTACAATATGTTTGCACTTTTCTCTAAAATTTGATAAATGAAAGAAAAATGAGGTGTCGTATGGACTAAAAAGGGGTAAACTTAAAACACGATGAGGTATCTACCCCCAGCAGCAACTCTGAACATCACGCAAGGCGTTTTTTTTTCTCTTCTGGAAAAAGCATTCCATTTATCGCATTTTTTTTTGTTTCACACTTTCTTTAAAAAAAAAAAAAAAAAAAAAAAAAAAAACGTTTATTCTGAAATCATATTCATAAGCACTAAATAAGTTACCACATTCAGTTGTTCTGAATGTCAATACAGCACTGACGTTTCTTATTAGTTTATATGTTTCAATGATTATTTTTGCTAAGTTGGTTACGAACCTTTTTTTTCCTAAATGAGAGTGATATGCCCATGAAATAAGAAAATAAGGAAACAAAGAACATGTATTAAAGTGCATCACGGATGCTTGTGTGTCAAATTTGCAAAGCAGTTCAAATTCGAAATTTACCTTTCGATGGTCCGAACCATGATACAATTATACTAGGTACATGCACGACTACAACAAAACTACAACACCAAAAAACACATGTATTTTGTTGGCATAAACAAACGAAAAATTGTCAGAAACAATCTTTTGTTTATAAAAATAACAATTATAGGGTAACTAAAGTACAATTGCAGACGCGGCATTCCTGCATGATTATAGTTATTCTGTGTTGCCAATCTGTGTGTAGTTAGAAGTGTGCAATATCTACTCACATGTATAGGCAATATAATTAAATTCTTTTATAATCTGTGTGTTATTCTACTTTGGGTTCTATTTTTATTTATTTTTCTTTTACTTTGAACCTACACAAAAGATGTATAGTGTAATTTTCTTCAATGTGTAATTGTAGACACAGCAATGTGCAAATTCGTTGGCAGCACTTTAATCATTAATATTCACACACACACACACACACTAACATTTTTGCAGCTTGTAAACAAAGTTTGACAATTATCTGCAATGTATACAGTAACAGGCTTGGCTTGTGCATGTACCTGTTATAATTGTATCATGGTCCGAACTTATAGGACGTTGATACCATTTATAAACCCATTTTAAAATCTTGTTATGTAATGAGCGTTTTAACTATAGCCAAATGAAATCTGGCTTAAAAAGTGTTTACAAACCGTTTTAAGATTTAGAATTCCAGTGGCAAAAATTTATTGTTTTCACAATTGAAGTCATGGCTTAGTTTTTCTCCTGAGAACTAAAGGCTTGCATTTCCGTACTTATAAGTAAATCCAAAACAGGTATACCTACGCATGCCTATAGTATGAACATCTGTTGAATGCTTAGGTTAGGTTAGGTTAGGTAGGAGTGGCAGTCAGAAACCTGGACTCACTTAGACCGTTTTGGTCCATTGTGATACCACGGAGACTCTGCTTATGCGGAGTCCCCACCGTCGAACCAACCAGAGCTCAATATAAAGCTACTAATACGTTAAAGTTCAACACTAGCAACGTCAGAAAGTTCTCTGAACTCAAGAGCGCCCATTTTGTCAATCTCTTTCTTGCAAGTCCAGCACAGTGTCAAAGAAAATGTTCTATGCTTTCCTCTTCATCAATATCCTAGCAGCTATGGCAGTAATCATTGTGTTCAACCCGTAGCCATTATGCATGCCTACCTATGAGACAGTGTCCGGTTAACACGGACACTAGTATCGATATTTGTTTCCTATTTTTCAAAATTAAGTAATCAGTGCCTTCCTTATTTAGGTGAGTCCATAACTGCCTTGTGATCACGCCATCATTTCGTGACCCACGTTCTATTTGTTTCCTCTACTGTCTTGTGCCTAAGTCTGAGAGAGTAGGGGTAAACCCACACATTCCAAATCCGGTGGAACCTGTAAGGTTGTCCCAATTCTAGCAAGCTCATCAGCACTAGAGTTCCCCTGAAAGCCTCTATGCACCGGAATCCAGATGATTCTAATATAAAACTGCTCTGCCATCTTGTTTAGAGATGATCGGCAGTCGAGAGCTGGTGTTGTTCTTAGAAGCGGCCATAATAGGGCCATAATAGCTGCTCGACTATCGGTGTATATGTTAGTCAAAGTCGTTGAAGTGACATTCACTCTCAACCAATCCGCAACTTCTCTTATAGCAAGGATTTCTGCCTGAAAGAGACTACAGTGATCCGGGAGTTGCTTTGCAATACGAAGACCTAAAGCCCTCGAAAAGACTCAATAACCCACACCTTCATATGTTTTGGACCCGTCCGTATAAAAATCAACACTTTTTTTCTACCTGGAGTTCCATTCATCCACAATTCGGTGGATGGTATCCAGGTTTTATAAAGACGTTAGTGTAGCAGAGCAGGAGAGGTTTGGTCAATCCTCCATCCCCTAACTTCGTCATCGAGTATTCTACAGTGGCCGGCTCCATTTCCGTTCCACAGAGAGGTACATCGAAGACGGATTGCCGAGGACATTGCCATTTCCTTCCCTACTAGCTCTAATGGTAGTAGATGAAGGAGCATTCCCAGTGCATCTGTAGGAGTAGTACGAAGAGCACTGGTTATATACAAGGATGCAAGTCTTTGCACCTTGTGTAAGATATGTAGATACGTCTTTTCCTCCAGGGACGGCCAACACATAATGATGCCATACATGAGAATCGGACGTACTATTGCAGTGTAGATCCAATTTTTAACTATGGACTTTTTGCATAGATAGATGAAATTGTTGCTTTTTTCACTCTCTCTAGAATATTAGTTTTGAAACTCAGCTTTTAATCAAGGATAACACCGAGATATTTTGCAGTGTTGGACACTTTTATCTCCGTATTATTAAGAGTGATAGGTTGAAAATCAGGTATCTTACACTTCCTGGAGAAGAAGACTAGCTCCGTTTTGCCAGGATTAAAGGTGAGCTCCTGTTTCTCCGCCCATCTTGTTAAGTAGAAAAGACTATCCTGAAGGATATCTCTTAGAGTGGTGAGGAATTTTCCTCTTACAGCTATTGCCACATCATCAGCATAAGCCACTTTTTTGCACCCCCGCGATTCTAGCGATAGCAACACAGGGTTTAGAGCTAAATTCCACAATAGTGGTGAAAGAACTCCTCCCTGTGGTGTGCCCCTATTTACAAAGCGGGTCTGCCTGGAAGCTCCCAGAGCCGAGGTTATCCTGCGGTGAGCTAGTAGATTTTGAATCCACTTACACAATCCTACATTAACCAACAAATTCGATAATGCATCAATTATAGCATCTGAAGAAATATTATTAAAAGCCCCCTCAATATCGACGAAGGCCATAAGGGTGTATTCACCCACACAGAGAGATTTCTCTTTCGTGCCAACCAGCTCGTGTAGAGCCGATTTGGTCGACTTTTGCCTTTGATATGCAGGCTGGTGCGAGGAAAGTAGTTTCCCATTGATGGTTTTTGAATATAGTAATCAACCATCCTTTCTAGTGTTTTCAGAAAAAAGGATGATAGACTTATTGGTCTGAAGTCCTTTGGTGTGGTGTGAGAGCTTTTACCAGCCTTCGGTATGAAAACACTTCTCGCTTCCCTCCACTTATTAGGAATATGACTCAGTCTTAGACAGCTGGTTTAAATTCTCAGTAGCCTAGGAGCTATGAGATTCGATACCTTGCATATCTCGGCCGGTATTATACCGTCCGGTCCTGGAGACTTATAAGGCTTGAAGCTTCTCAGATCCCAATCCAAAGTCTGCATATTAACAATGTCAGATATACTTTCCGTAGGAATTGGGTAAAGATTAGATGTCTGAATCTCAGTCATTGAGTTACCCGGAAAGTGAGTGTCCAGCAGGGCTCCTAATGACTCCTCACTGGATGTAGTCACATCCCATTGAGATTCTTCAAATATCCCAGAGTACAGGGAGTGGCGGACAAAATTTTCCTCATGCGAGAGGCTTCTGAAATGTTTTCAATATTTTCACAAAACCTCTTCCATGTTGTATTTTTAGCGGTTTCTTTTTACCACGTGGTATATTCAAAGGGCAAGACGCTTCCCTTGCATTTCTGAAGATTGTAGTGATGTTATCAACCTCACAATCTAAATCCGAAGTTTCTAAAAGTGACGAGTCTCCAATCAGTCCTAATTGTCTAGAAAAAATAGACTTATACAGACGCCAATTAATCCGCCTAATATTTCGGAAGATTTCTACCTCTGGTGCCCGCTCCCTAATACTAAACTCGATAAACTTATGATCAGAAAAGGAATGTTCCTGAAGTACATGCCAGTTCATGATCCTATCGGCCACCGAATCAGAAGAGAAGGTTACATCCAGGACTTCCTGTCTGTTCCTTGTTATAAACGTAGGTTCTTGACCTCTATTACAAATGTTAAGATTAGTACTAACTACATATTCTAAAAGTTCCTCACCTCTTTCATTAGTGTCTGTATTTCCCCAAATAGCATGATGTGCGTTGGCATCACAGCACAGGATAATATGGTGTCCAGATTTCTCCGCCACAGCCAAAAAGTTTCTCACCACTACCGACGGTAGAGGGCCTCGATCGTCGTGAGCGCAGTATACCGACGCCAGCCAGTAGCATGTATTTCCCATTTCCACGCTAACCGCCGTTATGTCTCTGCCGCTGAAGTTAGATAATAAAAATACATTAAAATGGTTCCTTGCCAAGATGCAGGTTCTATTGTTACCTTCATTCTTGACCGCTAGCATCTTAAAATCCTTGGTCCTAAGTCCGCAAACCCTGCCACCACTAATCCAGGGTTCTTGGATTAGGACTATGTCAACTTCGCATGTCGTCAGTCTCAAGAAAAAGGTCACTGTCTTCACCATAATCAGCGTCGAACAGGCCTGAGGCGCCTCCGAGAACTTCAGAGTCGGATGTAATATAGCCATCCTTATCCGAAGATTCTCGTAAGCTGGCTTTCTTCTCCTCCTCTTCAGATTCCTCCTCCACAGCGTTTTCACACACTGTCTTGGAATTATAATTGGGAATAATAATTACCCCACGTCTGTCACCCTCAGCCTCACCGAACCTCCCCATCTTCCAATTGCCGGTTGGAAGTGAGGGATTGCAGTCCTTTAATAATTTAATCGCTGCTTCAGCCGTATCTGGGAATGCCGGAATCCATGCATGCGCACGTGGTCGGGATGGAATTTCGCTCTTGTCAACAAGATCGATTTTCGCACCTGGCCACGGCTCTCCCATTCTGCTGAGAGCGGCCGTGTACAGGTCCGCCGATATCTGGTCTCCAAAGGCCATCAGCTTGACCCTGCCTTGGTACCAGCCTGCATCGCGACAGACTGGAGGTATGCCTGGATTTTCCGCAAGGACCTGGTAGTACGTGGTTGCCAACTTAGCTTCCACAGCACTCCATTTGCCCCTGGGGATGGCACCATCCATATCTCCCCTGTCGACAACAGCCATTATGAGGTTGTCTTTTGCAACCTCACTAAACGACCTAATGCCAATATTACTATTAGCTTTAGCCCGCTTAGGCAATGGTCTGTCGTCCGGCGATCGCAGTCTTTTACCAGACGGTTTTGACGACGTGCTAGCACCACTACCACTTGAGGCGGGAGTATCCATGTTTTCAAGGACACCTCTTGCCCATTTAAGAGATGATTTTTGTTCCTCGGACAGTTTGGATGGGTCTTGAGTGCCCAACGTGTTTATAATACGTATACGTACGTACACTATAGTTCAATTAAAAATCTAAAAATGTCTTAAAAATCTAAAAATGTATTAACTTGAAATTATATTTTCTCAAGCCAAATCCATAATCTTGAGTTCTTTCACCTCAAAAACGGAAATGCAAAAGCAAATAGGAATTAAAGGGTTGCATTTGTATACTCGTTTGTATAGCCAAAACAAATATACCATGGTATGTACCATGTAATTGTAGTGTGAGCGACAGAACTAGTATAAGATTTATTGTGTGTTCGTGCTTTTCCAAATTACAATACAATTAAAAACAAATAACAATTGCTTATTGTATTGCTGCTGAGCAACTGTTTGATCTGTTTTTGCTTAAAAATACATATTGTAATACAATTATACGAAAAAAACCATTGTTGAAACAAGTACATGATGGACAGATGTATGTGCGGACGTTCGTTATGTTATTTTGTGGCGCAGCCAAGTATAGAGAGAGAGAGAGACAATTTTGCTCTGAGAGTAATTACACTTGCATATCGTGTGTCATTTTTTTGTATTTGCAGCTCATGTGTTTCATGTACATGTATCATCTACTTACATATGTATGTGAAATTTTGCTTTTATTCATTCATCATCAGCCATGTATTTTTTTCTCAACACAACATAAGGTAAAAGCAGTTTTATGTATCTTATTTGTTTTAAAAAAACAAAAAAAAAATAAATGTGTTGTTTTCAGTTGCTCATTGCCCAACCATACAATAATTGCTTTAAAAATCAACATTTACAACTAGTAACAGAAAACGCTAAATAACATATTTGTTCATACCAGAACCAAAAACACACAAAAACTAGTGCAAACAGATGTATCTGTGCAATGCTATAATAGGAATATGAAAGTAGGCAGAGAGGAGAAAGAAATATAGAGAAAATATAGAAATATTTCATTCTTTCACTTGAAAGAATCATTCAGTTGAAGTATTTCATTCATGAATGACACAACCCTAATTGTTACATCGAAAAATGGACTTGTAACATTTTCAAATCCTTTTTTTTTACCAATACTGTATGGTTTTCAAACTCTTCAATAAGTGTTTACTCCATGATTTTATTTTTTTTTTAATTTTTTCTTTTTTATTGTCGGCTGATTAGTAGAGTTGGGCAAAATCGTTCCTTTTTGGGCATCGTTCGGAACGATCCGAAATATTAAAGGAACTAGGTCGTTCATTTCGTTTATCGTTCCTTTTTTTTACTTTGAACATTAAATGAAAGATGAAAGAGAAAAATTCTCTGTCGCTCCTAAAAATGTGAACAAATGCATGTCATGTAGGCTAGCCAGACGTACTCTTTTCAGCAGTACGCGTACTTTTTTTTAGTCAATGTACTGTTGTCTGCATAACCCATGAAAAAGTACGCTAAAGTATCTTTTTTTGCCTTTTGTACTTTTTTTTTCTCTGTTAAGCATCTTTAGAAAAATTTTTGTGCAGAAACAAGGCATATCAAACAGGTACACGTATCAGGCATATTGCTCATCCGCTGATTTTTTGTTTACAAGTTTATAACGAAGAATTCGTTTGACAATTACTTTTGCGCTTTGTTTGATGCATACAATTTTTTGACAATTACTTTGTAAAACTATGTGAGAAGCACAGAGTTGCCACTGGGTTGTGCCCAATGCATGTACCTGTATTAAATGTGCCTTGGTGCAGAAAGAATCACATAGTTTGAAGCGCCTTGTAACAATTTTTTTCCAATGTGAACATATTTGTGGTGACAACTGGAAGTATTTTCCTATATTTTTTATATGAGAATCAAAATATCGCCAGTTGTGACGACTTTCCCTTTTAAATTACCGAGTTTTTAACTTTTTAAACACTGAAAATGGGAAAAATAGAATTCTTTGCCACATACAAAAGAAAACAATAATGATAAATATTTTTAAAACTTTTGAATCATTAAAAAAATTTAATAGATTTATTTAATTATTATATAAACAACAAACCGAAATGCACGACAAAAAATGATATTCAGGGCCAATTTCACCAACTTTATTTAAATATCAATTCAATTCGATTTTCATTAATTTTTGTGTGGAAAAATTACTTCTAAACATAAATTGATATTTAAATAACTTGGTGAAATAGGCTGTCAGTATTAAAAATATTAATATAAACTTGTTCAAATTAACTTTGTTTTCTAAGCACAATTAGAGAAATTGCTAATTTTAATGGCCTGATTTTGTAAAATAAAACGAATTTTCGTTTTCGTTTCTGGTTGGAGCGTAAACGAAAATGTTTTAAATTTTGTAAAACGCTACGTTTTTTTCGTTTCATGTCATAATATTATAACTGAAATATATATTATTCTTCATAATAAAAATTAAAAAATGAATCACCTTTATTCTATTTGGCGTCGGCAACATAATACGACGTCGTTTTTAATGTTTTTTATCAAATCGGTATTCCCGTAGATAGTATTGCCATTTATCGATGACTGTCAGCATATGTTTGGTATTCTGAAAGAAACATTGATGTTGATGTTGCCGTTCATTTTGTCGTCAGTGTTTTTGATGTCGTGTTCTGTTGTGTGCATGCCTCAACGAATTTGAAAAATAATTTAAATGGTAAAAAAGTGAAATATAAGTGATATAAAAATGTACATATATATTTGAAAAAAGTTCTTAAAAAAGTGAAAAATATAATATGGACAAAATTAAAATTACCAACCCCAACCAATTTGAAAAGCTTGTGGAAGAGTTGGAAAAGTCCTTCTTTTGCTAGAGGATTCCTCAGGGGTAGTGTTCCTAATAATTTCAAGGTGCAGTGAGAAAGTGAGACTGCACTAAATTCCCTCGGTCCACCAATTAGAACTAGTGGTGGATGGCAAAATGTAAGGTAAATAGTGTGTTGGGAAAGTATACTGAGGTTTAAATTAAAAAAAGGTTGCAAACAGCAACAGCAAAGCAACTGAAGGCGGGGTATATAAACAATTACCACTGAGTACCTTTGGAGGAAGCTCCAAGCTCCAATAAACGTTGATCTGATCCCTTTTGTTTCAAAAGTTAGGCTCTATTGTATCCAATACATTCCTAAATGATGTTTTGTTCAGCCGAAAATATTTGTAAAATATTAAAAGGATGAACATTACCCATTATTTTCCAAAAACATGAGAGAACTTATCACTTACTTTTCCTTGGGTAACTGGCAAATGCATGACTTTTGTCTGAGAAATCTTATTTTCACTATTAATTTTTTTTTCATCGTCTCAATAGGAAAGAAAAACATTTTATTTTAATTTATTTACAAAGTTTTTACTTATTCAAAAATACTTTTACCAAAAATAGTAAACAAAATGAACCAGTTGACTCAAATATTGGATATGTGTATTGTATTTATCGATAAACAGGCAACTTCGTCATAACACTGTTAGGGAATACAAAGTTAGCATTGGTGTTGTGTTATATTGATGTTGTTTCAAAATTGATGACGATGTTGCCGACGCTAAATAGAATAAGGCTGAATATAAAAATGTTTTCAAACTAAAATTTTATTTGATTATGGAATATCTACCAACACAAAAAAATCGGATTGAGCGGCGCTAGTTAAGGGCCCATAATACCTTATTGGATCTTCCTGAAACTTTAAAACGTTCAGTGTTTCAGTGTTGGAGTAAAATATTATTGTGTATGGATATGTTTGTCATCACACGCATGGATTTAGTTTAGGCAGCTTTTCAAGATCAAGTTCCTATCGAAAACCTCACAATTGCAATCGTCAAGGTCTCATATCATTTCTAAGCAAGCTGCTTACTTCACAACATTTTTCCCTACATAAAGAAGTAAAAACATGCCCGCTTTTATCTTCTATATTAAAAGGGTAAAAATATTGCCAAGTATGCAGGTTGCATAGAAATAATATGACACCCTAACGATTACAAATTAATATAATATTGTGATATGTAATGTTCTAAAAAAGAACTTGATCAAAAATTTTATCTCACTGCTTTGATGGCAGAAATTTTGAATAAGAAATTGGCCTACTTTTTGTCTTCTTTAATAATACCTAGCAAATTTAAGGTTTCTCGTATGTCATATTTCTATTAATGATAACTGCGTCAGTTTGAAACGGCAGAATGCAATAATATAATGGGTTAGAGAGTGAGACATAAAAGTATAACATTATGTTAAATTTTTATGAGCACGGCCCAGCCTCCCTGGTTTAACAATCGATGCTTTCGAATTTTTCTTGTTCGTAACTAACCTACATAGGTGTAATTTTGTATCAAATTTGAGCTCTCAAGCTAGAGCTTAAGTGCTTCATTAATGTGATGACTGTGTTAGTGGTCAGCGTGTCAGTGAGTATATCTTTTTAAATTAAATACATATATATATACATATATATTTCTATAAAAATAAAAAGTGTGTGTGTGTATCTAAAATGCCTCAAGCAAGCAAAAGAACCAAAAAGTTGTAGTTTAATAAATGCACAATTGAACAGCTTAAGTTTACGAGTGAAAATTGTTGGGCAAAGTAATCAGGTTTGTGTAAATAAATTTCCATACAATATTTGACATTTAATTTACGAGAGTATAAAAATGCACAATTGCACAGTTTGCGAGATTTTAACATTCTCATGAAAACCCTTATTGTTTTAATTAGAATTAAAAAACCAATTATATATTAGCGCGTATAAATTTATTAAGCAACATAACTCATTGTTTAATTAATTAATTGTCAATCTTTGCATAAAAATATCAACCTTGTATTAGAAAGAAGTGAACGATTGTTGTGGAAAACGCTATCTTGATGAACCATTCACTTCGTCGCAAATACCGGCATCTTTCAAACTTCATGTGAATACTTATAAACCCAGCTAGCATTTGGATGATCGTTTTGGCAAAAATCATCTACGCGAGTCTTCCACGAGTCCCCTGGATGGCAAAAAGGGGATTAATCAGCTGCGTGCATGAAACGCGACTCGAGAGGGATTCGTGTGTATGCTTCAAAAGTGATTTCTGCAAAATTACAATAACAAAATATATAATAATAAGAAAAAGAGCAAATAACGGGCAAACTTGCTCTGTGCACATCTGGCATTCAATTTGTAGTTGCTAATTTCGAGGAATTTTTTGACAAAACAAAGAAGAAATCAGGAGGAAAAACAAGAAGAATTGCTTTGGTTTCTTATTTTCAGTCGAAGCGTGAACACAAGTGGAGCAGAAGCTTATTAAAGTGAAGTTGACAAAAGTATAAAACATATTATTAAAAGTGATAGATTTAAAAATACAAGAAAATAAATACCTTCAAATAAATAAATACCTTCAAATAAAAAAGTTAATAAAAAAAAGTGATGTCAGCCAAACAAATAAAAAGATTGGCTGAAAAAGAAGCCGAAAGGCTCATAAACCCAAAAAATAAGGTCGTAGAAGACGCATATACGATCAGAAAATGAGCGCCTATATGATAATTTTAATCGCGCAGGGGAGTCTTAGAAGACGTAAGGAGTCGTAAGCGACTCATCTATGATCAGAAATCTCGCAATATGCTAGCTGGGAAAGTCTGTAAAAAATGCCTCAAAATTCATAAAAAGAACCCTTCAACTATTCTGTGCTAATAACACCACCTTGGTATAAAAATTTTAGTCGGAACGATGAACGATAAGAAATGAAACTGTGTAAAAGTCCGAACCGTTCCTTTCAGTGAATCGTTTAATGGAACTAGGTCGTTCCGGAACGACACAACTCTACTGATTATTTGTCAAAACAATACAACGCACAGTGGTGACTTTTGCAAAATAAATGGTAATAAATCTGGAACTTCTAAACTACTGATTGGATTTATATGAAACTTCGAACATCCGTAGAGGAGGACTCAGGCTTTATAACAAATGCCTTGGCAGCCGTCTGGCTTAAGCTGGACAGGAGTTACAGTGGGCCTAAGTTGACAACATGGGACTCAAAAAAAATTCTGAGGCTTGTAACTTTTAGAAAACTTATCCGATTTTTATGAGATAAAGCGTTTTGATCTAAGCTTAACATTTTTAATAAATAATATCCTTAGATGTGTTTTCGTATCTCTCATAACTTAGAAGATATTTGACTTTTAACAAAAAAAAATTTTTTTTTCGCCTTGACTTTTTTTAGTATTTCACCTGCAACTTTTTAGTTAATTGTTGGATTTTAAATTAAAAGACAGCATTAAATTTCTGATCAAATTTTAAATAAAAATAAGTAAAAAACTTATTAATATCTGCAGTCGTAAAAACGGGAAAGGCAAAGAATTCAACGTTTTAAATTTTTTCTGGAAAAGGCACGTTTTTTTAAGAAAAAGTATCTTCATTATTTTCAGTTTTGTGAAAAACTTTGTTTAACACATACACTTTTAAACCACATAGCGCTAAAAACAATCTATTCAGAATATGCTAAGAGCCAATTATTTTGTATTTTGGGCATGCACCCTACACTCAGCAGTGTCCGAAAATTGCCAATTTCAAAATATTTTTTTGTGCTTATGCGCTTATAAAAAGTTGTGACGGTATATTTTGAAAGCTTTAGCTATATCATTTAGTTATTAGGATAGTTAGCAACATGTTAAACTTAAATTTTTAACAGCCTTTTCATAAATGCGAGGATGCGCGCAAATTTTCTGAAAAAAGTCAAAATTTTGGAAAAATTTTGTTTTGTACCATAAAAAATATATATAAAAATAATTTTCTTTTTTTATGTTGGCATTTTTAGCTTTCATGTGAGTCCTTTTACTTTGCCTGAAAAAATTATTCCAATATAATTAACTGATCTCGAGATATTCCGATTGTAGGGTGCAATTCAAAAAATATGTAGAATGCGCTTAACTTTTTTCCCTTTATTCACACATCAGCTGTTTAAAACTTTTATGAATTCTGAAATTCAACCTAAATAGAAAAACAAAAATAAATTTGGAATGTTATCCAATAAGTCTATGTATATTTTTCGCAATAAAAAATATTTATGGTAATTATACCACATGTTTTTCCATGTAAGTGTAGTTAATGTTAATAACAGGTAAGCATTTAACGAATAACAACACATATGTTTAATGGATTAAAAAAAGGTTTTTGCGGATTTTATTATAGCAACATCGGGAGGTGCTACCTGATTGTGCTACTACTACTTAATAACACTTCACAGTACTAGGTAATTAGACAAAATTAGCAAAGGTTCTTATAAATTATGCTGTATTGCATAAAAACGCAGGGTTCTTTTATAAGAACAATCACTCTATATTGAACTGTTATGGAGATTAGTATTAAATATAACGCGGTATGTAAACTTCTATGGGAATACGTTCCTGTTAGTTTATTGCGCCAAGAAAAATGTTCTAAAATCATAGATATAATTGACAACTCATTTGGATTAAAACTAAATGAAGATGCTACTAAAAAAAATAGAGAACTTTTTGGTAGCGTACGAAAGAAAAATGAAAGAATTAAATTATAACAAAACTAAGTTCCAAAAACAAAATGACGGTTTCTTGTTAAATTTTTCTATTGTTTTAATGCTGCGAATGAAATAACAAAAGAGAATTGAAGTAACTTTTCTGTACAAACAAGTCAGTACCCCTCTTCTTTCTTCTCTCTACCATAAACTTGCTTCAAACATGAGTAACCAACTTTCTGCTGCAAACGCGTCAAAGAGTAACTTGTTGTATGCAAAAGCACGTGCTGAATGTAACAGACCTCATAAGAAAACATGTGTTTCAACTTAGCTGTCAGTTGAAAAAGTCGAAGTTTAACGTATGACGGATTAATTGTGCCCCGGCCTTAAGGCATTGGTATACAGCTTTTATTTATTTAAAATTTTTGTCTATGGATACCAAATCCTTCCAGACAGTTAAACAATATAATAACATATTAAACAATATAATAAATACAAATAAAATACAAAATTATTGAGTGTTTTGTAGGTTTATTATATTTGGTTTTGTTTTTTCAATAAATAAGAACACGAACAAATAAAAGCGTCTTTTCAATTCAGTGGTTTATTAAGAAGTAAGACACAAAATGTAAAGTAAAATACGATTAATGTTAGAAGAATAGAATAAACACGAATTAGGGTTGCCATCGTGTAATAATTCCACAATCCAAATTTGTGCCTTTACAAAAAATAATTTAGTCAATTAAGACCCAACATTTTTACAAATTTAGTGTGCTTTCCTTTTAATAAGCATTTTGTTAGGACATCAGCCACCATATTATCGGTAGAAACATACTTCAACTGGATTTCATCACTTTCCATTACTTTTTTTCTTTTTGTTGCTTATCACTACTTATGTATTATTAATAACTATCACTAAGCTTATGTCTGACATTGGTTGGGCCTAATAATTATACTTTAGATTTAAGATTTGAATGTGTACTTATTGTTAGTTCATATCTGAAGATACAATAAATAAAAAAAAACATGCATTAAAAAAAACTTTCCACTACCTCTCGTACAAAATGGTACCTTATGTCTATATGTTTAGATCTCGAATGATACACAGTGTTCTTTGCAAGTTGTTGTGCACTCAGGCTATCACCGTATATTATAGTAGAAGCATTAATTTTTAAACATTCAATTTCACGTAAAAGTCCTCTTAGGTACATAGCCTCTATAGCCACAGTTGACAATGCCATATACTCTGCTTCTGTACTGCTCAATGCGACCGAATGCTGTTTTTTCGACTCCCAGGAAAACGCACATCCGCCAAGATAAAATACAAAACCTGTATGTGATTTACGATCTGACATATCTCCTCCCCAGTCTGCATCCACGTAATCGCCGGAAAAATACTGCAAGTCTTCCATTCGCCCGCGCTATCATACTCTTCACTTTGACTTTCGTCCTTTGCTTCTTGATTAATAGTAATACCTTCATTTATTGGCTCTTCAGAACACACTTCGTCAATCAAATCAAATGATACAGGATTATTGTTGCTTTTCATCAAGTCTTCTTCGTTAAACAAAACATCTCTCCTTTCGATTACTTCACGTGTATCAGGGTTATAAAGTCTATATGCCTTGGACGTTAATGAATAGCCTATCATACGATACTCTTTACCTTTTGCTTTAAACTTGCTATGATGAGTCTTGTCAAGAGCTACTGCTTGGCATCCAAAAGTTTTAAAATGTTTTACTGAAGGCACCTTACCATACCAAACCTCATAAGGGGTTACACCCACTAAAGCTCTTGTTGGTGACCGGTTTCGAGTATATACAGCTGTTGCAATTGCCTCTGCCCACAAAAATTCACTCATGTTAGAATACATTAGCATGCTCCTGGCCATTTCGACCAAAGTCCTGTTCATACGTTCGGACACACCATTTTGGGCTGGACTATATGGTGCAGTAAGCTGTCTTTCTTCTAAATATTTATCAAATTTCTTATTGACAAACTCACCGCCATTATCACTTCTTATCATTTTTATACCCTTCACCAAAAATGGTAAGGGTATATATAGGTTTGTCCAGATTTTTGTAATTTCTACAATATTCATTTGTGGCCACATAAAGTTAGTTATTCTAGATCCTTATGAAGAGGAGATAAAAAAAGATATGTCCGTCTGTCCGTCTGCATGTACGGATAGCTTGAAAGAGATTTTCTGAAGCTCCCAAAAAAGTTAGAGAGCTCGGAGTTGTACTGAAACGACCGGAGTTGTCTTGGCTTGATTGGTATTGAAAATCAGCAAAAATAAAGAATCGGTTCTTGCATTTTCCATGTATATAGTTTTATCACCCATTTTTAAAAAAATCCAAAAAAATTACCGTGCATAGAACCAAGAACATTCAAATTTCTTCCTAACATCGCTAGCTGCTCAGCTATTGAGACTTGCTTACTTTTGGTTTATATTTACTGCATTTAAACATTTTCTTTTAGAACATTGTTTCCTATAAAACCCCTTTTTGTCACCACTACATAGATATTATCTCGTGATTTGCCTGGCACATTCTTAAGCAGCCCATACACGATTCAATTCAATTTTCAATTGAGTCGGTTGTTGTCCAAATCAAAGCGTGTATGTCTTTGTCAATTGATTAGTTTGGCAGTTGTCGAGTTGGTTGAAGAAAAATTAAAAGATTTTGATTTTTCATGTTGAATAGTAAATCTTTCAATTCGATTGTGCTGTGTGTGTTCGAGTCTCTTGATTAGCTGTCAAAATTTATGTTTGTAGCTTTATTTTGTATAGGAGAAAATATGTATTTTTAAAATTGTATTTAATTTGATTAAATTCTAAATATAAAATGCATATAATTAAAAATAAATGAACAAATACATTAGAAGTTTTAAATTTTAAAATTTTTATTTGTGAAAAAAATATAAATTTGACAGTTGAATGAAAATCTTTCAATTCAGTTTATGAAGTGTGTGGCCAAGAATCAATTCAATTGAAAGACTCACTTCTTGTATAGAAATGTGTTTGCGCAGAATGTGTAGTGTTAAGAAAAAACTATAGGTATAAACATTCGCACAACCATACTTACTTGTGTGTAAATAAACGCTTCCATAAGATTGTATGTATGCTGCGTTGAAACAACTACAACAGCAACAATATGCTACCAACTGTATTGAAAGACGAATATTCAGTTGTTTGTTGTTGTTTTTGTCTACTAAAACAGCAACAATGTGCCAGCAAACGTATTGAAGGAAGAATATTAAGTTGGTTGTTCCAAGAACTCAGAATTATTTTGTATAGCTACATACATACAGACTCCTACACATGACATACATACATAAGTATGTACAAATAAAGTATTGCATGAAATATAAAAATGTAAATGTGTACATATGTATGCATATACTTAGATAGATTCAATATGCATAAGAAAATAGATCTAAATTGGTTTGCTAAGCTATGTAGATATAGTAATATATAGAAATACATACATATGTACTATGTAAGTAAATAAGCGCTTTTAAAGAGCATGGATTTGGTATAAATATGCATTTATGTATAGTCCTGATTCACACACATTAGGTTTAGCTGATCAGTTTTTGTTCAATTTTCTTTTGAACCTGCATTTACGTTCATACACACCGTCAAGTTTGTTTCATCAAGTCTCATCAATTTGTGTTGTAGTAGAGTATTACGAATGACAAAACAAAACGAAAAAGCAAACTTGACTGGTACGGTCAACTCTGTACCCCTTTCCATTCTCTTTTCCTCTCTCTCCTAAAAACTCAAGACTTGACGACTCAGACCTGACGTGTGTGAATCAGGACATACCGAAACGGATTGTTTAATTTGATTTCTTCTTATTGTTTTCTCAGTACATTTTGTAAAAATGTTAGAAAAGTAAGGAAGAAAACATGGCTCGTTGATAAGCACTCGGCATGTTAAGGTTCGCCGTCTAAGTTCGAGCGATGTCAATTTAAACTTTTTTTTCTCAATATATAAATTCATGTTTTTGAAAAAGAAATTAATCAAGGCATAAAATATTGAGTTTTTAAAGAAAAATGTACATACAAGGAAACACAAAAAAACTTACATACACATACATAGCTAATCATCAATCAAATCTTACCATTTTGATTGTTCTGAATTAGATTTTTCTAAACTCCAATAATTTTAAAATTTTTATTTTTATTTTTAAGTAACTGTAAATAATAATTTACAATTAACTTTGGTGGTATTGTTTCTTAAATATTAAATATTATCATATGTAATTTGGTTTACAGAACGATACGAACTTTAGCCTAATCAAATAATTAATATAGAAATAACACTGTGTGACAAAAATTAATTAAATCGAAATACATATGTACCTGGGACGTGTTACTGTTTTTCTTTTACACAGAAAAAACTAAATTTCGTTTTCAGTAACCAAATTCATTGAATCAGTAAATATTTTGTATGAATGCGGACCTACAAAGAAATTTGTAGATTCTGATAACAATTTTGTAAAAATGTAACTGGAAGATCATAAAATTTAATTGATTTTTTTCAAGAGTCAGTTTTCAAAATATGGCACCAAGTTGGCACTGCCAGCTGATACTATCTGCCACCACAGCTGATACTATCGGTTTACGTACAGAATTTTAAGCTTCAGAGGCCCATTCAATATCAATAATAAATATGCTGGTGTTGTGTGTTTGACGATACAAAATATTAAATTTGTTCTCTACTGTAAATTCGTGTTTTTCGTGTCAATTTTGCTCAACATGAAACGAACCGAACACGCACGAAATTAGATTTTTTTGTCACGAACACTGTGTTGGGTTCCTCGTATTCGTGTCACGGAACAAAAAAACACGACACGCGCACATCTCTAATTGGCGTTCAAATTGTACGTGCATACAATTGAAGTAGCAAACTATTACAAACGCTTGTTGTTGTTGTGTTTAGAATTTATAGATTTTTTTTAAAGAAATGTTGATACATACATACATATGTATGTATATGTATGTATAGGTATATAAATATGTAAATATAAGTAAACATAAATTCGTTTGCTAATGTATGGTATGTATTATGTATGGATATGTATGTATGTTAAACACTTCATTTTTTTCTTCATTGGCTTGATATTGAATTGGTAGAAAGTAAAAACAAAGGTTAGAATGAACAAACTTTATAAAACGGAAAAAAATGTCTAAATATTGTCAAATTTTCGTAATCAGAAGTATCAAGACAAAACAAACTAAAAGTCGCTATGTTTGACCATAAAGCGATAATTTCGAACACTTTTAGGTTTCAAGCTTGAAATGTCAATTTTAAGTTGAAAAATTTTAAATTTTTTTGACAGATCTTCATTCGTTATCGATAACTTTAGTCAAGCTTTTGACATTATTTCATTTTTTTAACATAGCTGAACCCTTTACACCTGTTGAATTTTTCTATTACAATATGTTTGCACTTTTCTCTAAAATTTGATAAATGAAAGAAAAATGAGGTGTCATATGGACTAAAAAGGGGTAAACTTAAAACACGATGAGGTATCTACCCCCAGCAGCAACTCTGAACATCACGCAAGGCGTTTTTTTTTCTCTTCTGGAAAAAGCATTCCATTTATCGCATTTTTTTTGTTTCACACTTTCTTTAAAAAAAAAAATAAAAAAAAAACGTTTATTCTGAAATCATATTCATAAGCACTAAATAAGTTACCACGAGATTTAAATAGTTTAGAATTCAATACTAGTCGCATTACTTAATTCAGTTGTTCTGAATATCAATACAGCACTGACGTTTCTTATTAGTTTGTATGTTTCAATGATTATTTTTGCTAAGTTGGTTACGAACCTTTTTTTTTCCTAAATGAGAGTGATATGCCCATGAAATAAAAAAATAAAGAAACAAAGAACATGTATTAAAGTGCATCACGGATGCTTGTGTGTCAAATTTGCAAAGCAGTTCAAATTCGAAATTTACCTTTCGATGGTCCGAACCATGATACAATTATACTAAGTACATGCACGACTACAACAAAACTACAACACCAAAAAACACATGTATTTTGTTGGCATAAACAAACGAAAAATTGTCAGAAACAATCTTTTGTTTATAAAAATAACAATTATAGGGTAACTAAAGTACAATTGCAGACGCGGCATTCCTGCATGATTATAGTTATTCTGTGTTGCCAATCTGTGTGTAGTTAGAAGTGTGCAATATCTACTCACATGTATAGGCAATATAATTAAATTCTTTTATAATCTGTGTGTAATTCTACTTTGGGTTCTATTTTTATTTATTTTTCTTTTACTTTGAACCTACACAAAAGATGTGTAGTGTAATTTTCTTCAATGTGTAATTGTAGACACAGCAATGTGCAAATTCGTTGGTAGCACTTTAATCATTAATATTCACACACACACACACACTAACATTTTTGCAGCTTGTAAACAAAGTTTGACAATTATCTGCAATGTATACAGTAACAGGCTTGGCTTGTGCATGTACCTGTTATAATTGTATCATGGTCCGAACTTATAGGACGTTGATACCATTTATAAACCCATTTTAAAATCTGGTTATGTAATGATAGTTTTAACTATAGCCAAATGAAATCTGGCTTAAAAAGTGTTTACAAACCGTTTTAAGATTTAGAATTCCAGTGGCAAAAATTTATTGTTTTCACAATTGAAGTCATGGCTTAGTTTTTCTCCTGAGAACTAAAGGCTTGCATTTCCGTACTTATAAGTAAATCCAAAACAGGTATACCTACGCATGCCTATAGTATGAACATCTGTTGCATGCTTAGGTTAGGTTAGGTTAGGTAGGAGTGGCAGTCAGAAACCCGGACTCACTTAGACCGTTTTGGTCCATTGTGATACCACGGAGACTCTGCTTATGCGGAGTCCCCACCGTCGAACCAACCAGTGCTCAATATAAAGCTACTAATACGTTAAAGTTCAACACTAGCAACGTCAGAAAGTTCTCTGAACTCAAGAGCGCCCATTTTGTCAATCTCTTTCTTGCAAGTCCAGGACAGTGACAAAGAAAATGCTCTATGCTTTCCTCTTCATCAATATCCTGGCAGCTATGGCAGTAATCATTGTGTTCAACCCGTAGCCATTATGCATGCCTACCTATCAGACAGTGTCCGGTTAACACGGACACTAGTATCGATATTTGTTTCCTATTTTTCAAAATTAAGTAATCAGTGCCTTCCTTATTTAGGTGAGTCCATAACTGCCTTGTGATCACGCCATCATTTCGTGACCCACCTTCTATTTGTTTCCTCTACTGTCTTGTGCCTAGGTCTGAGAGAGTAGGGGTAAACCCACACATTCCAAATCCGGTGGAACCTGTAAGGTTGTCCCAGTTCTAGCAAGCTCATCAGCACTAGAGTTCCCCTGAAAGCCTCTATGCACCGGAATCCAGATGATTCTAATATAAAACTGCTCTGCCATCTTGTTTAGAGATGATCGGCAGTCGAGAGCTGGTGTTGTTCTTAGAAGCGGCCATAATAGGGCCATAATAGCTGCTCGACTATCGGTGTATATGTTAGACAAAGTCGTTGAAGTGACATTCACTCTCAACCAATCCGCAACTTCTCTTATAGCAAGGATTTCTGCCTGAAAGACACTACAGTAATCCGGGAGTTGCTTTGCAATACGAAGACCTAAAGCCCTCGAAAAGACTCAATAACCCACACCTTCATATGTTTTGGACCCGTCCGTATAAAAATCAACACTTTTTCTTCTACCTGGAGTTCCATTCATCCACAATTCGGTGGATGGTATCCAGGTTTTATAAAGACGTTAGTGTAGCAGAGCAGGAGAGGTTTGGTCAATCCTCCATCCCCTAACTTCGTCATCGAGTATTCTACAGTGGCCGGCTCCATTTCCGTTCCACAGAGAGGTACATCGAAGACGGATTGCCGAGGACATTGCCATTTCCTTCCCTACTAGCTCTAATGGTAGTAGATGAAGGAGCATTCCCAGTGCATCTGTAGGAGTAGTACGAAGAGCACTGGTTATATACAAGGATGCAAGTCTTTGCACCTTGTGTAAGATATGTAAATACGTCTTTTCCTCCAGGGACGGCCACCACATAATGATGCCATACATGAGAATCGGACGTACTATTGCAGTGTAGATCCAATTTTTAACTATGGACTTTTTGCATAGATAGATGAAATTGTTGCTTTTTTCACTCTCTAGAATATTAGTTTTGAAACTCAGCTTTTAATCAAGGATAACACCGAGATATTTTGCAGTCTTGGACACTTTTATCTCCGTATTATTAAGAGTGATAGGTTGGAAATCAGGTATCTTACACTTCCTGGAGAAGAGGACTAGCTCCGTTTTGCCAGGATTAAAGGCGAGCTCCCGTTTCTCCGCCCATCTTGTTAAGTAGAAAAGACCATCCTGAAGGATATCTCTTAGAGTGGTGAGGAATTTTCCTCTTACAGATATTGCCACATCATCAGCATAAGCCACTATTTTGCACCCCCGCGATTCTAGCGATAGAACACAGGGTTTAGAGCTAGATTCCACAATAGTGGTGAAAGAACTCCTCCCTGTGGTGTGCCCCTATTTACAAAGCGGGTCTGCCTGGAAGCTCCTAGAGCCGAGGTTATCCTGCGGTGAGCTAGTAGATTTTGAATCCACTTACACAATCCTACATTAACCAACAAATTCGATAATGCATCAATTATAGCATCTGAAGAAATATTATTAAAAGCCCCCTCAATATCGACGAAGGCCATAAGGGTGTATTCACCCACACAGAGAGATTTCTCTTTCGTGCCAACCAGCTCGTGTAGAGCCGATTTGGTCGACTTTTGCCTTTGATATGCATGCTGATGCGAGGAAAGTAGTTTCCCATTGATGGTTTTTGAATATAGTAATCAACCATCCTTTCTAGTGTTTTCAGAAAAAAGGATGATAGACTTATTGGTCTGAAGTCCTTTGGTGTGGTGTGAGAGCTTTTACCAGCCTTCGGTATGAAAACACTTCTCGCTTCCCTCCACTTATTAGGAATATGACTCAGTCTTAGACAGCTGGTTTAAATTCTCAGTAGCCTAGGAGCTATGAGATTCGATACCTTGCATATCTCGGCCGGTATTATACCGTCCGGTCCTGGAGACTTATAAGGCTTGAAGCTTCTCAGATCCCAATCCAAAGTCTGCATATTAACAATGTCAGATATACTTTCCGTAGGAATTGGGTAAAGATTAGATGTCTGAATCTCAGTTATTGAGCTACCCGGAAAGTGAGTGTCCAGCAGGGCTCCTAATGACTCCTCACTGGATGTAGTCACATCCCATTGAGATTCTTCAAATATCCCAGAGTACAGGGAGTGGCGGACAAAATTTTCCTCATGCGAGAGGCTTCTGAAATGTTTTCAATATTTTCACAAAACCTCTTCCATGTTGTATTTTTAGCAATTCTTATCTGCTTTTTATACTCCTTTAGTTTACCTTTATAAGCTATCCACTCCAGTTCATTTCTGGATGATTTAGACCTATTGAAGAGTTTTCTGCATGTACACCTACACGATTGTAACTCTCTATTCCACCAAGTCGGTTTCTTTTTACCCCGTGGTATATTCAAAGGGCAAGACGCTTCCCTTGCATTTCTGAAGATTGTAGTGATGTTATCAACCTCACAATCTAAATCTGAAGTTTCTAAAAGTGACGAGTCTCCAATCAGTCCTAATTGTCTAGAAAAAATAGACTTATACAGACACCAATTAATCCACCTAATATTTCGGGAGATTTCTACCTCTGGTGCCCGCTCCCTAAAACTAAACTCGATAAACTTATGATCAGAAAAGGAATCTTCCTGAAGTACACACCAGTTTATGATCCTATCGTCCACCGAATCAGAAGAGAAGGTTACATCCAGGACTTCCTGTCTGTTCCTTGTTATAAACGTAGGTTCTTGACCTCTATTAAAAATGTTAAGATTAGTACTAACTACATATTCTAAAAGTTCCTCACCTCTTTCATTAGTGTCCGTACTTCCCCAAATAGCATGATGTGCGTTGGCATCACAGCACAGGATAATATGGTGTCCAGCGTTCTCCGCCACAGCCACAAAGTTTCTCACCACTACCGAGGGTAGAGGGCCTCGATCGTCGTGAGCGCAGTATACCGATGCCAGCCAGTAGCATGTATTTCCCATTTCCACGCTAACCGCCATTATGTCTCTGCTTCTGAAGTTAGATAATAAAAATACATTAAAGTGGTTCCTTGCCAAGATGCAGGTTTTGTTACCTTCATTCTTGACGGCTAGCATCTTAAAATCTTTGGTCCTAAGTCCGCAAACCCTGCCACCACTAATCCAGAGTTCTTGGATTAGGACTATGTCAACTTCGCATGTCGTCATGCGAAGCTGAAGAGCAGCTGAGGCTGGTTTAGAGTGGTGGAGATTTATCTGCAGCAGGTTCAACATCCGCTACGAAATACATCTCCACGACCGTTTTATCGGACTCGTCGTCAGTCTCAAGAAAAAGGTCACTGTCTTCACCATAATCAGCGTCGAACAGGCCTGAGGCACCTCCGAGAACTTCAAAGTCGGATGTAATATAGCCATCCCTATCCGAAGATTGTCGTAAGCTGGCTTTCTTCTCCCCCTCTTTAGATTCCTCCTCCACAGCGTTTTCACACACTGTCTTGGAACTATCCGTCACTGGAGGCTGATCTCCTTTGTACACCTTCAGCGTAACCTGTCCAAAGGCGTACGATATAATATTATTGGACTTGGCCAAGTGAGGGAGGGTTTCAGCGTTTAGAATAATAATTACCCCACGTCTGTCACCCTCAGCCTCACCGAACCTCCCCATCTTCCAATTGCCGGTTGGAAGTGAGGGATTGCAGTCCTTTAATAATTTAATCGCTGCTTCAGCCGTATCTGGGAATGCCGGAATCCATGCATGCGCACGTGGTCGGGATGGAATTTCGCTCTTGTCAACAAGATCGATTTTCGCACCCGGCCACGGCTCTCCCATTCTGCTGAGAGCGGCCTTGTACAGCCTGCATCGCGACAGACTGGAGGTATGCCTGGATTTTCCGCAAGGACCTGGTAGTACGTGGTTGCCAACTTAGCTTCCACAGCACTCCATTTGCCCCTGGGGACTGCACCATCCATATCTCCCCTGTCGACAACAGCCATTATGAGGTTGTCTTTTGCAACCTCACTAAACGACCTAATGCCAATATTACTATTAGCTTTAGCCCGCTTAGGCAATGGTCTGTCGTCCGGCGATCGCAGTCTTTTACCAGACGGTTTTGACGACGTGCTAGCACCACTACCACTTGAGGCGGGAGTATCCATGTTTTCAAGGACACCTCTTGCCCATTTAAAAGATGATTTTTGTTCCTCGGACAGTTTTGATGGGTATTGAGTGCCCAACGTGTTTACAATACGTAGACATAACCTTTTTTGGTTATGCCTCATCTTCGATGGTCGGACATGCTTGGTCGAAGCCGGCGTGGCCGAGCTCGAACTGCTGCATGCACCAACCATCTGCCCAGTGTTCTCGGCAGTCTTCATCTGAACGAGTTTTCTCGTACCAGACGGTTACGTTAAACCGGTCCTCTGTCCTTCCGCGCTATGGAGCACCGTCAGTCTATCGGTTCCGGTCTTGTTTTTTGTTTTGTTTTTGTTTTTATCAGAGAGAGAGAGAGAGTTATTTTGCATTTTGGTCCCACGAGTATGGGGGATTTGAAGGCCAACACGTCATAGCCCCCGATAACGCGGTGCTGAGGTGCCCAGGTATCAGCAGGACTCCGTTCTAATACAGTCTTTTAACCCTGACTGCAAAAATCCGATGGGCATGGGTCGCATTACACTCCGGTTTAGGGTTGGATAACCTTTGGTACACAGGCCTTTAGAGCCATTTATCTTCACCCAATACCATAGAGGACCATTAAAGGTCATCCATGGTATTGGGTTGAAGACATAGACCACAATCTGTAGTTAAGCCATCACACCTCGACGAGGTAGTTATCCGGATGGGGCTGTTGAATGCTTACCCAGCGAACAATTTTGTGAACGTATCTTGGGCTTAGGGAATGTTTGGAAGACCAAGTCATAGGAGAGATCATGATGAAATAAACAGGTGGCATTACTACGCCAGATGACAGTTTTTTTATTCTACAATATTTGTCTAATCTTATGTTAATAGTTTTGTTTATGTTTACATTTTATGTCCACGTTTTTTTAATAAGCAAATAGTATATCTGTGGAAAATTAATCGGTTCGCGTGTGTTTTAAATAAATTGCATAATATATTAAATAAAGTGAAAATGCGTTACTGTATTTTGTGTTCCAAGGAAGCAGTACCCGGTAATGGTACATTTTTTAATGCTCCTCGTGATCCAATCAAAAGGAGCGAATCGGCTAAGTTGTGTAAGAGGGAGTTCAATACAAGTACCCGTATTTGCATTGATCACTTTTCGAAAAGCGATATTATTACGTTGGGAAGTCTGTATATGTTTTTGCCCAAGGCTATGTCTATATTGCCACAACAACAGGAAACACTATTCACCAGTCCCAAGCTCCCAGACAACTCAGTGTACCAAACGCACAATCATTCCCAATCGGAGTCAAATGAGACATCTCTACACAATTTGCGGTTTTTTACTGACGAGAACTGCAACTTCAAAATTCAAAGCAAAAGAGTCTCAAACTGAGTAAGTGATACCAAACAATAATCTTAGGTGTGTACCAGAGAACGACAAAAATCACGTATTTCATGATTTAATCATACTATAAATTTGTTATTCACTTTTAATCATGCAAAATAAATCAACATTGAGTATAATCATCATCGTAATGGTGAACGCTTCATTTAAGTAAATGTGAGTCCAGCGATCGAACATGTTTTATTCACATCATTCATCATACATTAAACTTTTGTTCAGATTTAATCATGCAACAAAACTTAATGTTGAATAAAATCAGAATCATACTTACGAACGTATCGTTTGGTTAGTTGCAAGTAATTTCATACATGTTTTATTAAAATTTTTATATAATCAGGTTTTCATGTTGAATAAAATCAAAACAGAGGAGTTATGAAAAATATTATTGTTTTAATACAAATCAGTAAGCAAACACTTTAAAATTAAAAAATGGAAAATGACCAGGATTTTTTGCTAGACCAAATTTCTAAAAGTGTTTATACTTTATCACCGAGACGAAAAGGATAAATAATAAATATAGGGTGTTTTTTTAAGAGGTGTAGAACTTCGAATTGAAATAAAACACAAGAAAATCGTTTTAATGTCCATCAATTTGGCTTTATTGGAAGGATAATTTTATGCCATTAATGTTTAAATATGATTTCGGGCATGTGGCCGCTGCGGCTGGCTCGAATAAAGCCAATTCTACAGGTCCAATTTTCAACCACTTTTTCGAGCATATGGGGCCGTATGTTGGCAATAACGCCACGAATGTTGGCTTCCAAGTCCCCTAACGTTTCTGGTTTGTTGGCGTAGACGAGCGACTTCACATATCCCCAAAGAAAATAATCCAATGGTGTCAAATCACACGATCTTGGTGGCCAATTGACAGGTCCATTCCGCGAAATTATGCGCTCATCGAATGTTTCCTTCAATAAATCGATTGTGACGTGCGCTGTGTGGCATGTAGCGCCGTCTTGTTGGAACCACAACTCATCCACATTCATGCCATCCAATTCGGGAACAAAATAGTCGGTTAGTCGGCTCCAATTGCTGTGCACGGTGGCGAATCGATTCATTCGGGTCCTCTTCAACACTTTGCTATACAGCGGCAATTGTTTCTTCGGTGCGCACTGTTCGACGTCTCTGCGGATGCGTATCATCACATAGAGTAAACGTAGTGCGAAAACAATCCATGGTTAACCGAATTAATTGCTCTGATGGACGATTATGTCGACCATAAAATGGACGGAGCTTGCGGTAAAATTCGCGAACTGAACCATTATTTTCGAAATAAATTTGCACGATTTGCAAGGGTTGTTCTTTTGTCAACCTTTTCATGATGAAATGGCAAACCAAACTAAATATTAATCACTTGACAGCTGACAAAATGGCCGCCAGTTAAAAAAGTGATGCCAACTTAAAGTTCTATACCTCAATAAAAAACACCCTTTAAATATATATACAGGCAAACCTCGGTATAACGAATCTCGCATTAACGAAAATCCGATATAACCAACGTCCAAATTTTTTACATTAACTACCTTATATTACGAATATTATCCTAATTTTATACTGGATATAACGAATGATAAAGAAAAGATCGCAAAATAAAACACAAAAACTTGCTAGGAACATATTTCTAACATTTAGTTCTACCTTATATAGCCAATGTTTTGATAAATAAGTACATATGTGGTTTATATAACGAACGGCAAAAAAATATTAAACAAAATCGACGGCCGCAATGAAAATGTAAAAAAATGTGATACCGTTACTTTGCACTTGGTAGATTATTTGAAAACAAATTACCCTTATTATTTTTATTGCATTGTATCTTGTCTACAATAATAATAATTAAAATAACAAACAAAAAAAAACAAATAAAAAAAAACAACAAAAACTTTGCGATATAACGAACTTTTCGGTATAACGAATGGGCCTGACATTATATCGTTCGGTATACCGGAATTTGCCTGTATATATATATATATATATATGTATATATAAATATATAAGTAGAAGGGCCATAACAAGTAATTGCAACTTTACAGGAGAAGGTATAGTAGAAACTGTAATATTCACAATGTAACTTTTTTTGTCCAATTGCTTGTAAAAGCGTTATTTTTTACACTGCATTAAATTTTTGTGACGAGGTGTATTTGTGTGAAATGTGTTGGAATCACTGAAAAACTTAATTTCGTAAAAAATACGAAATATGGCTTTTCTACTTGATACCATCGGTATATAAATTGCTAAATACATAAGTACATAATATTCCCTTGTTTCTAAAAAATCATCATCACTTGAATGCTCATACGCGCTCATTATTGCTTTTTTTATTTTATTCATCATACAAATATTTGTTGATAATCAGAACGAACGCTTTTGCCTACTTATTTTATTTTTCATCAAAATAATCATGAATGGGAAAAAGGAGCAAACACCCGAATTGATTGGTATGATGCGACACATGTTTAAAGTCGTAGAGCCAACAACAACCGTATGATTGAAATGATTAAAAAGCAGCAACGATTATGTATGTTGGAACCAGTTTGATTGTATGAACACAAAGGCATGCTTTTAGGATATTGATTACGTATGAATATTTTTTCAATCAGATTTTGTCGTTCTCTGGTGTGTACCCACATATTGTATTGTTGCACAAATATGGGCGGAGTAACTAGATCATATGCCCAAGATGTATGTTCATATGTATGTATATGAATTTAGGTATTCTAATAGCGATTTCTTTTCTGAGCATGTGGGAAAAATTTTCGATTTCTTTTCTGAACATGTTGCATGTAAAACATGTAAATATGTTACATATTTTACCCTCACTTTATTCAAGGTGTACATACTGCCATTTTTCCAACTGTGGCAATGAAGGTTTTGTTTGCAAGTCATGTTTATAATTTCGAAAGAAGGTTTCTAAAACACAAAATATAAAAATTATTATTAAAAAAATTAATATAAATAAATATAATTATTTAAATATTGTGACTGTTTTGATTTTTTTTTAGACATAATTAGTGATGCCAATGTGTGCTTAAAAATTATAATAGTGTGCGGAAAACCTCTCAAATAACCTTAAAAATCAATAGTGAAGTATATTAATGATAAAATGTAACCGTTGTAAATAAAAGTAGGTAATTCTGTTCGATTGCATTAACATACTATGTAACACTTTGAGTGATTCTAGGTAACATTTAAAAATGTTCCATATGTATAGTGTAACATATTTTTTTCAGAAAAGAAATCGCCATAAGACTTGACAATCGTTTCAAAACAGCATGTTTTTAAAATTTTATTGGGTAAGTTATATTTAATTGGTTAGTTATATATTATAGTCCCTCGATTTTTGATACGGTGGTGAAGGAATATAAAGAAAAAATTCGACGATTGGATGCAGAAAATAAAGATTTAAAGTGCCAGCTTCTCTAAGCCAATTTGGCTATAAATTCGATGAAGAAGATTTTTACGGAAGGGCAAATTCGGTCTTTAATGTCACCAGGAAATATAAAATGGAGGTGGAATGATATTTACAGCGCAGTTTGTTTGCACGCATCTGGGCCGAGGGAATATAACCATCTTTACATCGCAAGGTATATTGAAAAAGGCAATAGAATTCATGGGAAAAGACATAGATATGTCTTTGAATCAAAAGCTTTGCGTGTTGGAATTCGACGAAATGAAGGTAGAGACAACTTATGAATATAACTCGCTGGAAGATGTCGCCAGGAAACCAGCTAAATATGTTCAAGTTGTAATGGCGCGTGGCTTGAAGGAATCGTGGAAGCATCCTATATTTTATGATTTAGATTGCAATGAATGGAAAAATATTGAAAGAAATAATTGAAAGACTACACTGTTCTGCTTATCCTGTAGTTGCGATCGTATGTGATATGGGTCCGACTAATTGCAAGTTATGGAGAGAGATGGGCGTGACAGCAGGTAAGTTAAAAATTTAGATATTGCACATTATTATTCCTTACAGACGGACTACTTTCAAAATCGGTAATATTGAGATTAATTTGATTTCGCTTGATTTAATTACACTGGATTTAATTTCGCTAAATTTAATTGTTATTACTTTAATTAATTAAGATTGTATATAAAAGTTAATAAGATCATAAATATAATAATCATAAATAATTATTGGAAATCAATGTAAATTTTATTATTCGTTTGTAAGTAAAGTTTTTGTTTTGAGACCTAAATATCAATTCCAAACACAAGACTATTTTAGATATTATTTCAACTTTTACTAGCATATTCATAAAAATAGTTTAGTTTTGTAAGCTAGAACTATTTTTTTATGAATAAGGCCTTTAATACTTTTTGGAAAATAACACCATTTTATTTCATATATTTCTGAAAAAAAACTTGGTTTTCCAACCCTACAAACTTGAAGGAAAAAGTGTTTGTTTTTATGGACGCGCCTCACCTTCTGAAATTAATTCGCAATCATTTTTTGGATACCGGATTAATTTATGAAGAAAATCTGCTGAGTACACGTCCTATATGGGAATTAATAAGATATACGTCAAAGTCCGACATTTCTATAACTTACAAATTGAGCGAAGATCACCTTACTGTTAAAGGTCCTGGTACGTCAATAGTCTTTAGTTATATAAACACGAAATAAAATAAAAATTTCACAATATATGTATGTATATAATTGAAGGAAGGCAAAAGGTCAAATTAGCAGCTCAACTTTTTTCGAATACAACAGCAAAAGCTCTCACATGGTGCCACTCACGTGGTATGGATATATGTCAAGCTCCAAAAACTGCCGAATTTGTCGGGCTGGTGAACGACTGGTTCGACGTATTAAATTCAAAGATGAATACGTTCAATTACCCTGGTAAAGTACTTCCTGATTTTATTGATATATACATACATACGTATTCCATAAACAAAATGTCAAATACTTGTTTTTTCCCATAAGGAACCCTTTGGACGAAAATATAAAGAGCAAACTGACATACTAAGCCGCATGACAGACTTTATGTCAAAAAACATAGTACCCGGAAAGAAGACTATACAGAATTTTCAAAAAGGCATTACAACCACAAATAATGCACTGGAATCACGAATATGTAGCAAAGTATGGGATACGCTATTTGGTGACCAGTCGCCTAAACCAGGATGTGCTCGAGAATTTTTTTGGCGCAATACGGAGTAAAGGAGGGTTACATGACCATCCTTCTCCAATGCAATTTAAATATAGGCTCAGAAAATATATTTTAGATAAGTTTGACAACGATTGATATAATAATAATTAATATTTTATAGCTTTTACAACGTGTATTTCATATTTCAAATTCAGCAAGAAATACTGAGTATTTAAAAGGACATGGCAACGTTGAAAATGACGAAACTGCCTGGTTAAATACTAGTGATGTCAACATGTCTTTTGCTGATCATTCCCGTATTTTCTCTGAAGTTTTCGACGAAGACATCATATGTGAAGATGTCTTGCGTGAAAGCTAGATCGTAGAAGACATCATATACGAAGATGGCTTTCGTGACAGCGGGTTTGTAGAAGAAGATTAGGAAGAGCAGGAGATATTGAACGGTTTGGACGGTTGCAATATTCGTGACATTGGTATACTACAAAGGGATGCTTTGGAATATATAGCTGCCTATATAATTCGGAAGCTTAAACTAGTAGGATACGAATGCCACGAAGATGAAGATTCCCATACCTACGTTAACCACGTATCGAAAGGTTTCTTAAAAAAAGCCAGCAGAAGTATTTGTGGAAAAAATCAAGGAGCTCTAGGCCATATTTAAAAAAAAACGGGTCCAACATATCCCACTCTCTACATATACATAAGGGATTGGTGGAGAAAAGCTCGGTTATTGATTTACCTTTGGACATTAAAAAGTTTTTTTTAATGCCGAATTTACTTCCGCATAAAGGATTTGAATAAGCGACTGAAACTGCAAAAGTGTAAACAGCGTATTTTGGGAAATAAGAAGCTGCTAAAAGTTAAATTATTAAGTGGTTAGTTCACAAAAATATTTTTGATAAAACCTATACACTAACGTTAAATAATTTTTATATATGTTTTAGCCTTATATTAGTAAATAAAAAAAATAATTAGAATTTATTGCTCAATTTCTTTAATTCTTGAGTTTACAGCTGAGAGAGGTAAGAGGTAAGGTAATAAACATGTATGTTCATGTGTGCACTTGTGTGTGTGTATAAGACAAGAACAAAACAAATTTGTTTTTTATAGCAAATTTAAATCGCTTTTTTATCACTTTTATGCTAACAATTTTGAAAAACTATTTGTATTGTGCATATCTACACAAAAATACCTTTTAAACCATATATAAAAAAAGCAATGTGAGTCCGATCACAGGGGAGATGTGTAAACATCTAGTAATGAAAACTGTTCTTAAGTTGGAAGTACTATGCTTTTAGTAATATTTTTTAATTAATCAATTAAAAGTATCAAAACTTTCAATATTGTAAATACATAGGAATTTGCTGGTTTTTGTTTGTTTTATTTAACTTATTTGGTTAGTAAATGGGCACACTGCTGTTTAATGAAATGTAATGCATGTAGTTATTTTACAGCAATGGTTTTCGAACTATACAGCGCTAGCACAATTATATGTTAGTGAAAATTAGTAGCTACTATTGCACACAAGATGGTGTTTATATGAAGCTGTTAAGTTTCTCTGTACTTCTTGTTGTCCGTACGATTGACAATCTCAAAGAAGATGAATACTTTTAGTTTGACAAGTTTAGGTTTTTGTTTTTCTTATTTTGCTTTGATTTAGTAAATTTCTTATTAAAAGTGCAAAAAACCTTTTTAAAAGTTATTAAAATTAATGTTTTTGTATTCATTTTATTTATTTGTTTTTATTTACCTATGATAACTTAATGTACGACAATTAGTAATAAATTCAGTAAAGTGCGACTTTGATCCGCGCACGAAAGGTTCGTGCGGACACTTTAGCCTATATTAGTCTCCTGCACAAGATATCTTATAAGAACTTTTAAGACATGAGGGATTTTTCAAATGCTTTGCTACAGCGAAATCTTATGAAACAAACGTTAACAACACTGTTTGCAAGAAATTTATTTGAGTATTGTAGGTATAAGAGTAAAGAAGAAAACACTTCGTGACGGAAGAATTTTTGATACTAGCTTCTTTCTATGCATAAGCGCGTGTACAAACGTCATGCATGTATGTGAGTAGTAGGGAAATCCCACTTCTGGCGCCGATTAAAATTGTTAAATTGTTGCTGAAATTGTTAAATTGTGGGCTGAAATTGTTAAATTGTTGGTGAAATTGTTAAATTTGGGTAATTAAAATTTGAAAATTTGTTAAATTCTTGGAAATTTGTGTTTTCGGTGGCGCTTTGATGTTTTTTGTTTACATAGGAGTTTTTGTTTACATTAAGTGTATGTCTGTCTGTCTGTCTGTCTGTCTGCCTGACCGTGGATGTTTGTGTGTGGAATATTTTATGTGAATGTATTAAGGCGGTTCATAGTTTGGCGGTTTGTATGTGTGTATATGCCGACGGGGAAAATCATGAAAATGATTTTTCCTAATACCAATGGTGAAATTGTGATTATTAATTTTTCCTAATGCCTACGGCAATGCATGATAATTTTTCCTAATGCGGGGCAATACATGAATATTGTTTTTTTCAAATGCCGACGGGAAAATGATTTTTCCTAATGACGACGGGAAAACGTGAAAGTTATTTTTTCTAATGCTAATGTAGGTGTTGCTAGACTGTGGGAATTTAAGGCTGACCGTGATTTGAGTGGGCGGCGTTGTTGCCGTAATATGTAGCCATAGGAATTTGTGGATGTGTCTGTCTGTCTGTGAGAATTTAGGTGAAGGTTTGATTGGCAGGGGGCGGGGTGTAGTTGAGGTAGATCGATTGCGTGTGTAGTTGTGTGTGAATGTGTGTGTGTGTGTGTGTGTGTGTATGTTTGTAGGAATTTCAATGTGTGTATTTCTGTAGGAGCTTAAGGCTGATTGTGATTTATGAGGGGTGAGGTGTTCTAGGAATGTGCAACCGGGGGAATCTGTGTGTTTGTATGTCTGTAGGAGTTTAAGGCTGACCATGATTTGGGTGGGCAGGGTTGTTGACGTAATATGTAGCCATGGGGATTTGTGAATGTGTCTCTCTATAGTAGTTTAAGGTTGATCGTGATTTGAGGTGGGTGAGGATGTTGTTGAGGTAAATTGGTTATGCGTATGTATGTATGTATGTATTTTTGTAAGAATTTAAGATGATTGTGATTTATTAGGGGCGAGGTGTTCTTGTAATATGTAGCCGTGAGAATCTATGTGTATAGACGTCTGTAGAAGTTTAAGACTA
This sequence comes from Tachina grossa, assembly GCA_949987645.1. NCBI lineage: Eukaryota > Metazoa > Arthropoda > Insecta > Diptera > Tachinidae > Tachina > Tachina grossa. The sequence goes on from OX465278.1 coordinate 89,475,415, forward strand.
TCTGTAATTTCAGGTAGGTGAGAATGTTGTGTTGTTGAGATTAATCTTATATATTGTATATGTATGTATGTATGATCATGGGAATTTGTGTATGTATATCTGAGGGAGAATTTAAGGCTCGTCATGATTTGCAAAAGGTGGGGTGTTGTTGAAATTTTCTTGGATATTTCTTATATGAATTCTGCTATGTGTGTGTATTTGAGCTAGTATTTATATGTAGGTAGAAATAAATTGTTTTCAACATCGACATTTGGTACTATAAAATACTATCATATATCTGGACTTCCCTAATCCTAGTATGCTTTTATACTTACGATTGCTTTATATTTTCTCATGCTTAAATTTGTCTCGCGTTGAAGTCGGTCTGTGTGAAATATGTTTATATTTCAGATTTTGTTTATTTAACTACATTCGTCTTCTTTGACTGAAAGAGTTTTCTACACACAGAGAAAAACCAACTTGAAATCAGTAAGAACCATGCTGAATTAATAAGAACCATTAGCGAAGGTTTAGTCATATTGAAATTTCTTATTTCAATATGGACAAAATATTAATTTACAGTATTCATTTATTAAACTCATTATTTTGTAGATATCTCAATATACATTTTCTATTATATTAAAAATTATTGAATTAATGTGATGAATTCTTATTTTTAAGCTGCAGATTTTCCCTGAGTGTATGGATTGTTTATATTTGCATTGTGCTTTAACTAAACGACGCTTCATATATTTTCATGATGTAGATCTAATAAATACTTAAGCATTGATAAGAAATTTGATATGTATACATACATATCTACAAATTGATTTTATGTATGTATGTATGTATGTATGTACATATATATGTACATACAAATAAGTGTTCCACTCAATCTTTGAATACATTTTTTATTTTATTTTTTGTCATGTGATGTCTGTTGTTGGTGAAATTAAAAACATTTTAATTTTTATCTGCGTTTACTTAAAAGTTTGTGAGGATTTTCTGTTTTAAGTAAAACTGAATTCTTGAAGATATGTACTTACATACTCTATAGTAATAGTAACTATAATAGAAATATTTCTTATACTTAATTTACAGTTTTTTAAAGTTGATGCAATGTTAGTTAGTCAAAGTTTGACATTTTTAGGGTATAAAATTTTTTCTAGCTATAGCCTTCTACATTTATTTTGGAAAGCTTGCTTTGCTTTTAAAAATGTATAAACATTTTTAAATGAAACTGATCCGGCACTCCAGCTTAGGTACTAATAGTTTTTTTTTTGTTGTTAGTTAACTTACTTATTTTTTATTTTTTATTGACAAACATTGGAAATCAAAAGGGAGTTTTATATTGTAATTATTATTTTCATAATTGTTGAAAACAACCGCTGCGTTTTGTTTGTTTTTTGCGATGAAATCATTTGAATTACTTTGGCAACTTTACGCGTTTATAAAAATTATGTTATTTTCTATATTTCTTAATTTATAAGACTTTTAGACTTTGTCCTTTAGGGGTTATATATTCTATTATACGATTATGAATAAGAATGCAGTAAGCTGATGTATTTGCTTACTGCTTCAAATTAAAATTTTATTAAGTTGAATAAAAGGACTTTTTTCCTAAACTCTGATGCAGTTAGAAGCGCTGGAGATTCTTTCATATAACAGCTTTTTTGAAATTTTTGATACATAGTATAATATAGAATTGGATAACATTTATTTTTAATTTTTATGTTAAGAAGTACGGGTATGAGACTGAATTTAAATGTACTTTTAAATTAGTTAAATCATAATGAACAAACATATTTTCTTCTTTAATAGCGATCAACAGAAAACGAACTCGTTTTCATATAATTTAGGTATACCCTATCGACCGCTCCTCTAGGATACAAGATGACTTTGTATGACGAAATTTCTGTTGCTTTATACTGATAATATGTTTACATTAATAAGATACATATACATATGTTTATTTTATGAACGGTGAGCACCTATGGCTTTTATTCAATGTTCTATATGACTTTTTTTCATTTTATTAAAGTTCAGCGTATTGTATATATATTTCTGAAATGTTTAAGTGTGTTTTGTGTTCCCATCGGACAGACTGTACGTGTTAGTTGGTCAGTCAGTCTCTATTTGTATTTATTTTTTTTTCTTCTAATGTGCCACTCCTTTTTCAGATTTTACTACTTGGAATAGAGAATTTTTGTCTAATTTTTTGGTGGGTATATACATTAGGTATGTAGAAATTAGTTTACATACAAAGAAATGCATGTTTAATATACAACTATTGTATCAAATCGATCTCAAATAACTCAGTTACCTCTACCAGCAATTCACCGTTGGTGTATTCATAAAGTGTTAGAAACAATGAAATATCTATGTTTTGAGAGAATTTTCTCCTCAAGTATTTCTACATGAGGTTTGAGGGGTCAATCACTGTCGCATTCATATGTAATGATTATTCACTTAAAAAAGATCATCATCACCATCAATCATCTCCGTATACAATACATTCATGAGTTGGGTTGATCCAGATACAATTGCTGTCTCATCACCTTCTAACAGCTTTATATATTTTGCTAGTATGCATGCCTTAGCATGCTTCTATCGATAGTGACGTAAGAGTCCGAGATGTAGAGTGTTACAATTAAAAATCTTCACTATTAGAATTTACCAGTTCGCTCTTGTGAATTTTTACAAAGTAGATACATATGTATGTATGTATTTAAGTGACCACAAAATCATAAAATTTCTTTGCTTACAAAATTGTATGACGTGAGGATTTTTTTTTTGAAATTATACATGCTTCGGCATGCTTTCATTTTTTTTCTATAAATTTATGTAATACTCATACAGATACAGATATATAATATATAAATATATATATATAAATTTATGCATGCTTCAGCATGATTCTAGTTGAAGCGTATATTCATTCACTAAGTTTGTTTGATACTTATTCATACACATGTACATTCTTAAAGATTGGATATCAAAGTCCAATTTCCGTAGTTTATCTGTATTTTCTAAAGATCTGATAGCTAAAGAAATAAATAGAGTGAAGATCTTCTACAATAATCCCATTTTCATATTGTAAAATTTTGCGTGCTAGCGCTTTCGATGGGAAAATATACATACAACTTTATAAAAAGTGATAATATGATGTGCTTCTGAATATTGCATGTTATAGTTCATTTTAAACAGTGAAGTTTTAGCAATATTTCATTCAGACCAACAAGTTTAGAGAATTCCACTACATTTAGTTAATTATCTTTCTTAAGACCCATCATTCCTAATCAATCCTACAAAAAACAACACAAACTAGATTTTTCGTTTTAATTTTATTTTTATTAAATTTAACATTCATTCTTCAAATTACTTTATACTATATTAAGTAGCTTTTCCTCATTTATTGAGTTGACTTTAATAGGAGACATTTTAATGGTACGATGAACTTTTCTATTGCATGCATTGAGTAAATCTTTATACATACCAATCCACTTATATGAACCATTAAAGCTAATTCTTTTCACATCATACCTTTCAATGATCTATTAAATCATTCTAATATTGATGCTTTCATATTAAGTAATGTTTAATCTTCTCTTTATGTATGAGTTTTCCCAAGTATTTATAAAAAAATTCTTTAGAATCATCTGTTTGTAAGTTTTTTGGTACCCGTACCACTTCAAAAATATTTTCCATTGCCTTGGTTTTTAGAGTGCAGCTTTTATTTTCAGCTGTACTTTGAGAATGTGTCAATTACAGTCTTCAAAAATCAACCATTTCTATTTTCTGTAGAATAGTTCTACATTTCACCTAACTTAGCTACATAAAACATCATATATTCCTGTCATTACATCTCTACAAGCACAAACAGTTGTTGAGATTTAATATGGACTTCGTTAACTAAATTCCTTTTTAAGGACATTGAATTGTTTCACAGATTTTTTCGAAAGTGTTGTGATCTACATCTTGCACTTTCAGCTATTTATACTAACATGTAGTTAATTTTCTAATCTATATATTTAATCGTACAACTCTTCAATTTATTTTTAATTATTTAATTTTTAGAATTCCTTTTCAATTTTATAACTCTCTTCCTTCTCTAATTTTATTTCACGTTGTAGTTCCTTAATTTGCATTTAAATATATTCTTGAATATTAATGCTTTAAGCTATATTATTAATTTGTCTTGTATTTTATCTTCATTCAGTTTAATGTAACTATCAACAATAGTTTGTATCTAATTCATTTATGCCTTCCAATACTGATAAGTCAGTATAAATGTCTTCAGAATTGGAAGTCTATGAGTAAAATCATCGTCATCATCATTCTCAGTATTAGCATCATTAAATATGATGGTATTATCAAATATTGTTCCTTTTATTAGTTTCTTTGGGGTACTTGTCTATATCTTGAGTGAAGGTTTCTCAGGCTTTAAACTTGTATATTTTCAACTTCTGTCTTGATTTTACTTTCTTCTTTCATAAGAATTCTTTTAATATTTTTAGAACTATTTATGAATTCTTCTGCTATATGTTTAAATGTATCTTTTAGTTGTTCACTTGTATCTATTTCACCAGTTTTTATACTACGAAGCTTTTTCTTCAACACATTTCTTGTCAACACCAACTGTTTTAAAATTTTCTCATCCATGTTCGCTAAGGGCAAATAACAGGTATCAGCAATCAGATCAGCTTTTCAGGACTTGGTCTGGTTTTCAGATCAGCTTATCAGGAGCTGGTCTGGTTTTCAGATCAGCTTATCAGGAGCTGGTCTGGTTTTCAGATCAGCTTATCAGGAGCTGGTCTGGTTATCAGATCAGCTTATCAGGAGCTGGTCTGGTTTTCAGATCAGCTTATCAGGAGCTGGTCTGGTTATCAGATCAGCTTATCAGGAGCTGGTCTGGTTTTCAGATCAGCTTTTCAGGACCTGGTCTGGTTTTCAGATCAGCTTTTCAGGACCTGGTCTGGTTTTCAGATCAGCTTATCAGGAGCTGGTCTGGTTTTCAGATCAGCTTTTCAGGACTTGGTCTGGTTTTCAGATCAGCTTTTCAGGACCTGGTCTGGTTTTCAGATCAGCTTATCAGGACCTGGTCTGGTTTTCAGATCAGCTTATCAGGACCTGGTCTGGTTTTCAGATCAGCTTTTCAGGACCTGGTCTGATTCTTAGATCAGCTTATCAGGTAACAGATCAGGCTATCAGGAGCTGTTCAGATTTTCATTTCAAGATATCTGAGTCAGATTTAGTTATCAGTGTACAAGTAGCTAGCCATTTATAACATTTATATACATGAAGTTTAAAGTCAGATGAAATACGAAAAAGTAAAGTTTTATCTAGTAAAATTATTTTCTATAACGATCATCGTTAATTTACTATCTTTGCTTATAATCAAAAATCCATATTTATCCTTTTAACATGCTTTTTATTTTTCACACCTTTTTTTTTATTGTTATTTTTTTTTTTAATGCATGTTTATTATTTATTGTATCTTCAAATATGAACTAACAATAAGTATTCAAATCTTAAATCTATAAAAAAAATTATTAGGCCCGACCAATGTCGGACATAAGCTTAGTGATAGTCATTAATAATACATAAGTAGTGATAAGCAACAAAAAGAAAAAGGTATTTTCAAGCAGCTTCATCATCTAGAGTGTTGAATATTAGAGCCCGTGTATCTCTCTTTTTTAAGCGGATGTGTCCAGAAAAGTTCAAAATATTACGAGCAAGCGGATTAGGATGTGACTCGAGTTTTGTTAGGTATTTGCCTGCGTATTTTGCAATTTCTTCAGTCGCTAGTGGCATATTCAAATCGCGATGTATATTTGAATTTTTGATGTACCATGGAGCCGATGTTATCATGCGTAAAATTTTATTTTGCCTTCGTTGAATTTTCTCTACATTTGAAGCTGAAGCAGTGCCCCATAGTTGAATTCCGTATTGGCTTTAAAAGCGACTTGTATATTAAAAGTTTGCAGTCTAGGCTAAGTGTTGAATTTCTACCAATCAGCCAATGTACCTGAGTTAATTTAAGTTTCATTTGAGTTAACTTAGACTCAATGTGGTGTTTCCATGTAAGTTGTCGATCAAGGTGTATACCAAGATATTTCACATGTGAATGTTGAGGAACAACTTGATTGTTAATCCGAATGGGGGAGCAAGTATCTCTTCTTAGGGTGAACGTTATATGGACACACTTTTGTTCATTGACTTTAATTCTCCATAAGTTTCACCAAAGCTCCATCTGGCTAATGTGTTCCTGAAGTTTGCGTGATGCCTCATCAGGGTTTTCGTGCATACTAACGCAGGCTGTATCGTCGGCAAATGTGGAAGTATGGATACTACTGCTCACCGGCATATCACAAGTATAAATCAAATATAAAACTGGTCCCAGTATGCTCCCCTGTGGCACACCGGATGAAATAGTTTCAGGCCTACTCGTAAAGTCTCCTTCCACAACAGTGAACTTACGGGAAATAATGTAACTTCCCAAAAGATTTAAAATGTTTATTGGTAAGTAAGTCTTCAATTTTAAAATTAGGCCTTCATGCCACACTTTATCAAATGCCTGGGAAACGTCAATAAAGAGCGCAGAGCAATACTTTTTTTCCTCAAAAGTTCTTCTTATAAATTGAACCAGTCTGTGAGTTTGATCAATGGTGCTATGCTGACTTCTAAAACCAAATTGATGGTCTGGTATGCACCCACTACTAATTAGAATTTGGGACAATTTTTTTTGAGCAGTTTTTCGAAAAGCTTTGACATAGTTGATAGTAGACTTATTGGCCTATATGACTCAGCCTTGGTTAGATCTTTGCCCGGCTTTGGAATCATTTTAACCTTGGCAAGCTTCCAGCTGTGTGGATAATACTCCAGTCGTAAAATGGCATTAAATATGAATAATAGGATTCTCATTGCAATTCGAGGCAAGTTCATAAGCATCTGGTTACTAATTCCATCAATACCCGGAGCTTTCTTCGGGTTGAGTTCGGCAATTAATTTTTGTAATTCACGCGTCTTAAACTTTATGTGTTGAGGGGTTAGAGCGACTACATTCGGCAAATCAGCAACACCAGTACATATGTTTGGCGTAAAAACGGATTTTAAGTGCTCAGCAAATATTTTACCTTTTTCAGTATCGCTTCTTGCCCAACTTCCGGTAGATGTGCGTAGAGGTGGCTTATACTCAATGGGTGTTTTAAGCTTTCTAGCAGCGCGCCACAAAGAGTAATTAGACGCTGGTGTGACATCAAGACCTTCCAGATAATTTTTAAGAGATGCAGTTTTTTCAGATGCAAGCAACTCTTGGAGTCGTTTAGTGCACTCTTTAAATCTGATTTTATTTTGTGGTGATCTGTGCTGTTGCCATTTCCTTCTAGCTCTTCTTTTTTCACGTACGAGACGTTCAATGTCTGTAGAATAAATTTTATTAAACCCAGTCTGCGGATGGGAGATAGTGGCATGTTCAGCAGCCTGTTTAATATTCTCGCTGAGATTGGCAATGTTAGATTCAATATCATCGGATGTTCTAAGCGTAATGTTTTCCGTACAATGACTACTGAGATATTTTTTGAACCCCAGCCAATTAACACGATTGATCATCTTCACATATGGGTCAGGTAAGTTACTTCTTAATGGACTACAAATTGTAATGATCGTCGGAGAGTGATCGGACGAAAGATCAAGAGTAGCTTGAACTTGAATGAAATCCCTAGAGATATTTTTTATGACGCCAAAATCTATAACATCCGGAATTTTTTGTATGTCAGTATTTTTCTCACCTAACTTAAACATTAAATATACATTATGATGATCTCTTATTAAATGTTTGGTGATTTTGGTGTAAGTTTTACATAAGTAGAATGAATCAACATTCTTATCTCTCCCCATACAAAAATATGCTTCCCATACGCATCATCGTTAAATATCATATTGGAATTACTTTGGACTGAAATAACAGATTCACTATCGGTAAATTTTGTAATATATTATTATTTTAATTGATGTAATTAATTTCTTCAGATATTTATATCTGGGGTGATATAAAGATTTTGAGTATAAATAAATGTTCTCAAAATTTAAGTCCATTAGGACTTTCTAGCAAGCCAATCATAGCGTTTTTTTTTTCGTAATTTGACAGGTCAACTATTGTTGCACGAATAGAATTTGATATAAGGGAACTATGATTTATTTTTGAACTATCGTTCGATGAATCATCAATATTTCGTACCAAGGTATTTTAGGTTGTTTTACTAACCGCATTTATGTAGCTAAATACATTTTATAAATATTATCTCTTATTATAAAAAAATAAACTAATACAGCTATACCATATCAAAACTTAATCTACAGACGACATGTCGTACATGAATCGTCGAAGACAATGTCGTCTAGGAAGATTTGGACAACTGGGTATACATGTGTACCTATACATTCGTAGATATGTATGTATTTATAAGAAATATCCAAGAAAATTTCAACAACACCCCACCTTTTGCAAATCATGACGAGCCTTAAATTCTCATTCAGATATACATACACAAATTCCCATGATCATACATACATATACAATATATAAGATTAATCTCAACAACACAACACTCTCACCTACCTGAAATTACAGATAGTCTTTAACTTCTACAGACGTCTATACACATAGATTCTCACGGCTACATATTACAAGAACACCTCGCCCCTAATAAATCACAATCATCTTAAATTCTTACAAAAATACATACATACATACATACGCATAACCAATTTACCTCAACAACATCCTCACCCACCTCAAATCACGATCAACCTTAAACTACTATAGAGAGACACATTCACAAATCCCCATGGCTACATATTACATCAACAACCCTGCCCACCCAAATCATGGTCAGCCTTAAACTCCTACAGACATACAAACACACAGATTCCCCCAGTTGCATATTACTAGAATACCACACCCCTTAAATCACAATCAGCCTTAAGCTCCTACAGAATACACACATTGAAATTCCTACAAACATACACACACACACACACAACTACACACGCAATCGATCTACCTCAACTACACCCCGCCCCCTGCCAATCAAACCTTCACCTAAATTCTCACAGACAGACAGACACATCCACAAATACCTATGGTTACATATTACGGCAACAACGCCGCCCACTCAAATAACGGTCAGCCTTAAATTCCCACAGTCTAGCAACACCTACATTAGCATTAGAAAAAATAACTTTCACGTTTTCCCGTCGTCATTAGGAAAAATCATTTTCCCGTCGGCATTTGAAAAAACAATATTCATGTATTGCCCGGCATTAGGAAAAATTATCATGCATTGCCGTAGGCATTAGGAAAAATTAATAATCACAATTTCACCATTGGTATTAGGAAAAATCATTTTCATGATTTTCCCCGTCGTCCCCCGTCATATACACACATACAAACCGCCAAACTATGAACCGCCTTAATACATTCACATGAAATATTCCACACACAAACATCCACGGTCAGGCAGACAGACAGACAGACATACACTTAATGTAAACAAAAACTCCTAATGTAAACAAAAACTCCTAATGTAAACAAAAACTCCTAATGTAAACAAAAAACACAAATTTCCAAGAATTTAACAATTTTCAAATTTTAATTACCCAAATTTAACAATTTCACCAACAATTTAACAATTTTAATTGCCACCGGAACCCCAGTTCCCTACTACTTATGTGTGTATGATCTTTTATTTTTCTGCGCACATGCAAAGGCACACACATGCATTAACATTAGTTGTATGCGGTTAATCACATAATAGCTTACCATCTACATATTACACACACACTCAAACGTACAATATGAATAATAACAAGCATACACTAATCAACTAATCTTTCGAGTGTTTGTTACAGAGAAGCTGTCTTGACGTCATAGCTTTTTAACACTGGTATACACATACACAAATACATCCATCGTGCTTCGCTTATGGTACGACAGCATTTATTATTGGTTTAGTATAATACATGCGACATGACGTTTTTACATTTCAAGACTGTTTACGCAGCCTTCTAGCCTATATAACAAAGAGTTTTGGCTTTTTTTCGTTTATTGCGTTTTTTCGGTTTTGGCGCTTTTTTTAGTTATGGCACTTTTCCCCTGTTTTTTCGATTTTTTAGGCTTTTGGCGTTATTCCCACTTCGGCGATTTCTTTTTTTTTTTTGGGTTTTTTTATTTAGGCGATTTTTTCATTTTGGCGATTTTTTTGTTTAAAGCAGCCCATACACGATTCAATTCAATTTTCAATTGAGTCGGTTGTTGTCCAAATCAAAGCGTGTATGGCTTTGTCAATTGATTAGTTTGGCAGTTGTCGAGTTGGTTGAAGAAAAATCAAAAGATTTTGATTTTTCATGTTGACTAGTAAATCTTTCAATTCGATTGTGCTGTGTGTGTTCGAGTCTCTTGATTTGCTGTCAAAATTTATGTTTGTAGCTTTGTTTTGTATAGAAAAAGTTATGTATTTTTTAAATTGTATTTAATTTCATTGAATTCTAAATAAAAAATATTAAAATTAATGAATTAATGCAATAAAAGTTTTAAATTTTAAAATTTTTAATTGTGAAAAAAATATAAATTTGACAGTTGAATGAAAATCTTTCAATTCAGTTTATGAAGTGTGTGGCCAAGAATCAATTCAATTGAAAGACTCAATTCACAATTGAATTGAAACGTGTATGGGGTGCTTAGGGGTTTTTTTATTTTGGCGATTTTTTTTCATTTTGGCGACTATTTTTCTGTTTTTGAATTTTTTCACTTTGGCGATTTTTTTCATTTTGACGATTTTTCCGGTTTTTCTGTGTATAGAAAAGAACTGCATAATTCTGTCCGCGTACATTAAAGTTTATGAAAACTATCCAAAAATTTAAATAACATTTGAAAATTATACAAAGTTTTTATAATAAATTAAATAAATTGTAGTCAAACTGAACATACATGGTTCTGAATTCCTCATCTTTATCCATTTACATTTTTAAATATTCTTAATATAAGTATGTACATAAAAACTTCTTTTTATATTAAACTGCAGAATATATTAACATTTAATCCACCAAATACTGGTGATATTTGCAGAAGTTTAGGAAAATGTTTCTTGCAATTCTAATAGACAAAAAATTTCAAAAATCATAGCAAAACAGTTTGCCTACTAGAATGCAAAAAAGTGTATGTACTCTCCAGTCGTGAGTACTTACAATTTGACTGAATAAGCCATTATTTGTGTATGAGAAGTTCAAAAAGTATGCGGTACCCTATACTTTTTGCCTACAAATATCCAAAAGTTAATAGATTACTGATTGCCTAAAAGTATTCAAAATATAATGGGTTATTTTATGCTCATAAAAATGCAAAATTTAATAAAATAGCCAAAAATTATAAACAAATAGAATTTTGTAACATAATTATAAAATTTGAACCTTTTTTGGGATTGTTAAAAATCATAATTTTACAAAGCAAATATATGAATACGTATATTGAAGAATATGCGAAAATACTTAGATTTTGTAATAAATATTGTAGTAAACCAAAGTTATTTTATTATTATCGAAGCCCACTTTCACGATCAATAAATATTTTTTAGATAGATTTCAGGATTAACTAGGAAGTACTACAATAAGTACCTTCATGTAATGATATAAATAAGTTGTTTTTATTGATTACAAGATAGTCATTATTATACATATAAAATAATAAAATAAATAAGTACCACTCATTACTTTGTAAGCCATTAAAAGAGTACTACCCATTACAAAATCTTCAAATTTTTTTGCTGGGAAGTGTCCTTTCAAAAAATATCTTCTTCTATATATGTACATGACAATATCAAATTATTAAGTTTTAAATTTATTAAATAAATAAAAGTCTATTTTAAAATTTCATAAGAATTAAGAAAAGCATGTGTGCAAAGCACACATTTGCTTTGCAAATCGGACCAAATGTTAGTTTTGAAAGTAATATTTTCCATTGTGTGTAATTTAGTTTTCAATGTTCCTGACAAAACTTCATATTCTTTTATCAACCCAACGAGTCGCAGTAGCTCTACTTGGAACTTTACAATGCGATGATATAACTTTCACTGGGTATCTAAAACCTTCTGTAACAGTACTTTTAAGCCATATATATTATTGATTTTTACATCAAATATGGAAAAAGAACTTACATTGCTGATTATTACCAATACCAATTTGACAAATTTTTCACAATAAAAAACGTTTTAAAAGTTATTCTAGGAGGGTTTTTTTTATCACTACATTAAATGAGTTGCAAGCATCAATATATACAAAAAGTCGTCTTTTCGATACATCGAATAAAAACATCGATGTATCTATTAACATCGTATGATACGATACATCGGCATTTAGTCGATGTATCAAAACGAAAACATCGATGTTTACGATGCATCGATTAACATCGGAGCAGCTCTAGTGTTAATGGAAACTTGCATAAATAGACGTATTTTCATAATTTTATTTTAATTGTTATTTTAATTTTTTATGCAACAGAACTTAAGAAAAATATAATGAAAACAACAGTGAAATGTGCTTAGGAACTAGATTGTATGCCCCTCTAATTTTAAGGCAAATATGTATTGAAAAAGTAATGTTGTAGAAGGGACAAAAATTAAGAAAAGGAAAATTGCATATCTTTCGTAATTGACATCATTTTGACTCATTTGATATCCCAACAATCTGTATGTTTAAAGCGGGTTAAAAATGTTCTCTTTTAGAAAATGAAATATAATTCACCATGGCAATCTTTACTGATCCAACATATAATTTTTTGTTTCACGCAAATTTTAGATTGATTTGAAAATGGCCAAACGGAGTCATCTTTAAGCTCTCTTTCGTCTTTATGTTTGAAATACTGCTCAGTCATCAACACGGAAAACTATAGCAGATTATTTCGAAAAAAACGCATAGCAAAAAAAATAATATTTTTTTTTAAATTATTACAAACTAATATTTGTGTGCCATTCATTTAAATATCGTTTTGGATTTATGAATTTCTTTATGTATATTTTTTAACGAATACGAATATCTAGAAACGTTTTGTTACGATCTGTTGCTTGGGGGGAGAGGGGGGTCAAAAATCGGGAAAAACAGCGTTACGTCTCATATGGACAGCCCCTTACCAATAAACATTTTAAATCTTTTGGAAAGTTACATTATTTCCCGTAAGTTCACTGTTGTGGAAGGAGACTTTACGAGTATGCCTGAAACTATCTCATCCGGTATGCCACAGGGGAGTATACTGGTGCCAGTTTTATATTTGATTTATACTTGTGATATGCCTGTGAGCAGTAGTATCCATACTTCCACATTTGCCGACGATACAGCCTGCCTTAGTATGCACGAAAAAAAGTCGCCTGACTATTGCGACAAAAAAGTCTTCATGTAATGCCGGCCATACGCTACACAAGTTCAGTGCTCAAGTCTGGCACTGCGTAAACTAAGCTTGTGACACACACTATACAAGTAAACTGTGCAGTTTTTATTTTAAAGCTATAAGTGAAGAAGACAACATGAGCAAATACTGCTCTATTTTATTAATTGCTGTGGCAATAAAAACAGCCTAAATCCTAAATGTGTTAAGCTTTTTAACAGCCATTTCTCTATTTGCATCGGGGTATTTTTCCTTTAGTTTATTAATTAATTTTTCGTAGGCTTCGATTTTCATAATTCTATTGCTTAATAATCATTGCTTTTAATGCGCCATAATGCAGGCGATTCTTTGTATAATTCTAGGAACTCTGTCCAGAATATTTTTTCTGTGCTCATATTTTGTTTTTAACTCTTAGAAAATCACGACAAAACTGAGCGTTTGCAACATACACTACACAAGTTCATTATACAGTTTTCGAACTTGAGCAAATATCAAAATCGTTTTGATATTTACTCAGTTCACTGCGTAAATAGCACAACCACCCCATACACTACACAAACGCACTGTACAGTGCCAGACTTGAGCACTGAACTTGTGTAGTGTATGGCCGCCATAAACGAGCGCGGATTTAAGAAGGGACTCCAAAAGAGAACGTAAGCGTTGTCGCAGCGAGGCCACCCTTCATCTAAATGGGCTCTAATGAATAATTTGTAGAGGTAGTTTACATGAGAACAATTTTTAAGCAGCACAATTATTGTTCTTTTTCAAATTACACGAGACTAATTAATCTGGCATAAAATGTATACGTATACACAGCTTTGTGTACGTTAGTGTTTTTTATTCATTTGAAGTTTGTTTTTTTTTATACACGTATCGGAATATACTTGGCGGAAAAATTGTGATAATAAATAATAAAGAATTGGCAATTATTTATTATTGGCAACATTTACTAAAAAATTAAAATGAAAAAATTGTTTTCATTATATTTTATGAATTAATGTGAATATGTATGCATAGTTCTAAATAGTTACATTAACCAGAAGTACTTTTTGTAACTTCTTTTTATAAGAATAACATAAAATCTCGTTCATTTTATTTTCATATTCATATATTATTCAACACGAAAAAACGAAGAAGTATGTAAACATTTTTAAAATAACTTGGAAGAAAAATGAAAACTATTAAACTTAATAAAAAGTGTTCAATTAAACTATTTTTGAGCCTTAGGTTTGTTTATATTTTATTTAATAGTTCTTTATTCGGTTAACTTCTTCAGAATATTTCTTCTGCTGCTCTTATCTTTTTTTTCTTGAGAAATTTGCTGCTCCAACACCTTAATTTTTTCATGTCAGCAGCAGTTATATTAGGTTTTAACTCCTGAATGGCCGCAGCAATTGTTTTCAGTGCTTCTTTTTTTGGAAGCTTTCAAATAGTCTGGATGTGTCACTTTATATAAAAACTCGCGTTCTTTAAATTCACTTATGAGTTTAAAATTTGTTGGTGTGGCCAAACCCCTTCTTCTTTTAAATTCATGTTTCCACGACGATGGCCAACAGAAGACTAAATACGCTCTGTAAAAAAACACCGAACCTGTGGTTTCGCAAGTGTGTATGTATTGGTTTTGTGCTGCTAATGCGGAGTTGAAGCTGGTTTGAAAAATTATGCCAACCATGGTACAATTACACTAGGTACATGCACGACTACAACAAAATTACAACACCAAAAAATACATTCATTTTATTGGTATAAACAAACGAATAATTGTCAGAAACAGATGCCTTTTGTTTTTAAAAATAACAATTACAGGGTTAAAGTACAATTGCAGACGCGGCATTCCTGCATGATTATAGTTATTCAGTGTTGCCAATCTGTGTGTAGTTAGACAATGTGTAATTTCTACTCACATGTGTAGGCCATGTAATTAAATTCTTGTATAATCTTTGTGTAATTCTACTTTGGGTTCTATTTTTATTTATTTTTGTTTTAATTTTAACCTACACGAAAGATGTGTAGTGTAATTTTCTTCGATGTGTAATTGGAGACACAGCGATGTGTAAATTCATTGGCAACACTGTAATCATTTTATTCACACACATACATTAACATTTTCGCAGCTTGTAAACAAAGTTTGACAACTATTTGCATTGTATACATCAACAGGCTGGGCTTGTGCATGTACCTGTTATAATTGTATCATGATGCCAACCAAAAAACCACTCTCTCCACCGAATTGGCCTACAAACTGGCATGTTGTGCCAGCATAAATATTCCCATGTAAACTACACAGTGGTAAAAATATACCCTACGTAATCGATGATATCAGTAATACTTAGTAGCAGTCAGTGGTGACTCGATCGATTATTTTGCTATTTAGATTTAGCATAAAAGTGTCATAGGACGCATAATTGGTGAGCTCTCGCTTACAAACTAAGCCACGATGTCATTATGTATCACTAGCATTGCACTTACATCAACAGCGGAGTTGTAAGCGAGCATGATAATAAATTTAGCCTAAAAGTATACCAGTATTTTAATTTTGTTTTATAACAAACTGTTTGGTTTAATCAATAAATGAATCCCTGCTTACGTCGCACAGTGGTCCAAGTGCTCAATTTAGCCGGAAGAAAGTATTTTTTTTTTATTATTTCGAAATTAAATAATTTGTTTGATAATAGGTTAACAAGTATCCACAGTGCATAACGGTATATTTTTTATTTATTTTACTTTTGTTTCAGATTTGCTTTCTTCTTTTAAATACAAGTAATTGCTGTTTTGTTTTTCTATTAATTGCTCAGTTGATGTTTAGTGCCACAATTAAAGTCGTCGTGAAAAAATCAGAACAAAGTTCTTAAAATATTTTTTTGCTGAAATTAATTTAAAAAAGGTAGGAAGAAACTTTGTTATTTTTATTATTAAAATAAAATGTTTTGTTTAGAAAAGAAATGCAGTTTTCTACGTGTGTGTCTTATATGTAAACATTTTGTTCAATGTCCAAATTTAATTAGAGTTTTAAATGGGAATCTATAAAACCCTAATTCTGTTATTTGTGTTTTTGTAATCTGTACGATGGTAGCTTGTTAATGTTTTCAAAATTAGCTGCCAGTTTTTGCCTAAATGCTTTTTATTTCATTTACAGTCTAAAATGTCCATTACTAAAAGGGAATTATTTGATGCTTGGTGTAGTGAAAAACAACAAAATAAAAAACTTAATGGTGTTGTTTCATATGTTTTTGCTGAAATCGGGTTTGAGAATAATGAAACGAATATCTATTGCAAACAAGCGAAGCAATCTGTTCGAACGTTTGTATGGTTTCTGGCTAAGAAGTGGGCTCAAGCCAATCGAACAAAGAAGGTTTTTGAGGCTACAAATAAATATTGGATAGATGGAAATTTTGTAATTCCAACTAAGCCTTCTTCCGCATCTCAGGATGACGGATTACTGGATGGGCCGTCGACATCAAGCTATGGCAGACCTTCTAAAGAATTTTTAGAAAAAAGTGAGAGAGCAAAGCGAACAAAAGTTGCACCTTTATTGGAGACTTGGTCCCCAGAAGAACTGACATTTGCTGCTGGAACAAGTCTTTATAAGTCTGGAAAAAGAGACGCTGTGGGCATTATCAAAACTGTAGACTCTTCTCCATCAAGAGCAGCAGGTGCAGGTGCTAAAAACCATAGCGCTGATATCTACCCTTCTTACCATAAACTGTTGGCTGCGAAAAAGGAATGCTATCCAAATGATGGTATTAACGTTTCTGAAATATCGGCGGAAGTATATTTGCAAAGCTTAGTAGATCACACTGCAAAAAGACTTTTAAAGCACTAAAAAGAAATTTTGAAACAGTGTAAATCTACAGAGCTTATTTTGTCCTATAAATGGGGATGCGATGGTAGCAGTGGACATTCACGATATAAGCAAGGTTTTAGTTAAACCGATGCCGTTGAAACGGATGAACATTTGTTTGCAGTTTCTTTGGTTCCTCTGCAGCTTAAAGAAGGTAATAAAGTAATTTGGCAGAATCCACGACCATCTTCCATAAGATTTTGCAGGCCAATCAAAATTATATTTGAAAAAGAAAGCAATTCTCTAGCTACAAAAGAAATTGATGCGATAAAAAATCAAATAGCTGCGATAACTCCAACGCAAATTTTTGAAGATGGCAAAACAATTAATATCATCCATAATTTTTATTTAACAATGATAGATGGAAAAATCTTTTCAATGCTCGCGGATTCCTCTCCTCAACGTTGTGGTATTTGTGGAGCTTCGCCTACTATAATGAATGACTTAAAAGCAGTTGAAAAATTACAACCGAATGAAAGCCTTTTTGAGTATGGCCTATCGACGCTGCATGTATGGATACGGTTCTTTGAGTGCATCCTTCATATAGCTTACAAACTTGATATTAAAAAATGGCAAGCTCGAAGGGATTTTGATAAAGCTGTGCAGAAGGAAACCAAGAAAAAAATTACTGATCGCCTAAGGAAAGAGATGGGTTTGTTAGTTGATATTCCCACACCAGGATGTGGAACAACAAATGACGGGAATACGGCTAGAAGATTTTTCCAGCAACCAGCTCTTGATTCATCAATTACTAGGATTGATGAGGATTTAATAAAAAGATTTGGTGTTATTTTAAGCACAATGGCATATGGCTTTGCTATTAACGTGAATGCATTTCGTACGTATGGCATGGGCACAGCAAAACTGTATATACAACTGTATCCATGGTATTATATGCCATCGAGTGTTCACAAAGTCCTCATTCAATTCCTCGATTCAGAAAGTGAATCAGATTAAAGCAAACATACTCTGGTATGTGATAGAGATCAATTGTTTTCAAATTGATCAATTTCAGATGTATATTTCGAATTCAGAAGACATTTTAGCTTTGAAAACGATCGATTTCCATCACATGCCAGATTGTTTTTTTTTTTTTTGTTTTTTGAATAATTTTCAGTTGTCTTTGCCTTTACATTTCACTTGCTTCAAATTATTTCATTCTATGTACATACATCTTCTATTAATGTTAATCAAATTTTGTCATAAAAATTAAAAATTTTAGATAAATAAATAAATATTGTTTTACATAAATATGGGAATATTATTTGTTTTTATTTATTTAACAAAAAATCTGCCACGCCCATTACAGATTGCGCCCATTTTTTGATGAGTATTTTTACTGATAAAATATATGTACATGCAAAGATGCATGTCACTGCGGCTTTTCAAAAGCGAGTTATGACTTTCTTCCAGCTAGATTGAGCATTTGGACCACTGTGCGTCGTAATCGAAGTTATAAGTAACACATGATATACCAGATTACACGTAAATTACAATCCAATTACTTAGATTGCTCACTTGCGATGTCATACTGACGTCAGTGATTATTATCGAAGTACTTCGCTTAATGTCCCGCTGGGTACCTCAATGAACAATCTCTTTGTGTTAACATAATGAAGCGAAATGTTTCCACTCACAGTATGATAAAAGCAACAGTTTGTTCAGTATTAACATATTTATTCAAAGTTGGGCCTTAGTAAACAATTATTTCAGTAGTTTCATGGATGGAATTGTTCATGCTACTCTATAGTATGTCAAGAATGATAAACTACAAGATTACGCCAGTGCAAAAAAAATAGTAGACGTGTGACGTCACGCACACTGCGTTTCTATTGCCTCTAAAGTTATTTTGACTGCAGGATTCGGTGAAGACAAGTGGACTTATAATAATCCCACTTTTTTACTTTTGCAGGTACTTACTTACGACAAGAAGACAAAACAATATTGTTTTTGTTGTAATACTGACCCATTTTTTTAATATTGGCGGTAATTAGGTAATTGATTATTTATTTATTCATGTATTATTTAATTATGCTTGCATATGTACATATGTAAGTTTGTGTGTGGCTGTGTTTTAATAAATTTTTTATGACGTTTAGATAGGTACATTTTCTTTCTTTGAATCTTAAATTATTTACATTTTGATTCTAGAATACTGACGATTGTGTAGTCCGTTTGGTATATCTAGTTATATATAAATGTACATAAGTATGTATGATATTATTTCATAGTAAATAAAAACTCTTTCCAGCTTTCATATTCCTAACGAAACGCAATGTTTCTTTTATATGGACAATGTTCTGTGTGAATTTTGATGTTCTATTTCATTTTTGTTTTAAAAAGCTTGGTTTTACTTCAACATTGTTATATTGCAGTTTTGTTCTGTACTGCAGTATTCTATCGTAAAGCAAAACACATCTCATTTGAAAGTTTTGTTTTAAAATAACGGAGCAATATACACACACATTTTGAAATTAATGAGAGTACTTGTAAGCATTTTTTAGGGCTTGTGCCACGCTCTAATAAATATAGCATCAAAACATACATATAAATCCAACAAATGACGCAGCAAATGATAACATCGAGTTACCTTCATGTAATGCAATTGCAGATGAAATTCATAATCCAACCTATGTACCCTATAGTAAGGAGCGTCATTTGCTAATTCAAGCTGATCTTAACGATCTGGCTCGCGACTTAAAATTTTTCAAAACCAGTCTGAACTATTAAGATCTAGATCGAAAGAATGGATTTTGCCTAATCCAGATACTAAGGTGTGCCGTTTTCGTAGCCGTGACGAAGAACTAAAAATGTTCTTTTTTTAAAGAAAAAAAAAAATAAATTTATTGCAATGATATAACTTCAGTTATGAACTTCCTAGATATTGAATTTTAACCACAAGATTGGCGTTTGTTTATAGACTGCCAAAAGCCAGTTTGAAAGCTGTACTCTTGCATATTGGAAATAGATTTTCCTCTGTTCCAGAAGCACATGCTTTCGGTATTAAAGAAACTTACAAAAACATTAAATTGGCTAGAAAAAATCCAGCATAATAAATTTTCATTTCATTAAAAGTTCTTTTTTAAAGAAAAAAAAATTCAATTTATTGCAATGATATAACTTCAGTTATGAACTTCCTAGATATTGAATTTTAACCACAAGATTGGCGCTTGTTTATAGACTGTCAAAAGCCAGTTTGAAAGCTGTACTCTTGCATATTGGAAATAGATTTTCCTCTCTTCCAGAAGCACATGCTTTCGGTATTAAAGAAACTTACAAAAACATGAAATTGGGTAGAAAAAAATCCAGCGTAATAAATTTTCATTTAAACTATGTGGGGACTTAAAAGTCATTGCTTTACTTCTCCGATTGCAGCTAGGTTTTACAAAGTATTGTTGCTTTTTATGTGAGTGGGATAGGAGATCGAAACAATTAAACAGCATGGAAAAACGATACCAGGGCAAATGGAGTCCTCGAATGTTGGCAGATTATTGTTGAACACTTGCAAGGGACCAGCCTTAGGTCAAATACTCCAGAAAATCATAGCTTTTAGTTTTAAAAGACATATTATCAAGTGCAATTGTATGTAAAGTACAGTATTTTTTATGAAATACAAAATTCCTGTCAAAAAAAAAACTATGGGTGTCAAATTTTTTCTACCTCTGTTTTCCACCTTATGAAGTCAAAATAAAGTAAAAAAAGACCAAAAAAGTTCATGTGACAAATTAAAAGTTAATTTTTGTCAATCAGTGTAATTATTATTGAGTACACAATAGTTAAGTAATACCATGATACAATAATATAAAACCACATTTGACGTATAAAATTAATTCTGACTTTTGTCCCAATTATTTGATTACTGTTTTTTTGTAAACAGAGAGGAAAGCGTTGCCACACACATATAATGGCAACTTTTATTTAGGAATGCTTTTTGAAATGTGTAATTTGAGTTTAGAAATTGTAGTTAAACACATATTTTTTTAATGTTAATTGAACATGAGAATAATGAAATCTGTGTGTAATAAGACCTACAAAAGCAAATATTTGATTAATTATTTAATTCAATAGATAACAAAAAAAGCCTCACGGCTTGGGATGCAATTTTGTTCTTAAAAACATCGATATAAAGATACGGCGTTTCTTAGAAGCAATACATCGATGTTTTATTAGCGGAATTCATACATATAATACACATTCGCATATACTTCGTGTGCAAATTTATTGCTGGTTTACATCAAGCACAACACACATACTGCGACATTTGCATTTAAGGTAAACACCTTTGAAAGCTCTTAAATTTGTTCTTGTTTCTTTGCAAAGTAACAGCAAGCATTGTTGTCGCCGAGATCTGGTTGGCTGTTCTGCTCTCGTCGGTGTGAAAGTACAAAAAGCTCTTTATAAAAGTTTGCACATTGTGCATATGGCTGGACGTAGCTGAATAAGAGTTAATGCTTCGTTGATATATAATAATATATCGTTGATATATAATAATATACAGCTTTGTTATTCTTTCTTTGTAAAGACCAAAGATGTCGCCGAGATCTGGGGGCAAATCGCGGCATTCGTTATCGAATTACGAAATATTTCCATATAAATTCTATTGAAATATTTCGTAACTACGTTCGATAACGATTGCCGCGATTTTGCCCCCTGCTTGGATATTGTGCTCTCGTCAGTGTGAAAACACAAAAGGTCTTTTGTAAAACTTTGCACATAGTGCGTATAGCTTGGACGCAGTTGATGTAAGGCAATACACCAGAGAGTATAAAGACAAAGTTCCGCCTTGATTCAGTTGGAAATTTCCTTCCTGTTGTATCTTGCTTGCTGCCGTTGTTGGTGCTGCTGTAACTTTTTTGCTGTTTATTTTTTTAAATTTATGAAATAATTAAAATATTTTCCATTATTTTTAATTTAATAAACAAGAACATCAAAAAAATAAAAAACCTCGGATTCCATAAATTAATAAGGTAGCATTAATTTTGAGAGTAAAAAATAATCGGGACAAACGTCAGAAGGTTAATATGGCGACGAAAAGAGAGAAAGGTTTTACCTTTATATTATTGTATCATGAGTAATACTTTCTTAAAATAAATAACTTAAAAGGTTTGAAGGGATTTAAAAAGCCGCACTACTGTCAAAGTGAGGGAGACGAAAAAAAACACGTGTGGCACTCGGGGACTGCCGCGGTAAAGCTATTGCTTAGCATTTTTTTTTTTTATTAAATTCATTTTTTAAAATAAAAAACCTACGAATTGTCTGTTTGTTTGTGTTTATCATTTTTGTCAACCTGATTGCTCTTACAGTACGAATAGACAAGCAATTTTTATTTCTGAATATAAGAAATAACGTCGGCAGAATGACGTCACAAAAAAGTTTGTGTTCAAACTTATTTTTAAGGGTGGCTAGACGTATAATTGAAAAAAATTTAGGTTGTCGTATGCATACAAAGTGCGAGTTTTTCGTTTTGATTTTTTAATACTTCTGCCACAGAGCATATATTTTGTGCTTCTGCTTGATTTTTTTTTATAATAAACTTATTATTTCTAGTTTCCCACCATTATTTTCTACGGAAAAAGTAAATTTGACAGCTTGTGTCCTAACATAATTGCTCAGACTTATGTTTGAGCAATTGTTTCCAAACATGTGTTCGAACACTAGCATTTACGGTTTACACAGTAATTTTTTGTGTTAGCAACAGATTTTGACAATTGCCAACACAAAAATTTCCAAACTTATGTCTCGTGTAATCTCACTCTAAAGTACGTTACATTGTGATTTCCTAAATGTAAAAATCTGTTCTAGCAATACTGTATGTTAATAAAATCAATAGCATTCTTTAGGGGTTAATATACACTGGGCGATTCAAATAAAAATAGTCTTAGGTTTTTATTTTCGTTACGGAATTTCTTGATTCGGTCGACACCCTAAAAACCTACGAATTGTCTGTTTGTTTGTGTTTATCATTTTTTGTCAACCACGATTGCTCTTAAGTACGCCACATTGAGATTTCCTACATGTAAAAATCTGTTCTAGCAATACTGCATGTTAATGAAATCAATAGCATACCTTAGGGGTTAACATACACTGGGCGATTCAAATAAAAATAGTCTTAAGCTATGTACAGACGGATGTCAGATCTTACAATATTGCCAGTAAAATCTGCTCAAAATTTCTTACAACCGTGTGAACTGACAATTTTCGTCAGACGTCGTTGCCAGAAAAAGCATTGTCAGTCCATTGCAAGACTAGCAGCTGACAACATATTGTCAGACATCTTACAATCGTGTGAACACATTGTGCAATTATTGCCAGATATTTGTCAGACATTTTAATATTATCAGATGTGCGAAGTTTATGCATCTGACAATGGCGCCATTGTAAGAGAAATCTTTCTATGGGCAACACGTGTGCATGATTTTAAAGAAAAAATTTATAATAAAATATATGCAGACAAAACCATTGCAATTGCTTCTATATGGTCCATAATAGTTCATACTTTTACTTTTTACATTTATCACAAACACAAACGATTGATATTTAAAAATTTCTAACAAATGCTTTGAGTGTGGCCACGCATAACAATAGATCTGACAATTTGTGCATATGACAACCGTGTGAACTGACAATTTTTCAACTGACGATTTTGTCACATGAATTCGTTGTCATACAATCGTCTGGCAATAAATTGTAAGATTTTCTGACGACAGTGTGAACTGACAAGGAATATTGTGCTGACAATTTTCGATTGCCAGTACATTGTTAGCACATTGCCAGATCTGACAATATTGTAAGATCTGACAATCGTCTGTACATAGCTTTAGTTTTTTTTTCGTCACGGAATTTCTTGATTCGGTCGACACCCTCAAAGCCTGCGATAAAAGCTATGCATTAGCTTAACAACGGTCTATGACAGGCAACAAAGAAATTTACCAGGATCCCCTATCCCCCCGTCTAGACTGGCAATAGATATGTTGGCAATACAGCAATAACGCCGGCAGAAAATGGAACAATATTGCTTGTTGCTTTACTTATGTTAAGGCTATGGGAAATCGTAGCCACAATATGGAAAAACTCAACAGGGAAGGTGCAGAATAAAAATATAATTCACTTGTAAATATCTGGTTAATCGAACAATTTTTTATTTTTAAAAACTTATAATCATACAAATTATTTCACTACACACGCTTTTAAGAGACTATTTTCCTTTTTTAATATACATATATATGTATATTTTATGAATTTCAATAATATCGAAATGCCAAACGCAATACAGAAAAGTCGAATATAAATTAACACCGAGTTTGACGTTCGCAATAATTGTCAACGAAAAACTGTTGACAATTATTGCTACAATTATTGCAAGTACTGGCAATGAGCTGCCTCCATTGGCAATATCAATAATTTTGCATTTGCTGAAATATATGTTAATTATTTTATTGCCAGTCTAGACGGGGGCTATCGCGACTAGAAAGTAAAATAACGTCTGTCATTGGGAGCCATTAAAACGAGGGGCATGAATGTGTGGCCGAAAGTATGCCAGTGGAAGAGTTTATTGAATTTTTTTTATAAAATTTGCAATTAATATTCATTTGTATTCTTAGAAGTTACAAGTTCGTTTGGCATATGGTGGTAAAATCACCCCTGAATTGGCATCTCCTCCATCGATTATGGAAACTCCCATTACACCCTCCAGAAGAACTCCACGGGCTTCGAAGAAAAAGCGTGAGAACGACAACGAAATCCAAAAAAGATTTTGAAAATTGCTGAGAAACAAGCGGATTCTATGAGGGTACGTACATATGCATGCATAAAAAATACAACATTGCGCACTCAGCCGTACGAAACAATTTTCCACTGCTCATATACATACATACATGCATAAGTCATCATAGAATACAAACAAGTGTTTGTTGTAAAAAGTGTCTGAGAGAGAAAGCACTTCCCACACACAAATGTATGTATATTGTTAACAATTAATATTGTATATCTAATTCACAAGCGGAAAATAACGTAACGGACCTGCGCGATACGAAATCTTCTTCTTTAGTTCATGGTACATACATACATGTGTCTGTATGTATGTATGTACATAAGTAAAATGTTTATGTATATATACATAAACATAAAAATATATTTTTTAGGGTTCCGTACACCAAAGGTGAAATGGCCCTATTGTTTTCGCTACGCTGTGCGTCACACGCTATTTTCTCACGAACCGTAAGAGCTACGGACCTGAAATTTGGACAGAGTATGTACAACCTTGGCGGCTACAACAACAAATACATGAGAGTTAGAAATTAAAGGGTGTTCAAAAACGAGCAATGCAATATGTTAAAATCCAATATAATATACATACAATTGTATGTACATATAAATATATTTGCAGCTTTCGTCTTCGGGACCTTTCACTACACTCCTCAACTGGTCTGGCAGGTCGGCCCACATTTGCTGTTTCGGTTGGCTTTTAAATACAAGTTCGCTTGTAAGCCATTGTTTGTTGCAGTTAAACATATTTTCCTTATTTCTATACAATTCATTATACCGTTTATTTAATCGCTTTATTATTATTAAATTATTAATTTTTTTTAAATAGTCGCACAACTCAAAATGAGGGTTTTTTAAAATGTATAATATAACATCGTTTTTGTTTTTTTGTTCAAAATAAATTTTAGCAAGATCGTTATAACTGAACTTAGCCATCGTTTTGACAATACTGATCGTCTTTATTAATTTTGTCTGGTTTTATACATATCAAGTTTCTTGAAACGTGTATGTGTTTAAACGAGAGAGAGGACAGAAAGAAGGCAAGGAATACAGACATGCTTGTACCGACAAGTTACTTCAATTCTCTTTTGTTATTTCATTCTCATATTCAAAACTCATTAAAAACTTGAACACAAACTGTCTGTGTCTAAGCAACCGGGCAGGTTTAAAAGAGAATTAAAGAGACCTGCTTCAAGAAAACCTGATGTGTCGATCGTATTTTAACCTTTATATGAGCTGCAGCTACCTGGGTACACAATAAAGTTATAACAAAAGGTCAAATATATCAGTCCAAATACAACAACTCATGTTCCTACCCCCGATTGTATGTAACTATACATTTTTTAATTGCCTAAATTACAAAAATGCATTTAATGCATTATAATAACAGTCTTTTATTATACCCTTTTCATTAATAAAACTTCTTGGAAAAAAAGAAAAACATTTGTGTGTAGATATACCGCACTCCCATACCTAACATATCCGACATGCAAGCAGTAAAATCATTGTAGTTCCTACAGACGCAAATATAAATTTAAAAAATGAGCATATAATAACAGCTCAAAGTACGTACTATAACACGTTATAAGTCATTTTACGAAGTTTTTCGCAGAAAAAAAGTTGCGTTCCACTGAACATCGAGATATGGGTATATTTTAGACCTTTATTGCAATGTCCAAATCTGGAAGTCGAGCAAAGTAAGGCACGATTTTTGTAAACTATTTTATAAGTGAAGAAATGATATTGTGTGAAGAAAAATTTTTTTTCCAAAAATATATAAAACCAAAAAAGTTATGCCCACTTGAAGTTCAAAAATTTTCTAAAATATTTTGAATTTCAGCTTCTCTTAAAAAAGCGCGTTTTTGGTCACATCTATTCGAAGAGAAATAATCGAAATAAAAACTTTAATTTCTGGATTTCGAGGTTCATATATGTTTACTTTTATATATAAAAAATTAAATCGGTGGCACAAAAAAAATTTTTTTGAATAATTTTGGCCGCCATCTCTTCAAATGTGCCACTGTGCGGCGTAAAGGCTACTTTTTGTTGATCAATCGCAATTAAAAAATCTTTAAAAGATATATTTACCACAAGGATAATGTTTTTGCAACTAAATTTGTATGAAAATATATCTAAAAATTTTCGTAAATCAACTTAAGCGGTAGTCGTCCACAAATATGTACGTACATTCGTTTTGGTTTAGATTATAGAAAAATTTTTAAATTGGAAACAAAAACAATTGTCAATATATTGACACTTGAAATTTGTAAAATTAGTGTATTTTTAAACAGACTAAAACAATTAACACTAAAATTTAAAAAAATTTAAATTAAAGGGTGGTCCATCAGTTAATGCAATTTTGACTATGTAATTTTCAGAACTTGCTATATCTTGGAAACTGTGAGGTAAACTCTTGAAAAAAAAATCCAAAAATAATAAAAACGGCAAACCAAAAATAAAATCGCCAAAAACCAAAAAAAAATCGGTAAAACAAAGAAGCACCATATTAAAAAAAATTCTAAACTAAAATAAATCGGCAAAACCGAAAAAATCGACAATATTAAAAAATCGCCAAAATGAAAGAAAAACGCCGAAAACCGAAAAAAATTGCCAAAACGCAAAAAAGCACCAAAACTAAAAAAATCGACTAAATGAAAAAATCGCCAAATAAAAAACAATTTCCAAATTAAAAAAACGCCAAAAACCGTATATGCATTAATACATACATATGTATGTATGTATGTTTTTTAAAGTATTTCTCTACTGTATTTAAAGTATTTCTCTACTGTATTTTAATTACTATAAACACATGCATACTTTTTTTACACAGAATGGCAACTAAAAGAAATTGCGTTTTTGCTGAACAAATCAACCATTTAGTTGATTTTATGGTGGAAAACCCAAGACTGGCAGCTGGCAAGTCTCAAAAAGCTCATGGAAAAGTGGAGTTCCTCATAAAGCGGACGCAGTTAATGGAAGTGCTGAATAGTCTCGGTGGAACTATTAAAACAGTGGAGCAATGGCAAACGGTAAGACACATGCAAATAACACTGATCAACAAGGTTTTTTGCCATACGGATTCTGTATGCTAATTATTACTTTACTATGTACCCTCATTGCAAAACACAAACTAATTTGTTTCAGTCACGCATAGATTTGTTATGACACTTATGATTTTACCTTATTTTCCTTTAATACTAATGTACGCACGGTTTAATTGCATCAAATTTTCATTTAAGAAAGTGTAATATTTTGAGTTTAGAATACAAAAGCAAAACGTTGCTATTTTCTCAACACGCAAAGGAGGTGAATTAATCATCTAAATTCTTTTTGCTACGTATGTGATGAACTAACTTTCAAAAGTCAGCGACGAAATTTAACTGAACTGGTAAAGCAGTGTTATCGTGATTATTTTGGCTTCTCTGTGGGCACCTCATTTATGCTACACGACATGTGTAAAGAATCTTACAGGTTGGGCAAAAGGAAAGCGATATATGGCTTTTGGAAAACCCATGATTTGGAAAGAGCCTGTAGAATACGTATTTGATTGTTACTTTTGCTTAACTTGTATAAATAGTATAACAGCCTAACCCACGATGTTGACCGATGTAATTCAAAAAGAATTATGTGACAAAAATGCATGTTTGTGAGTTAAATAAATAAAATAAACGCAAAAAAAATAACATTTTTATTTTTGATTTTCATAAATGTAAATTTGTTTAAAAATTTGGTATTTATGTGTACTTTTTTGTTTTGTCGACAATCACAAACCAAGTGACTGATTTTGACATTTGTTGTCGTTTGAATTTTCATAGTGGGTACCAAATTTGTATGGAAATGGTTTCGTCATCGTTCGCATGCATTCTCGATCGACTTGTCGTGCTGAGCAAGTTTAGTGGGTGCCAAATCAGCTGTTTGTCGTTAAAAATGATTGCGAACGAAAACGTTCGATATCGTGGGTTTGGCTGTAAATATTAAAGGGCTGCGTAAATCGTTCTAAAAGGTTTCTATTCTATTTCACACTACTGCCAAGCAGTTTATTTTAGTGCAAACATAAATAACAAAACATGACTCTCACTTAAATCAATGAAGCATCATTCGATTAGTTTTTCTCTGCAGTTTTATTAGTGCTTGTGTTCCCAAAACAAGTAGAACATCAAAATGAAAAGCAAGAATGAAACAAAACAACAGTAAATCATAGCAGAAACATCGAATGCACTAGAACACCAGCACAAACATGCAAGCTATGTATGTATTGTTACGAAAATAGCCGTCAACAATGTTAAGCAGCAGTACACAAAAATATTCCAACAGGGTTAATGTAAATGCTACGCGAAAATATTCCTACAGGGTCAAAGCAAAGAATAGTCTAGAATAGTAGCCAACAACTAAATAAGCATGCCTAGCTTGATTAAACAAGCAAAAGCAACAACAACAAAAAAAGCGTCTGCTATTAAGAAGATTCACATATTTAGACACAAAAATACATGCCAATTCAAACGAAAAGCAAAAGATAAACAACCACCGTGTATTGCTTAGTTAATGATGTACACACGTATGCATATACACATGTATGTACATAGTTACCACATGAACTTAATTAGGCAGCATATAAGATGATAATGATCGTCTAGACATTTCTTGAAACTTCTAGTGGAATTTGTGTGAAATATAAAAAGAGGTGACGCATCCAATGAGTGAGTTAGTTGCAGTTGTAAGTCAGTCGTGAACAGTTATAGTTAATGCTAATCAGAAAGTAGTGAAGTTAAGAACTCGTTAGTCAATTGATAATTAAGTTCTGAATTAATAATAGTCTGTCGTGGAATTGAGATTATTGTGGAGTCTATCGTGTCGACTGGAGTAAAGGGAACAGCGCAGCGAATAGACGTGTACAAGGGTGTAAGTAAAGCCATTGAGTCTTTATTGGTGTATCAACTGTGAGTGTCGGCAGAGTGAGTGCTGTGTGTGACAAGCAGCAGACAAATAGGTATTGGTGTATCAACTGTGAGTGACGGCAGAGAGAGTCTCGTAAGTGAAGGCAGCAGACAGAGAGGTGTCACGTGAATACTTGCGCAGCCAGCTAAGAGACGTGCGTAAACTACAGCGAGGAAGGCGTAGTGGTAACCAGTTGTGAATATCTGTGTATAATTTATTAGTTTAAGTTGTATTAGTGTATTTAAGCTCTTGAGTAATTTAGTATAAGTGTATTTGTAAATAAAACTTGTATCATTCTTAACCCTAATTACTACACGCGGATCTTGTATTCATTTGCAAATCTTCGGTCCACGGAAAAGCGTTTTTATAGAGAGAAAAACGTAACAGTATGTATAGGTATGTATGTATACATATATTGAAAATAAAAATTAACAAATTATTGTATATAAATGTACATAAGTATGTATGATGTTATTTCATAGTAAATAAAAATTCTTTTCAGCTTTCATATTCCTAAAGAAGCGCAATTGTTCTTTTCTATGGAAAATTATCTTTGCTATCAAAACATTCAAACATGTTTTGAATGTTCTGTGTGAATTTTGATGTTCTATTTGATTTTTGTTTGAAAGGCATGATTTTACTTCAACATTGTTCTATTGCAGTTTTGTTCTGTACTGCAGTATTCTTATCGTAAAACAAAACATATCTCTTAAAAGATTTGTTTTAAAATAACGGAGCAATATACACACACATTTTGAAATTAATGAGAGTGCTTGTAAGCCTTTTTGTAGGGCTTGTGACATGCTCTAGTATGTAGTTGCTGGTATTATTTCTGTTGGTAAGTTTTCAATAATAAAAAAATGTAAAATCAAATAAACAAGTATTCAGTGTAGGAAAAAAATATAGAGGCATTTGTGACGGAACGTTACAACTTTTTAAATTGACAACCAGATTGCTTTCAAATTCACCTATTCATTTATATGGCAATTTAATTTTAAATTTGAACAGCTGTACCTGGATGCTCTAGCTTTTTGCGAACCGAAAATCATAATATTTATCATCATCATATTTATTCGCGTGCGGTAACGACAATGTGATTAGTTAATTTCGTTTTTACAATAGTCTCCAGATTTATCTTACTTACCATTTATTTCAATATTATGTGGTATCTCAGTATAGAAAATGTTAAAATAAGCGAAAAGCACAAAGAATAATAAAGAAAAACTCATTGAAATTAATCTTGTGATTTAATTCTTTTTTTCCCCAACCGACAGCGAATATCGTTAAAATATTTTACTGAATAGGAAATTCGATAGATATTCGTTATATTTTTTATAGCGATACGATTATCGTAATTAAAGTTACTGAATCCAGCTACTGGATTCTATACCTTTTTCGAACCAAAAATCGTAATTTTGTCGACGTATTTATTCGTTTGTGGTAAAGATAATGTGATTCCGTAATATCTTTTCTACGATAGTCTCCAAGATTATCTTAATCGCCATTTAATTCAATATAATGTGGTATCTCTGTATAGAAAATGTCAAACTAAGCGAAAAGCATAAAGAATGATAAAGAAAAACTCAATGAATTTGAGCTTATGACTATATTTTCCTCTAACCGACAGCGAATATCGTTAAAATATGTTACTGAATAGCAAAGTCGTTTATCGTAATAAAAGTTACTGAATTCAGGTAATGGTCACAGCATACATTGATTGAAGTTACAAAGTTGAGTTGTTTCTTCTTCGGTGGCATTTAAAAAATTAAATTGGCTATCAATTTGTGTCACAGCTATAGCCTGGTACTCTGTTCACAATTTCGTGCGAAATGCTGTCAAACTACATATAAAAGTATTTGGTATGAAATATTTGCGAAATAAATTCGCAAAAGTAGTACTCTGTTCTTGTTGTGAAAAACACGTAAAACCATGTCTTTCCATGCAAAATTAGTCTGGCATATTTTAGTTTAGCTGCGAAACAACATGAGCACTGTTTTTTTCGCGCGGAGTTTTGACAATGTTGCATACTTTCAAGCAATAAAAGCGAGAAATTTATAAAAAACCGCGAGTTGGGCTACATTTAGTACATGTCAAATTTTTCACGCGAAATAACCAATGGTGCTGAAAATTTTTCACAACTTTGAACAGAGTACCAGCCTTATCACACAATGTGTGCTGAAACTGAAAGTAATTTATTGAACGTGTGGCTGCAGCGTTATATAAACTGTTGACACTATGGCGCATAGTCATACTCATAAACAAAGTACACTTTAACAGCCTGTTTGTAGAACGCGACAAAGGCGACTCACGACGAGACAATTCATGGACGACTACGTAATGAAAAGCGTTTATATAACGCGAGTCGGCTTTGTCGTGCAGCTTACGTTAATTCGCCCTTATGTCAAATATGTACTAAATCTTACTGTTGCCAACATGTTCAAAAATAGTTTTAGTTTATATTTTTTCATATAAAATTGTTTTTTCAGCTTAAAAAACGGCAACCCTATTCTTGTGCACAACTGACGTATACATATGTAAATACGAAAAGTAAACAAATTTTGTATAATAATTTTTCATTTTGTGAATGTAAATTTTTATTTCGCAAAAAATGCCAATTAAAGTTGTGCAATTTATATTAATGATTGAGTTTGATGTACATAAGTGATGTGCATACATAAATATACGCACATATGTATACATATGTATATACTACATACATACAAGTATATGTGATCCTGCAATACAACCCATTTTGAATCGTGCATCGGTAAATGTTTGACAGATTAAACGAAAGGATACAAATGCCTTGCAAGCTACTCAGGTTGATACTCCTGTGCGCAGGAAACGTTGCTGTGGAGGTATGCTGTAGTTTTCATAATTAGTTCCGGTAAAAGATTGCAATTTTTGTTGCAGCAATTCTTGAATATGTAGGAAAGTGTATTTTGTATTCCTCTCTCGTTCTTTTGCACTCAAAAATAAAAAGTTGCTGCAACAAAAATTTCAAGTCTGGAATGGAACTTACACAGCATCAAAAATAAATCTGCTTAAATTTTTATATATACAATGCCTTTAAGTGCTATGTTACTGAGATGGATCTGCGCCCAATTACATGCCCACGAATTTGTCTAGGAACTCAGAGATGTTTCAGATGTGTTTACGAATGACAAAGTTGTATGCACATTCTATGTGCTTTAATAAACTGGTAATAACTAAAATCTTCTCATAAATTATGAAAATTTATTATATTTTTTGTTTAGCATGGTACATACTTACATATAAACAAAGAAACGAGTTTAATGGAAGGAAGCTGATTTGTTGTCATTGTAATTGTTATTATTAGTATTATTTTTAATTTTGATTATTATTATTGTTTAAACCAAAACGCTATTCGTATATATATTTTGATAGTTTTTGAAATTTTCCCTATTCAATTGAATAGTACTCGGTCAAGGTCCAAATTTATTCCTCTTTTGATCATTCTTGATTTTTCGGAGTGTTTTCTTGGACTTTGACTAGTAAAATATCTAACGATTTGGTTTATTCGTTCGTTCGGTGCTTTTGATATCTTTTTTGTGCTTATTAAATCACTTTTGTTGTGAGCCTTGAAAAAGATTTACCACGTCTCCACGCTCTGCGATCTAATTTAAAGGTAAAATCAATAAAATAAAGAATCCTTCATTTTTATACTCTTTAAACAATTGTTTTTTATTTCCTCCATCTTTACACGCTAAGATTTGGTCCATTCGAGCCGGATTTGTGTCAAAGGCGTTAATTATTTAATTTTTTCCTATTTTAAAGATACGTAAATACATACACACACATACCACATCAAATTTTCCAACGGAAAAATTATCGTTTACTCCTTTTTTACAATTTCACTGGATAATTAAAGGTGCGTAAGTCATTTTATTATTTTTTTTACTTCATATATTTATTAAAGTGAAATAAAATAAGCATAAAAAGTGAAAAATAAAATACATACATATATATATATATATATATATATATATATATATATATATATATATAAAGGGAAAAAGTGTAAAGATAAAGAGGAGAACAATTGTTGTTTTCATACACTTACAGTTTTACATACATGATTGATCGCTTTACAATATTAGTACAAGCCATATTTGTGTTGAAAACGCCCTCTGGCTTTCAAATATCCTTGCTAAATTATTAATTGTGACGTTTGCTTTGATTTATTTTCGCTTTCTATATTTCGTGCTAAATAAATCAACAGTGCGTTTGTTTACGTTGACGGACAAAACTATTAACCCTAGACACACAACCTTCGTCGAAACGACGAACACCGGACGAAAAAATAGCTATTTCTTTTTAACACGTGCACCGATCGCCGCTAAATTTCTTGCCAACTTAGTTTTCGCTGAGCTTTTGCAGGAGACAACCAAACTCGGCGCGTAAGCACGTAATTATTGAGATATGATAAACTTGTTCGTCGCTTCGACGAGTGTTGGCGAGCATAAAGTTGATTTCTGCACACAATGCGCTTCAAAAAATTAATTTTTTATATTTTTTTAAATGACAATAGTGTTATAGTTAAGTTTTGCCAAAGACAAAAAGGCTTTTTTGTTTTGTTTGTTTATATAAATTTTATAACAATGTGATCTCAAAAAAAAAGTGCTTTTTGGAAAAATGGATTATAATAAATATCCTTGTAACAGAATAGAAATATATAGTTGTATTTACTAACAAAGTACTTGCTAAAGGTATGTATGTGTTGCAAGTACAAAAATATATATGTTTAGAACCGATATTATACGCCCCAAAACGTGCTCGTCGAAACGACGAATGGTTAGGTTTAGAGGGATACGTTCGAGGGTTATGTGTGCAGGGTTAATAAAAAAGTAAAATTTATTGGAAATTTTCTCATCGGTGAATTTTTAAAGTGAAAAGGAAATTAGTGACAAAGTAAAATAAATAAATTCAATTCGCGATTGCATAACTAAAGCATTAGTGTTGTGATACATAAAGTATTTATTGTTGTGAGACATAAATACATTTAGCTTTTATTAATTCTCTGCTTCTTCACTTCATTTTCTATTTGATTAATGTGCACTCTATAGTCGGTCAAATTGGTCGAGATAGTGTTTGTAGGATTTCTTTTGTGAAAAAATTTGCAAATATATATATATATATATATATATATATATATATATAAATATTCTAATTAAAATTCTATCAAATTTTGATACGAATATTTCGTGGAAAAATTATTTGAATTAAATCGAAAGTTTTTTATATATTTCAAATAAATTAAAGCAAAGCAAATTTGTATCACAAACTGAAAATGTCTTCTGCAATTTTAAAGAAATTTATTCGTGTATCAGATGCTCTTATCAAATTTGAAGCAAAATTTAATGATATTCGTGAAGATGTAGTTACATAATATATACACTTTATAAATTCACCGTGACGAATTAAAGGAATTATGGGATAAAACAAAAGTTGTTTATGAGGATTGTCTTGAGGAGATGGACAATAATCCAAAAACCGATCCCAATGATGCCGCTACAACAATGGCTAAATATGAGGCGTCTTATGCGGCTTATTTAAATTGTTTGTCAGCAATTAATGAAAAAGTACAACACTTTGAAAGGGTGCCAAAATTAAATGAGTCGATGGTGGGAAACGCTACTGCTACCACAAGTTATTCTGATCATAATTTATCTTTACCCCCATGTGATGTAAACACATTTGAAGGTGATTATGTTTCATGGCCAGCCTTTCGAGACCTTTTTACGGCTTTATATATAAATAGTTCACGTCTAAGTAATATAGAGCGATTTTGTCATTTGTTAAGGAAAACTGCCGGTGAAGCGAAACAAATCGTATCAAAATACCCGCTGAGTAATGAGGGTTTTGATATTGCCTGGCAACATTTAAAACAGCTTATGAGAATCCTCGTATGCTTGTAAATAATCAATTAAAAATTTTGTTCAAGCTTCCATCATTTTATAAAGAGTCTAGCGACGGTCTGAAAGTTTTGCAACGAGGTATAAATAATTGTTTGACTTCGCTTGCGATATATAAAGTTTCAACCGAAAGTTGGGATCCAATCTTAATTTTTATGTGTATTCAACGTTTGCCCACGTCTACAGTAAGTTTATGGGAACAAAGTGTTAGAGAAAAATCGGAGTTGTCTAAATGGAAAGATTTTGACGCCTTTCTGACAGAAAGGATTCAAACATTAGAATGCGTTCGCGATCTTAAAGACTTATCGGTTGGAAAACCTTCAATACAGAAAACTAAAGTTCATGTAGCGAATTCGAGTTCTAGTTCAAATTCTTGTGTTCTTTGTCGTGCACCAGGGCATTTCCTGAGAACGTGCAAACTATTTAAGGGTCTTTCAATTACAGAGAGGTATTCTATGGTTAAAAAATTCCGTTGTTGTGTAAATTGCTTGTCGCGGGAGCATGAGGTGAAAAATTGTAAGAGTGCTTTCAATTGTAGTACATGCAATAAAAGGCATCACACCTTGTTACATCGTGAAGCAACTATTTCTCAGGACGTGCCCACCGCTACTCCAGCTTCGGTGTCCACTACTGCTGCACCGGGTGGGGACCTAGAATTGCCATCGACCTCCAGCGGCATAAGCTCCGGTAGCACTTTCACGTTACTCAAAATCGTAAAGTGATTTTGGGAACTGCTAGGTAAATCTTATTCACCAAGCTATGACATACCCAGCCCGGGCTCTTATTGACCATGCCTCAGAAACTTCGTTTGTTTCACAAAATTTAAAAAATCGCTTGAAACTACCTACACATTCGACGAATGTTAAAGTTTCTTGTATTAACCAAACAATTTGTGCCACAACTAGAAAGGTTTGTCCCTTAAAAATTAGTTCGCTGGTAGACCAAACTCTTGTCCTAGAAACAATGGCCTTTGTATTACCAAATATTTCTGGTGCATTGCCATCGTTCTTAGTCGGTCCAGAGCTTCGTAACAGGTTTTTAAATTTACAACTGGCCGATCCCAATTTTAATCAATCAAGACCAGTTGATATTTTACTAGGGGCTGATATATATCCGCAGTTGATTTTGAGCGGGATTCAACGAGATGGTTTCGAATCTTTAATCGCTCAAAATACCTTATTTGGATGGATAATCACAGGGTCTGCTATAGAAACGCCAGTTCAGGTGTATTCAACTATTATTGAAACTTCACCGGAAGATAGTCTAAATAGGAATCTTCTTCGCTTTTGGGAGCTAGAAGAAACACCGAAAAGGAAAATAGTTTCACCCACTGACAAATTTTGCGAGGAAATTTATAGGAGAACTACGCGACGCAACTCCGACGGCCGCTATGTAGTGACGCTACCTTTTAAGCTGGAATTTCCTCATTCTATCAGTTTGGGCTCTTCAAGACAGAATGTGATGGCACAATTCTTGAGAAACGAGTCCTCCCTTTTGCGAAAAGGTGATGTCAAGGAATTATATGATAAAGTGGTTAAAGAATATTTAACGTTAAATCATATGAGACCAGTGATGAGTGCTTCTGCTAAACCCTCACTTTCGTGTTATCTTCCTCATCACCCTGTGATTAAACCTGATAGCAAAACTACGAAATTGCGTGTTGTATTCAACGCATCGAATAAGACCTCGAATGGTAATAGTTTAAATGATTGCCTATATGTGGGCCCCACTTTACAATCAGATTTAGTGTTGTTAATTCTTCGTTGGAGGCTATTTCGATATGTTTTTAATTGCGACATTACGCAAATGTATAGACAAATTCGTCTTGACCCTACTCAAACTCAGTATCAACGTATACTATTTCGGTCTTCTCCGACGGAGGAGGTAAAAGAGTATGAATTACAGACTGTAACCTTCGGTGTAAATTGTGCTCCCTATCTGGCGATACGGACCCTTTTACAATTAGCAGATGACTCCGAAGAAATAAACCCTCTTGCGGCCAGTATATTGCGCAAGTCTATGTATGTTGACGATGTACTAACGGGTGCTCACAATATTTCATCTGCTCTGAAGGCACGGGATCAACTTCGATCTGCTTTATCTTCGGCGAAATTTGAACTTAGGAAATGGACTTCTAATGCTATTGAAATTTTAAATGGTCTTCCTTCCGAGTGCCCGGTAGATTCGAAACTTTTAACATTAGTTGAATCCAGCAGCTCAAAAACATAAGGTATTCAATGGAATGCTCAATTGTATTCATTTTACTTTAAAGTGGAGCCTATTGCTGATAGGTTACATTATACCAAAAGAGAGATGTTATCTACCATAGCAAAATTATTTGATCCCATAGGTTGGCTAGGACCTGTCATCATTATTGCCAAGATTATTATGCAAAAAATTTGGCGTGACAATATTGAGTGGGATGATAAGTTGCTTCCTTCCACGGACCATGAATGGAGAAAATTCGTAAGTTTTTACACGGAGGTAAATAATATACAAATACCAAGATGGGTAAAATATGGGCCTGGTACTTCTGTCGAACTTCATGTTTTTTCTGACGCCTCAGAAAAAGCATACGCGGGGGTAATTTATATTCGAATTGAGTCATTCGGAGAATATTATGCATACTTGCTTTCCTGTAAAACGAAAGTTGCTGCTATAAAGACGATTTCTCTGCCTCGCTTGGAACTTTGTGGTGCAGTGTTGGCTTCTGAACTGCTAAAAACTATTGTTAGAGAAATTGATATACCATTTAAGCAAGTATATTGCTGGACAGACTCAACTATTGTCCTTTGCTGGTTGAGAAAAACGCCTAGTAGCTGGACAACGTTTGTAGCTAATAGAGTGTGCAGAATTCAAGAAAATGTGGGAAAACACAACTGGTATCATGTTAGGTCGGAAGATAATCCAGCGGATTTAGGTAGTAGAGGACTTTCACCAGCGGATTTGAGTAGAAGTGATCTCTGGTGGCATGGACCCAGGTGGTTACGCGAGCCTAAATATAAGTGGAGTATAAAAGATCTAACCCCTCTAGATACTGATGTTGAAGCCAGGGCTACCAAAACACACTCAACTTTCTTTTCGAATCTCGAAGATAGTATTCTCGATAGATTTTCTAAGCTTGATCGTGCTCTCAGAGTGATATCGTACGTGCGTCGATTCTACTATAGGACACATTCTGCGCACAAAGGAAAACACTTGTTTGAGTCTAGAACCATTTCAAGCGAAGAAATAAAGGAAGTAAAATTACGGTTAGCAATTTTGGCTCAGAAAGTTCATTATCCTGAAGAACTACAAGCTCTTTTTTTAAAGAAACCAATTTCAAAAAAAAGTTCCTCACAATCGCTGAATCCATTTTTGGATAACAACAGAGTAATGAGGTTGAATGGTCGTTTGGCTAAATCTCCATCTTTGTCTTATACTGAAAAACATCCCATCATTCTACCGTATTCCTGTCGTTTTACCCTTCTCTTAGCCGAGTTTGTACATGTACTTTCAATTCATGGTGGAATTCAACTAATGTTGAGAATTATTCGCATTGAGTATTGGGTCCCCCGTCCAAAAGTTTTGGTCCGTACTGTAGTAAATCGATGCAAACGTTGTATACTAGATCGGAAACGCTCGTGCACTCAAATTATGGCTGCTTTGCCTCCAGAAAGAACTGTTTTAGATCGACCCTTTAATACCACTGGTGTAGATTTTGCTGGCCCATTTGATATGAAAAGTTTTAATGGCCGTGCTTGTAAAATCACGAAAGCATACATGTGTATTTTCGTTTGTTTTTCGACAAAAGCAGTTCATTTAGAGGCAACAACTAACTTGTCAACGGACGCATTTTTGGCGGCTTTTCATCGATTTATTGCTAGACGAGGTTGTCCGCTTACAATATTTTCTGATAACGGTACGAATTTTGTAGGAGCTTCTAGAGATATTGAAAGAGATTTTCGTACATTTCTAGCAGAATGTAAAGCCCGAATATCTTCTACCTTCGGCCTACAAGGTCTTACTTGGCGCTTTATTCCCGCTGGTGCCCCACATATAGGGGGATTATGGGAAGCTGCTGTTAAAAGCTTTAAGACGCATTTTCGAAAAGAAGCTCAGGATTTAAAATATACATTTGAAGAACTTTCTACCATTTTAGCCAGAATTGAAGCGTGTCTTAATTCTAGGCCCTTGTGTCCCTTATCAGACAATAATAATGAGCCTGTGGCGCTTACGCCTGGTCATTTTCTAATAGGATGTCCAATACTAGCTCCGCCAGAACCAACTATTTTGGAAACCCACGATAGTATAATAAATAGATACCGCAAACTCAAAGATTTTTCACAAGACTTCTGTCGCAGATGGAAAGATGAGTATTTGCAAAGTTTACAAAAACGATATAAATGGAAGTTTCCTGAGAGGAATGTACAGATTGACGATCTGGTTGTTATTCGACATGAATACCTTCCTCCTACGTCTTGGAAACTAGGTAAGATAATTAAGACTTTTCCCGGGACTGATACCCATATTCGAGTCGCGGACATATGTACTGCAAACGGCATTGTAAAGCGACCAATCACAAAATTGGTCATTTTGACCACATAATTTATAAAATTTTATTAACTTTCATTGTTTCCTAGTAAAATGGATCCCCTATGCTCGTTGTTGGAAGAAGCTCTCTTGGAAGAGAATGAGGAGGCAATGGAAGTAGCCACTCCGGTTCCAGTAGCGTTGGACACCATTTCTCCAACAGTTGACCCAACTCCTGTGGCGTCGTTACCTGCAAAGGAGTGACCTGAGACCTCGGAGGCGGCTAAATCCTCGGCAAGCTCAGCTGTTATTACCCAACAGACTGTGGCTTCGGAAAATCTACCGGCTAATGAGCGGCCTAAAACCAATGCTCCTACGTGCAGCCTCTGCAAAAAACCGCATCCCCTGGTAGCTTGCTTTCGCTTTAGACGCTTGCGGCACGAAGAAAAGTTGCGACATTTGTTGATTTGGGGTCACTGCTCTCGGTGCTTGGCCAGCAATCACAATGCCAAAGATTGTGCCAGTGTTCGCAAGTGTAGCAAATGCCAGGAGGACCACCACACGTTGATCCACTTACCAAAAGGAAACGACAATATTTCACAAAAAGAGATTGATAAAATCCCACTGAAAAAGAAGAAGAAACCAACGAAACCTGTTCCGTCGAGAGCGAGTCAGGCTAGTATGACGCCTTTGCCACTTCGCCATGTGGTGACCTTCTCCCCGACAGTCCAGGTAAAGTTGCAGGTGGGAGCTCGTGAGTTTCCAGTTCGGGCAGTTATCGATGTCTGTTGCGACATTAGTTATGTTAGCGATCAACTAGTCCGTAAACTGGGGCTGACAGCTGCAGGTGGATATTGTCGTTTGAGCGTACGGTCAATTTATGATTGCCAGAAACGAATTTCGCTTACGGCGAAAATTAAAGAAATGCATGGCATAAAGACGTCTCGCGTAAGTGTAGCAGAGGCTGTAAAGGAAATGTTTCCGGGGTTGCAACTGGCTGACCCTACATTTTACCATTCTGGACAGTTGGCTTTGGTTTTGAGTCCTGAGCTTAGCCCGCAGATTATGACGGGAAGCGTATTTTCTTCTCCGGGTTCCCCCTTAGCCCAATATACCACCTTTGGTTGGGTGATTCCGGCCCATCGCCACTGTAATTTTTTTTATTTTAATCTTAACATCATATTTCTGTATTTTAGAATGTTTGAATTTTTTTCTTAAATACAAGATAAAACCTTTTATTGAATAACATTGTTATTGCAAGGTGGCCGGCAATGTTTAAACCAAAACGCTATTCGTATATATATTTTGATAGTTTGTGAAATTTTCCCTATTCAATTGAATAGTACTCAGTCAAGGTCCAAATTTATTCCTCTTTTGATCATTCTTGATTTTTCGGAGTGTTTTCTTGGACTTTGACTAGTAAAATATCTAACGGTTTGGTTTATTCGTTCGTTCGGTGCTTTTGATATCTCTTTTGTGCTTATTAAATCACTTTTGTTGTGAGCCTTGAAAAAGATTTACCACATCTCCACGCTCTGCGATCTAATTTAAAGATAAAATCAATAAAATAAAGAATCCTTCATTTTTATACTCTTTAAACAATTGTTTTTTATTTCCTCCATCTTTACACGCTAACAATTATATTATAATATAATATATTATTCTATGTTTGCTGTAATAAAAAACAGCCAATAATTAAAAAAAACTGTTGTAAAGATATCTTTTTTTATTAAAGAACCAAAATAAGATATATTGATTATGATATATACATAAGTAAAGATACAAGAACAAAACATAACAAAAGATAGGATAATAATGCATAAAACGATGCAAAAGCTTGGAGAGGCTATCCATAAGGAGTTTCCTGTCAAGTATAGTATAGTTTTGGTAGTACTAAGAGAGGATAGTAAGGCCTGTTGTTGATTTTGGTGACCTTTAGTTTTTCAGAAAAAAATGCAAGAATTTATTTTTTTTTCGCATAAGGTCGTAACAAGATTTGTTCAGTAGACTCTTGGCTATATTATTGCCATATATAGTTAAGAGCTATCACCGAGTCTGAATTAGTTGTTGAGGGCGCACTAATTTTCTGTTTTTGTTATTTTTATTATTTTTCTTAGGTTCACTCTCTCCACCATTTTTTTCTGCTGCAGCAGGTGGTACGACTTCTTCGGAATTGTTATCTTCGACCAAGTCACCTTTCAAACAGACAAAAGCTTCTCAAACCCGGTCCAGCCATTAGGTCTGTGCATGGGCTCGTACAGACACACAGGCATACACTACAAACTTATAACAAGACTTAATGATACTTAACTGTTGAGTTCCTGTGGCCAAGTGTGCAAATTTCTTATTGTTGTCATTTTGAGATTTTAATGCTAAAAAATTTAGGCAATCAAAACAAGAACAATCTTAATATGAAGATTTACTTACCTTTTTATTGTAGGAGATTGCAGTTTTGAATTTTTCTTATATTCTTATTATTTGCCCTTTTTATTTGTTTTGTTTATTTTGTGCACTATTTTTGTAAACACGAGTAGAATATTTTATTCGTCCACTTTGACGTTTATTGTGAGTCAAATCGCTTTGTACAAACTCAAATAAACTGACATCAGTTACGTTTTTTAACAAAAATCGTCAACAGTCGTGTTCTAACACCCCAAAAAATAAGTAGTGCTAACATTTCAGCACTTTTTATTGACGAGTCGTGTTCTACAAACAGGCTGTAAGAGTTTAAAACCAGTATTGCCATACAAAATACTGGTCTTAAACTCATAAAGTATACTTTGTTTTGACTGACTATGCGCCTACATATTTAACTTGGGGGCCACACGTTCAATTTTTGACTTTCAATTCCATTCAATTTTCAATACACTGACACTTTTTTCAAAATACAATCAAACTTTTTAAATTGAAAACTAGATTGATTTCAAATTTACCTATCCATTTAAATGGCAATTCAGTTTTCAATTTGAACGTCTGGTTACAGCACACATTGATTGAAGCTACAAATTTGAGTTGTTTCTTCGTCGGTGGCATTTAAAAAATTAAATTGAACATCAATTTGTGTCACAGCTATCAATTTCAAAGAATTTTTACACACAATATGTGTAATGAAATAGAAAGTCACTTATTGAACGTGTGGCTGCAGCGTAATTTGATTTTCAGACGAATTGTACTACCCGCCGACCATGATACAATAATACAGGTAACCACGAAGCGCCAGCTGTTTTGCTTGTTTCGTGATGTGATCTGCCAAATGGTGTTTATGTTTTACCAACACTCGTGTACAGTGCCTATTAAAACTGAACTAATACAAACATGCTGTGCAAAGTAAAGAGAAAATGCAAGTACATGTATATTGTTACGATTATCGTAATTAAAGTTACTGAATCCAGCTACTGGATTCTATACCTTTTTCGAACCAAAAATCGTAATTTTGTCGACGTATTTATTCGTTTGTGGTAAAGATAATGTGATTCCGTAATATCTTTTCTACGATAGTCTCCAAGATTATCTTAATCGCCATTTAATTCAATATAATGTGGTATCTCTGTATAGAAAATGTCAAACTAAGCGAAAAGCATAAAGAATGATAAAGAAAAACTCAATGAATTTGAGCTTATGACTATATTTTCCTCTAACCGACAGCGAATATCGTTAAAATATGTTACTGAATAGCAAAGTCGTTTATCGTAATAAAAGTTACTGAATTCAGGTAATGGTCACAGCATACATTGATTGAAGTTACAAAGTTGAGTTGTTTCTTCTTCGGTGGCATTTAAAAAATTAAATTGGCT
Organism: Tachina grossa; assembly: GCA_949987645.1. NCBI lineage: Eukaryota > Metazoa > Arthropoda > Insecta > Diptera > Tachinidae > Tachina > Tachina grossa. Next base: position 89,519,611 of record OX465278.1, read on the forward strand.
ATCAATTTGTGTCACAGCTATAGCCTGGTACTCTGTTCACAATTTCGTGCGAAATGCTGTCAAACTACATATAAAAGTATTTGGTATGAAATATTTGCGAAATAAATTCGCAAAAGTAGTACTCTGTTCTTGTTGTGAAAAACACGTAAAACCATGTCTTTCCATGCAAAATTAGTCTGGCATATTTTAGTTTAGCTGCGAAACAACATGAGCACTGTTTTTTTCGCGCGGAGTTTTGACAATGTTGCATACTTTCAAGCAATAAAAGCGAGAAATTTATAAAAAAAAACCGCGAGTTGGGCTACATTTAGTACATGTCAAATTTTTCACGCGAAATAACCAATGGTGCTGAAAATTTTTCACAACTTTGAACAGAGTACCAGCCTTATCACACAATGTGTGCTGAAACTGAAAGTAATTTATTGAACGTGTGGCTGCAGTGTTATATAAACTGTTGACACTATGGCGCATAGTCATACTCATAAACAAAGTACACTTTAACAGCCTGTTTGTAGAACGCGACAAAGGCGACTCACGACGAGACAATTCATGGACGACTACGTAATGAAAAGCGTTTATATAACGCGAGTCGACTTTGTCGTGCAGCTTACGTTAATTCGCCCTTATGTCAAATATGTACTAAATCTTACTGTTGCCAACATGTTCAAAAATAGTTTTAGTTTATATTTTTTCATATAAAATTGTTTTTTCAGCTTAAAAAACGGCAACCCTATTCTTGTGCACAACTGACGTATACATATGTAAATACGAAAAGTAAACAAATTTTGTATAATAATTTTTCATTTTGTGAATGTAAATTTTTATTTCGCAAAAAATGCCAATTAAAGTTGTGCAATTTATATTAATGATTGAGTTTGATGTACATAAGTGATGTGCATACATAAATATACGCACATATGTATACATATGTATATACTACATACATACAAGTATATGTGATCCTGCAATACAACCCATTTTGAATCGTGCATCGGTAAATGTTTGACAGATTAAACGAAAGGATACAAATGCCTTGCAAGCTACTCAGGTTGATACTCCTGTGCGCAGGAAACGTTGCTGTGGAGGTATGCTGTAGTTTTCATAATTAGTTCCGGTAAAAGATTGCAATTTTTGTTGCAGCAATTCTTGAATATGTAGGAAAGTGTATTTTGTATTCCTCTCTCGTTCTTTTGCACTCAAAAATAAAAAGTTGCTGCAACAAAAATTTCAAGTCTGGAATGGAACTTACACAGCATCAAAAATAAATCTGCTTAAATTTTTATATATACAATGCCTTTAAGTGCTATGTTACTGAGATGGATCTGCGCCCAATTACATGCCCACGAATTTGTCTAGGAACTCAGAGATGTTTCAGATGTGTTTACGAATGACAAAGTTGTATGCACATTCTATGTGCTTTAATAAACTGGTAATAACTAAAATCTTCTCATAAATTATGAAAATTTATTATATTTTTTGTTTAGCATGGTACATACTTACATATAAACAAAGAAACGAGTTTAATGGAAGGAAGCTGATTTGTTGTCATTGTAATTGTTATTATTAGTATTATTTTTAATTTTGATTATTATTATTGTTTAAACCAAAACGCTATTCGTATATATATTTTGATAGTTTTTGAAATTTTCCCTATTCAATTGAATAGTACTCGGTCAAGGTCCAAATTTATTCCTCTTTTGATCATTCTTGATTTTTCGGAGTGTTTTCTTGGACTTTGACTAGTAAAATATCTAACGATTTGGTTTATTCGTTCGTTCGGTGCTTTTGATATCTTTTTTGTGCTTATTAAATCACTTTTGTTGTGAGCCTTGAAAAAGATTTACCACGTCTCCACGCTCTGCGATCTAATTTAAAGGTAAAATCAATAAAATAAAGAATCCTTCATTTTTATACTCTTTAAACAATTGTTTTTTATTTCCTCCATCTTTACACGCTAAGATTTGGTCCATTCGAGCCGGATTTGTGTCAAAGGCGTTAATTATTTAATTTTTTCCTATTTTAAAGATACGTAAATACATACACACACATACCACATCAAATTTTCCAACGGAAAAATTATCGTTTACTCCTTTTTTACAATTTCACTGGATAATTAAAGGTGCGTAAGTCATTTTATTATTTTTTTTACTTCATATATTTATTAAAGTGAAATAAAATAAGCATAAAAAGTGAAAAATAAAATACATACATACATATATATATATATATATATATATATATATATATATATATATATATATATATATATATATATATATATATATATATATATATATATATATATATAAAGGGAAAAAGTGTAAAGATAAAGAGGAGAACAATTGTTGTTTTCATACACTTACAGTTTTACATACATGATTGATCGCTTTACAATATTAGTACAAGCCATATTTGTGTTGAAAACGCCCTCTGGCTTTCAAATATCCTTGCTAAATTATTAATTGTGACGTTTGCTTTGATTTATTTTCGCTTTCTATATTTCGTGCTAAATAAATCAACAGTGCGTTTGTTTACGTTGACGGACAAAACTATTAATAAAAAAGTAAAATTTATTGGAAATTTTCTCATCGGTGAATTTTTAAAGTGAAAAGGAAATTAGTGACAAAGTAAAATAAATAAATTCAATTCGCGATTGCATAACTAAAGCATTAGTGTTGTGATACATAAAGTATTTATTGTTGTGAGACATAAATACATTTAGCTTTTATTAATTCTCTGCTTCTTCACTTCATTTTCTATTTGATTAATGTGCACTCTATAGTCGGTCAAATTGGTCGAGATAGTGTTTGTAGGATTTCTTTTGTGAAAAAATTTGCAAATATATATATATATATATATATATATATATATATATATATATATATATATATATATATATATATATATATATAAATATTCTAATTAAAATTCTATCAAATTTTGATACGAATATTTCGTGGAAAAATTATTTGAATTAAATCGAAAGTTTTTTATATATTTCAAATAAATTAAAGCAAAGCAAATTTGTATCACAAACTGAAAATGTCTTCTGCAATTTTAAAGAAATTTATTCGTGTATCAGATGCTCTTATCAAATTTGAAGCAAAATTTAATGATATTCGTGAAGATGTAGTTACATAATATATACACTTTATAAATTCACCGTGACGAATTAAAGGAATTATGGGATAAAACAAAAGTTGTTTATGAGGATTGTCTTGAGGAGATGGACAATAATCCAAAAACCGATCCCAATGATGCCGCTACAACAATGGCTAAATATGAGGCGTCTTATGCGGCTTATTTAAATTGTTTGTCAGCAATTAATGAAAAAGTACAACACTTTGAAAGGGTGCCAAAATTAAATGAGTCGATGGTGGGAAACGCTACTGCTACCACAAGTTATTCTGATCATAATTTATCTTTACCCCCATGTGATGTAAACACATTTGAAGGTGATTATGTTTCATGGCCAGCCTTTCGAGACCTTTTTACGGCTTTATATATAAATAGTTCACGTCTAAGTAATATAGAGCGATTTTGTCATTTGTTAAGGAAAACTGCCGGTGAAGCGAAACAAATCGTATCAAAATACCCGCTGAGTAATGAGGGTTTTGATATTGCCTGGCAACATTTAAAACAGCTTATGAGAATCCTCGTATGCTTGTAAATAATCAATTAAAAATTTTGTTCAAGCTTCCATCATTTTATAAAGAGTCTAGCGACGGTCTGAAAGTTTTGCAACGAGGTATAAATAATTGTTTGACTTCGCTTGCGATATATAAAGTTTCAACCGAAAGTTGGGATCCAATCTTAATTTTTATGTGTATTCAACGTTTGCCCACGTCTACAGTAAGTTTATGGGAACAAAGTGTTAGAGAAAAATCGGAGTTGTCTAAATGGAAAGATTTTGACGCCTTTCTGACAGAAAGGATTCAAACATTAGAATGCGTTCGCGATCTTAAAGACTTATCGGTTGGAAAACCTTCAATACAGAAAACTAAAGTTCATGTAGCGAATTCGAGTTCTAGTTCAAATTCTTGTGTTCTTTGTCGTGCACCAGGGCATTTCCTGAGAACGTGCAAACTATTTAAGGGTCTTTCAATTACAGAGAGGTATTCTATGGTTAAAAAATTCCGTTGTTGTGTAAATTGCTTGTCGCGGGAGCATGAGGTGAAAAATTGTAAGAGTGCTTTCAATTGTAGTACATGCAATAAAAGGCATCACACCTTGTTACATCGTGAAGCAACTATTTCTCAGGACGTGCCCACCGCTACTCCAGCTTCGGTGTCCACTACTGCTGCACCGGGTGGGGACCTAGAATTGCCATCGACCTCCAGCGGCATAAGCTCCGGTAGCACTTTCCATCGTCAGGCATTTCACGTTACTCAAAATCGTAAAGTGATTTTGGGAACTGCTAGGTAAATCTTATTCACCAAGCTATGACATACCCAGCCCGGGCTCTTATTGACCATGCCTCAGAAACTTCGTTTGTTTCACAAAATTTAAAAAATCGCTTGAAACTACCTACACATTCGACGAATGTTAAAGTTTCTTGTATTAACCAAACAATTTGTGCCACAACTAGAAAGGTTTGTCCCTTAAAAATTAGTTCGCTGGTAGACCAAACTCTTGTCCTAGAAACAATGGCCTTTGTATTACCAAATATTTCTGGTGCATTGCCATCGTTCTTAGTCGGTCCAGAGCTTCGTAACAGGTTTTTAAATTTACAACTGGCCGATCCCAATTTTAATCAATCAAGACCAGTTGATATTTTACTAGGGGCTGATATATATCCGCAGTTGATTTTGAGCGGGATTCAACGAGATGGTTTCGAATCTTTAATCGCTCAAAATACCTTATTTGGATGGATAATCACAGGGTCTGCTATAGAAACGCCAGTTCAGGTGTATTCAACTATTATTGAAACTTCACCGGAAGATAGTCTAAATAGGAATCTTCTTCGCTTTTGGGAGCTAGAAGAAACACCGAAAAGGAAAATAGTTTCACCCACTGACAAATTTTGCGAGGAAATTTATAGGAGAACTACGCGACGCAACTCCGACGGCCGCTATGTAGTGACGCTACCTTTTAAGCTGGAATTTCCTCATTCTATCAGTTTGGGCTCTTCAAGACAGAATGTGATGGCACAATTCTTGAGAAACGAGTCCTCCCTTTTGCGAAAAGGTGATGTCAAGGAATTATATGATAAAGTGGTTAAAGAATATTTAACGTTAAATCATATGAGACCAGTGATGAGTTCTTCTGCTAAACCCTCACTTTCGTGTTATCTTCCTCATCACCCTGTGATTAAACCTGATAGCAAAACTACGAAATTGCGTGTTGTATTCAACGCATCGAATAAGACCTCGAATGGTAATAGTTTAAATGATTGCCTATATGTGGGCCCCACTTTGCAATCAGATTTAGTGTTGTTAATTCTTCGTTGGAGGCTATTTCGATATGTTTTTAATTGCGACATTACGCAAATGTATAGACAAATTCGTCTTGACCCTACTCAAACTCAGTATCAACGTATACTATTTCGGTCTTCTCCGACGGAGGAGGTAAAAGAGTATGAATTACAGACTGTAACCTTCGGTGTAAATTGTGCTCCCTATCTGGCGATACGGACCCTTTTACAATTAGCAGATGACTCCGAAGAAATAAACCCTCTTGCGGCCAGTATATTGCGCAAGTCTATGTATGTTGACGATGTACTAACGGGTGCTCACAATATTTCATCTGCTCTGAAGGCACGGGATCAACTTCGATCTGCTTTATCTTCGGCGAAATTTGAACTTAGGAAATGGACTTCTAATGCTATTGAAATTTTAAATGGTCTTCCTTCCGAGTGCCCGGTAGATTCGAAACTTTTAACATTAGTTGAATCCAGCAGCTCAAAAACATAAGGTATTCAATGGAATGCTCAATTGTATTCATTTTACTTTAAAGTGGAGCCTATTGCTGATAGGTTACATTATACCAAAAGAGAGATGTTATCTACCATAGCAAAATTATTTGATCCCATAGGTTGGCTAGGACCTGTCATCATTATTGCCAAGATTATTATGCAAAAAATTTGGCGTGACAATATTGAGTGGGATGATAAGTTGCTTCCTTCCACGGACCATGAATGGAGAAAATTCGTAAGTTTTTACACGGAGGTAAATAATATACAAATACCAAGATGGGTAAAATATGGGCCTGGTACTTCTGTCGAACTTCATGTTTTTTCTGACGCCTCAGAAAAGGCATACGCGGGGGTAATTTATATTCGAATTGAGTCATTCGGAGAATATTATGCATACTTGCTTTCCTGTAAAACGAAAGTTGCTGCTATAAAGACGATTTCTCTGCCTCGCTTGGAACTTTGTGGTGCAGTGTTGGCTTCTGAACTGCTAAAAACTATTGTTAGAGAAATTGATATACCATTTAAGCAAGTATATTGCTGGACAGACTCAACTATTGTCCTTTGCTGGTTGAGAAAAACGCCTAGTAGCTGGACAACGTTTGTAGCTAATAGAGTGTGCAGAATTCAAGAAAATGTGGGAAAACACAACTGGTATCATGTTAGGTCGGAAGATAATCCAGCGGATTTAGGTAGTAGAGGACTTTCACCAGCGGATTTGAGTAGAAGTGATCTCTGGTGGCATGGAACCAGGTGGTTACGCGAGCCTAAATATAAGTGGAGTATAAAAGATCTAACCCCTCTAGATACTGATGTTGAAGCCAGGGCTACCAAAACACACTCAACTTTCTTTTCGAATCTCGAAGATAGTATTCTCGATAGATTTTCTAAGCTTGATCGTGCTCTCAGAGTGATATCGTACGTGCGTCGATTCTACTATAGGACACATTCTGCGCACAAAGGAAAACACTTGTTTGAGTCTAGAACCATTTCAAGCGAAGAAATAAAGGAAGTAAAATTACGGTTAGCAATTTTGGCTCAGAAAGTTCATTATCCTGAAGAACTACAAGCTCTTTTTTTAAAGAAACCGATTTCAAAAAAAAGTTCCTCACAATCGCTGAATCCATTTTTGGATAACAATAGAGTAATGAGGTTGAATGGTCGTTTGGCTAAATCTCCATCTTTGTCTTATACTGAAAAACATCCCATCATTCTACCGTATTCCTGTCGTTTTACCCTTCTCTTAGCCGAGTTTGTACATGTACTTTCAATTCATGGTGGAATTCAACTAATGTTGAGAATTATTCGCATTGAGTATTGGGTCCCCCGTCCAAAAGTTTTGGTCCGTACTGTAGTAAATCGATGCAAACGTTGTATACTAGATCGGAAACGCTCGTGCACTCAAATTATGGCTGCTTTGCCTCCAGAAAGAACTGTTTTAGATCGACCCTTTAATACCACTGGTGTAGACTTTGCTGGCCCATTTGATATGAAAAGTTTTAATGGCCGTGCTTGTAAAATCACGAAAGCATAGACGAGGTTGTCCGCTTACAATATTTTCTGATAACGGTACGAATTTTGTAGGAGCTTCTAGAGATATTGAAAGAGATTTTCGTACATTTCTAGCAGAATGTAAAGCCCGAATATCTTCTACCTTCGGCCTACAAGGTCTTACTTGGCGCTTTATTCCCGCTGGTGCCCCACATATAGGGGGATTATGGGAAGCTGCTGTTAAAAGCTTTAAGACGCATTTTCGAAAAGAAGCTCAGGATTTAAAATATACATTTGAAGAACTTTCTACCATTTTAGCCAGAATTGAAGCGTGTCTTAATTCTAGGCCCTTGTGTCCCTTATCAGACAATAATAATGAGCCTGTGGCGCTTACGCCTGGTCATTTTCTAATAGGATGTCCAATACTAGCTCCGCCAGAACCAACTATTTTGGAAACCCACGATAGTATAATAAATAGATACCGCAAACTCAAAGCTTTTTCACAAGACTTCTGTCGCAGATGGAAAGATGAGTATTTGCAAAGTTTACAAAAACGATATAAATGGAAGTTTCCTGAGAGGAATGTACAGATTGACGATCTGGTTGTTATTCGACATGAACACCTTCCTCCTACGTCTTGGAAACTAGGTAAGATAATTAAGACTTTTCCCGGGACTGATACCCATATTCGAGTCGCGGACATATGTACTGCAAACGGCATTGTAAAGCGACCAATCACAAAATTGGTCATTTTGACCACATAATTTATAAAATTTTATTAACTTTCATTGTTTCCTAGTAAAATGGATCCCCTATGCTCGTTGTTGGAAGAAGCTCTCTTGGAAGAGAATGAGGAGGCAATGGAAGTAGCCACTCCGGTTCCAGTAGCGTTGGACACCATTTCTCCAACAGTTGACCCAACTCCTGTGGCGTCGTTACCTGCAAAGGAGTGACCTGAGACCTCGGAGGCGACTAAATCCTCGGCAAGCTCAGCTGTTATTACCCAACAGACTGTGGCTTCGGAAAATCTACCGGCTAATGAGCGGCCTAAAACCAATGCTCCTACGTGCAGCCTCTGCATAAAACCGCATCCCCTGGTAGCTTGCTTTCGCTTTAGACGCTTGCGGCACGAAGAAAAGTTGCGATATTTGTTGATTTGGGGTCACTGCTCTCGGTGCTTGGCCAGCAATCACAATGCCAAAGATTGTGCCAGTGTTCGCAAGTGTAGCAAATGCCAGGAGGACCACCACACGTTGATCCACTTACCAAAAGGAAACGACAATATTTCACAAAAAGAGATTGATAAAATCCCACTGAAAAAGAAGAAGAAACCAACGAAACCTGTTCCGTCGAGAGCGAGTCAGGCTAGTATGACGCCTTTGCCACTTCGCCATGTGGTGACCTTCTCCCCGACAGTCCAGGTAAAGTTGCAGGTGGGAGCTCGTGAGTTTCCAGTTCGGGCAGTTATCGATGTCTGTTGCGACATTAGTTATGTTAGCGATCAACTAGTCCGTAAACTGGGGCTGACAGCTGCAGGTAGATATTGTCGTTTGAGCGTACGGTCAATTTATGATTGCCAGAAACGAATTTCGCTTACGGCGAAAATTAAAGAAATGCATGGCATAAAGACGTCTCGCGTAAGTGTAGCAGAGGCTGTAAAGGAAATGTTTCCGGGGTTGCAACTGGCTGACCCTACATTTTACCATTCTGGGCAGTTGGCTTTGGTTTTGGGTCCTGAGCTTAGCCCGCAGATTATGACGGGAAGCGTATTTTCTTCTCCGGGTTCCCCCTTAGCCCAATATACCACCTTTGGTTGGGTGATTCCGGCCCATCGCCACTGTAATTTTTTTTATTTTAATCTTAACATCATATTTCTGTATTTTAGAATGTTTGAATTTTTTTCTTAAATACAAGATAAAACCTTTTATTGAATAACATTGTTATTGCAAGGTGGCCGGCAATGTTTAAACCAAAACGCTATTCGTATATATATTTTGATAGTTTGTGAAATTTTCCCTATTCAATTGAATAGTACTCAGTCAAGGTCCAAATTTATTCCTCTTTTGATCATTCTTGATTTTTCGGAGTGTTTTCTTGGACTTTGACTAGTAAAATATCTAACGGTTTGGTTTATTCGTTCGTTCGGTGCTTTTGATATCTCTTTTGTGCTTATTAAATCACTTTTGTTGTGAGCCTTGAAAAAGATTTACCACATCTCCACGCTCTGCGATCTAATTTAAAGATAAAATCAATAAAATAAAGAATCCTTCATTTTTATACTCTTTAAACAATTGTTTTTTATTTCCTCCATCTTTACACGCTAACAATTATATTATAATATAATATATTATTCTATGTTTGCTGTAATAAAAAACAGCCAATAATTAAAAAAAACTGTTGTAAAGATATCTTTTTTTATTAAAGAACCAAAATAAGATATATTGATTATGATATATACATAAGTAAAGATACAAGAACAAAACATAACAAAAGATAGGATAATAATGCATAAAACGATGCAAAAGCTTGGAGAGGCTATCCATAAGGAGTTTCCTGTCAAGTATAGTATAGTTTTGGTAGTACTAAGAGAGGATAGTAAGGCCTGTTGTTGATTTTGGTGACCTTTAGTTTTTCAGAAAAAAATGCAAGAATTTATTTTTTTTTCGCATAAGGTCGTAACAAGATTTGTTCAGTAGACTCTTGGCTATATTATTGCCATATATAGTTAAGAGCTATCACCGAGTCTGAATTAGTTGTTGAGGGCGCACTAATTTTCTGTTTTTGTTATTTTTATTATTTTTCTTAGGTTCACTCTCTCCACCATTTTTTTCTGCTGCAGCAGGTGGTACGACTTCTTCGGAATTGTTATCTTCGACCAAGTCACCTTTCAAACAGACAAAAGCTTCTCAAACCCGGTCCAGCCATTAGGTCTGTGCATGGGCTCGTACAGACACACAGGCATACACTACAAACTTATAACAAGACTTAATGATACTTAACTGTTGAGTTCCTGTGGCCAAGTGTGCAAATTTCTTATTGTTGTCATTTTGAGATTTTAATGCTAAAAAATTTAGGCAATCAAAACAAGAACAATCTTAATATGAAGATTTACTTACCTTTTTATTGTAGGAGATTGCAGTTTTGAATTTTTCTTATATTCTTATTATTTGCCCTTTTTATTTGTTTTGTTTATTTTGTGCACTATTTTTGTAAACACGAGTAGAATATTTTATTCGTCCACTTTGACGTTTATTGTGAGTCAAATCGCTTTGTACAAACTCAAATAAACTGACATCAGTTACGTTTTTTAACAAAAATCGTCAACAGTCGTGTTCTAACACCCCAAAAAATAAGTAGTGCTAACATTTCAGCACTTTTTATTGACGAGTCGTGTTCTACAAACAGGCTGTAAGAGTTTAAAACCAGTATTGCCATACAAAATACTGGTCTTAAACTCATAAAGTATACTTTGTTTTGACTGACTATGCGCCTACATATTTAACTTGGGGGCCACACGTTCAATTTTTGACTTTCAATTCCATTCAATTTTCAATACACTGACACTTTTTTCAAAATACAATCAAACTTTTTAAATTGAAAACTAGATTGATTTCAAATTTACCTATCCATTTAAATGGCAATTCAGTTTTCAATTTGAACGTCTGGTTACAGCACACATTGATTGAAGCTACAAATTTGAGTTGTTTCTTCGTCGGTGGCATTTAAAAAATTAAATTGAACATCAATTTGTGTCACAGCTATCAATTTCAAAGAATTTTTACACACAATATGTATAATGAAATAGAAAGTCCCTTATTGAACGTGTGGCTGCAGCGTAATTGGATTTTCAGACGAATTGTACTACCCGCCGACCATGATACAATAATACAGGTAACCACGAAGCGCCAGCTGTTTTGCTTGTTTCGTGATGTGATCTGCCAAATGGTGTTTATGTTTTACCAACACTCGTGTACAGTGCCTATTAAAACTGAACTAATACAAACATGCTGTGCAAAGTAAAGAGAAAATGCAAGTACATGTATATTGTTTTCTCTTGGTTGTCTCTCTTGTCAATCACAAAACAGCAACAAAAATCACTGTGGTTTTATTTGTTGTACATTTGTTGTAGATTCACGGCTACCTGTATTATTGTATCATGCCGCCGACAGTTTTATTTTTAAGCCGGCGAGATTTCTTCGGCGGTACTCGACCTTATGCGCCGCCGATGATATTTATTATCAGCCGCCGAAACTGACAAATCAGTGTCGGCTTCGTTAGCTGCTGTAGAACAGAAATTGTATATTTTTAAAAATATTTGAGAAATACGTATTTGTTTGTATTTTATACTTTTTGAAATGGTAATATACCAACATGTTTATTTTGCGTGCAAACTAATTGTTACTTTCTTTCAGGGTTCGAACGAAAGAACAAGGTCTCCAAGATCCGATGAGAGTTGTAACGAATCTGTATCACCAAAGAAATTTCGCTCTGACTATGGTAATTGCTTTATTTTGTAAATTTATATCCTTAAAAGAAATACACATAGCTAGCGTGACCATTTCTGCAGCTAAATTTAGCATTTTTTTTTTGTAGATTTAGCTGCAAAATTTTCGATTAGTAGTTAGCATTTTCTTTAGCATCTTGCAATTATTTGTTTAGCATTTTTTCATGGTATACATACATACATATGTAATCTACATCCTCATAAAAACATAAATGTGAAAAAAGGCCAAGTTCCTACCCAAAATTTCGGCCATTAAAAGTAGTGAGATATAAATTTTGACCAAGTTCTTGTTTTCCACAATACCTACCACAGAAATATGTTATGTATTATATATGTAATCATAAGGGTGTCATATAATTTCTAGATAATCTGCTACCTTGACAACATTTTTACCGGTATAAAATACAGTATTCTCTTTTTTTTTAGAAAGGTAAAAATATTGCCAAGTTAGCAGCTTATCTAGAAATTATATGACACCCTTACGATTACAAATTTATATAATACATATTTCTGTCGTAGGTATTGTGGAAAACAAGAACTTGGTCAAAATTTATATCCCACTACTCTTAATGGCCGAAATTTTGGGTAGGAACTTGGCCTTTTTTCACATTTATGTTTTTGTGAGGATCTGACTCCTTTTTGAAAAATGTTCTATAATAACACTAACACTTTTTGAACTTAAAATTTCTATGGCCGGATTTCTATCTGTGTGCCATGTGCCACACAAGCGTGAAAAAAACGTAACCACTAATCACTAATGAAAAACAGTGATTCAGACACGTATTTATTAAGTTAAATAGTTTCATACATAACTAATAGACAATTTTATAGAATCCAACAATATTGGAAACTGTTTAAATCAATAAATATATGTCTGAATCATTAAAAAGTTTTTCATTAGTAATTAGTTGGTTACGCTTTTTTGGGCTAATGACACACAAGAAATGCCAGATGTAAACTCAGCCTATTATGTCTTATTTCTATTAATGATCATTGTGCCAGTTGCAAATGGCATAGTTGCATAAAATAATGGGTTAAAGCGTGATAGGTGTTGGGTTATACACCTTAAAAATGCACTATTGTCATTAAAACGGGTCGCTAGTGTGTACGCAATTTGGTAAGAGTCGTCTGGAAAGAAACATATAAAATACAGCTTAAACTTTAGTGGACGTGACGTGACCCCTTTTATTTTCTCAATATATTTACATATTAAAGACAGGGGGGTTATTATGTAATTCGATTCAAAACGGAAATGTGTTCAAATGTTATGTTAATAACATACAAATTCGAACAGTTTCCGTTTCGAATCGAATTACATAATAACCCCCCTGCTTAACCGAAGTATATAAATCAAAAGGATATTCCCAATGTGTATGCAAAATTTCAATAGGGTACCTGGTACTTTAATTTTTGGATTTTCAAATTGAGTACATCAATTACTATTTGTGTACAAAATGTCAGCTCTCTATAGTAATGGGTCCGCCATCTAACGTTTTTTTTTTCAACTAGTGCTTATTTCGTGAATGGTAACACTTAGCTCATGTCTGATTTGACAGATAATTAGTTTTATCCTTCCGCTGAACGAGCCAACTGACCATCCAATGCGTTTTCGCTTCGCTAAGTGGGCCTGCGATCGACTTACAGAAGATGCCGATTTTGCCAAAAAAAAAAATCATCTTTTCAGGTGAAGCTTTTATCTTGGCGGGTATGTAAACAAGCAAAATTGTCGCATTTGGGGCACAGAAAACCCGCACGCATACATTGAAAAGCCGACGCACCCAAAACGAGTCACTGTTTGGTGCGGATTTTGGTCCAGAGGCATAATTGGGCCATTTTTTTCGAAAATGAGCAAGGAGTGGCCGTTACAGTCAATGGCAATCGTTATCGGGCCATGTTGAACAAATTTTTGTTAACAAAAATTGAAGAGGAGGATATTGGCAACATTTTATTTCAACAGGACGGCGCTACGTGCCACACAACCGAAGCTTCAGTAGTTTTTTTTTATAGCATTTAAAAAAAAAGTTATCTGGCGGACCCTTTATAATATTACGTAAAATTTTTATGGGCCTGGTCCCGCTGACTTTTATATCTGCTAGTGCTTATGGTTCATGCAAACTTTGGTATTAAAAAGTTAATGAGAAATATATGAGTAATAAATTAAAAACTGTTAAACCGAAATACATGAGAGAAAAAGCTACGATTTATGGGTGAAGTCACTTCTACTTTTCAAAATAGGAAACTTTTATTTTTGCAATGTGTATGAAAAGTTTTAATAAAATTTATATTAATTTTGAATTTGAAGTGCTTATTTCTACCCCCTGATAGCAACTTCTGGTTTTTTCTGATTTTTCTTAGTGATCTCTGATCTAGATTTATTTGTGTATCAAATTTAAGCTCGCTAGTGCAAATTGGGGTTTTAATGTCGTGGCCCCGTATGTTTTGAGTTTTCAGATTTTTCTAGTTGGTTTCTCACCTAGATCTACTTGTGTATCAAATTTCAGCTCATAAGCGCAACTATTAATTTTTAAGTTTGATGGGCACAGCCCCGCCCCTCTTACTTAAATTTCCAGCTTTTCAGATTTTTCTAGTTGGTTTCTCACCTATACCTACTTGTATACCAAATTTCAGCTCAATAGCGCAAATTTTAATTTTTATGGGCGCAACCCTGCCCACTTTTCCAAATTCAAAATTTTTTTCGGCCAGTGCTTAGTATTCGTGTCAAGTTTCGTTGAAAATGGATAATAATAACTACATAAATAGTATATCTAAATATGTTGAGCCGCAGGGCATTAAAATGAGGTTTAAATTGTATCAACGCCCACTTCTTTAATGAAAAATATATAGCCTTGCATTACCGAAGTATATATGCCAAATTTTAATAAAATAGCTTCCATTAAGCGCCTTATAGTATGTTTACACGATACGTGCTTCGCTCTCTATTCATGCTTCACACCCCAATCATGACCGAATCAACTTGGTTCGCCATACAAAATTATGAGAGCGAATCAATTAGATTCAATATGAATCTACTTGCGAAGCACGTAAAATTGGTATCTTCTCCAACTTTTAGAAACGATAGGGTAATTTGATCAAACACAATTAAAATAATTCATTACTTTCCTAGGACATGTTCTGTGTTAACAGTAATCAATTCAGAAAGGAAAAATTATACATATGTGCATTACCTTATAATTTACTATTAATTACCTTTTCCCACTGGGTATGTATGTATATGCGTGCGTATGATATGTATGAATGTGTGAATCTATCTAATTAATAGGCGAACATGTTTTTTGTAATCCCTTTTACGCTGGTACCACTGCACCGATTTTAAAAAGATTTATATGATTTTAAAGGATTTTTTATACAGATGTGCAGAATCTATATTTTATTGAATTCAGTTTAGTATTTTGGGAGCTATAAGCGTTTAAAGTTGCTACTACTACATGCAAACATATTACACACGCATTTATTAGCTTACAAGTAAAAAAGAACCAAAACATGACTGTGTGTGTGTGTTTGTAGTATTTCTCTTGATCTAACAATTTTTTTCTCTTATTTGTTGTTGTATGAAAACCATAATAATTAAAGAAAGAGAGTTGAATAAATTGAATTAACTTGGTTAAAGGGATTTTTTTATGTTTTTTTTTAATTTCATGTATTATTTAATTATGCTTGCATATGTATGTAAGTTTGTGTGTGGCTGTGTTTTAATGAATTTTTTTATGACGTTTAGATACATTTTCTTTGAATCTTAAATTATTTACATTTTGATTCTAGAATACGGACGAGTGTGTCGTCCGTTTGGTATATCTAGTGTAAATAAAAAGATGCCACACGAACAGTGATGCCAACTTTTTCAGAGCAAAAAGCACTCTGCCTTCAAAAAAACACTAAATGTAATAAAGCCATATTTCGATTTTGCTCAGTTATAAGTAGAATATGAGTAGGAAAATAATTTAAGTTCAAGACAAAAGCAAATTAAACAATTAAGTAATGGGATATTTGATATAAAAATTTTGGAAAAATACAGTGAACTCGTAAGCTTATATAATCCATAAAACTAAACTTCAGAAACAAATTAATTTTATTTACAGGATAAAGATTTCAATTAAAATTTTATTTGTTCTCTTTTATATAAGTGCATAAATTAAATCATTTCGTATAGACGAAATATCAAAACACTTGATTAAAATTTATGTGGAAATGTAGGATTTTGGTCGATATCGAGCCCATCAATTTGTTACTGTAACTCCAGTAATTGTAATTAGAATCGAAATAAAATGAATTCTGCGTGTAATTAGCATACAAATCGGAAGAATTTGTATGTACTTATGTATATGTACATGCGTATAAATATGTATGTATGTGTAAATGAATTAACAAAAACTATTTACTATGTATGGATGTACATTAGGGTGTCCTCAAAAAAAAATTCCTTTGTTTTTCTCAGAACCAGGTTTTAAACTTTAGTTTAGGTAAAAAAATAGGCATGTTAAAATATCAGCTCATAATATTGATGGTGAGATGGTGCGCATCGCACTTTTCAATTTCCCATACGATTTACATGGTATAAATTGATTTTATTCATTCTGATTGTCATACATAAGTAAAGAACGGAATGTCCTACAGTAAACTTCTTGATACGCTTTTGTAGAAAATTAAACGCTCTATAAAAAAAGTCACATACAATTTTTTGATAAGTTAGCTGGATCAAAAGTTATTTACAGTCCAAATAAAATTTACCCTAAATTTATACGATTTTTCAAGAAAACAACAGAAATATTATGTCATTCCAGAAAATTTTACCAAGTTCCATACAAAATACAAACAGGCCTTTTAAAAAGTGCCAAAGAATTGTTTTTCGTTATAATAGAGAAATATAAAACAATTTCATAAGTTTTTCAATTTATTTTAGCCATAGCTGTAATAAGTGAATGGAATGGAAATTAAAAATATTTTTATTTCAGATTTAGTTTAATTTTAAATTTTTTATAGAGTGTTTAATTTTCTACAAAAGCGTACCAAGAAGTTTACTGTAGCACATTCCGTTCTTTACTTATGACAAGCAGACAGAAAAGTGGAAAATGTTTATTTGTTGTTTTGTGTAAAGCTATCATACCATCACAAATTTATATTTAGTGGATTTGTTAAACGCACTAAAAGCACTAAAGTCAAAGGGGAAAAAGCACCAATTTCGGGTATTTAAAAAAAGCACATGGTTGAAAAATTCCGGACTGTTATGAATTAAAAAGCACTAAATCTAGTGCGAAAAGCACTAAATTGGCACGCTGCACACGAAACACGAAGGCGTCGTATAAACGGCAAGATTCAAAAACAAGATTCAGAGAGCGAAGCATGTGATTCAACTCGTCGTCTAAACATAGTATTATATTGGCTTTTTTAATTCTGACTTTTATGGCCAAAATTTCCAAATTTTCAGAATTTTTTGTTTATTCGTCACATAGACTTAGTTCTGTGTCGAATTTCAGCTCAATAGCACAAATTTAAATTTTTATGGGCATAGCCCCGCCCTCCTGGTTAAAATGTTCGGATTTTCAGATTTTTCTGGTTGATTGCTCACCTAGATCTTCTCGTGTACCAAATTTTAGCTCTCTAGCGATAGCGGAAGTGCTTCATCAATTTAATGAGTGTGTCAGTGGTCAGTGTTCAGTGAGTATGTCTTAAAATATGCACTTTTTGCGCCTCTATATTTCCGGAACCTTTCATTGTAACTTTCAAACTTCGCATATGAGGTTACATGAATTTATTCTAATTATGGTTTAAATATCATAATTTTACGATTGCGGGGAACAAACTTATGACGGGGGTAAAAACAGCTCGAATGGCTTCCTGTAAATATACACACTGCGTGCAGTGGCCAGAACTTGGCCTGGCGCACTGCCATGCGCGTAGATAACTTTTAACAATTTCGGTTATACGTAAAAAAGGCTGACTTCCAAAGAACAAAACATTGACAATGCATACCATTTCAAAACGTCCTTGACAAGTATTAAGAACACCACAAACAGTCAATCAGCGCATCGGTTGCAAAGTTCGTGCTCGTGATTACAATGTTTTCCAACTTTTGATCTGTGCACGTAGTAAATACCGTATCCGAAGACTACAAACTTTTTATGTAAAAGTGGAATAGAAAAGCTTTAGAGTATTAAAAAAACAATTTTCAAACATTGTTTATAAATGAAACGTAAGTGGAAAAAGGTTTCTTCTAGAAGAACCGTCCGTGAATTAATATTTTAAGTTTGCCTTACTGGTATGCAGTAAGCATAACCCAGTAAAAATTGCTGCTTCCCAGCAGCGTATATGTAAGGAAGACAATGTTACAGAATCACTTGCTGTTGCGCATGAATAAGGCATTTTTTTGTTCGAGGTGAGCCAGCTAGAATTGATACCTTTAGCTTCGTAAAAGCCATGAATTTTTTGCCTTTCTAAAGTGCTTCATAGAAGTAATGCTCAGATTCGAAAGTTACTGCTTTGCAACATTTTTTGAAATAATTTTCTATTTTGTTAGAGAGCCCGCTTTACGTTAGTGCTTTTCAGAAGCATTTTTCTAAGCTTTTGTTATCAAGTGAGCAATGCATTGATTCCCTCAGTTGTTAGTGCTTCCAAATCGCATTTTTTTGCTTGGAAGTGACGAATTTACTCGTAACTAACGAGTTCCACCATACAATTTGTCATTAAAAATCGGCGCATAATGTAGTTTTCACCGACTACTAAATCCTAGCGTGACTTAATATAATAAAACTACACTCAAATAGTTTTACAGTAATACCTGATTTACATTAAGCATTTTTTTCATGAATTTTGTTGCACTCAACTATTTGTATTTGCTAATTGCAGCGCAATAGAAAATAATTTTATATAAAAAAGGACGTAGAATAAATCGTTGATGCATTTTTGGCAGCTTTTATGGCCTCCTTCTCCAGCCCTCCTACTGACAAATAAAACATTTTCATGCAACTAATTTCATGAAAAAAAAAATGTACAAGAAGTTTCTGTTAACTAAAATTAAAGTTTTTACAGGTAGAACTACTGATTCTGAGAATCCATTTGATTCTAATCTTAACTTCAATGAGTCTGGTTTTTCATTTCACACTATTGATGTTAATGAGTTATGTACTGCTATGGAGTCGATTAAGTCAAATACGTGCGGGTCTGATAATTTTCCTCTAAAGTTTATAAAATTTATTTTTTCGATAATATATAGGCACTTGCTTTTTCTTAATAATAACATTTTAACATGCTCTATTTTTCCTAACGAATGGAAAGTGGCTGAGGTTGTTCCTATTGGGAAAAGAAACTGTATCAGTAGCATGGATGACTTGAGACCTATTTCCATGCTCCCCATTTTATCTAAAATTGTGGAGCATATTGCTAAAAAACAAATTATGGAATACTTGGATTGTAATAATCTTATAAGTTCGTACCAATGTGGTTTTCGGAAAAGTTATAATACATCATCATTATTATTGGGACTTACTGATAATATTAGAAATAATTTAAATAGTGTACAAGTTATCAATTTAATTTCATTGGACTTATCCAAAGCATTTGATCGTGTTAGTCATTTTGTTTAAGTTCAGTTTAAAATAATATAATTTCCGTTCTGTCTAGTTGGTAATTCGTTAGGATTTATTACTACTCCTGTGTGTCTGTCCGTGTCCACGTACAGGCCAAACGGCTGGACCGATTTTCATTTAGTTTTTTCTGTTTGAAAGATGACTTGATCGAGAGGGTTCTTAGCTATGTTTGAAGAAAATCGGTCCAGCCGTTTAGAAGATATAACATCTTTTCTGAAAAAAGTCGTGGGTTTTTAAAATTTTTAATTTTTGTCATTTCATCTTTGTGTTGGAGTTTTTACATTGATTCTTGCGAATAAACCGCTAACGGTCTTATGTTAAACATTGCACTCGCTACCAGGTTTTTATTATAGAAGTTAAATTGTTGTTGGAAAGTTCGTTCGTTGTTACGTACAAAATACGCCATATTAACGCAAATCAAAAGGTAATATAAATAAATTGAGAATACTTCTCCTTGTTTTTTTAATCTAATATCAATTGTTTTATTTATTCAATTTCACGCAAACATTTTGGTCCTTCAAGACGGATATTTTGGCAAAAGATTTAAATAATAAGTTTTTTAAATTTTATTCAAGGATCGCCATCTTTGCAACCCCCAAACAAGTACGACTATCTTATACACTGCTAAGTACATTTAACCCATTAGCGCCCAATTTTTGTTTTAAAATTTAGGGTTTATTTTCCGAATATATTATGGTAGTTAATAGAAAAAAAACAAGTTTACAATTTTTTTAAAACTTTCATTTCTTTTTTATTACAATTTTTAATTTGTTCCCAAATGGGAACATTAGGCATTAAGTCATATTATGGTATTCTACAAAACAATGTACATGCATACCTCGATTGCATTCAACACACATCTTTCTTGTGCAAAGCGCACATCTTTTTTGCTTTCCATCTGGAATACCTGCTAAAACGTGGTTTGTGATTGTCCTATTTGCTTTGGGAACTCGCACTGGGCGACCTAACATTTTTGGATCTGAAAATTCTGATTGAGTGTGTAAATAATGTCGCGTAACCATACGAATAAATTGTAAATATAGTACTTTTTCATGACTCATATTATAAATAACAGTAGTAGGGAACTATCGCTTCTGCCCCACAGTGGGTCGGTTCGCTAACCTGGCAGGTCAAAATTATTTGATGGTCAGTCTATACGGTTTTGAGGATGCTGAGTTCGACAAAAATAATTAAAAAATTCTAGCTCAATTTGTTAGGAAATATTACAGAGTTTTGCTATTGCGAACTTCGGTAGTATTAATTTTTCATGTAATATTTTCAATATTTAATTTTTCATATAATATTTTCAGTACTTTTAGAACAAGTTCTTAGCTGTCCAGAAATCCTTTTATTTTTTTTGATATTGAAATGGTAATATTTATGGTTTCAGTCCAGATAAATTAAGCATTCATTCCACTGTGCACCCCCAAATTGTTAAATTTGGGTAATTAAAATTTGAAAATTGTTAAATTCTTGGAAATTTGTGTTTTTTTGTTTACATAAGGAGTTTTTTGTTTACATAAGGAGTTTTTTGTTTATATAAGGAGTTTTTTGTTTATATAAGGAGTTTTTTGTTTACATTATGAGTTTTTTGTTTACATTAGGAGGTTTTGTTTACATTAAGTGTATGTCTATCTGTCTGTCTGTCTGTCCGTCTGTCGGTCTGCCTGACCGTGGATGTTTGTGTGTGGAATATTTTGTGTGAATGTATTAAGGCGGTTCATAGTTTGGCGGTTTTTATGTGCGTATATACAGACGAGGAAAATCATGAAAATGATTTTTCCTAATACCAATGGTGAAATAGTGATTATTAATATTTCCTAATGCCTACGGCAATGCATGATAATTTTTCCTAATGCCTACGGCAATGCATGATAATTTTTCCTAATGCCGACGGCAAAACATGATTATTAATTTTTCCTAATGCCGACGGCAAAACATGAATATAATTTTTTCAAATGCCGACGGGAAAATGATTTTTCCTAATGACGACGGGAAAACGTGAAAGTTATTTTTTCTAATGCTAATGTAGGTGTTGCTAGACTGTGGGAATTTAAGGCTGACCGTGATTAGAGTGGGCGGCGTTGTTGCCGTAATATGTAACCATAGGAATTTGTGGATGTGTCTGTCTGTCTGTGATAATTTAGGTGAAGGTTTGATTGGCAGGGGCGGGGTGTAGTTGAGGTAGATCAATTGCGTGTGTACTTGTGTGTGAATGTGTGTGTATGTGTGTGTGTGTGTGTGTATGTGTGTGTATGTTTGTAGGAATTTCAATGTGTGTATTTCTGTAGGAGCTTAAGGCTGATTGTGATTTATGAGGGGTGAGGTGTTCTAATATGCAACCGGGGGAATCTGTGTGTTTGTATGTCTGTAGGAGTTTAAGGCTGACCATGATTTGGGTGGGCAGGGTTGTTGACGTAATATGTAGCCATGGGGATTTGTGAATGTGTCTCTCTATAGTAGTTTAAGGTTGATCGTGATTTGAGGTGGGTGAGGATGTTGTTGAGGTAAATTGGTTATGCGTATGTATGTATGTATGTATTTTTGTAAGAATTTAAGATGATTGTGATTTATTAGGGGCGAGGTGTTCTTGTAATATGTAGCCGTGAGAATCTATGTGTATAGACGTCTGTAGAAGTTTAAGACTATCTGTAATTTCAGGTAGGTGAGAGTGTTGTGTTGTTGAGACTAATCTTATATATTGTATATGTATGTATGATCATGGGAATTTGTGTATGTATATCTGAGGGAGAATTTAAGGCTCGTCATGATTTGCAAAAGGTGGGGTGTTGTTGAAATTTTCTTGGATATTTCTTATATGAATTCTGCTATGTGTGTGTATTTGAGCTGGTATTTATATGTAGGTAGAAATAAATTGTTTTCAACATCGACATTTGGTACTATAAAATACTATCATATATCTGGACTTCCCTAATCCTAGTATGCTTTTATACTTACGATTGCTTTATATTTTCTCATGCTTAAATTTGTCTCGCGTTGAAGTCGGTCTGTGTGAAATTTGTTTATATTACAGATTTTGTTTATTTAACTACATTCGTCTTCTTTGACTGAAAGAGTTTTCTGCACACAGAGAAAAACCAACTTGAAATCAGTAAGAACCATGCTGATTTAATAAGAACCATTAGCGAAGGTTTAGTCATATTGAAATTTCTTATTTCAATATGGACAAAATATTAATTTACAGTATTTATTTATTAAACTCATTAGTTTGTAGATATCTCAATATACATTTTCTATTATATTAAAAATTATTGAATTAATGTGATGAATTCTTATTTTTAAGCTGCAGATTTTCCCTGAGTGTATGGATTGTTTATATTTGCATTGTGCTTTAACTAAACGACGCTTCATATATTTTCATGATGTAGATCTAATAAATACTTAAGCATTGATAAGAAATTTGATATGTATACATACATATCTACAAATTGATTTTATGTATGTATGTATGTATGTATGTATGTACATATATATGTACATACAAATAAGTGTTCAACTCAATCTTTGAATACATTTTTTATTTTATTTTTTGTCATGTGATGTCTGTTGTTGGTGAAATTAAAAACATTTTAATTTTTATCTGCGTTTACTTAAAAGTTTGTGAGGATTTTCTGTTTTAAGTAAAACTGAATTCTTGAAGATATGTACTTACATACTCTATAGTAATAGTAACTATAATAGAAATATTTCTTATACTTAATTTACAGTTTTTTAAAGTATAGGGTATAAAATTTTTTCTAGCTATAGCCTTCTACATTTATTTTGGAAAACTTGCTTTGCTTTTTAAAAATGTATAAACATTTTTAAATGAAACTGATCCGGCACTCCAGCTTAGGTACTGATAGTTTTTTTTGTTGTTAGTTAACTTACTTATTTTTTATTTTTTATTGATAAACATTGGAAATCAAAAGGGAGTTTTGTATTGTAATTATTATTTTCATAATTGTTGAAAACAATCGCTGCTTTTTGTTTGTTTTTTGCGATGAAATCATTTGAATTACTTTTGCAACTTTACGCGTTTATAAAAATTATGTTATTTTCTATATTTCTTAATTTATAAGACTTTTAGACTTTGTCCTTTAGGGGTTATATATTCTATTATACGATTATGAATAAGAATGCAGTAAGCTGATGTATTTGCTTACTGCTTCAAATTAAAATTTTATTAAATTGAATAAAAGGAGTTTTTTCCTTAAACTCTGATGCAGTTAGAAGCGCTGGAGATTCTTTCATATAACAGCTTTTTTGAAATTTTTGATACATAGTATAATATAGAATTGGATAACATTTATTTTTAATTTTTATGTTAAGAAGTACGGGTATGAGACTGAATTTAAATGTACTTTTAAATTAGTTAAATCATAATGAACAAACATATTTTCTTCTTTAATAGCGATCAACAGAAAACGAACTCGTTTTCATATAATTTAGGTATACCCTATCGACGGCTCCTCTAGGATACAAGATGACTTTGTATGACGAAATTTCTGTTGCTTTATACTGATAATATGTTTACATTAATAAGATACATATACATATGTTTATTTTATGAACGGTGAGCACCTATGGCTTTTATTTAATGTTCTATATGACTTTTTTTTCATTTTATTAAAGTTCAGCGTATTGTATATATATTTCTGAAATGTTTAAGTGTGTTTTGTGTGGCCATCGGGAAGGTGTACGTATTAGTTGGTCAGTCAGTCTCTATTTTTATTTATTTTTTTTTCTTCTAATGTGCCACTCCTTTTTCAGATTTTACTACTTGGAATAGAGAATTTTTGTCTAATTTTTTGGTGGGTATATACATTAGGTATGTAGAAATTAGTTTAGATACAAAGAAATGCATGTTTAATATACAACTATTGTATCAAATCGATCTCAAATAACTCAGTTACCTCTACCAGCAATTCACCGTTGGTGTATTCATAAAGTGTTAGAAACAATGAAATATCTATGTTTTGAGAGAATTTTTCCCCTCAAGTAGTTCTACATGAGGTTTGAGGGGTCAATCACTGTCGCATTCACATGTAATGATTATTCACTTAAAAAACGTCATCATCACCATCAATCATCTCCGTATACAATACATTCATGAGTTGGGTTGATCCAGATACAATTGTTGTCTCATCACCTTCTAACAGCTTTATATATTTTGCTAGTATGCATGCCTTAGCATGCTTCTATCGATAGTGACGTAAGAGTCCGAGATGTAGAGTGTTACAATTAAAAATCTTTACTATTAGAATTTACCAGTTCGCTCTTTTGAATTTTTACAAAGTAGATACATATGTATGTATTTCATTGACCACAAAATCATAAAATTTCTTTGCTTACAAAATTGTATGACGTGAGGTTTTTTTTTTTTTTTTTTTTTTTTTTTTTTTTTTTTTTTGAAATTATACATGCTTCGGCATGCTTTCATTTTTTATTTTTTTTTCTATAAATTTATTTAATACTCATACAGATATAAAGTAAGATCTGTTTACTGTACATTTTAAAATTTATGCATGCTTCAGCATGATTCTAGTTGAAGCGTATATTCATTCACTAAGTTTGATTGATACTTATTCATACACATGTACATTCTTAAAGATTGGATATCAAAGTCCAATTTCCGTAGTTTATCTATATTTTCTAAAGATCTGATAGCTAAAGAAATAAATAGAGTGAAGATCTTCTATAATAATCCCATTTTCATATTGTAAAATTTTGCGTGCTAGCGCTTTCGATGGGAAAATATACATACAACTTTATAAAAAGTGATAATATGATGTGCTGCTGAATATTGCACTATGTTATAGTTCATTTTAAACACTGAAGTTTTAGCAATATTTCATTCAGACCAACAAGTTTAGAGAATTCCACTACATTTAGTTAATTATCTTTCTTAAGACTCATCATTCCTAATCAATCCTACAAAAAACAACACAAACTAGATTTTTCGTTTTAATTTTATTTTTATTAAATTCAACATTCATTCTTCAAATTACTTTATACTATATTAAGTAGCTTTTCCTCATTTGTTGAGTTGACTTTAATAGGAGACATTTTAATGGTACGATGAACTTTTCTATTGCATGCATTGAGTAAATCTTTATACATACCAATCCACTTATATGAACCATTAAAGCTAATTCTTTTCACATCATACCTTTCAATGGTCTATTAAATCATTCTAATATTGATGCTTTCATATTAAGTAATGTTTAATCTTCTATTTATGTATGAGTTTTCCCAAGTATTTATTAAAAAATTCTTTAGAATCATCTGTTTGTAAGTTTTTTGGTACCCGTACCACTTCAAAAATATTTTCCATTGCCTTGGTTTTTAGAGTGCAGCTTTTATTTTCAACTGTACTTTGAGAATGTGTCAATTACAGTCTTCAAAAATCAACAATTTCTATTTTCTGTAGAATAGTTCTACATTTCACCTAACTTAGCTCCCTAAAACATCATATATTCCTGTCATTACATCTCTGTCATTACATCTCTACAAGCACAAACAGTTGTTGAGATTTAATATGGAGTTCGTTAACTAAATTCCTTTTTAAAGACATTGAATTGTTTCACAGATTTTTTCGAAAGTGTTGTGATCTACATCTTGCACTTTCAGCTATTTATACTAGCATGTAGTTAATTTTCTAATCTATATATTTAACCGTAAACTCTTCAATTTGTTTTTAATTATTTACTTTTTAGAATTGCTTTTTCAATTTTATAACTGTCTTCTTTCTCTAATTTTATTTCACGTTGTAGTTCCTCAATTTGCATTTAAATATATTCTTGAATATTAATGCTTTAAGCTATATTATTAATTTGTCTTGTATTTTATCTTCATTCAGTTTAATGTAACTATCAACAATAGTTTGTATCTAATTCATTTATGCCTTCCAATACTGATAAGTCAGTATAAATGTCTTCAGAATTGGAAGTCTATGAGTAAAATCATCGTCATAATCATTCTCAGTATTAGCATCATTAAATATGATGGTATTATCAAATATTGTTCCTTCTACTAGTTTCTTTTGGGGTACTTGTCTATATCTTGAGTGAAGGTTTCTCAGGCTTTAAACTTGTATATTTTCAACTTCTGTCTTGATTTTACTTTCTTCTTTCATAAGAATTCTTTTAATATTCTTAGAACTATTTATGAATTCTTCTGCTATAGGTTTAAATGTATCTTTTAGTTGTTCACTTGTATCTTTTTCACCAGTTTTTATACTACGAAGCTTTTTCTTCAACACATTTCTTGTCAACACCAACTGTTTTAAAATTTTCTCATCCAGGGCAAATAACAGGTATCAGCAATCATATCAGCTTTTCAGGAGCTGGTCTGGTTTTCAGATCAGCTTTTCAGGACCTGGTCTGGTTTTCAGATCAGCTTTTCAGGACCTGGTCTGGTTTTCAGATCAGCTTATCAGGACCTGGTCTGGTTTTCAGATCAGCTTATCAGGACCTGGTCTGGTTTTCAGATCAGCTTATCAGGAGCTGGTCTGGTTTTCAGATCAGCTTATCAGGAGCTGGTCTGGTTTTCAGATCAGCTTATCAGGAGCTGGTCTGGTTTTCAGATCAGCTTATCAGGAGCTGGTCTGGTTATCAGATCAGCTTATCAGGAGCTGGTCTGGTTTTCAGATCAGCTTATCAGGAGCTGATCTGATTTTTAGATCAGCTTATCAGGTAACAGATCAGGCTATCAGGAGCTGTTCAGATTTTCATTTCAAGATATCTGAGTCAGATTTAGTTATCAGTGTACAAGTAGCTAGCCATTTATAACATTTATATACATGAAGTTTAAAGTCAGATGAAATACGAAAAAGTAAAGTTTTATCTAGTAAAATTATTTTCTATAACGATCATCGTTTAACTCACTATCTTTGCTTATAATCAAAAATCCATATTTATCCTTTCAACATGCTTTTTATTTTTCTCACCTAACTTAAACATTAAATATACATTATGATGATCTCTTATTAAATGTTTGGTGATTCTGGTGTAAGTTTTACATAAGTAGAATGAATCAACATTCTTATCTCTCCCCATACAAAAATATGCTTCCCATACGCATCATCGTTAAATATCATATTGGAATTACTTTGGACTGAAATAACAGATTCACTATCGGTAAATTTTGTAATATATTATTATTTTAATTGATGTAATTAATTTCTTCAGATATTTATATCTGGGGTGATATAAAGATTTTGAGTATAAATAAATGTTCTCAAAATTTAAGTCCATTAGGACTTTCTAGCAAGCCAATCATAGCGTTTTTTTTTTCGTAATTTGACAGGTCAACTATTGTTGCACGAATAGAATTTGATATAAGGGAACTATGATTTATTTTTGAACTATCGTTCGATGAATCATCAATATTTCGTACCAAGGTATTTTAGGTTGTTTTACTAACCGCATTTATGTAGCTAAATACGTTTTATAAATATTATCTCTTATTATAAAAAAATAAACTAATACAGCTATACCATATCAGAAAATATTTTCTGAAATCGTATAGCTGCATTAGTTTATTTTTTCTATAATAAGAGATAATGATCCACACTCATAATCAAAACAGCATAAAAATATCCTTTGTTTTGACTATGAGTATGCATCAATATTTATGAAATGCGTTTAGTTACAAAAATGTGGTTAGTAAAACAAAGTATATTTTAACAGCCTTATTTATAACACTTATTAGAGCTTTATAAAGACTTTTTAAGAAAAAATTTTTATAAAAAATTTGTTTTAAAAAGCCTTTCCAAAGCCTTAATAAGTATTATAAATAAGGCTGTAGGAGTTTAAAATCAGTATTTTTTATGATAATACTGATTTGAAACTCTTAAAATATTCTTTGTTTTGACTATGAGTAGGGGCCATTATCTCTTATTATAGGACAAATAAAATAATATAGCTATACGATTTCAGAAAATATTTTCTGATATCGTATAGCTACATTTTTAATTTTGCTATAATAAGAGATAATATTTATGAAATACATTTCATAAATATTGGCGCATACTCATAGTAAAAACAACCTAAAAATACCTTGGTACGAAATATTGATGAATCATCAAAATTTCATACCATCCTATATTTATGTTGTTTTACTAATCGCATTTTGTAAATAAATGCATTTCATAAATATTATCTATTATTATAGAAAGAATCAAATAGTATGGTTATATGATATTAGAAAACATGATTTCTGATATCATATAATCATACTATTTTATTTTTCTATAATAAGAGATAATGACTCATACTCATAGTCAAAACAAAGGATATTTATATGCTGTTTTGATTATGAGTATGCGTCAATATTTATGAAATGCATTTAGTTATAAAATGCGGTTAGTAAAACAAAGTATATTTTAAGTGTTTAAAACCACCATTTTTATGGTAATACCGGTTTTAAACACTTAAAGCATACTTTGTTTTGACTATGAGCATGAGCTGATATTTATGAAATGGATTTTTATAAATATTGACTCATACCCTTAGTCAAAACAACATAAATAATTCTTGGTACGAAATATTGATGATTCATCGAACGATAGTTCAAAAATAAATCATAGTTCCCTTATATCAAATTCTATTCGTGCAACAATAGTTGACCTGTCAAATTACGAAAAAAAAAGCTATGATTGGCTTGCTAGAAAGTCTTAATGGACTTAAATTTTGAGAACATTTATTTATACTCAAAATCTTTATATCACCCCAGATATAAATATCTGAAGAAATTAATTACATCAATTAAAATAATAATATATTACAAAATTTACCGATAGTGAATCTGTTATTTCAGTCCAAAGTAATTCCAATATGATATTTAACGATGATGCGTATGGGAAGCATATTTTTGTATGAGGAGAGATAAGAATGTTGATTCATTCTACTTATGTAAAACTTACACCAGAATCACCAAACATTTAATAAGAGATCATCATAATGTATATTTAATGTTTAAGTTAGGTGAGAAAAATAAAAAGCATGTTGAAAGGATAAATATGGATTTTTGATTATAAGCAAAGATAGTGAGTTAAACGATGATCGTTATAGAAAATAATTTTACCAGATAAAACTTTACTTTTTCGTATTTCATCTGACTTTAAACTTCATGTATATAAATGTTATAAATGGCTAGCTACTTGTACACTGATAACTAAATCTGACTCAGATATCTTGAAATGAAAATCTGAACAGCTCCTGATAGCCTGATCTGTTACCTGATAAGCTGATCTAAAAATCAGATCAGCTCCTGATAAGCTGATCTGAAAACCAGACCAGCTCCTGATAAGCTGATCTGATAACCAGACCAGCTCCTGATAAGCTGATCTGAAAACCAGACCAGCTCCTGATAAGCTGATCTGAAAACCAGACCAGCTCCTGATAAGCTGATCTGAAAACCAGACCAGCTCCTGATAAGCTGATCTGAAAACCAGACCAGGTCCTGATAAGCTGATCTGAAAACCAGACCAGGTCCTGATAAGCTGATCTGAAAACCAGACCAGGTCCTGAAAAGCTGATCTGAAAACCAGACCAGGTCCTGAAAAGCTGATCTGAAAACCAGACCAGCTCCTGAAAAGCTGATATGATTGCTGATACCTGTTATTTGCCCTGGATGAGAAAATTTTAAAACAGTTGGTGTTGACAAGAAATGTGTTGAAGAAAAAGCTTCGTAGTATAAAAACTGGTGAAAAAGATACAAGTGAACAACTAAAAGATACATTTAAACCTATAGCAGAAGAATTCATAAATAGTTCTAAGAATATTAAAAGAATTCTTATGAAAGAAGAAAGTAAAATCAAGACAGAAGTTGAAAATATACAAGTTTAAAGCCTGAGAAACCTTCACTCAAGATATAGACAAGTACCCCAAAAGAAACTAGTAGAAGGAACAATATTTGATAATACCATCATATTTAATGATGCTAATACTGAGAATGATGATGACGATGATTTTACTCATAGACTTCCAATTCTGAAGACATTTATACTGACTTATCAGTATTGGAAGGCATAAATGAATTAGATACAAACTATTGTTGATAGTTACATTAAACTGAATGAAGATAAAATACAAGACAAATTAATAATATAGCTTAAAGCATTAATATTCAAGAATATATTTAAATGCAAATTGAGGAACTACAACGTGAAATAAAATTAGAGAAAGAAGACAGTTATAAAATTGAAAAAGCAATTCTAAAAAGTAAATAATTAAAAACAAATTGAAGAGTTTACGGTTAAATATATAGATTAGAAAATTAACTACATGCTAGTATAAATAGCTGAAAGTGCAAGATGTAGATCACAACACTTTCGAAAAAATCTGTGAAACAATTCAATGTCTTTAAAAAGGAATTTAGTTAACGAACTCCATATTAAATCTCAACAACTGTTTGTGCTTGTAGAGATGTAATGACAGAGATGTAATGACAGGAATATATGATGTTTTATGGAGCTAAGTTAGGTGAAATGTAGAACTATTCTACAGAAAATAGAAATTGTTGATTTTTGAAGACTGTAATTGACACATTCTCAAAGTACAGTTGAAAATAAAAGCTGCACTCTAAAAACCAAGGCAATGGAAAATATTTTTGAAGTGGTACGGGTACCAAAAAACTTACAAACAGATGATTCTAAAGAATTTTTTAATAAATACTTGGGAAAACTCATACATAAATAGAAGATTAAACATTACTTAATATGAAAGCATCAATATTAGAATGATTTAATAGATCATTGAAAGGTATGATGTGAAAAGAATTAGCTTTAATGGTTCATATAAGTGGATTGGTATGTATAAAGATTTACTCAATGCATGCAATAGAAAAGTTCATCGTACCATTAAAATGTCTCCTATTAAAGTCAACTCAACAAATGAGGAAAAGCTACTTAATATAGTATAAAGTAATTTGAAGAATGAATGTTGAATTTAATAAAAATAAAATTAAAACGAAAAATCTAGTTTGTGTTGTTTTTTGTAGGATTGATTAGGAATGATGAGTCTTAAGAAAGATAATTAACTAAATGTAGTGGAATTCTCTAAACTTGTTGGTCTGAATGAAATATTGCTAAAACTTCAGTGTTTAAAATGAACTATAACATAGTGCAATATTCAGCAGCACATCATATTATCACTTTTTATAAAGTTGTATGTATATTTTCCCATCGAAAGCGCTAGCACGCAAAATTTTACAATATGAAAATGGGATTATTATAGAAGATCTTCACTCTATTTATTTCTTTAGCTATCAGATCTTTAGAAAATATAGATAAACTACGGAAATTGGACTTTGATATCCAATCTTTAAGAATGTACATGTGTATGAATAAGTATCAATCAAACTTAGTGAATGAATATACGCTTCAACTAGAATCATGCTGAAGCATGCATAAATTTTAAAATGTACAGTAAACAGATCTTACTTTATATCTGTATGAGTATTAAATAAATAATTTAATATAATAATTTAATATATATAATTTCAAAAAAAAAAAAAAAAAAAAAAAAAAAAACCTCACGTCATACAATTTTGTAAGCAAAGAAATTTTATGATTTTGTGGTCAATGAAATACATACATATGTATCTACTTTGTAAAAATTCAAAAGAGCGAACTGGTAAATTCTAATAGTAAAGATTTTTAATTGTAACACTCTACATCTCGGACTCTTACGTCACTATCGATAGAAGCATGCTAAGGCATGCATACTAGCAAAATATATAAAGCTGTTAGAAGGTGATGAGACAGCAATTGTATCTGGATCAACCCAACTCATGAATGTATTGTATACGGAGATGATTGATGGTGATGATGACGTTTTTTAAGTGAATAATCATTACATATGAATGCGATAGTGATTGACCCCTCAAACCTCATGTAGAACTACTTGAGGGGAAAAATTCTCTCAAAACATAGATATTTCATTGTTTCTAACACTTTATGAATACACCAACGGTGAATTGCTGGTAGAGGTAACTGAGTTATTTGAGATCGATTTGATACAATAGTTGTATATTAAACATGCATTTCTTTGTATCTAAACTAATTTCTACATACCTAATGTATATACCCACCAAAAAATTAGACAAAAATTCTCTATTCCAAGTAGTAAAATCTGAAAAAGGAGTGGCACATTAGAAGAAAAAAAAATAAATAAAAATAGAGACTGACTGACCAACTAATACGTACACCTTCCCGATGGCCACACAAAACACACTTAAACATTTCAGAAATATATATACAATACGCTGAACTTTAATAAAATGAAAAAAAAAGTCATATAGAACATTAAATAAAAGCCATAGGTGCTCACCGTTCATAAAATAAACATATGTATATGTATCTTATTAATGTAAACATATTATCAGTATAAAGCAACAGAAATTTCGTCATACAAAGTCATCTTGTATCCTAGAGGAGCCGTCGATAGGGTATACCTAAATTATATGAAAACGAGTTCGTTTTCTGTTGATCGCTATTAAAGAAGAAAATATGTTTGTTCATTATGATTTAACTAATTTAAAAGTACATTTAAATTCAGTCTCATACCCGTACTTCTTAACATAAAAATTAAAAATAAATGTTATCCAATTCTATATTATACTATGTATCAAAAATTTCAAAAAAGCTGTTATATGAAAGAATCTCCAGCGCTTCTAACTGCATCAGAGTTTAAGAAAAAAACTCCTTTTATTCAATTTAATAAAATTTTAATTTGAAGCAGTAAGCAAATACATCAGCTTACTGCATTCTTATTCATAATCGTATAATAGAATATATAACCCCTAAAGGACAAAGTCTAAAAGTCTTATAAATTAAGAAATATAGAAAATAACATAATTTTTATAAACGCGTAAAGTTGCAAAAGTAATTCAAATGATTTCATCGCAAAAAACAAACAAAAAGCAGCGATTGTTTTCAACAATTATGAAAATAATAATTACAATATAAAACTCCCTTTTGATTTCCAATGTTTATCAATAAAAAATAAAAAATAAGTAAGTTAACTAACAACAAAAAAAACTATCAGTACCTAAGCTGGAGTGCCGGATCAGTTTCATTTAAAAATGTTTATACATTTTTAAAAAGCAAAGCAAGTTTTCCAAAATAAATGTAGAAGGCTATAGCTAGAAAAAATTTTATACCCTATACTTTAAAAAACTGTAAATTAAGTATAAGAAATATTTCTATTATAGTTACTATTACTATAGAGTATGTAAGTACATATCTTCAAGAATTCAGTTTTACTTAAAACAGAAAATCCTCACAAACTTTTAAGTAAACGCAGATAAAAATTAAAATGTTTTTAATTTCACCAACAACAGACATCACATGACAAAAAATAAAATAAAAAATGTATTCAAAGATTGAGTTGAACACTTATTTGTATGTACATATATATGTACATACATACATACATACATACATACATAAAATCAATTTGTAGATATGTATGTATACATATCAAATTTCTTATCAATGCTTAAGTATTTATTAGATCTACATCATGAAAATATATGAAGCGTCGTTTAGTTAAAGCACAATGCAAATATAAACAATCCATACACTCAGGGAAAATCTGCAGCTTAAAAATAAGAATTCATCACATTAATTCAATAATTTTTAATATAATAGAAAATGTATATTGAGATATCTACAAACTAATGAGTTTAATAAATAAATACTGTAAATTAATATTTTGTCCATATTGAAATAAGAAATTTCAATATGACTAAACCTTCGCTAATGGTTCTTATTAAATCAGCATGGTTCTTACTGATTTCAAGTTGGTTTTTCTCTGTGTGCAGAAAACTCTTTCAGTCAAAGAAGACGAATGTAGTTAAATAAACAAAATCTGTAATATAAACAAATTTCACACAGACCGACTTCAACGCGAGACAAATTTAAGCATGAGAAAATATAAAGCAATCGTAAGTATAA
Organism: Tachina grossa; assembly: GCA_949987645.1. Lineage (NCBI taxonomy): Eukaryota > Metazoa > Arthropoda > Insecta > Diptera > Tachinidae > Tachina > Tachina grossa. The sequence continues at coordinate 89,554,083 of OX465278.1, forward strand.
AAGCATACTAGGATTAGGGAAGTCCAGATATATGATAGTATTTTATAGTACCAAATGTCGATGTTGAAAACAATTTATTTCTACCTACATATAAATACCAGCTCAAATACACACACATAGCAGAATTCATATAAGAAATATCCAAGAAAATTTCAACAACACCCCACCTTTTGCAAATCATGACGAGCCTTAAATTCTCCCTCAGATATACATACACAAATTCCCATGATCATACATACATATACAATATATAAGATTAGTCTCAACAACACAACACTCTCACCTACCTGAAATTACAGATAGTCTTAAACTTCTACAGACGTCTATACACATAGATTCTCACGGCTACATATTACAAGAACACCTCGCCCCTAATAAATCACAATCATCTTAAATTCTTACAAAAATACATACATACATACATACGCATAACCAATTTACCTCAACAACATCCTCACCCACCTCAAATCACGATCAACCTTAAACTACTATAGAGAGACACATTCACAAATCCCCATGGCTACATATTACGTCAACAACCCTGCCCACCCAAATCATGGTCAGCCTTAAACTCCTACAGACATACAAACACACAGATTCCCCCGGTTGCATATTAGAACACCTCACCCCTCATAAATCACAATCAGCCTTAAGCTCCTACAGAAATACACACATTGAAATTCCTACAAACATACACACACATACACACACACACACACATACACACACATTCACACACAAGTACACACGCAATTGATCTACCTCAACTACACCCCGCCCCTGCCAATCCAACCTTCACCTAAATTATCACAGACAGACAGACACATCCACAAATTCCTATGGTTACATATTACGGCAACAACGCCGCCCACTCAAATCACGGTCAGCCTTAAATTCCCACAGTCTAGCAACACCTACATTAGCATTAGTAAAAATAACTTTCACGTTTTCCCGTCGTCATTAGGAAAAATCATTTTCCCGTCGGCATTTGAAAAAATTATATTCATGTTTTGCCGTCGGCATTAGGAAAAATTAATAATCATGTTTTGCCGTCGGCATTAGGAAAAATTATCATGCATTGCCGTAGGCATTAGGAAAAATTATCATGCATTGCCGTAGGCATTAGGAAATATTAATAATCACTATTTCACCATTGGTATTAGGAAAAATCATTTTCATGATTTTCCTCGTCTGTATATACGCACATAAAAACCGCCTAACTATGAACCGCCTTAATACATTCACACAAAATATTCCACACACAAACATCCACGGTCAGGCAGACCGACAGACGGACAGACAGACAGACAGATAGACATACACTTAATGTAAACAAAACCTCCTAATGTAAACAAAAAACTCATAATGTAAACAAAAAACTCCTTATATAAACAAAAAACTCCTTATATAAACAAAAAACTCCTTATGTAAACAAAAAACTCCTTATGTAAACAAAAAAACACAAATTTCCAAGAATTTAACAATTTTCAAATTTTAATTACCCAAATTTAACAATTTGGGGGTGCACAGTGGAATGAATGCTTAATTTATCTGGACTGAAACCATAAATATTACCATTTCAATATCAAAAAAAATAAAAGGATTTCTGGACAGCTAAGAACTTGTTCTAAAAGTACTGAAAATATTATATGAAAAATTAAATATTGAAAATATTACATGAAAAATTAATACTACCGAAGTTCGCAATAGCAAAACTCTGTAATATTTCCTAACAAATTGAGCTAGAATTTTTTAATTATTTTTGTCGAACTCAGCATCCTCAAAACCGTATAGACTGACCATCAAATAATTTTGACCTGCCAGGTTAGCGAACCGACCCACTGTGGGGCAGAAGCGATAGTTCCCTACTACTAATAACATACGAGTTGTACATACAAATATCTAAGCAATTAGTAAATAGCCTAAAATACCACTTCTTTCCTATTATTTTAATTGGATATTTGTTTACGTGCCAGTCTAATTTATCCACACCTCCCATATAATTACTTGTTATATTGAGATACCGCGTAAGGCTAAAATATTTCAACATATTTTTTATCCTTTTTGCTGTATCTTTGCACAGTCTGCTTTGGATTAACAGTTAAGTGATTACTAAGTAGTTTCACACACCTGTTATCATTCCAGGAAATTACTAGTATTTCATTGTTTTTATCGAATCTGTAATCCGTTGTTCCGCGAGGCTCCTTTTTCATGGTATCGTCGGTTTTTATTGGAAATTTATTGATTCGATTAAACCTTGCTGTGCCAGTAGCACGCATATTCTTCTGACTTAGAACTGTCATAAGCCGGAAACTTGAAAAAAAGTTGTCAAAGTAGAGCTCATGGTCTTCAGGGTAGTTGAGAAGTTTAACAATTGAAGTAATTACTTGTCGGCGGAATCTTTTTTACCCTTATAAATATCCATTTTGTAGCAAAATCCAGTTTCACCGCAGGACATAACCCACTGTTTTAAACCAAATCGAATTGGTTTTCCTCTTATAAATTGCTTTAGAAAATGACCTCCGTAATAACATAGCATCTGCTCATCTACTGACAAGTGTTCTGAAAAAACATTTAGTTTCAAAAAGTTTTCATTGAGCTTTTCAAACAGCGGTTTAATTTTAAAATCTTTATCTGGAACACGGCCTCGTATGAATTCGTTGTTGTTAAAGTGAAGGAACCTTTTAATTTCAAGATATCTGTTTCGAGGCATACAACTTCTTACTATTTGAAAATCAATTTCATCGTCTGTGGACCAATACATCCTTTCACTAGGTAGGTTATGGTACGACGTAAAAAATAGTACTCCGATAAACTTCCGGAAACAGTTAGGAGAAAAAACCAAATTATGAAAATTATTCTGGTGAGCGTAACGAATACTTTCGTCGACTATGTGTTGCACAAGTGAATTATCAAAGAAAAATTCAAAAATATCAAAAGCCTCTGTATTTTGAAACTTCTCCTGAATTGTTTCTTTATATTCTGCGCACCGTTGAGAAGATGCAAAAGATTGATTATAGCTTGCATCTACATGAAGCCAGCGTGATGATGGCAGTTCATTCTCAAGCTTTTGTCTTTTGGATGATGTCGTCGGTTGAAACTCTTTATTGTCTTCATTTTCAGTGAAGTGGATTTCTACTTCACCAGGCACATCTTTCAACTCTGCAACTTCGTCAAGGTCATCTTCAGCAATGTCTTCATAATCAGCCAAACTATCTGGTTCGGGGTGCAATTGCACTATATCAATAGCACTTTCATCAGCCAGATCTTCATTCTCGAGGAGTTCCTCTAAAATGCCTTCCATTTCAGGAAGTCTCAAAGCGCGCTTACTAAGCATGCCTTATATGAAATGTCACAACCTATGTACATATGCATTAATTTTTTTTTTTTTGTAGTGCATGTATTTATTTATTGTATCTTCATATGTGAACTAACAATAAGTATTCAAATCTTAAATCTATAAAAAAAATTATTAGGCCCGACCAGTGTCGGACATAAACTTAGTGGTAGTTATAAATAATACATTAGTAGTGATAATCAAAAAAAAAAGGGGGGGGGGGAGTATTTTCAAGTAGTCCCATCTGGAGTGTTAGGTATAAGAGCCCGAGTGTCCCTCTTTTTTAAGCGGATGTGTCCAGTAAAGTTCAAAATATTACGAGCAAGCGGATTAGGATGTGATTCGAGTTTTGTTAAATATTTGCCTGCGTATTTTGCAATTTCTTCAGTCACTAGTGGCATATTTAAATCACGATGTATAATAGAATTTGGGATGTACCATGGAGCCGATGTTATTAACCGTAAAATTTTGTTTTGCCTTCGTTGGATTCTCTCGACATTGGAAGCTGAAGCAGTGCCCCATAACTGAATTCCGTAGCACCATATTGGCTTCAAAAGCGACTTGTACAGTAAAAGTTTGCAGTCTAAGCTGAGTGTTGAGTTTCTGCCAATCAACCAATATATTTGAGTTAACTTAAATTTCATCTGAGTTAACTTAGAGTCAATATGATGTTTCCATGTAAGTCTTCGATCAAGGTGTATACCAAGGTATTTCACTTGGGAATGTTGAGGAATATTTTGATTCTTGACTCGAATGGGGGAGCAAGTATCTCTTCTTAGGGTGAACGTTATATGGACACACTTTTGTTCATTGACTTTAATTCTCCATAAGTTCAACCATATTTCCTGGAGATTGCGGGATGCCTCATAAGGGTTTTCGTGCACACTCATACAGGCTGTATCATCGGCAAAAGTAGAAATATGGATATTATTGCTCACAGGCATATCACAAGTATATATTAAATACAAGACAGGACCCAGAATACTACCCTGGAGCACACCAGAAGATATAGATTCGGGCACACTCGTGAACTCTCCTTCCACAACAGTGAACTTCCTATCAATAATATAACTTTCCAAAAGCTTTTGAATGTTTATTGGCAGATATGTCTTCAATTTTAAAACTAGGCCTTCATGCCATACTTTATCAAATGCCTGAGAAACATCAATAAAGAGAGCAGAACAATACTTCTTTTCTTCAAATGTTCTTCTTACAACTTGGACCAGTCTATGCGTTTGTTCAATCGTGCTGTGCTGACTTCTAAAGCCAAATTGATGGTCCGGGATGCACCCATTATCAGTTAAAATTTTGGTCAGTTTAGCCATGAGCAGCTTTTCGAAAAGCTTTGAGATTGTAGATAGTAAGCTTATTGGCCTATATGACTCAGTCTTGGTAAGATCTTTTCCCGCCTTTGGAATCATTTTGATCTTGGCCAGTTTCCAGTTATGTGGAAAATACTGCATTCTTAAAATAGCATTAAAAGTAAATAGCAGGATTCTTATTGCAATATGAGGCAAGTTCATGAGCATTTTGTTACTAATGCCATCAATACCTGGAGCTTTCTTCGGGTTGAGTTCAGCAATTACTTTTTGTACTTCACGCATCTTAAACCTTAAGGGACGAGCGGGTAGAGAAACTACACTCGGTAAATCAGCAGCACCCGCACATGAATTGGGAGTGAATACAGATTTTAAATGCTCAGAAAATAAGTAACCTTTCTCACTATCACTTCTTGCCCAGCCTCCGGTCGCAGTACGCAATGGTGATTTAAGATCAACGGGTCGTTTAAGATTTCTAGTAGCGCGCCATAAAGAGTAATTAGATGCGGACGTTACATCAAGACCTTCTAAATACTTTTCCAGTAGTGCAGTTTTTTCCGATGATAGCAGCTCTTTGAGTCGTTTAGTACATTCTTTAAGTCTGATTTTATTTAGGGGTGATCTGTGTTGTTGCCATTCTCTTCTACCTCTCCTTTTTTCACATACAAGACGTTCAATTTCCGTAGAATAAATTCTGTTAAAGCCGGTCTGCGGATAGGAGGTAGTGGCGTGTTCAGCAGCCTGTTTAATATTTTCGTTAAGATTGGCAATATTAAATTCAATATCATCGCATGATCTAAGCTGAATGTTTTCTACGCAGTGACTACTAAGATATTTTTTGAATACCAGCCAGTTGATTCCATTAATCATCTTCACATATGAGTTAGTTAAATCACTCCTTAGTGGGTTGAAAATTGTAACTATTGTTGGAGAGTGATCGGAGGACAGATCTAGAGAGGCCTCTACATGAATTAAGTCCCTATGAATATTTTTCGTGACGGCAAAATCTATAACATCTGGAATTTTTCTTACGTCAGTAGGCCAGTAAGTAGGCTCCCCACTCGAAATGACATCTAAGCCCATTTTTGAAATTGTATTGAACAAGGCTCGACCTCTAGGTGTAACAAGACGCGATCCCCAGTACGTATGTTTTGCATTGTAGTCACCAGCTGCCACGAAACAAGATCTAAGCGATTTGTAGAACTTCTCATACTGATCTTCGGTAACTTAAAATCTGGGAGGTGGGTAAATTGATGATATCACGAAATTCGCACAAAAATTTTCTACGAAAATATTCGTTGCTTGCAAATATTCTTCACTAACGTTGTCAAGGACATAGTGTTTGAGTCTTGACTTAATCAGAATTGCTGATCCACCACATGCTCTCTCTCTCGGGTCCTTTGTATCATATAAAGTGTAACCATTTATTTTAAATAAGCTTCTTGAGGTCAAATGATTCTCAGAAACCAACATTATATCAATATTTTTTTCCATGAGGAAGTGCTCAAGTTCATTTTTATGTTGGCGAATGCCGTTTGCGTTCCAGAAACATATTTTTAACGTGTTCATGGTTTATTAACTAATGCTTGAAGCAGTGTATTCTGCATTCGCAGCATTTCTTGCATCATACTTGTCATATTTGTAGTAAAGTTGTTTATAGTTAGCACCAGATTCTCAATAGTAGCTTCAAGGCGACTAAAGTTAAAGCTTGAGTTTGAATTCGTTGAATTATTTGGCGGTGGAACATTTTGCGTGGGAATTGAAATAGTCTTAGCAGCATCAGCATACGATACACGTGAAGTAACTGGTTGGCTGATTTGAGCAAAAGTGTCGGAGTTCGCGTTTACTTGTAGAGCTGGAGTTAACTTGGGTTTTTGACCCATAGCCTGTTTAACGAAAGAAAATACAGGGCACCCTCTATAGTTAGCTGTGTGATTACCTCCACAATTACTACATTTTTTTTCTGCTTGATCTTTTGGCTTAGTGCAGCTAGCAGTACCATGCAATTCACCGCAGATAACACACACTGTAGGTAACTTGCAGTAAGTTTTCGTATGGCCATATTCTTGGCAATTATGGCACTGTACGGGACCTGAAGGCTTACGTGGCTCTTCAACTGTGATTTTTCGATGTAAGAGATACTTTACGTTATAAACTGGATGGGCTTCATTTATTTTCAATTGTATGTCATTCGGCTCCAGTTCAACCCGAAATAGGGGTTGGGGGACCTTTTCTCTATTAAATATGTTGGTAACATTTTTTACCTTGAATCCTTGGTCGACAAGTGCACATTTTACTTCTTCGGGTTCAACATATGAATCTATGCCCTTTAATACTATCTTTAGGCCTTTAGCACTCTTAAGTTGGTATGTGTAAAAATTTGTTTTATTTTTTTCGAATTCACTAACAATTTTTCGGAAATCTTTTTCATTATATATTTGGATTTTAGTTTCATCAATATTACCTCGTTTAATTGGAATGATGTGAAAAGTATTTTCACCAATGGTCGACAGTAGTTTTTTTATAAGTGCGTTAGAATTTTTTTCTCTCAGATAAATAGGTGGTGGCTTAAAAGACTTTTGCGATGATGTAGAGGGCTTGTCGTCGGTGTCTTGCAATAATGAAAAACGATTTTGACGATTGGTAGATGATGCGCTGTTATCCCTAGACATCTTTGGAGCAGATGAAATTTTTGAAGAATTTGGGCTTCGCCCACGCTTTACCACTGTTATATATCTGTCCATTCCCACTTGTACCTTGGGTTTTGAGCTACTGTTATCTGTAGTGATAACTTGGTTTAGTGATGAAGGCGAGCCCGATGCGGATGATATTGCAGACTTAAATGAAGAAGTACTAGGCAATGGTAATGTTAACGATTCACTAGTTGGCATTGGACAAAGCGAAGTTGATCGCTGACGAAAAATTGGCTTTGCCGTTAAAAAAAGATTTTCATCAGATTTATTATTTATATTTTTTTCATTAAGAGTTTCAGAACTCACAGTAAAATAAGCATACTCATACAGAGTATTATTCCTCAAGGGAACTTTGTGTTTACGGTTTTTTTTTTGTTTTTGCTATTTCTTGCTATGTAAAAAATATTAGTAAAGCCAATAAGCTTATTTATCAAGGTGAATATGTATTACGAATTTTTTTGGTATGATTTTTGATTTTGTTGTTTTTTATATTTGTTTCGTATGTACGTATGTAAAAAAAATCCGCTTTAATGTCTCTTCACTATGAAGGTTCAACGAGAACTGCATTTATAACACGTAAAAATGTTTATCATCAAGTGCCCATTGTTCCCATTTGGGAACAGGAAAAACTTACCTGTTTTAGAAAAGTGAAGAAGCTTAGCACACAGCCAACTAAAAATTTCATACACTTACGTAGCAGAAAAGCATATGAAAGTAAAAAATACTTTAAATTTAAAAGCTACAATAACTAAAACCATCAAAGAATACTGAAGATTACAAAAATGTGTGACTTCTTTAAATGTTTACCGTATACTGAGAATACAAGCAAATAATATGACAAACATTGATATCATTGTATACATAGGAATGTTAATTCCGTTACTTCTTTATTCGGAATTTGATGTGCTTTTGCTTTTAGCTGGTACGTAATTAAATGTGTTTGTTCCCATATGGGAACATTGGACGCTAATGGGTTAAGAAACTTATTTGCGTACGTATTTATTGAATTTTAAAAAATAAAGTGCATTTTAAAAGTGAATAATTAAACAATTGTGTTAAAAAAATATTGCCAATTGATTTGTGCATTAAATAAAAGAACACCCACACATATACATATATATATATATATATATATATTTATACATACATATATATACATATTGTTACGAAAATAGCCGTCGACAGGTTTAAGCAGCATTACACAAAAATATTCCTACAGGGTCAAAGCAAAGAATAGTCTAGAATAGTAGCCAACAACTAAATAAGCATGCCTAGCTTGATTAAACGTAAACAAGCAAAAGCAACAACAACAAAAAGCGTCTGCTTATTAAGAAGATTCACATATTTACACACATACATACATGCTAATTCAAACGAAAAGCAAAAGATAAACAACCACCGTGTATTGCTTAGTTAATGATGTACACACGTATGCATATACACATGTATGTACATAGTTACCACATGAACTTAATTAGGCAGCATATAAGATGATAATGATCGTCTAGACATTGCTTGAAACTTCTAGTGGAATTTGTGTGAAATATAAAAAGAGGTGACGCATCCAATGAGTTAGTTAGTTGCAGTTGTAAGTCAGTCGCGAACAGTTATAGTTAGTGCTAATCAGAAAGTAGTGAAGTTAAGAACTCGTTAGTCAGTTGATAATTAAGTTGTGAATTAATAATTATCTGCGATACAGTGGTGAGTTGATAGTTAAGAGCAATTTGTGCTTTACACAAGAGTTGGAGTAAAAGAGAAACTATAGGACAGTCTATAGTGACAGCAAAGTCTGTCGTGGAATTGAGATTATTGTGGAGTCTATCGTGTCGACTGGAGTAAAGGGAACAGCGCAGCGAATAGACGTGTGTAAGGGTGTAAGTAAAGCCAGTGCGTCTTTATTGGTGTATCAACTGTGAGTGTCGGCAGAGTGAGTGCCGTGTGTGACAAGCAGCAGACAAAGAGGTATTGGTGTATCAACTGTGAGTGACGGCAGAGAGAGTCTCGTAATTGACGGCAGCAGACAGAGAGGTGTCACGTGAATACTTGCGCAGCCAGCTAAGAGACGTGTGTAAACTACAGCGAGGAAGGCGTAGTGGTAACCAGTCGTGAATATCTGTGTGTAATTTATTAGTTTTAGTTGTATTAGTGTATTTAAGCTCTTGTGTAATTTAGTATAAGTGTATTTGTAAATAAAACTTGTATCATTCTTAACCCTAATTACTACACTCGGCTCTTGTATTAATTTGCAAATCTTCGGATCTACGGAAAAGTGTGTTTATAGAGAGAAAAACGTAACAATATATATGTACATAGTTGTGGATTATTAATCGCCTTGCAATTCCATTTTTTTGACGTTTGTTTTAAATTATTTTCTTACGTGAAAAAACTAATGTGCGTTTGTTTGTGCGGACGGACATCCTAAAAAATTAAAATTATTATAAAATTAATTAAAAGTACAAAAAGCCTCAATTAAACTACTTTGTTTTCTGCGAAAATTAAATACAATAAAAAAAATATATCAAGTGCAATAAATTAGTGCTGTGTTATTGTGTTGTGAAGATTATTAATTATTATATACATAGTTATTAATATAAATACATAAGTATATAAAACATACATACAGGGTGGGCCAAAAGAAACCAAGGGGTGTAAAAGTTTAATAACTTTTTTGTTTATTAACTTTTTTTTATTTTTTCTTTCAGATTATATAATATACAAAATGGAATTTTTTTTACACTAAGTATGAAAAATGATGTCTCTTAAATGACCACCGTTTTCAGCTTCGCACTGATGGGCTCTTTTTAGAGCATTTTCCATAACATCTTTCAAAACTTGTGGCTTTAGCGTTCGAATTTCTGCAACAATGTTTGCCTTGAGTTCAAGGATTGTCTCTGGCTTGTTCACATACACTCGCTCCTTCAAAAACCCCAAAGAAAATAGTCGGGTGCTGTCAAATCTGGCGATCGCGCTGGCCAAATAATTTCCGAATTTCGAGAAATTATTCGCTGTCCAAAAATTTGACTTAAAAGTGCCATTGTGTCTCGGGCAGTATGGGCAGTGGCTCCGTCCTGCTGAAACCAGGAAAAACGTAAAACGTGAAACGTAAAAAATTTTCTATCAGAAACCGATACCGCTCTCCATTTACGGTTACAGCACTTCCATCTTCATTCTCGAAGAAGTAGGGCCCAATGACATTTTCAGATGTGATCCCACACCATACTGTACACCTGATGGGGTGCAATTGGCGTTGATGAATGGCTCTTGGATTTTGAGAACCCCAGAACCTACAGTTCTGCTTATTAACAAAGCCATTCAAATGAAAATGAGCTTCATCACTCATAATCAAATTTTCAATAAAGTTGATTTCATTTCTGGCCAACTCTTGAAATTTAACTGCAAAATTTAGACGTTGCCGATGATCTGCGGGTTTTAATTCTTGGACCAATTGCACCTTATATGGGTATAAATGTAAATCTTTTTTTAAAATGCGCCGTAGTGACGTACGAGACATTTCTAGCTGAGCAGAACGCCTTCTGCCAGATGTTTCTTGTGCTTCGTTAACACTTTGCTGTACTCGTTCAATATTTTCCGCAGTGCGACTTAAACGTGGTCTACCGGTTCGAGGCAAATCTCTTACGCTGCCATGTTGGTGATGACGATTAACTAAGCAACGAATCATCGCTTCAGAGGGCGAAATTCTGACGTTAAAATGTCGACAATATGCTCTTTGCGTTAAAATAATTGATCTCTGGTTTAAATAATAAAATTCTATTGTTCTGGTTCTCTGTTCAGTTGTGAACCTCTCCATTATAAATTCTCCAAGTGTTGTCTATATAATCTGAAAGAAAAAATAAAAAAAATTAATAAACAAAAAAGTTATTAAACTTTTACACCCCTTGGTTTCTTTTGGCCCACCCTGTACATTCACACACAAAGCAAATTCTTCTTCTTGAACTTATAAAGTACACCCTACGGTCGGTCAGGTTGACTATTAATACGTTTAAAATAAATATAATTGCTTATTTTCATTAAAATTTTTTTAATTTAATACGTATATTGAATTAAATACAGATTTATTGAAATTTAATAGAAATTTTATTTATTTTCATTGAAATTAAGGTGCAAGCACTTTCTGAAATTTTAAGTGTACATAAACACAAAAATATTTTACATTTCTTATAAGTTTTCAAAGAAGAAAATAATGTTTACTACTGCACTTACTAAATTTACTAGAGCTTCGGACGCTCTTATCGGATTCGAGGCTTGTTTTAATGACATTAATAATGAAGTTTATACAGTTGATACTTTAGAGAGCTTCACGCTGAAGAATTGAGACTTTTATGGAAGAAAGTTAAGCTCATTTACGATGACTGTTTAGATTCCGTGAAACCCTCTAAAAGTACTGATGATGATACTGAAGTGATTATTGCTAAATATAGAGCCACTTACACATCATACATCACATGTTTGGGAAAAATAAATGGTAAGAAACGTGAGTTGGAGAAAGAACAAAAAGTTAATGTACCTTCGGTAATTTCAACAAGTTCTGATAGCCACTCTTTAACCTTACCTCCCTGCGACGTTGACATGTTTGATGGTGACTATCTTTCATGGCCTACTTTTAGGGATTTATTTACCGCGCTTTACATAAATAGCTCACGACTTAGTAATATTGAGCGTTTATGTCATTTCTTGCAAAAACTAGCGGTGAAGCAAAAGAAATCGTTTCAAAGTGTCCTCTTACAAATCAAGGTTTTGACTTAGCGTGGAAAAACCTCAAGGATGCTTATGAGAATCTTCGTATGCTGGTTAACAATCAGCTCAAAGTACTTTTTGGTCTCCCTACAGTGGACAAAGAAACTTATTCGGGTCTCAAGAATTTACAAAGAGGTATAAATAGTTGTCTTTCTGCTATGTCTATTTATGAAGTTTCAACTTAAAATTGGGATCCTATTATAGTTTTTCTTTGTATTCATCGATTACCTGATTGCACTGTCACCTTGTGGGAACAAAGTATAAGAGATAAATTTGTTTTATCTTCTTGGCACGATTTGGATGCCTTTCTTACGGAAAGGATTCAACCTTTGGAATGTCTACGTGATATTAGAGAAACGCCACAGGATAAAAATAAATCAATTCAAAAGGTGAAAACTCACCATACTAACATATCGTCTTCGAATTCTTGTGTACTCTGCAAGAATACTAATCATTATTTGAGAGATTTGCAAGCGATTTAAGAATCTTTCAATTTCGGAAATATATTCGACAGTCAAAAAATTTCATTGCTGTGCTAATTGCTTATCGCGCACACATGAAGTTAAAGATTGTAAAAGCGTTCATAGTTGTTCGAATTGTAATAGAAGACATCAACTTTATTACATAAAAATGTAACTTCTACAAAAGTTCATAACAGAAATTCAAATACGGTTTCTAATGCGGGTGTTGTTTCACAACCACCTAATTCCATACCTAGCCAGGACCTTCTACCTCTCGTGGAATTAGTTCATCAGCCCCATTCAATCGTCAAGTTTTTCATACTGCACAGAATCGAACTGTGTTATTAGGGACTGCAATGGTGAATATACGTCACAAGGGTACTACGTATCCAGCTCGAGCCCTTATTGATCCCGCTTCAGAAACTTCATTTATTTCTAAACGTTTACAGAATCGTTTAAAAATTTCAGCGCATTCTACGAATGCCAAAATTTCAGGTGTAAACCAAACTGTCTCTGCTACTTCTAAGAAAATTTGTTCTATTGACATAGGCCCTCCTCTGGATTCTTCTATTCAGTTCACGACTACTGCTCTTGTTTTACCAAGTATTTCGGGTAATTTACCATCATTTATTCTAAATGATGAACATAGAAAAATTCTGCCAAATTACGTTTATCAGATCCTCAATTTTTCGATTGTAGGCCAGTTGATATATTGGGTGCATTCATAAGACGTAGCTGTTGCGCAACCGTTGAGCGTTTGTCTTAGAAACGCCTAGTTGAGTAATTCCGCTCCACTCAACAGTTGAGTAATTTTCCATCATAAAATTTTTTCGCTACCTATAGTCAACGTGTTGTGCTCAGCCTAAACAGCTGCTCGAATAGAGTTATGCCTGTTGTATGCTTTGTTAGGTGGAAGGAGCAAGTATTTGTTAAATTTTATATTACAAATGCGATGAAGTAACGAAATAAAGATATAAAATTAAATTATATCCATCAAGCCGTTTCTAAGTAATTTTTGGGGCCAACAGTTGCCAACAGTTTCACAACTGTAGTGCTCAACTGCTACGTCTTATGAATGCGCCCATTATTAGGTGCTGATTTATATCCACGTATAATTATGGGCGATATTCGGCAAAATGTGCTAGGGTCATTATTAGCTCAAAAGATTATATTTGGGTGGCTTATTACGGGCCCTATACAGCAATCTTCATTGCAAGTTTATTCCACTAGAGTTGAATTTTCTAAAGAAGATAATTTGAATTAGAATTTGACGAGATTTTGGGAACTAGAGGACGCCGAAGCGGAAGATAATGTCTCAATGTGATTTAATATGTGAAAAAAAATTTCAAAATACAACTCGTCGGGACATTGATGGACGTTATATAGTGACTTTACCATTTAAGTCAGAATTTCCTGAAAAAATATCTTTAGGCTCGTCTAAAGCCAATATTATGGCACAGTTCATACGAAATGAGACCTCTTTATTAAGAAAGCCTTCAGTTAAGGAAATGTATGATGATGTGGATAGGGAATATTTAACTTTAGGTCATATGAAGTCTGTAACTGAGGACGCTTCATTTTTGTCGTTATTTACCCCACCATCCAGTATTCAAATTAGAAAGCAAAACTACAAAATTAAGGGTAGTTTTCAACGCTTCAAACAGGACTTCTAATGGTAATAGTCTAAATGATTGCCTCTATGTAGGACCAACTCTGCAGGCTGATTTAGTACTTTTAATTTTACGTTGGAGATTTTTCAAATTCGTTTTCAATTGTGACATTACTAAAATGTATCGACATATTAGACTAGATCAGGCACATACTCCTTTTCAACGTATTTTATTCAGAGATTCTCCTACGGAGGAAGTTAAGGAGTATGAATTGCAAACGGTCACCTTCGGTGTCAATTGTGCGCCTTATTTGGCTATTCGTACTTTGCTGCAGTTGGCTGACGACTGTGAAACTGATTATCCCCTAGCCTCAGGTATTCTACGTAGAGGTATGTACGTTGACGACGTATTAACAGGGACTCATGATGTCACCACTGCATTGATCGCTCGTGATCGACTTATAGGAGCTTTGTCATCCGCAGGATTTGAACTTCGAATATGGACTTCGAATAAAAAAGCACTTTTAGCTGATCTTCCCCCTGATCATTTAGTCGATGCTCAATTTTTGACCTTTGTTGAGTCAAGTAGTTCCAAAACACTGGGACTTTAGTGGAACGCTCATTTAGACGTGTTCTATTTTAAAGTGGATTCAATTACGTTGCGATCTCACTATACAAAAAGGGAAGTTTTGTCCATTATCGCAAAACTATTTGATTCTGTGGGTTGGCTAGGACCTGTTGTTATAGTTGCAAAAATTATTATGCAAAAGGTCTGGCAAGATAATATAAATTGGGATGATTCAATTACCCTTCAACGAAGGTCGAATGGGGAAAATTTGTTGCTTCTTACCATGCAGTTAACAATATACAAATACCTAGATGGGTTCAATATGAACCTGAGTCCTCTGTTGAGCTACATATTTTTTCTCATGCCTCGGAAAAGGCATATGCGGGGGTGATATATATATTCGCATTGAAAACCCCAATAAGGAGGTATTTACCCATTTATTAACGTGTAAGATTAAGGTTGGGCCCATTAAAACTATTTCTATACCTCGTCTAGAACTTTGTGGTGCTATTTTAGCATCAGAGCTTTTAAAAACTGTACTAGGTGAGATTGATGTACCTCTTCGTCAAGTTTATTGTTGGACTGATTCTACGATCGTCCTTTCATGGCTTAAAAAAGATGCCAGTTCTTGGACTACATTTGTTGCGAACAGAGTTTGTAAGATTCAAGAAATTGTCGGTAGTCATAATTGGCACCATGTGAAATCAGAAGATAATCCTGCTGATTTAGGAAGTCGTGGCATTTCACCATCTGACTTAGCACATTGTGATCTTTGGTGGCAAGGACCACATTGGCTCCGTGATAAGAAATCCTCTTGGAATCTACGAAGTCTTACTTTACTTGACACGGATCTTGAAGCTCGTGCTGTTAAATCCCATGATTCACTTTTTACAAATTATGAGGATATTTTAGAGAGATTTTCTTCGTTAGATCGCCCCATTCGAGTGATAGCCTATATATTTAGATTTTTTAAAAATACACATACAGTCCACAAAGGCTGTCATTCATATACATCGCATACGTAGTCAGAAGTGGAGGTTAAAGGTAAAAATGCGTTTAGCAATTAAAGTTCTCTATTGTGCTTGAATCCGTTTCTAGATAAAGTAGGAGTTATGCGACTTAATGGTAGGTTAGCTAAATCACCTTCATTAGTTTATACTGAACGGCATCCTATATTGTTGTCTTACTCTTGTCGATTCGCAGTACTTTTAACTGAGTTTGTGCATAAAATTTCCATTCACGGTGGAAATAAGCTGATGCTTAGAATTTTAAGAATTGAGTATTGGATTCCTAGGCTAAAAACGTTAGTTCGAAAGATTATCAATAGATGCAAACGTTGTGTACTTGATCGTAAACGCTCATGTAGTCAAATCATGGGAGCTATGCCTTCGGAAAGGACTACTTTGGATAGACCGTTTACTAACACTGGTGTGGACTTCGCCAGTCCATTTGATATGAAAGGTTCAGGTGCTAGATCTAGTCAGACTCTAAAGGCATACGTTTGTATTTTTGTGTGCTTTTCTACTAAGGCAATTCATTTGGAGGTCACGTCGGATTTAACAACGGATAGGGTTTTAGCGGCATTTAATCGCTTTGTTTCGAGACATGGTTGCTCGCATACCATATTTTCCGATAATGGTAAAAATTTTGTTGGGGCTTCTAGATAACTAGAAAAGGACTTTAGGACATTTTTGGCAGAGTCGAGCTAGAATGTGTTCGGTTTTTGGAATTAACGGCCTCCTGTGGCGATTCATTCCTGCTGGTGCACCTCATATGGGAGGTTTGTGGGAAGCGGGAGTTAAAAGTTTCAAACTTCACCGCAAAGAGGTTCAATCAATTAAATACACTTTTAAGGAACTTTCTACTGTCCTTGCGCGTATAGAGGCATGCCTTAACTCTCGCCCGCTCTGTCCAATGAATGATAATCCTAATGAACCTGTGGCTCTCACCCCAGATCATTTTTTGATTGGATTTCCAATTCTAGCTCCTCCAGAACCATCTATTTTGGAATCTCCGAAAATGAAAGCATTTGCTCAACATTTCTGTCTCAGATAGAAGGAAGAGTATTTATATAACTTACACAAGCGATATAAATGGAAATATCCTGAGCGTGATATAGTTGTAGGGGATTTAGTAGTCATTCGGAATGAGCAACTTTCTCCGACTTCGTGGAAATTAGGCAGAGTCATTCGTACTTACCCAGGAAGTGATAATCACGTACGCGTCGCGGACATGCGTACGGAAAACGGAATTGTAAAGTGACCGATTACAAAATTAGTCATTCTGACTAGTTAAATATATACATATTTAAATTTTTTGCTAACCTTCGTTGTTTCCTAGCATCATGGATTCTTTAAAAACTCTTTTTGATGCTTTACTCGAAGACTACGAGGAAGCAATGGAGGTGGAGGATAGAGCAGCGGTCAAAATTGTGCCCAGTGACCCAGTGGTAGATGTAGCGGTCTTTACGCCGGAACTAAATGATTAAATTGATCAAAACACCGCTGTTTTAACAGTGTTAACCTGATGTTATATCAGGTGCCAACGAAGCTTCGGGTTCGAAAGCAGTGCCAACAGCTTCTGAAGTCGTGTGTCGTTTATGTAAGCGTCGACATAAATTAGCTGGATGTCGCGTGTTTAAAAAAATGAATTTTGAAAAAAGAATTCGTATGGTGCTCTTGCATCGTTACTGTTCGCGATGTCTCGCACGATCATGTGGCGCGCGACTGTAAAAGCCAAGGTCAGTGCAAAAAGTGTAAGGGGAAGCATCATTCTCTCTTACACTCAGAAAACAGCACAACCTCAAAGGGCCAGCAAAGGAAACAGCGTCAATCTGTCACGCAAAATCCGTCCGCGTTACCCCCCATTATTAATTTGCCTATTCGGCACGTGGTAACCTTTTCCCCTACGGTTAAGGTATTTTTAAAAGCGGGAAACAAATCCATACCGATCCGGGCAGTCATCGACCTTTGTTGCAGTATGAGCTATGTGTGTGATAGTTTGGTTAAAAAAGTGTCCACCATGGACCAGGAAACCATTTCGTTTGTCCGCATTAGCTCAATACATGACTCGTCCCAACATGTCCAGCTAACCGTTAAGGTAAGAAAAATGAAAGGAGTGATTACACCGATCCAAACGGTTGACAATTCCATTCGGGAACATTTTGCAGGTATGCATTTGGCGGACCCTCATTTTAACGTTTCGGTAAGAGTCGGGCTTGTGATAGGTCCGGAAGTCGCTCCTCTTATTTTGAATGGCAAAATATATTCGAACCCTGGGTTTCCGTTGGCTCAGTATACCATATTTGGTTGGGTCATTTCTGGCCAGTCTCCCTTTTAAGTCGACAAATATTTGGTTTTTAAAAGCCTACCCACATGGGTGCAGTATGTAGTCTGCAGAAAACTACATCCCATAGACTTTGTTCTATGGGAAATTCTGCCAGTTTATCTGGTTATAAATTGTTTATGAAAAAAAGTATTAAATGAATTGTAAATAAATATAGTTTTTTTTTAAGTTCAAAAATGTTATACATATTACTTGTTTTTAAGTTATTTTGTTTGCAACAACCTTGATGTTGCAAGGTGGCCGGCAATGTTTAAGTTCAGTTTAAAATAATATAATTTTCGTTCTGTCTAGTTGGTAATTCGTTAGGATTTATTACTACTCCTTTTTTCATCTTTGTGTTTGAGTTTTTTCATAGATTCTAGCGAATAAACCGCTAACGGTCTTATGTTAAACATTGCACTCGCCACCAGGTTTTTATTATAGAAGTTAAATTGTTGTTGGAAAGTTCGTTCGTTGTTACGTACAAAATACGCCATATTAACGCAAATCAAAAGGTAATATAAATAAATTGAGAATACTTCTCCTTGTTTTTTGAATCTAATACCAATTGTTTTATTTATTCAATTTCACGCAAACACCTTTCAAACTTATTGTCAAACTCGGCAATTATTTTGGATTCTCCCGTATGGCATGTAAGTTCGTTTATTCCTACCTAAATGGGCGACCCCAGTTTTTTACCATTAACAATGATTCATCTGAGTGGAATACGGTTACAAGTGGGGTACCACAAGGTTCCGTATTGGGAACCTTTATTTTATATACTAACGATATATTTTCCGTCATAGAAGGGTCTTCTTGTAAGACCTTTGCGTTTGCTGATGATTTTCAATTACTTTTCTCAGGTGAACCTCGATTTAGGGACTCGTTAGAGGAAGACATTAACGTCGTATTATTGAATATTGTTAACTGGATGTCAAATTCAAATCTCTTCATTAACGCTTCTAAAACGAAAGCGATGTTGTTTAAACCAACTAGGTCAATATTTAGCAATTCAATTTCCATTCAAGGTCTTCAGATTCAATTTGTTGAAAAATTAAAATGCCTGGGGTTGATAATAGACTCCAATTTAAATTTTTGGTGACCACATACATTTTTTTAATAGTAAAATTAATTTCACCTTAAGACGCTTGTATTCTTTAATTCTTAATTTACGACCATTTGTCAGGAAGCGCATGGCTCATGCTTTGCTTTTATCTAATATGTCGTATTGTGCATAAGTTTTTACTGGGACAACTATATTATGAATAAATACCAACTTCTTCTGAACAAAGTAGTTCGATTTGTTTATAATCTGAAGGTACGTACTCATATCACTAATTATGTGATAAATTTTTTGGGATGCAATTTGAAGAATTTTATCCATATTCGTTTGCTAATTAAATTTTATAAAATCATCAAAAACAATCTTCCCCAGTGTTAACGTTATCTTTTTGTTTTTTCACGCTCTATTAGGAGTCCACAGTTAATGTTCCAACGCATTAGAAATTCTATTAAAGTTAGAATAGTGAAGATTTGGAATAATTTACCACAACATTTAAAATCGTTTAAATTTCGGTTTGTGTTTTTAGAAAGAAACTTTTTGAATATGCAGCCATAATGATATTTAGGTCTTGATATACTTGATTACATAAGTTTTGGTTGTGTTAAGACTTACATATGGAATAATAACATATTTTTTTTTAATTCAATTGAAATATGTAATTTAAATCGTAGTTGGTATTTGTTGTTTGCTTATTTTTTACATTTGATGATTTGATATTTTAATCTCGTGGCCTTCATAACTTTTACATACAGAAATACTGATTTTGTACCCTCATGTAAACCCTGCAGAAAGTGCGAATAGTGAAATTGTAATAATTTTCTAGTACTACTGACCAGGTGTACCCCGGACAATGTAATCATCTATTGACATTTAACATTAGCTTGTCATTGAAAATCCACCACTAGACTGTAGCACTACTGACTAAGTAGTTCTTTTGCGACCACATGGAGACATTGGCATCAATGATTCACTAGTAAATTTTTGGGGCTTTAGTCTACAATATCGATATTTCCTCGCTCGTTGTCAATAATAAAATTATAATGATTTTCTAGTGACATTGTCAATAGTGCTACTGACTAGGTGTACCCAAGCCAATGTAATCGCCTATTGACATATAACATAGGGTTGTCATTAAAAATCTACCAGTAGACTTTAGCACTATTGAGAAGGTAGTTCTTTTACGACCATATGGAGACATTTGAACCAAAGATTCACTAGTAGATTTTAGTGACACTCGTCTACATATATGTGACAGCATATAATGAAAGGGACCTAAGGGTAAAAAAAAATCAATTTACACTTTTTTTTTTTGATGTGGACAACATCTGAGCATCGAATGAGACTGATCCCATGCCCCAAAAGTGTTCCCTCCCAGAGATATGCGCGTTTTATGAAATTGAAGTCGACGATTCTAAGCACAAATAGGAAGGGACCTAACGCTAAAATTTATTTATTTTCATTTATTTATTTATTTTTTTCCTAATGAACAATTTAAAAAAATAGAAAAATCATTTTAATCGACGGTTCTTGCGAATTGGTTCCTTAGAACTTGACGGTACCGGTCCTTTATTTTTTTTTCGATTTCTTCTTAACGTCTGCTGTCTCCACTTCTTGAGGATTGTCCACTTCCACCGAATCTTCCTCTTCGTTTCCATTTCCAGAGACCAAAGGAAGAGGAGCAACCGAATCTTTTTTTGAATCGTCAAAACATAAACCCCGGATCTCTATACAAGTACCATTGACGCTTCATCGATAACCCTGGTGACGGAATTATAATTGGTTTGTCATCGAAACTGGTATTGTTACTCAGATGTATGTTTTCATTTATGCTGGCTGAATTCGCAAACAGTTTACATTGCACTGGTGACTGAGCAATAAATACAAAGTGATGATACTTCGATATTCCAATTAAAGTTTTATATTTAGTGGAGAAGTATTCGTCCCATTTTCTCCACTCAACAACAGGCTCACTTGAGTTTTGAAGTCGAATAGGTACAGGAACATTAAATCCATTACGAGATGATTTTCTAACACAATCAACTACATCCATGAAGCAGTCGACATTGTTTGGGCATATTTTGATTTGAAAACTCTGAATAAACGATCAGGTAAAAACTTTGTATGTCCGCTTAACAAAAAGTTCAATTAAACTGACTCACATCTGGAAGTATCGACAAGGTGTAAATATCGTATAATCGCATTGTTTTTATTTTGTGAAACACAGTTATCAGCGAATATCACTAATTTTTTAGTTAAATGCACTTCTCGTAGGTAGTAATAAAGCATTGATATTACTGAATTCGGACCTTTTCCAATGGAATCGCTTCCGTCAATACAGAAGATGTGTTACATATTTTGACGTTCGTTTGTAATTCCGAAAATTGCGACCTGATTTAAAGTATGCAGTTCCTATTTGCTGTGGACCCGACGGAAAGCTAACATTTTGAGCATAATCCATAGATATTACTAGATAATCCTCCTCTGGAATACCTTTATACATGGCATTTGGATCAGGCTTGACTACTGTTCTCAAGTCGTTATAGTACTCTCGCTGAGTGCTGACAGATTGCAAATGATCAGAATACACCTTCAATGCTGCTTCTTTTTCAACTTCAGTAACGTTTACTGTATTAACAGCATCTTTTGCAAGATTTCGACACAATTCGCACAAATCGTATGCCGGCTTCATAGTGACGATGTAGGGACAATATTTCTTCCACAGCGTTTGGAAAGTGCGAAGTTTTACGATTTTACCACTCGGTTCGACGCTGTTGGTGTATCTAGTGTAAACAGAAGTCTTACTTTCAGTAGTTGGAAGTTTCAATAAACGATAATCACGATGATTTGGTTGACGTCCAGGTAAAATGATAGCAACAGTTTCAGCAAAACGGCAGATAAATGAAACAATTTCTTTTTTTTTTCCAAAGTAGTTAAAGCATCTGTACGATTAATTTTATTCGTCATGCCATGTTCGCGTGGGTAAACACCATTTTTGTCGTAATGTTCGATTATATTTTTGTAGCGTTTAATTCCCATTGTATACAGGAAGAAGTACATAACACGGCATATCGGCAAACTTCGAAAATAATATATCTGATTGTACCGTTTCTTCATAGCTCACGATCGGTCACCAACTTTTGACCTGAGCATTGCATCGTCACGGTGAGCTGCCAGATGTGCGAGAATAATTAAATCTTGGGATTCCTTATCTAAATTCATGAAAGACGTACGAAAATCCACAGCCATCTTAGGGATCACTTCATTGCATTTATTTGAACAACACGGAGGTATTTTTGAACCATACAGTCGTGCAACTACCTTTTCTTCACGTAAATCAAGATCAGATTTATCAAGGTACATATTATCGGTATCATCTTCAGAGTCACTATCCGATAAGTCTGAGAAGTGATCGTCATCATCCTCGTCATCAGGGAAGCGATAAAGTAAATCGACTTCTTCGAATTCGTCCACCATTTCATCCTAAAACAGTCAGTAAGAATGTTATTAGTTTTAAATTATTTTCGCGAATAACATAATAAGGTTATGTGAAAAAATTTTCGTACTAACAGAGTGATATTCACGATTTAAAAGAATTATAAATGAGTATTTATTATAATTCACAATTAATAATTTCAGAAAATAAACCTGTATTCGAAAAAACGCGAGCAAAATTGATATCAAACTCATGGAAACAGCGCGCTAGGTAGAAAACAGTAAAAACCAACTACACAAAACAAGAGGTAGGGACGACCTACGCGCGTTTTCAAGGTTCACCAACACGTTCCTGGCCTCATGACATATGTCGCTTTCAAATGAGACCAATACCAACACGCTCAGTGATGGTACACCAAAGATACACGTATTTAAATCTTTAAAATGGCTCTCCTGAACAAAACCGGTTTTTACCCTTAGGTCCCTTTCTATTTTGCGCGTCACATATATATATATATATATTTAATATTATTGCACAGCATAATAAAAAAGAAAAACAAGCTATTGACGCGTTCATTGACAATATCACCAGAAATACACTAGAACTTTTGACTCTAACGCATCTCTACTCGCGCATAAAAGGGAAGTTGTCGACATTTTAACTATTGCAATTGTCGCTGGAGAAAGAGTATTGACATAGAGACATATGGTTCTAGGCTGACTAGACGGAATCTGTATATATAAAAATAAGTTGCATTGTGTTAGTAATTGATGTTCTCTGTAATGCGTGCACCGATTTTGTTTCTGCAAAGTTTCTATCAAAGGTGACGTCAATACCAAGGTTTTTATGTACAAACAGTCTCTGTATGTGTATTGGTTCATGAGTTGTATTTTAGTGAACACTGCATTCATTTCGAAATATTTGAGTTAATATTTTGAAAAACTGATATACGATTCGTTTTTAAATTCATTACAATTCAATTTTAGTCAAACCATTTATATACTTAGCTATTGTAAATCACAACTTCGGGGATCTATGAAATAAAAATTACATATAAACACACCACTAAAAACTTAACTTAACTTAACGTCAAAAGTTGCACTGTTGCAGAAAAGCAAAAGTGCAAAATTTTCAAAAAATATAACAACAACCACATAGAAAATTATTTTGCACAAATGATGCAAAATTGTCAGGGTCTAAGTAAGTGCAAGATTATCAGGGTAAATTTTGCAAAGTTGTGCAACTGTTTATGACATTGCCAATCCAAAAAAAAAATGGACAAAAAGTACTTATAAATCAACCATACACCAAATTACAACGCAGAAATTCCCAAGTGTTTTTCTTTTAAATGGAAAAACAAGTCGTTGAAGATATTTTCGATACAAATAAATTAATTAAAAATTTATAACATTAAAAAAAAATATTTAAAAATTCTTAGCTAGAAATTATAAAGAAATCTTCAAGTTCGATTTTTAGATAACAAATACATACATAATTTTGGTATTTTCAAAAGAACTATGGCTCAAATAGTTATTAGAATTTTGTTAAATAATACCAATATATTGATATTTTTATTAGTGAATTGATTACAAAATTAATCAGCGAAGTTCCAACACTTCGTTTCAGCATTTAAACAAACATATGAGTACAATATATCCATGCACATATTGTGTTGCTTTATGGACAATTAAACAAAATGGGTTGCTCACGTCAGAAAGTGCAATTATGCATTTTTGCACAGTTGCAAGAGTTGACGTGAATACCTTTACTTTAAAAAATCTGTTAGATGTTAAAATGTAGAAACATTTTTTAATTTATTTACTTGTCGTATTTGTTCGTCAACCTAGGGGCTGTCCATATATTACGTAACGCTCTAGGGGGAGGGGGGTTTGAGTTTTGTTACGATTTGTTATGGTGTGGGGAGGGGGTCTTTGAAAATGTTACGTAACAGAAATAATTACTAATTTTGAACAAAAATACGTATGTTTTTCTCATTTATTTATTTAATTGATCATACGTGTTGCCTACATACATTATGTACGAGTATGTATATTACATACATCTGCCGAATGTCAACTTTTGATAATTTGAAAATTCGAATTCGAATATTTAAAACGATATCCGCGAATACGAATATTTAAAACGTACATTAAAGTTTATAAAAACTATCCAAAAATTTAATAGTTGTTAAATAACATTTAAAAATTATAAAAGTTTTTATAATAAATTAAATAAATTGTAGTCAAACTGAACATACATGGTTCTGAATTCCTCATCTTTCTTTATCCATTTACATTCTGAAATATTCTTAATTTATGTATGTACATAAAAACTTCCTTTTATATTAAACTGCAACATATATTAACATTAAATCCACCAAATACATAGAAGGAAATGGTATTTGCAGAAGTTTAGGAAAAGATTTCTTGCAATTCTCATAGACAAAAAAGTGTCCTTTCAAAAAATATATTCTTCCATATATGTACATGACAATATCAAATTATTTAGTTTTAAAATTTTTGTTGGTCAACTTGAGGCTACAATGTTTAAGTTTTGAGAGATGTGTCAATGGAAACTTGCATACATAGAGATAAAGATATTATTTAAATTTTTATGCAACAGAACTTAAAACAAGTAAGAGTGCTATATTCGGCTGTGCCGAATCTTATATACCCTTTACCAAAGCGCGTTTATGTAGTATAGAGATACACACATAAGCACATAGTTACTTTTATGTACAAAGAAAAAAATAATAATTTTCAAACCCTAGAATCATAATTCTTGATTTTTCTGAATATTCATGTTTTAGACTTGGCAATTTTTCTTGAAGCAATTATCTTCAATTCTCTTTTAAAACTGCTCGTTTGTTTACACTCAGACGGAATGAAATAACAAAAGAGAATTGAAGTCACTTTTCTGTACAAGCAAGTCAGTACCCCTCTTCTTTCTTCTTTCCCCTCTCTCCCATAAAATCAGACTTGCTTCAAGAAAAACTGCCGAGTCTAAAACATGAGTTACTTATACGAATCTAGTAGTTCTTAAAAAAATAAAGAAAGTGTTTTAGTTAATTTTAATTATTATTCGAACTCCATTTGTTTCTATATTTGTGATTTGAACGGGCTAAAGTTCGTATCGCTTTTTAAGCCAAATTACATGTGATAATTATTAATGAACAAATAACACCAAAGTCTGTTGTAAATATTCTGACTAACAACACATAGTTGAACGGAACAGCCAGCCGTTTTCGAAGGTCACTAAACCTTCATCATCAGCGTTCTTTTGTGTTTGGTCCACTGTGTGTGGTGTCAGTTGATGTAGATTTCTGCTTTATATACTTAGCATTTTATTGCAAATGGAATATGTGAATTGTTTTGATTCATCGTATTTCAATTTGCTGAAAGCTTTTTTGTATTTTAAGCTCAATTTTACCATCACTATATTTACAACAGTCTTACCATTGTCGTTTTGTTCTTTTTACTAATTATACACATGTTACTTAATTTGCTTATTTTTTGTTCTACTTAAGACAAACTTTTTTGGTTTGTTACTATTAAGTATATTTTTATTTAATTTTTGTCACAGGCCCATGGCTATTAATTTTTAGTTAATTTTAATTACTATTCGAACTCCATTTGTTTCTATATTTGTGATTTGAACGGGCTGAAGTTCGTATCGCTTTTTAAGCCAAATTACATGTGATAATTATTAATGAACAAATAACACCAAAAGTGTGTTAAGTGAAAAAAAGGAAATTCATAAAAAATGTTTTAATTAGTTACTTTAATGTCCAGAAATATCATAGTTTCCAGCTCTGGAGCTGTGGTTTTTATTTTTATAACTTTCTATACCAAACTTTTCTTTCAAAACGTAAAATATATATAATTTATAAAGGAAAAGAGAAAAATTAATTTGACTTAGTTACTTTTATATATCACAAAAAGTGTAAGTGTCCCAACCCTGAAATCATCCTTTTTGATTTTTCTCAATTTCTTACACCAACCTCTTTCGTTTAAGAAGTTAAGAAATGTTTAATTTATAGAAAAAAAAGAAAAATTTGTTTTAGTAAGTTACTTTTGTACAAACAAAAAAATAAAGTTTTCCAACCCTGGAATCGTCTTTTAAATTTTTTTATTGTTTCTTTTTATTTGAAATGCCAATTTTATTCGTACTCAAGCTTAAAATAAGTTTATTTAACAAAAAAAAAATAAAAATTAGTTTTCGGTAGTTAATTTTTTATATCAAAAAGAGTGTAAGTTTCCCAACCCTGGAATCCTCCTTTTTGATTTTTTTGATTTCTTACACCAATCTTTTTTTAAGAATATAAGATATGTTCAATTTATAGTAAAAAAGAAAAAATTTGTTTTAGTAAGTTACTTTTGTATAAAAAATAAGGGTTTCCAACCCAGGAAACGTTTTAATTTTTTTTTGCAACACCAAATTCATTCGCACTGAAGTATAAAATTAGTTTATTTTATAAAAAAAAATAAAAATTAGTTTTCGGTAGCTAATTTTTTTTATATCACAGAAAGTGTGGCTTTTCCAACCCTGAAATCAAACTTTTTGATTTTTCTGATTTCTTATACTAATCTCTTTCTTTTAAGAACATGAGATACCTTTAATTTATAGAGAAAAAGGGAAAATTTGCTTTAGTAAGTTACTTTTCTATAAAAAAGGTAAGGTTTTCCAACCCTGGAAACATGTTTTAAACTTTTATAAATTGAAATACCAATTTTATTCGTACTATAGTATAAAATAATTTTATTTATTTAGAAAAAATTAAAATTAGTTTGCGGTAGTTAATTTTTTATATCACAGAAAGAGTAAGTTTCCCAACCCTGGAATCATCCTTTTTGATTTTTCTGATTTTTTACACCAATCTTTTTCTTTTAAGAATATAAGATATGTTTAATTTATAAAGAAAAGGAAAAATTTGTTTTAATAAGTTACTTTTGTATAAGAAAAAAAGTTAAAGTTTTCGAACCCTGGAAACGTCTTTTTAAATTTAATTTTTTTTTTATTTGAAATACCAATTTTATTCGTGGTGAAGTATAAAATAAGTTTGTTTAATAAAAATAAATAAAAAATTAATTTACGGTAGTTAATTTAATACATCACAAAAATCGTATGTTTTCCAACCCTGGAATAATCCTTTTTGTTTTTCTGATTTCTAACATCAATTTCTTTTTTTAAGAACATTAGATATGTTTAATTTATAGAAAAACAGGAAAAATTTGTTTTAGTAAGTTACTTTTGTAAAAGAAAAAAAGTTAAAGTTTTCCAACCCTGGAAACATCTTATTAATTTTTTGAAGTTTAGTTTTTTATTTGAAATACCAATTTTATTCGTGGTGAAGTATAAAATAAGTTTATTTAATAAAAATAATTAATTAAATTAAATTAATTGTATATATCACAAAAATCGTAGGTTTTCCAACCCTGGAATCATCCTTTTTGTTTTTCTGATTTCTTACATCAATCTCCTTCTTTTAAGAAGATTACATATGTTTAGTTTATAGAAAAAAGGAAAAATTTGTTTTAGTAAGTTACTTTTGCATAACAAAAAAAGTTAAGGTTTTCCAAACCTGGAAACGTCTTTTTAATTTTTTTTTTAATTTTTTTTAGTTAGAAATACCAATTTTATTCATACTGAAGTATAAAATAAGTTTATTTAATAAAAAATTATTAAAAACTAGTTTTCGGTAGTTATTTTGTATGGCAAAATGAAGTTTAAGTCTCCCAGCTCTGAAACCGTCTGCTCGATTTTGCTGATTTTCAATACCAATCTTATTTCGACCATTTCTGACTCACCAGTCCAAGAACGAAGTCTCTAGCTTTTCTGGGAGCTTCGGACAGACGGACATTGCTTATTCGTCTTCCCTATAATTAATTGTTTCTTGAAACAATCTTCAATATTTTAATTAAAAATACGAAATGTAAAAAAAGGGGTTTAAAATATATATATTTTATATTATTTTATTCAATAATTATTTCTTTAATATTTTTTTAAGAAAATAGAAATTATTATTTGTTAATCGTTATAAATCAGAATTATTATTGTAAAAAATATTTGACAAAAATATAATAGGAATTTCAAAGTAAATATAATTAATTATATTAATACAAATACATACATACATTTAGAAAATAACAGTAACAAAGTACAGTAACAATGGATAATGGTTATACATACATATAACTCCCCCACCCTTTGAATATACATTACTCCTGAAATGTGGTAATATGAAATTATTAATGGTTTAAATATATAAAGATATTATTTTACAATTCATAATTTTTATTTAATTTTAGAATAATTTCTGCCAGTTATTTTTCTTTCAAATTTAACATCTGGTATCTCATTCTGGTATTTAAAAACTCTTAACCAATTGCCTATCTCTTTTACAACCATTTTCATCTACAAAATTTGTTTTATTTTTTTCTTTGACTTGTTTTATTATATATTTGGGGTTTTGAAAAAGATTTTGAAATCCCAAACTCTTTACTAATTCTCTTTCATTGTAATCATGACAATCTTCCCTTTCATCGTTTATTTTTCGCATTCTATCGATTTTATTTTCACAAATTTTATTGTGCAACATATGCCAAATAGATTTGTCCACCTTATTATGGAGTAAGTCATTTGGTTTATAGCCTGTTGTATAGGGTGTTTTTTTGAGGGGTATAGAACTTCGAATTGAAATAAAACACAAGAAAATCGTTTTAATGTCCATCAATTTGGCTTTATTGGAAGGATAATTTTATGCCATTAATGTTTAAATATGATTTCGGGCATGTGGCCGCCGCGGCTGGCTCGAATAAAGCCAATTCTACAGGTCCAATTTTCAACCACTTTTTCGAGCATATGGGGCCGTATGTTGGCAATAACGCCACGAATGTTGGCTTCCAAGTCCCCTAACGTTTCTGGTTTGTTGGCGTAGACGAGCGACTTCACATATCCCCAAAGAAAATAATCCAATGGTGTCTAATCACACGATCCTGGTGGCCAATTGACAGGTCCATTCCGCGAAATTATGCGCTCATCGAATGTTTCCTTCAATAAATCGATTGTGACGTGCGCTGTGTGGCATGTAGCGCCGTCTTGTTGGAACCACAACTCATCCACATTCATGCCATCCAATTCGGGAACAAAATAGTCGGTTAGTCGGCTCCAATTGCTGTGCACGGTGGCGAATCGATTCATTCGGGTCCTCTTCAACACTTTGCTCTACAGCGGCAATTGTTTCTTCGGTGCGCACTGTTCGACGTTTCTGCGGATGCGTATTATCACATAGAGTAAACGTAGTGTGAAAACGATCCATGGTTAACCGAAGTAATTGCTCTGATGGACGATTATGTCGACCATAAAATGGACGGTAAACTTCGCGAACTGAACCATTATTTTCGAAATAAATTTGCACGATTTGCAAGCGTTGTTCTTTTGTCAACCTGTTCATGATGAAATGGCAAACCAAACTAAATATTAATCACTTGACAGCTGACAAAATGGCCGCCAGTTAAAAAAGCGATGCCAACTTAAAGTTCTATACCTCAATAAAAAACACCCTTTATTATGTATTGAATCATTATATATTTGACAGATTTTAAAACACTAGTATCATCACAATCATTATGTTTCTGTTTCAATTTGAAAAGTCTGGGGGCAAATCGTCACATCCGTGAACGTACAACTCGTCACGTAAAAACACCATTTTCGGATTATGACATACGTGAACGTATTGAAATCCCATTCAGTTTATACGAATGACGTATTACTTAATTTGTTTTCGTACGATTGCCGATACGATCACGTATGTAACGATTTGCCCCCTGATATGTTCATTAAGTGTGAGATGAAATCTTTCTATATCTTCATTACGTGTGTGAGTATTTGGTACAGTAAAATGATAACTTACTTCTTCGTAGTTAAGAAAGTTTTTGATATAAGCAGTATTGAATTCATTTTCAGCTATTATCTTTTCTGGTTTTCCAAAAATAGCGAATCTTTCTCTTAATTTCTCAACAATTGTTAGTGAATTCTTATCACTTAAATAATGAATTGAAACGTGTTTAGAGAGTTTATCAATACATGTTAAAAAAGTTGTTTGTTTGTGAAGAAACCATATATCAATGTGAATTATTTCGTTAGTTTGGATTGGAGTTTCTGTTACACATAATTTTGTTTTTATTGGTCGTCTATCGAACCTACACATATTGCATATAATACAATTATTAATGAATTTATGAATTTCCTTCTTTAAACTCGGATAATAGATTATATCTTTTAATTCCATATATGTTTCGTCTATTCCTCTATGATTCTTGTCATTGTGAAACTTTTCTATTATCTCTGGTAGATTTTCTTTATCAAAAATGTCTTTTACTAATTTCGAGCATTTTAAAAAATTCGTTTCTTTCGAGTTTGAAAAGAAATGGATTATCGTTGTTTGAAGTTTCTTGAATATATCAAAATTTTCACAAAAAATGGCCATAGTTCCTTTGATAGGAAGAATTTGTTTCAAAAATTCTAATATTTTATCTTCAGAATATTCTGCTATTGTAATCAATCCTGCTATTGTAATTTTCCTAATCTCACAACAAGTTGGTTTCGAAATATGTTTATTGGGGAATCTGAGATAAAAATATTATCATTTAAATCTTCTTTTCCGCTGTGTATCTTAGCTCTGTCAGAACAAACACTTTTATCATTTTCTTCTAAGTGGTGTGTATCTAGACGGCTAAAATAGTCTGCAACTTGATTAGTTTTTCCCTTAATGTATTCAATGTCAAAGTCGTATTCATTTAACTGAATTTTCCACCTTTGTAATTTCATATTGGGTTCCTTTAACGAATTAAGCCATACAAGTGGTTTATTATCAGTCTGTATTTTAAATTTTCTGCCATACAAATAAGGCCTAAAATATTTTGTTGACCATACAATAGCTAACAACTTTTTTAAAATTGCACTATAGTTACGTTCGTGTTGATTTAATGTTCTAGAAGAAAACGCGATTCGATGTCCACAAAATTCGCTTCAATTTGTTGAAGGATTCAGTATAGTTTGTGTTATTCGCATTTATATGTGATCCTTTTTAAGATATGAAATCATTGGGATCGCAATTTTACTGTAATCCGTAATAAACTTCCTATAAAATCCGGTTAACCCTAAGAATGATCTTATCTGTTTTGTTGTTTTTGGTAAAGAAATCTTTTTGTATTACCTCAATTTTATTAGGATTTGGTTTAATACCATCAGGTGTTATAATATGTCCTACACTGAACCAAAAAAGCATTCTTAGAACAAGAATTTTGCGTTTTCGTTTTAAAAATGCAGCATTTTTAAAAATAATTATTAAATTAAAAATGTTTCTTATAACATTAATATATAACATTCTTATTTTTATAACGAAGCAATTTTAAAACAAAAATGTGTGTTTTCGTTTTAAAAATGCAGCATTTTTAAAAATCATTTTTAATATAAGAATATTTCTTATACCAATAATAAATAACATTCTTATGTCTATAACGAAGCAGTTTTAAAACATAAATGTTCGTTTTGGTTTTAAAAATGCAGCATTTTTAAAAATTATTTTTAAAATGAGAATGTTTCTGGTATAATATTAATATATAACATTCTTATTTTTATAACGAAGCAATTTTAAAACAAAAATAAGCGCTTTCATTTTCATAATGAAACGAAAATGTATTTTTAAAAAATTTTAAAACAAAAATATTTTATTATTATTTTAATAAAATTATATTTTTCACCGAGTAACATTTTATATTTGTGTCGTGTTAAAAAAAGAGAATTAATTTATTATTATGACCGAGTGTATATAAATGTCCATTACCCTGTATGATCCTGGAGCATAAAAAAATCGTCATAATAACACAAAAGAAAATCCGTTCCATTAGTGGTTTGTACTACAGTCGAAGATCGAAAATTTTTCATAAAAAGGGCATTTTGATTCCAAAAAAAAAATTAATATTTTTAATTATAAAACGAAAATTCTATATTATTATTTTAAAAGTTTCATTCTTAATTTAAAAACTCCATTATTAATTTAGGACGGTTCATTCTTAATTCAAAAATGCTTCATTATTAATTTAAGACCTTTCATTCTTAACTTAATAATTCTCCATTATTAATTCAAACGCTTCATTTTTGATATAAAAATAATAAGTTTTAAAATAAAAAATGCTTCATTATTACTCCAAGAATATTTCACTCTTAACTCAAAAACATAATCCTTTAATTTGAGTATGTTCAACTTTATATCAAGGTTGCTGTCTTTTGCAAACAAAAAATATTCTTTTTTGATTTCAAAATATTTTTCATTTTTAAAACAAGAGTAAACATTTTTAAAATAGCAGAAAACAAACTAGGTTCTATTTCATAAAGGTTAAGTTTTTAAAATCAAATTGCTTTTTCTTGATTTTAAAACTTTTTTTTTTTTGGGTGTAGGTATTCCGATTCATATTTAAAAAAATTACATTTATCCACTTGTACTTTCATGTTATACTCAGATAATCTCTGAAAAATTTTTGTTAATGACAATATATGTTCTTTTAGAGAGGTTGAAAATACCAATATATCGTCTAAATAAACAACGCATATATTATTTATATAATCCTGTAGCACTTCATTCATCATTCTCTGGAATGATGCTGGAGCGTTTTTCAAACCAAAAGGCATTCTAGTAAACTCATAATGTCCGAAGGAAGTTGAAAAAGCTGTTTTATGTCTATCCTCTGGTAGTAAAGGTATTTGGTGAAATCCTTTATTTATCTAAATCAATAGTGCTAAATTATTGAGAATTTCCCAGTTTTGACAAAAGATCTTCCATATTAGGAATAGAAAATTTGTCTTCTATAGTCACGTCGTTTAATTTTCTATAATCAATCACTACCCTAAATTTTGCTTTTCCAGAGTTGTCCATTTTTTTAGGAACAATCCAAATTGGTGCGTTGTATGGGCTAAATGATTTAGTTATGATTCCAGATTGAAGCATTTCATTTATTTGTTTTTTTACTTCATTTTTGTAAATTTCCGGAAATCTATAAGTTCTAGAATAAATTGGAATTTCGTTAATTGTTGGTATTTTATGTCTATATTTTGCAACGCATGATAAATCTTCACCTTCGATGTAAAAAATATTCTTATAGTTCGTAATTAATTTCGTTAATTCTTTAATTTCCTCATTGTTTAAATTTTCCGTTTTTAATTTCTTATTTAAATATTCTATTTTCGGTTCGTTGAAATTAATGTCTATTACTATTGATTTCAAATATCCCAAATCATTCTCATCGTATTCTGTACTTGAATTTTCATATATTAAAGGAATTTTTGCATTGTCAGTTATTAATAAATTTTCTTTTAAATCAATTTTCGTTCCTAAAGGTTTTAGTATATTACATCCTAAAATTCCGTCAAAATCACTAAAAATTTCTGTCTCAAGCATTTCAATTTTTCTATTAGGAAAAAAAGCGGTATCGTTATTTTTGTTGTAGTAACAGATTTAGAAGAAATGGTATTCAATATAACTGGTTTTTCAAGTTCGGTTCTAAAAGAATTATGAAATAAGCCTATTTTCACAAGTGAAGTGCCTGATCCTGAATCTATTAATAACTCAATAGGGACAGATCTTGTGTTTACTATTATACAGGGTAAAGCTCTTCTGCAAGTTGTTGAAAATTTGATACTTGTATATTATCTACTTCCATTCTATTTGAGTTATTAGTAGTTTGTTGAGATTCATCTGAATTAGTTTTATTATTACTATTTACATTACTAAAATTTCCCGACATGTTTTGATTCTGATAATAGTTTAATTTATTTGGCTTTTTTTGAGCATCTGAAAAACTGTACCTATTCCTCTGAAAGTTTTCAAAATTATTTGGTCTATGTTGATTTGTATAATTTCGGTTAAAGTTACCTCTATATGGAATTTTTTTATTATTGAAAGCATTTTCGGTATTATTTTGTGAAAATTTATTAGAATTACTATTAAGAGAAGTTTGAGAATTAGTAAACCATTGATTAGAATTGTTATATAATTTTTTATTCATGTTTTCTAAATTAGATGAATAAGGTATGTACTTTTTGTTATAAAAATAATCAGTTTCTATCAAAATTTCTTTTGCTTTTAAAAGTGTGTAAGGACTTCTTGCATTCAATACTGGCTTTGGTTCATTAGGCAATTTGGAAATAAAAATTTTTAATACCATAGTTTCATTATTTTTACAACTATACCACTGTTCATTTTCTCTATTTATACTAGTTTTTAGATTTAATTTGGTTAATAAGTTTAATAGGTATTCATATAAATCGTTAACATTGTTTCTAAGCTCTGCTGTTTTAATTTTGTTTACAATGGATTCTACACTATCAGAAATATTAAAATTAATTCTTAAAATTACTTTTATCCCATCCCATTTAACTGGGTTATTATTATTAATAAGTGTTATATTTGCCCTATTAATAATTTTATTTCTTACCCTTAAGTCAAATAAAGATAAATGATTTAAAATGTTTACGAATTTCCTCGACATGTTTCGTAAACATTTCCAATTCTTCAGCCTTTCCATCAAATTCTGGCAGACCATCCAAAAGATTGAAGGCATTGAGAGACATTCTTAATATTTATTTGAATTTCTAACGATTCGATGGTATGGTATTTTGATGCGTCAATACACTAATATTTTATTCTTGCTCAATATATGTATGGATTTATATAACAATTACGGATTGTTGATTGTTGTCGTCAGTGTTGTTTGATTCTATTTCTTTTTTCTTATAAATCGCTTAATCTTGACGTTCGTATTTAATGGCTTCGTATTCTTAAGGGATATGCTCCTTGTTAAATATTTCTGCTTTCTTCAGGGATTCTTGAAATTTAATTTCAATTTACTTCAAATCTTAAATTTTTTTTATTAGAAAATTTTATCTTCTAGATTGCACTAATTTTTAGTTGTTCCACTTTTCTTTGTTGGGAAAATTAAGACTTTTATTTGGTTCGTAAACCGACTGCGCCAATTAATTGTTTCTTGAAACAATCTTCAATATTTTAATTAAAAATACGAAATGTTAAAAAGGGGTTTAAAATATATATATTTTATATTATTTTATTCAATAATTATTTGTTTAATATTTTTTTAAGAAAATAGAAATTATTATTTGTTAATCGTTATAAATCAGAATTATTATTGAAAAAAATATTTGACAAAAATATAATAGGAATTTCAAAGTAAATATAATTAATTATGTTAATACAAATACATACATACATTTAGAAAATAACAGTAACAAAGTATAGTAACAATGGATAATGGTTATACATACATATAACTCTATGCATAAGGATCCAGAATATATATACTTTATCGCTCGCTTATTAATATTCTAGAAATTACAAACGGAATGACAAACCTATATATACCCTTTTACCATTTTTTGGTAAAGGGTATAAAAAATATGAAAACAACAGTGAAATGCGTCTAGGAACTAGATTGTGTGCCCCTCTAATTTTAAGGTATTTTTAAGGTATATCTTTTTTAATGGGCAAATATCTATTGAAAATGTAATGTTGTAGAAGGGGCAAAAATTAAGAAAAGAAAAATTGCATATCTTTCGTAATTGACATCATTTTGACTCATATCAAATGAGTCATATCCCAACAATCTGTATGTTTAAAGCGGGTTAAAAATGTTCTCTTTTAGAAAATGAAATATAATTCAACATGGCAACCTTTACTGATCCAAGATATAATTTTTTTGTTTCACACACATTTTAGATTGATTTGAAGATGGCCAAACGGAGTCATCTTTAAGCTCTCTGAAATACACGCCGACTTCACTTATAGAAACTAGTGAAAGCGACCGCAAGGCTAATGCCAATTATCGTCTTGGTGTTTCAAATACTGCTCAGTCATCAATACGGAAAACTATAGCACATTATTTGGCAAACAACGCATAGCAAAAAATAAAAAAATAAAGGGGGGTGGGGTTCACAGTTGTTTTACGATCTGTTACTAGGGGGGAGGGGGGGTCAAAAATCGGAAAAAACAGCGTTACGTAATATATGGACAGCCCCCTAGTT
This sequence comes from Tachina grossa, assembly GCA_949987645.1. Taxonomy (NCBI): domain Eukaryota; kingdom Metazoa; phylum Arthropoda; class Insecta; order Diptera; family Tachinidae; genus Tachina; species Tachina grossa. The sequence continues at coordinate 89,590,739 of OX465278.1, forward strand.
AGCCATATTAAAATCAAAATACGTTCAAGAATTGTTAAATCATTTGTTGAAGTTATGCCTCGATATTACCGACCTAATTCGCAAACTATGAATATACATAATCTAATCCATATACCAGAAGATGTAATTAACATTGAAGCTCCTTTATCACAATTTTCAGCTTTTGACTTTAAAAACAGTTTGGGGTATTTCAAGTCAATTGGTAATGTTAAATGAACTACAAATCCAATAGCGCAAATTCAAAAAGAATTTGCACATTTTCCATACTAACAGTTTCTCAAATAATATGCCATTAGTATTTCCTCTTGTTGAAAAGAGAAAATATTCACTGCGAAAAATTTATAGGCACAGTTGAATCGAAAACAATATTTTCTTTTGTCAACATTTATGGCTATAATATTACAACCGTTCCTGATAATATCTGTTTACTAATTAAGCAATGGATATGTCTGGTTATATCAGAAATAGAGCTAAGCATGTACGTATAATCATGTAAAAAAAACTGGCATGAAGTTAGCATACATAAGTGGCAAAATTGAACATGGTCTTAACGTGTTTTGCCATACAATTTTACATTAAAGATCATGCTAAGATATAATCGTGTGTTAAAACTACATTATGCGACTATTTTTAATGTAAAATTGTATAGAGGAACTCGTCAACACGTAGTTCAATTTTGTCACTTATGCTAACTTCATGTCAGTTTTTGATTATACATAAGGCCGTACGTGTATTCTTACCAATAAATAAAAACGAAAAGAAAAAAAAATACTAAAAAGCATTGGCAAATAATTTTTCAGATTGTAACCCGTAAGGTTGGCAAACCGTTTGGGTTTCTTGAGTAAAAATGCTTTCCCAGTGCTACAATTTTTGTACGGTTGGCAATTTCTGCCAGTAGTAGGGAACTGTTCATCCTGGGACAATTAAAATTGTTAAATTGTTGCTTAAATTGTTAAATTGTGGGCTGAAATTGTTAAATTGTTGCTGAAATTGTTAAATTTGGGTAATTAAAATTTGAAAATTTTAAAATTCTTGGAAATTTGTGTTTTTTGTTTACATTAGGAGTTTTTGTTTACATTAAGTTTATGTCTGTCTGTCTGTCTGTGAGAATTTAGGTGAGGGTTTGATTGGAAGGGGCGGAGTGTAGTTGAGGTAGATCGATTGCGTGTGTATGTGTGTGTGTGTGTGTGTGTGTGTGTGTGTGTGTGTATGTTTGTAGGAATTTCAATGTGTGTATTTCTGTAGGAGCTTAACCTTTATGTCAACAGCAGAAATGCTTTACGCACGTCCACAGCAGCATACCTGGGTATGTACATACGTTTTGTATGGGGAATTGTACGTCGTTAGCATAAAAATGCTAATTACGTATCTACCTGGTTTGTTGGAATTTCCGAAATATTTTTTTAGTTTGTTAGAAATGGACAAAAGGCTAAAAAATTTTATGATAACCAATTTCATCCTCACAGTCATTGTTTGTTGATAAAAGTGGTTGTATGGGTAGACGACATACGTATATAATAAATATATAATATAGGCAGGTAGAAACATTTATTGTTGCGGAAATTTCATTATTTGTAGTATCTTCAGAAAATTTAGTTTACATTTGTGATTCGAAGTGAAAAGACGTTTCTGTTTATTTTGTGGAAATAAAAAAATATTAAAATTGAAATGGCTGATGGTGAATGGCTTACTCCGCGACAACTAAGCGCACTTTCGTACGAAGAACAACAAGCATATATTCGGCAAGCGCTTGAAGAGAGCCAAGAAGAAACAAGTGACCACGATTCAATAGTTGGTGACGAGGCTTTAGGTGATATTGGTGGAGATGACTCAGACGTTGAAGAACCCATGTTACCAGAATATGACCCAGAGGGCGACAGTGATTCTGATGAAGATCTTGAAGATGCACCAATTGAAACTGGCGAAGTTTTTACTGCCAGAGATGGTAATGTTTGGTCCTCGATACAACCACAACCTGTAAGATAACGTACGCACAACATTCTAAGAAGTGCAGAATCTGGACCAGTACGGGCAACGCAGGGTTTGACCATTGCAGAAACGTTCCAATTGATAATGTCAAACGAAATATGCGACATAATTATTCGTGAATCAAATCGAAAGGCAAGGCAATTTTATGATATTGACAACGCAAAACATCCAACAAGAGAACCGAGATCATGGATTCCCATAACAAAAAATGAATTTGATGCATATTTGGGCCTACTTTTGCTAAGTGGCGTTACACATTCTGGTTACGTGCATACGAAAGATTTGTGGAAAACTACTTCACATCCACTATATCGTGCCGCAATGAGTGTACGACGATTTTGGGAAATAAGCCGCTTCATACGTTTTGATAATGGAAACACACGCCAACAACGAAAGCAAACTGACAAAGCAGCAGCAATATCGGACGTTTTTTTTGATGCTTAACAGCTGTCTTCGTAGATATTACGTGGCTGGAGCCAACGTCACCGTAGATGAACAATTGTATGCTTATCGTGGTGGAACTGGCTTCACGCAATACATACCATCAAAACCTGCCAAATATGGAATAAAAGTGTGGTGGGTGTGCGACTCCATTTCTTCCTATCCATTGCAGGTACAATGAATATTGTTGAAAATTGTTGAAAATCTAAATAACTAAATTGAATATAATTTTTCAATGCAGGGACAAATCTATACAGGAATGTCACCGTCTGGTGAACGTGAAAGAAACGTTGGCGAAAGAGTAGTAAAGGATTTATGTGTCAACCTTTTTGCTGGAAGTGGAAGAAATATTGTATGTGACAACTTTTTCACTAGCTACAACTTGGCAAAAACTTTGATGTTAGACAACAATTTATCTATATTGGGTACTTGCAACAAAAAGCGTACATTCGTGCCAGCAGCATTTGCCAACCCGAAACGACGTGAGGCTGAATCATCAATGTTTGGGTTCTGTAATCACGTTACGATGTGCTCGTACGTTCCCAAGAAAAACAAGGCAGTTGTAATGTTGTCCACTACTCATTATACAACAGAAACGACCGGTCCTAAGAAGAAGCCATTGCTTATATTGGACTACAACAAAACCAAAGGTGGCGTTGATAACATGGACAAGTGCTTGTCCGAATTTAGTACGAAGCGGCGCACAAATAGATGGCCTCTGGCTTTCTTTTATAATATTGTGGACGTTGCTGCTTTTGCTGCATACGTAATATACATTGACAACAACACTCACCTGAAGACATCTACAAGCCGCCGTAGGATGTTTCTACATCAGCTTAGCGAGCAATTGTGCAAGCCAGAAATGGAAAGAAGGGCGAATAACAGCAGAATATCCAGAGATTTTTCAACGCGCAACGCCATCGAAGCCATGAAAGGTGGGCCCATCGGAGTTGTGGATGCTGAGGCACATGCATCGGAGGAACGTGATAGTACGGGCCGGCTAAAAGTAAAGGGGAACTGCTACATCTGCTCGAAACGACGCCCTACTCGTAAAGCATGCACACTATGCAACAAACCAGTGTACGCAGAGCATTCCAAAGACTTACCGCAAAAATAATTAAAACTGACATTATATAATAATAATAAAAAAATAATTACAAAACTTAGCTCAAAATAAACTATACTTTTATATTATATTATCATATTTGCATGCGTTTTACTATACATACCCAGGTATGTATTCTGTTGACTTAAGGGTGCAACTTTGTAAATGGGCTTTATCTTCCGAACGGATGATCCAATCCTAACCAAACTTGGAAATATTGCGTAAAACAGTTTTGACTAGGATATCAAGAAATTTCAAGTCGATCCGGTTATCCAGTTTAGAGCTACAGCGTTTTCAAAACTAAAAACATACCCAGGTATGTTGCCGTTGACATAAAGGTTAAGGCTGATTGTGATTTATGAGGGGTGAGGTGTTCTAGTAATATGCAACCGGGGGAATCTGTGTGTTTGTATGTCTGTAGGAGTTTAAGGCTGACCATGATTTGGGTGGGCAGGGTTGTTGACGTAATATGTATCCATGTGGATTTGTGGATGTGTCTGTCTATAGTAGTTTAAGGCTGATCGTGATTTGAGGTAGGTGAGGATGTTGTTGAGGTAAATTGGTTATGTGTATGTATGTATGTATGTATTTTTGTAAGAATTTAAGATGATTGTGATTTATTAGGGGCGAGGTGTTCTTGTAATATGTAGCCGTGAGAATCTATGTGTATAGACGTCTGTAGAAGTTTAAGACTATCTGTAATTTCAGGTAGGTGAGAGTGTTGTGTTGTTGAGATTAATCTTATATATTGTATATGTATGTATGTATGATCATGGGAATTTGTGTATGTATATCTGAGGGAGAATTTAAGGCTCGTCATGATTTGCAAAAGGTGGGGTGTTGTTGAAATTTTCTTGGATATTTCTTATATGAATTCTGCTATGTGTGTGTATTTGAGCTGGTATTTATATGTAGGTAGAAATAAATTGTTTTCAATATCGACATTTGGTACTATAAAATACTATCATATATCTGGACTTCCCTAATCCTAGTATGCTTTTATACTTACGATTGCTTTATATTTTCTCATGCTTAAATTTGTCTCGCGTTAAAGTCTGTCTGTGTGAAATTTGTTTATATTACAGATTTTGTTTATTTAACTACATCCGTCTTCTTTGACTGAAAGAGTTTTCTACACACAGAGAAAAACCAACTTGAAATCAGTAAAAACCATGCTGAATTAATAAGAACCATTAACAAAGGTTTAGTCATATTGAAATTTCTTATTTCAATATGGACAAAATATTAATTTACAGTATTCATTTATTAAACTCATTAGTTTGTAGATATCTCAATATACATTTTCTATTATATTAAAAATTATTGAATTAATGTGACGAATTCTTATTTTTAAGCTGCACATTTTTCCTGAGTGTATGGATTGTTTATATTTGCATTGTGCTTTAACTAAACGACGCTTCACATATTTTCATGATGTAGATCTAATAAATACTTAAGCATTGATAAGAAACTTGATATGTATACATACATATCTACAAATTGATTTTATGTATGTATGTATGTACATATATATGTACATACAAATAAGTGTTTAACTCAATCTTTGAATACATTTTTTATTTTATTTTTTGTCATGTGATGTCTGTTGTTGTTGAAATTAAAAACATTTTAATTTTTATCTGCGTTTACTTAAAAGTTTGTGAGGATTTTCTGTTTTAAGTAAAACTGAATTCCTGAAGATATGTACTTACATACTATATAGTAATAGTAACAATAATATAAATATTTCTTATACTTAATTTACATTTTTTTAAAGTTGATGCAATGTTAGTTAGTCAACGTTTGAAATTTTTAGGGTATAAAATTTTTTCTAGCTATAGCCTTCTATATTTATTTTGGAAAGCTTGCCTTGCTTTTTAAAAATGTATAAACATTTTTAAATGAAACTCATCCGGCACTCCAGCTTAGGTACTGATAGTATTTTTGTTGTTAGTTAACTTACTTATTTTTTATTGATAAACATTGGAAATCAAAAGGTAGTTTTATATTGTAATTATTATTTTCATAATTGTTGAAAACAATCGCTGCTTTTTGTTTTTTGCGATGAAATCATTTGAATTACTTTTGAAACTTTAAAAATTATGTTATTTTCTATATTTCTTAATTTATAAGACTTTTAGACTTTGTCCTTTAGTGGTTATATATTATATACTGCTTCAAATTAAAATTTTATTCAATTGAATAAAAGGAGCTTTTTTCTTAAACTCTGATGCAGTTAGAAGCGCTGGAGATTCTTTCATATAACAGCTTTTTTGAAATTTTTGATACATAGTATAATATAGAATTGGATAACATTATATGATATGAGACTGAATTTAAATGTACTTTTAAATTAGTTAAATCATAATGAACAAACATATTTTCTTCTTGAATAGCGATCAACAGAAAACGAACTCGTTTTCATATAATTTAGGTATACCCTATCGACGGCTCCTCTAGGATACAAGATGACTTTGTATGACGAAATTCCTGTTGCATTTGTTTACGTTACGTAATATATGGACAGCCCCCTAGTTAGCCATATTAAAATCAAAATACGTTCAAGAATTGCTAAATCATTTGTTGAAGTTATGCCTCGATATTACCGACCTAATTCGCAAACTATGAATATACATAATCTAATCCATATACCAGAAGATGTAATTAACATTGAAGCTCCTTTATCACAATTTTCAGCTTTTGACTTTAAAAACAGTTTGGGGTATTTCAAGTCAATTGGTAATGTTAAATGAACTACAAATCCAATAGCGCAAATTCAAAAAGAATTTGCACATTTTCCATACTAACAGTTTCTCAAATAATATGCCATTAGTATTTCCTCTTGTTGAAAAGAGAAAATATTCACTGCGAAAAATTTATAGGCACAGTTGAATCGAAAACAATATTTTCTTTTGTCAACATTTATGGCTATAATATTACAACCGTTCCTGATAATATCTGTTTACTAATTAAGCAATGGATATGTCTGGTTATATCAGAAAATTGTATAGAGGAACTCGTCAACACGTAGTTCAATTTTGTCACTTATGCTAACTTCATGTCAGTTTTTGATTATACATAAGGCCGTACGTGTATTCTTACCAATAAATAAAAACGAAAAGAAAAAAAATACTAAAAAGCATTGGCAAATAATTTTTCAGATTGTAACCCGTAAGGTTGGCAAACCGTTTGGGTTTCTTGAGTAAAAATGCTTTCCCAGTGCTACAATTTTTGTACGGTTGGCAATTTCTGCCAGTAGTAGGGAACTGTTCATCCTGGGACAATTAAAATTGTTAAATTGTTGCTTAAATTGTTAAATTGTGGGCTGAAATTGTTAAATTGTTGCTGAAATTGTTAAATTTGGGTAATTAAAATTTAAAAATTTTAAAATTCTTGGAAATTTGTGTTTTTTGTTTACATTAGGAGTTTTTGTTTACATTAAGTTTATGTCTGTCTGTCTGTCTGTGAGAATTTAGGTGAGGGTTTGATTGGAAGGGGCGGGGTGTAGTTGAGGTAGATCGATTGCGTGTGTATGTGTGTGTGTGTGTGTGTATGTGTATGTGTGTGTGTATGTTTGTAGGAATTTCAATGTGTGTATTTCTGTAGGAGCTTAACCTTTATGTCAACAGCAGAAATGCTTTACGCACGTCCACAGCAGCATACCTGGGTATGTACATACGTTTTGTATGGGGAATGGTACGTCGTTAGCATAAAAATGCTAATTACGTATCTACCTGGTTTGTTGGAATTTCCGAAATATTTTTTTAGTTTGTTAGAAATGGACAAAAGGCTAAAAAATTTTATGATAACCAATTTAATACTCACAGTCATTGTTTGTTGATAAAAGTGGTTGTATGGGTAGACGACATACGTATATAATAAATATATAATATAGGCAGGTAGAAACATTTATTGTTGCGGAAATTTCATTATTTGTAGTATCTTCAGAAAATTTAGTTTACATTTGTGATTCGAAGTGAAAAGACGTTTCTGTTTATTTTGTGGAAATAAAAAAATATTAAAATTGAAATGGCTGATGGTGAATGGCTTACTCCGCGACAACTAAGCGCACTTTCGTACGAAGAACAACAAGCATATATTCGGCAAGCGCTTGAAGAGAGCCAAGAAGAAACAAGTGACCACGATTCAATAGTTGGTGACGAGGCTTTAGGTGATATTGGTGGAGATGACTCAGACGTTGAAGAACCCATGTTACCAGAATATTACCCAGAGGGCGACAGTGATTCTGATGAAGATCTTGAAGATGCACCAATTGAAACTGGCGAAGTTTTTACTGCCAGAGATGGTAATGTTTAGTCCTCGATACAACCACAACCTGTAAGATAACGTACGCACAACATTCTAAGAAGTGCAGAATCTGGACCAGTACGGGCAACGCAGGGTTTGACCATTGCAGAAACGTTCCAATTGATAATGTCAAACGAAATATGCGACATAATTATTCGTGAATCAAATCGAAAGGCAAGGCAATTTTATGATATTGACAACGCAAAACATCCAACAAGAGAACCGAGATCATGGATTCCCATAACACAAAATGAATTTGATGCATATTTGGGCCTACTTTTGCTAAGTGGCGTTACACATTCTGGTTACGTGCATACGAAAGATTTGTGGAAAACTACTTCATATCCACTATATCGTGCCGCAATGAGTGTACGACGATTTTGGGAAATAAGCCGCTTCATACGTTTTGATAATGGAAACACACGCCAACAACGAAAGCAAACTGACAAAGCAGCAGCAATATCGGACGTTTTTTTGATGCTTAACAGCTGTCTTCGTAGATATTACGTGGCTGGAGCCAACGTCACCGTAGATGAACAATTGTATGCTTATCGTGGTGGAACTGGCTTCACGCAATACATACCATCAAAACCTGCCAAATATGGAATAAAAGTGTGGTGGGTGTGCGACTCCATTTCTTCCTATCCATTGCAGGTACAATGAATATTGTTGAAAATTGTTGAAAATCTAAATAACTAAATTGAATATAATTTTTCAATGCAGGGACAAATCTATACAGGAATGTCACCGTCTGGTGAACGTGAAAGAAACGTTGGCGAAAGAGTAGTAAAGGATTTATGTGTCAACCTTTTTGCTGGAAGTGGAAGAAATATTGTATGTGACAACTTTTTCACTAGCTACAACTTGGCAAAAACTTTGATGTTAGACAACAATTTATCTATATTGGGTACTTGCAACAAAAAGCGTACATTCGTGCCAGCAGCATTTGCCAACCCGAAACGACGTGAGGCTGAATCATCAATGTTTGGGTTCTGTAATCACGTTACGATGTGCTCGTACGTTCCCAAGAAAAACAAGGCAGTTGTAATGTTGTCCACTACTCATTATACAACAGAAACGACCGGTCCTAAGAAGAAGCCATTGCTTATATTGGACTACAACAAAACCAAAGGTGGCGTTGATAACATGGACAAGTGCTTGTCCGAATTTAGTACGAAGCGGCGCACAAATAGATGGCCTCTGGCTTTCTTTTATAATATTGTGGACGTTGCTGCTTTTGCTGCATACGTAATATACATTGACAACAACACTCACCTGAAGACATCTACAAGCCGCCGTAGGATGTTTCTACATCAGCTTAGCGAGCAATTGTGCAAGCCAGAAATGGAAAGAAGGGCGAATAACAGCAGAATATCCAGAGATTTTTCAACGCGCAACGCCATCGAAGCCATGAAAGGTGGGCCCATCGGAGTTGTGGATGCTGAGGCACATGCATCGGAGGAACGTGATAGTACGGGCCGGCTAAAAGTAAAGGGGAACTGCTACATCTGCTCGAAACGACGCCCTACTCGTAAAGCATGCACACTATGCAACAAACCAGTGTACGCAGAGCATTCCAAAGTCTTACCGCAAAAATAATTAAAACTGACATTATATAATAATAATAAAAAAATAATTACAAAACTTAGCTCAAAATAAACTATACTTTTATATTATATTATCATATTTGCATGCGTTTTACTATACATACCCAGGTATTTATTCTGTTGACTTAAGGGTGCAACTTTGTAAATGGGCTTTATCTTCCGAACGGATGATCCAATCCTAACCAAACTTGGAACTATTGCGTAAAACAGTTTTGACTAGGATATCAAGAAATTTCAAGTCGATCCGGTTATCCAGTTTAGAGCTACAGCGTTTTCAAAACTAAAAACATACCCAGGTATGTTGCCGTTGACATAAAGGTTAAGGCTGATTGTGATTTATGAGGGGTGAGGTGTTCTAGTAATACGCAACCGGGGGAATCTGTGTGTTTGTATGTCTGTAGGAGTTTAAGGCTGACCATGATTTGGGTGGGCAGGGTTGTTGACGTGATATGTATCCATGTGGATTTGTGGATGTGTCTGTCTATAGTAGTTTAAGGCTGATCGTGATTTGAGGTAGGTGAGGATGTTGTTGAGGTAAATTGGTTATGTGTATGTATGTATGTATGTATTTTTGTAAGAATTTAAGATGATTGTGATTTATTAGGGGCGAGGTGTTCTTGTAATATGTAGCCGTGAGAATCTATGTGTATAGACGTCTGTAGAAGTTTAAGACTATCTGTAATTTCAGGTAGGTGAGAGTGTTGTGTTGTTGAGATTAATCTTATATATTGTATATGTATGTATGTATGATCATGGGAATTTGTGTATGTATATCTGAGGGAGAATTTAAGGCTTGTCATGATTTGCAAAAGGTGGGGTGTTGTTGAAATTTTCTTGGATATTTCTTATATGAATTCTGCTATGTGTGTGTATTTGAGCTGGTATTTATATGTAGGTAGAAATAAATTGTTTTCAATATCGACATTTGGTACTATAAAATACTATCATATATCTGGACTTCCCTAATCCTAGTATGCTTTTATACTTACGATTGCTTTATATTTTCTCATGCTTAAATTTGTCTCGCGTTAAAGTCTGTCTGTGTGAAATTTGTTTATATTACAGATTTTGTTTATTTAACTACATCCGTCTTCTTTGACTGAAAGAGTTTTCTACACACAGAGAAAAACCAACTTGAAATCAGTAAAAACCATGCTGAATTAATAAGAACCATTAACAAAGGTTTAGTCATATTGAAATTTCTTATTTCAATATGGACAAAATATTAATTTACAGTATTCATTTATTAAACTCATTAGTTTGTAGATATCTCAATATATCGGGTGTTTTTTTTTAGAGGTATAGAACTTCGAATTGAAATAAAATACAAGAAAATCGTTTAAATGTCCATCAATTTGGCTTTATTGGAAGGATAATTTTATGCCATTAATGTTTAAATGTGATTTCGGGCATGTGGCTGCCGCGGCTGGCTCGAATAAAGCCAATTCTACAGGTCCAATTTTCAACCACTTTTTCGAGCATAAGGGGCTGTATGTTGGCAATAACGCCACGAATATTGGCTTCCAAGTCCCCTAACGTTTCTGGTTTGTTGGCGTAGACGAGCGACTTCACATATCCCCAAAGAAAATAATCCAATGGTGTCAAATCACACGATCTTGGTGGCCAATTGACAGGTCCATTCCGCGAAATTATGCGCTCATCGAATGTTTCCTTCAATAAATCGATTGTGACGTGCGCTGTGTGGCATGTAGCGCCGTCTTGTTGGAACCACAACTCATCCACATTCATGCCATCCAATTCGGGAACAAAATAGTCGGTTAGTCGGCTCCAATTGCTGTGCACGGTGGCGAATCGATTCATTCGGGTCCTCTTCAACACTTTGCTCTACAGCGGCAATTGTTTCTTCGGTGCGCACTGTTGGACGTCTCTGCGGATGCGTATTATCACATAGAGTAAACGTAGTGCGAAAACGATCCATGGTTAACCGAATTAATTGCTCTGATGGACGATTATGTCGACCATAAAATGGACGGAGCTTGCGGTAAACTTCGCGAACTGAACAATTATTTTCGAAATAAATTTGCACGATTTGCAAGCGTTGTTCTTTTGTCAACCTGTTCATGATGAAATGGCAAACCAAACTAAATATTAATCACTTGACAGCTGACAAAATGGCCGCCAGTTAAAAAAGTGATGCCAACTTAAAGTTCTATACCTCAATAAAAAACACCCTTTACATTTTCTATTATATTAAAAATTATTGAATTAATGTGACGAATTCTTATTTTTAAGCTGCAGATTTTTCCTGAGTGTATGGATTGTTTATATTTGCATTGTGCTTTAACTAAACGACGCTTCACATATTTTCATGATGTAGATCTAATAAATACTTAAGCATTGATAAGAAACTTGATATGTATACATACATATCTACAAATTGATTTTATGTATGTATGTATGTACATATATATGTACATACAAATAATTGTTTAACTCAATCTTTGAATACATTTTTTATTTTATTTTTTGTCATGTGATGTCTGTTGTTGTTGAAATTAAAAACATTTTAATTTTTATCTGCGTTTACTTAAAAGTTTGTGAGGATTTTCTGTTTTAAGTAAAACTGAATTCCTGAAGATATGTACTTACATACTATATAGTAATAGTAACTATAATATAAATATTTCTTATACTTAATTTACATTTTTTTAAAGTTGATGCAATGTTAGTTAGTCAACGTTTGAAATTTTTAGGGTATAAAATTTTTTCTAGCTATAGCCTTCTATATTTATTTTGGAAAGCTTGCCTTGCTTTTTAAAAATGTATAAACATTTTTAAATGAAACTCATCCGGCACTCCAGCTTAGGTACTGATAGTATTTTTGTTGTTAGTTAACTTACTTATTTTTTATTGATAAACATTGGAAATCAAAAGGTAGTTTTATATTGTAATTATTATTTTCATAATTGTTGAAAACAATCGCTGCTTTTTGTTTTTTGCGATGAAATCATTTGAATTACTTTTGAAACTTTAAAAATTATGTTATTTTCTATATTTCTTAATTTATAAGACTTTTAGACTTTGTCCTTTAGTGGTTATATATTATATACTGCTTCAAATTAAAATTTTATTCAATTGAATAAAAGGAGCTTTTTTCTTAAACTCTGATGCAGTTAGAAGCGCTGGAGATTCTTTCATATAACAGCTTTTTTGAAATTTTTGATACATAGTATAATATAGAATTGGATAACATTATATGATATGAGACTGAATTTAAATGTACTTTTAAATTAGTTAAATCATAATGAACAAACATATTTTCTTCTTGAATAGCGATCAACAGAAAACGAACTCGTTTTCATATAATTTAGGTATACCCTATCGACGGCTCCTCTAGGATACAAGATGACTTTGTATGACGAAATTCCTGTTGCATTTGTTTACGTTACGTAATATATGGACAGCCCCCTAGTTAGCCATATTAAAATCAAAATACGTTCAAGAATTGCTAAATCATTTGTTGAAGTTATGCCTCGATATTACCGACCTAATTCGCAAACTATGAATATACATAATCTAATCCATATACCAGAAGATGTAATTAACATTGAAGCTCCTTTATCACAATTTTCAGCTTTTGACTTTAAAAACAGTTTGGGGTATTTCAAGTCAATTGGTAATGTTAAATGAACTACAAATCCAATAGCGCAAATTCAAAAAGAATTTGCACATTTTCCATACTAACAGTTTCTCAAATAATATGCCATTAGTATTTCCTCTTGTTGAAAAGAGAAAATATTCACTGCGAAAAATTTATAGGCACAGTTGAATCGAAAACAATATTTTCTTTTGTCAACATTTATGGCTATAATATTACAACCGTTCCTGATAATATCTGTTTACTAATTAAGCAATGGATATGTCTGGTTATATCAGAAAATTGTATAGAGGAACTCGTCAACACGTAGTTCAATTTTGTCACTTATGCTAACTTCATGTCAGTTTTTGATTATACATAAGGCCGTACGTGTATTCTTACCAATAAATAAAAACGAAAAGAAAAAAAATACTAAAAAGCATTGGCAAATAATTTTTCAGATTGTAACCCGTAAGGTTGGCAAACCGTTTGGGTTTCTTGAGTAAAAATGCTTTCCCAGTGCTACAATTTTTGTACGGTTGGCAATTTCTGCCAGTAGTAGGGAACTGTTCATCCTGGGACAATTAAAATTGTTAAATTGTTGCTTAAATTGTTAAATTGTGGGCTGAAATTGTTAAATTGTTGCTGAAATTGTTAAATTTGGGTAATTAAAATTTAAAAATTTTAAAATTCTTGGAAATTTGTGTTTTTTGTTTACATTAGGAGTTTTTGTTTACATTAAGTTTATGTCTGTCTGTCTGTCTGTGAGAATTTAGGTGAGGGTTTGATTGGAAGGGGCGGGGTGTAGTTGAGGTAGATCGATTGCGTGTGTATGTGTGTGTGTGTGTGTGTATGTGTATGTGTGTGTGTATGTTTGTAGGAATTTCAATGTGTGTATTTCTGTAGGAGCTTAACCTTTATGTCAACAGCAGAAATGCTTTACGCACGTCCACAGCAGCATACCTGGGTATGTACATACGTTTTGTATGGGGAATGGTACGTCGTTAGCATAAAAATGCTAATTACGTATCTACCTGGTTTGTTGGAATTTCCGAAATATTTTTTTAGTTTGTTAGAAATGGACAAAAGGCTAAAAAATTTTATGATAACCAATTTAATACTCACAGTCATTGTTTGTTGATAAAAGTGGTTGTATGGGTAGACGACATACGTATATAATAAATATATAATATAGGCAGGTAGAAACATTTATTGTTGCGGAAATTTCATTATTTGTAGTATCTTCAGAAAATTTAGTTTACATTTGTGATTCGAAGTGAAAAGACGTTTCTGTTTATTTTGTGGAAATAAAAAAATATTAAAATTGAAATGGCTGATGGTGAATGGCTTACTCCGCGACAACTAAGCGCACTTTCGTACGAAGAACAACAAGCATATATTCGGCAAGCGCTTGAAGAGAGCCAAGAAGAAACAAGTGACCACGATTCAATAGTTGGTGACGAGGCTTTAGGTGATATTGGTGGAGATGACTCAGACGTTGAAGAACCCATGTTACCAGAATATTACCCAGAGGGCGACAGTGATTCTGATGAAGATCTTGAAGATGCACCAATTGAAACTGGCGAAGTTTTTACTGCCAGAGATGGTAATGTTTAGTCCTCGATACAACCACAACCTGTAAGATAACGTACGCACAACATTCTAAGAAGTGCAGAATCTGGACCAGTACGGGCAACGCAGGGTTTGACCATTGCAGAAACGTTCCAATTGATAATGTCAAACGAAATATGCGACATAATTATTCGTGAATCAAATCGAAAGGCAAGGCAATTTTATGATATTGACAACGCAAAACATCCAACAAGAGAACCGAGATCATGGATTCCCATAACACAAAATGAATTTGATGCATATTTGGGCCTACTTTTGCTAAGTGGCGTTACACATTCTGGTTACGTGCATACGAAAGATTTGTGGAAAACTACTTCATATCCACTATATCGTGCCGCAATGAGTGTACGACGATTTTGGGAAATAAGCCGCTTCATACGTTTTGATAATGGAAACACACGCCAACAACGAAAGCAAACTGACAAAGCAGCAGCAATATCGGACGTTTTTTTGATGCTTAACAGCTGTCTTCGTAGATATTACGTGGCTGGAGCCAACGTCACCGTAGATGAACAATTGTATGCTTATCGTGGTGGAACTGGCTTCACGCAATACATACCATCAAAACCTGCCAAATATGGAATAAAAGTGTGGTGGGTGTGCGACTCCATTTCTTCCTATCCATTGCAGGTACAATGAATATTGTTGAAAATTGTTGAAAATCTAAATAACTAAATTGAATATAATTTTTCAATGCAGGGACAAATCTATACAGGAATGTCACCGTCTGGTGAACGTGAAAGAAACGTTGGCGAAAGAGTAGTAAAGGATTTATGTGTCAACCTTTTTGCTGGAAGTGGAAGAAATATTGTATGTGACAACTTTTTCACTAGCTACAACTTGGCAAAAACTTTGATGTTAGACAACAATTTATCTATATTGGGTACTTGCAACAAAAAGCGTACATTCGTGCCAGCAGCATTTGCCAACCCGAAACGACGTGAGGCTGAATCATCAATGTTTGGGTTCTGTAATCACGTTACGATGTGCTCGTACGTTCCCAAGAAAAACAAGGCAGTTGTAATGTTGTCCACTACTCATTATACAACAGAAACGACCGGTCCTAAGAAGAAGCCATTGCTTATATTGGACTACAACAAAACCAAAGGTGGCGTTGATAACATGGACAAGTGCTTGTCCGAATTTAGTACGAAGCGGCGCACAAATAGATGGCCTCTGGCTTTCTTTTATAATATTGTGGACGTTGCTGCTTTTGCTGCATACGTAATATACATTGACAACAACACTCACCTGAAGACATCTACAAGCCGCCGTAGGATGTTTCTACATCAGCTTAGCGAGCAATTGTGCAAGCCAGAAATGGAAAGAAGGGCGAATAACAGCAGAATATCCAGAGATTTTTCAACGCGCAACGCCATCGAAGCCATGAAAGGTGGGCCCATCGGAGTTGTGGATGCTGAGGCACATGCATCGGAGGAACGTGATAGTACGGGCCGGCTAAAAGTAAAGGGGAACTGCTACATCTGCTCGAAACGACGCCCTACTCGTAAAGCATGCACACTATGCAACAAACCAGTGTACGCAGAGCATTCCAAAGTCTTACCGCAAAAATAATTAAAACTGACATTATATAATAATAATAAAAAAATAATTACAAAACTTAGCTCAAAATAAACTATACTTTTATATTATATTATCATATTTGCATGCGTTTTACTATACATACCCAGGTATTTATTCTGTTGACTTAAGGGTGCAACTTTGTAAATGGGCTTTATCTTCCGAACGGATGATCCAATCCTAACCAAACTTGGAACTATTGCGTAAAACAGTTTTGACTAGGATATCAAGAAATTTCAAGTCGATCCGGTTATCCAGTTTAGAGCTACAGCGTTTTCAAAACTAAAAACATACCCAGGTATGTTGCCGTTGACATAAAGGTTAAGGCTGATTGTGATTTATGAGGGGTGAGGTGTTCTAGTAATATGCAACCGGGGGAATCTGTGTGTTTGTATGTCTGTAGGAGTTTAAGGCTGACCATGATTTGGGTGGGCAGGGTTGTTGACGTGATATGTATCCATGTGGATTTGTGGATGTGTCTGTCTATAGTAGTTTAAGGCTGATCGTGATTTGAGGTAGGTGAGGATGTTGTTGAGGTAAATTGGTTATGTGTATGTATGTATGTATGTATTTTTGTAAGAATTTAAGATGATTGTGATTTATTAGGGGCGAGGTGTTCTTGTAATATGTAGCCGTGAGAATCTATGTGTATAGACGTCTGTAGAAGTTTAAGACTATCTGTAATTTCAGGTAGGTGAGAGTGTTGTGTTGTTGAGATTAATCTTATATATTGTATATGTATGTATGTATGATCATGGGAATTTGTGTATGTATATCTGAGGGAGAATTTAAGGCTTGTCATGATTTGCAAAAGGTGGGGTGTTGTTGAAATTTTCTTGGATATTTCTTATATGAATTCTGCTATGTGTGTGTATTTGAGCTGGTATTTATATGTAGGTAGAAATAAATTGTTTTCAATATCGACATTTGGTACTATAAAATACTATCATATATCTGGACTTCCCTAATCCTAGTATGCTTTTATACTTACGATTGCTTTATATTTTCTCATGCTTAAATTTGTCTCGCGTTAAAGTCTGTCTGTGTGAAATTTGTTTATATTACAGATTTTGTTTATTTAACTACATCCGTCTTCTTTGACTGAAA
The DNA here is from genome assembly GCA_949987645.1 of Tachina grossa. Classification (NCBI taxonomy): domain Eukaryota; kingdom Metazoa; phylum Arthropoda; class Insecta; order Diptera; family Tachinidae; genus Tachina; species Tachina grossa. Next base: position 89,608,107 of record OX465278.1, read on the forward strand.
GAGTTTTCTACACACAGAGAAAAACCAACTTGAAATCAGTAAAAACCATGCTGAATTAATAAGAACCATTAACAAAGGTTTAGTCATATTGAAATTTCTTATTTCAATATGGACAAAATATTAATTTACAGTATTCATTTATTAAACTCATTAGTTTGTAGATATCTCAATATATCGGGTGTTTTTTTTTAGAGGTATAGAACTTCGAATTGAAATAAAATACAAGAAAATCGTTTAAATGTCCATCAATTTGGCTTTATTGGAAGGATAATTTTATGCCATTAATGTTTAAATGTGATTTCGGGCATGTGGCTGCCGCGGCTGGCTCGAATAAAGCCAATTCTACAGGTCCAATTTTCAACCACTTTTTCGAGCATAAGGGGCTGTATGTTGGCAATAACGCCACGAATATTGGCTTCCAAGTCCCCTAACGTTTCTGGTTTGTTGGCGTAGACGAGCGACTTCACATATCCCCAAAGAAAATAATCCAATGGTGTCAAATCACACGATCTTGGTGGCCAATTGACAGGTCCATTCCGCGAAATTATGCGCTCATCGAATGTTTCCTTCAATAAATCGATTGTGACGTGCGCTGTGTGGCATGTAGCGCCGTCTTGTTGGAACCACAACTCATCCACATTCATGCCATCCAATTCGGGAACAAAATAGTCGGTTAGTCGGCTCCAATTGCTGTGCACGGTGGCGAATCGATTCATTCGGGTCCTCTTCAACACTTTGCTCTACAGCGGCAATTGTTTCTTCGGTGCGCACTGTTGGACGTCTCTGCGGATGCGTATTATCACATAGAGTAAACGTAGTGCGAAAACGATCCATGGTTAACCGAATTAATTGCTCTGATGGACGATTATGTCGACCATAAAATGGACGGAGCTTGCGGTAAACTTCGCGAACTGAACAATTATTTTCGAAATAAATTTGCACGATTTGCAAGCGTTGTTCTTTTGTCAACCTGTTCATGATGAAATGGCAAACCAAACTAAATATTAATCACTTGACAGCTGACAAAATGGCCGCCAGTTAAAAAAGTGATGCCAACTTAAAGTTCTATACCTCAATAAAAAACACCCTTTACATTTTCTATTATATTAAAAATTATTGAATTAATGTGACGAATTCTTATTTTTAAGCTGCAGATTTTTCCTGAGTGTATGGATTGTTTATATTTGCATTGTGCTTTAACTAAACGACGCTTCACATATTTTCATGATGTAGATCTAATAAATACTTAAGCATTGATAAGAAACTTGATATGTATACATACATATCTACAAATTGATTTTATGTATGTATGTATGTACATATATATGTACATACAAATAATTGTTTAACTCAATCTTTGAATACATTTTTTATTTTATTTTTTGTCATGTGATGTCTGTTGTTGTTGAAATTAAAAACATTTTAATTTTTATCTGCGTTTACTTAAAAGTTTGTGAGGATTTTCTGTTTTAAGTAAAACTGAATTCCTGAAGATATGTACTTACATACTATATAGTAATAGTAACTATAATATAAATATTTCTTATACTTAATTTACATTTTTTTAAAGTTGATGCAATGTTAGTTAGTCAACGTTTGAAATTTTTAGGGTATAAAATTTTTTCTAGCTATAGCCTTCTATATTTATTTTGGAAAGCTTGCCTTGCTTTTTAAAAATGTATAAACATTTTTAAATGAAACTCATCCGGCACTCCAGCTTAGGTACTGATAGTATTTTTGTTGTTAGTTAACTTACTTATTTTTTATTGATAAACATTGGAAATCAAAAGGTAGTTTTATATTGTAATTATTATTTTCATAATTGTTGAAAACAATCGCTGCTTTTTGTTTTTTGCGATGAAATCATTTGAATTACTTTTGAAACTTTAAAAATTATGTTATTTTCTATATTTCTTAATTTATAAGACTTTTAGACTTTGTCCTTTAGTGGTTATATATTATATACTGCTTCAAATTAAAATTTTATTCAATTGAATAAAAGGAGCTTTTTTCTTAAACTCTGATGCAGTTAGAAGCGCTGGAGATTCTTTCATATAACAGCTTTTTTGAAATTTTTGATACATAGTATAATATAGAATTGGATAACATTATATGATATGAGACTGAATTTAAATGTACTTTTAAATTAGTTAAATCATAATGAACAAACATATTTTCTTCTTGAATAGCGATCAACAGAAAACGAACTCGTTTTCATATAATTTAGGTATACCCTATCGACGGCTCCTCTAGGATACAAGATGACTTTGTATGACGAAATTCCTGTTGCATTTGTTTACGTTACGTAATATATGGACAGCCCCCTAGTTAGCCATATTAAAATCAAAATACGTTCAAGAATTGCTAAATCATTTGTTGAAGTTATGCCTCGATATTACCGACCTAATTCGCAAACTATGAATATACATAATCTAATCCATATACCAGAAGATGTAATTAACATTGAAGCTCCTTTATCACAATTTTCAGCTTTTGACTTTAAAAACAGTTTGGGGTATTTCAAGTCAATTGGTAATGTTAAATGAACTACAAATCCAATAGCGCAAATTCAAAAAGAATTTGCACATTTTCCATACTAACAGTTTCTCAAATAATATGCCATTAGTATTTCCTCTTGTTGAAAAGAGAAAATATTCACTGCGAAAAATTTATAGGCACAGTTGAATCGAAAACAATATTTTCTTTTGTCAACATTTATGGCTATAATATTACAACCGTTCCTGATAATATCTGTTTACTAATTAAGCAATGGATATGTCTGGTTATATCAGAAAATTGTATAGAGGAACTCGTCAACACGTAGTTCAATTTTGTCACTTATGCTAACTTCATGTCAGTTTTTGATTATACATAAGGCCGTACGTGTATTCTTACCAATAAATAAAAACGAAAAGAAAAAAAATACTAAAAAGCATTGGCAAATAATTTTTCAGATTGTAACCCGTAAGGTTGGCAAACCGTTTGGGTTTCTTGAGTAAAAATGCTTTCCCAGTGCTACAATTTTTGTACGGTTGGCAATTTCTGCCAGTAGTAGGGAACTGTTCATCCTGGGACAATTAAAATTGTTAAATTGTTGCTTAAATTGTTAAATTGTGGGCTGAAATTGTTAAATTGTTGCTGAAATTGTTAAATTTGGGTAATTAAAATTTAAAAATTTTAAAATTCTTGGAAATTTGTGTTTTTTGTTTACATTAGGAGTTTTTGTTTACATTAAGTTTATGTCTGTCTGTCTGTCTGTGAGAATTTAGGTGAGGGTTTGATTGGAAGGGGCGGGGTGTAGTTGAGGTAGATCGATTGCGTGTGTATGTGTGTGTGTGTGTGTATGTGTGTGTGTGTGTGTATGTTTGTAGGAATTTCAATGTGTGTATTTCTGTAGGAGCTTAACCTTTATGTCAACAGCAGAAATGCTTTACGCACGTCCACAGCAGCATACCTGGGTATGTACATACGTTTTGTATGGGGAATGGTACGTCGTTAGCATAAAAATGCTAATTACGTATCTACCTGGTTTGTTGGAATTTCCGAAATATATTTTTAGTTTGTTAGAAATGGACAAAAGGCTAAAAAATTTTATGATAACCAATTTCATCCTCACAGTCATTGTTTGTTGATAAAAGTGGTTGTATGGGTAGACGACATACGTATATAATAAATATATAATATAGGCAGGTAGAAACATTTATTGTTGCGGAAATTTCATTATTTGTAGTATCTTCAGAAAATTTAGTTTACATTTGTGATTCGAAGTGAAAAGACGTTTCTGTTTATTTTGTGGAAATAAAAAAATATTAAAATTGAAATGGCTGATGGTGAATGGCTTACTCCGCGACAACTAAGCGCACTTTCGTACGAAGAAAAACAAGCATATATTCGGCAAGCGCTTGAAGAGAGCCAAGAAGAAACAAGTGACCACGATTCAATAGTTGGTGACGAGGCTTTAGGTGATATTGGTGGAGATGACTCAGACGTTGAATAACCCATGTTACCAGAATATGACCCAGAGGGCGACAGTGATTCTGATGAAGATCTTGAAGATGCACCAATTGAAACTGGCGAAGTTTTTACTGCCAGAGATGGTAATGTTTAGTCCTCGATACAACCACAACCTGTAAGATAACGTACGCACAACATTCTAAGAAGTGCAGAATCTGGACCAGTACGGGCAACGCAGGGTTTGACCATTGCAGAAACGTTCCAATTGATAATGTCAAACGAAATATGCGATATAATTATTCGTGAATCAAATCGAAAGGCAAGGCAATTTTATGATATTGACAACGCAAAACATCCAACAAGAGAACCGAGATCATGGATTCCCATAACACAAAATGAATTTGATGCATATTTGGGCCTACTTTTGCTAAGTGGCGTTACACATTCTGGTTAAGTGCATACGAAAGATTTGTGGAAAACTACTTCACATCCACTATATCGTGCCGCAATGAGTGTACGACGATTTTGGGAAATAAGCCGCTTCATACGTTTTGATAATGGAAACACACGCCAACAACGAAAGCAAACTGACAAAGCAGCAGCAATATCGGACGTTTTTTTGATGCTTAACAGCTGTCTTCGTAGATATTACGTGGCTGGAGCCAACGTCACCGTAGATGAACAATTGTATGCTTATCGTGGTGGAACTGGCTTCACGCAATACATACCATCAAAACCTGCCAAATATGGAATAAAAGTGTGGTGGGTGTGCGACTCCATTTCTTCCTATCCATTGCAGGTACAATGAATATTGTTGAAAATCTAAATAACTAAATTGAATATAATTTTTCAATGCAGGGACAAATCTATACAGGAATGTCACCGTCTGGTGAACGTGAAAGAAACGTTGGCGAAAGAGTAGTAAAGGATTTATGTGTCAACCTTTTTGCTGGAAGTGGAAGAAATATTGTATGTGACAACTTTTTCACTAGCTACAACTTGGCAAAAACTTTGATGTTAGACAACAATTTATCTATATTGGGTACTTGCAACAAAAAGCGTACATTCGTGCCAGCAGCATTTGCCAACCCGAAACGACGTGAGGCTGAATCATCAATGTTTGGGTTCTGTAATCACGTTACGATGTGCTCGTACGTTCCCAAGAAAAACAAGGCAGTTGTAATGTTGTCCACTACTCATTATACAACAGAAACGACCGGTCCTAAGAAGAAGCCATTGCTTATATTGGACTACAACAAAACCAAAGGTGGCGTTGATAACATGGACAAGTGCTTGTCCGAATTTAGTACGAAGCGGCGCACAAATAGATGGCCTCTGGCTTTCTTTTATAATATTGTGGACGTTGCTGCTTTTGCTGCATACGTAATATACATTGACAACAACACTCACCTGAAGACATCTACAAGCCGCCGTAGGATGTTTCTACATCAGCTTAGCGAGCAATTGTGCAAGCCAGAAATGGAAAGAAATGCTACATCTGCTCGAAACGACGCCCTACTCGTAAAGCATGCACACTATGCAACAAACCAGTGTACGCAGAGCATTCCAAAGACTTACCGCAAAAATAATTAAAACTGACATTATATAATAATAATAAAAAAATAATTACAAAACTTAGCTCAAAATAAACTATACTTTTATATTATATTATCATATTTGCATGCGTTTTACTATACATACCCAGGTATGTATTCTGTTGACTTAAGGGTGCAACTTTGTAAATGGGCTTTATCTTCCGAACGGATGATCCAATCCTAACCAAACTTGGAACTATTGCGTAAAACAGTTTTGACTAGGATATCAAGAAATTTCAAGTCGATCCGGTTATCCAGTTTAGAGCTACAGCGTTTTCAAAACTAAAAACATACCCAGGTATGTTGCCGTTGACATAAAGGTTAAGGCTGATTGTGATTTATGAGGGGTGAGGTGTTCTAGTAATATGCAACCGGGGGAATCTGTGTGTTTGTATGTCTGTAGGAGTTTAAGGCTGACCATGATTTGGGTGGGCAGGGTTGTTGACGTGATATGTATCCATGTGGATTTGTGGATGTGTCTGTCTATAGTAGTTTAAGGCTGATCGTGATTTGAGGTAGGTGAGGATGTTGTTGAGGTAAATTGGTTATGTGTATGTATGTATGTATGTATTTTTGTAAGAATTTAAGATGATTGTGATTTATTAGGGGCGAGGTGTTCTTGTAATATGTAGCCGTGAGAATCTATGTGTATAGACGTCTGTAGAAGTTTAAGACTATCTGTAATTTCAGGTAGGTGAGAGTGTTGTGTTGTTGAGATTAATCTTATATATTGTATATGTATGTATGTATGATCATGGGAATTTGTGTATGTATATCTGAGGGAGAATTTAAGGCTCGTCATGATTTGCAAAAGGTGGGGTGTTGTTGAAATTTTCTTGGATATTTCTTATATGAATTCTGCTATGTGTGTGTATTTGAGCCGGTATTTATATGTAGGTAGAAATAAATTGTTTTCAATATCGACATTTGGTACTATAAAATACTATCATATATCTGGACTTCCCTAATCCTAGTATGCTTTTATACTTACGATTGCTTTATATTTTCTCATGCTTAAATTTGTCTCGCGTTAAAGTCTGTCTGTGTGAAATTTGTTTATATTACAGATTTTGTTTATTTAACTACATCCGTCTTCTTTGACTGAAAGAGTTTTCTACACACAGAGAAAAACCAACTTGAAATCAGTAAAAACCATGCTGAATTAATAAGAACCATTAACAAAGGTTTAGTCATATTGAAATTTCTTATTTCAATATGGACAAAATATTAATTTACAGTATTCATTTATTAAACTCATTAGTTTGTAGATATCTCAATATACATTTTCTATTATATTAAAAATTATTGAATTAATGTGACGAATTCTTATTTTTAAGCTGCAGATTTTTCCTGAGTGTATGGATTGTTTATATTTGCATTGTGCTTTAACTAAACGACGCTTCACATATTTTCATGATGTAGATCTAATAAATACTTAAGCATTGATAAGAAATTTGATATGTATACATACATATCTACAAATTGATTTTATGTATGTATGTATGTACATATATATGTACATACAAATAAGTGTTTAACTCAATCTTTGAATACATTTTTTATTTTATTTTTTGTCATGTGATGTCTGTTGTTGTTGAAATTAAAAACACTTTAATTTTTATCTGCGTTTACTTAAAAGTTTGTGAGGATTTTCTGTTTTAAGTAAAACTGAATTCCTGAAGATATGTACTTACATACTCTATAGTAATAGTAACAATAATATAAATATTTCTTATACTTAATTTACATTTTTTTAAAGTTGATGCAATGTTAGTTAGTCAACGTTTGAAATTTTTAGGGTATAAAATTTTTTCTAGCTATAGCCTTCTATATTTATTTTGGAAAGCTTGCCTTGCTTTTTAAAAATGTATAAACATTTTTAAATGAAACTCATCCGGCACTCCAGCTTAGGTACTGATAGTATTTTTGTTGTTAGTTAACTTACTTATTTTTTATTGATAAACATTGGAAATCAAAAGGTAGTTTTATATTGTAATTATTATTTTCATAATTGTTGAAAACAATCGCTGCTTTTTGTTTGTTTTTTGCGATGAAATCATTTGAATTACTTTTGAAACTTTAAAAATTATGTTATTTTCTATATTTCTTAATTTATAAGACTTTTAGACTTTGTCCTTTAGTGGTTATATATTATATACTGCTTCAAATTAAAATTTTATTCAATTGAATAAAAGGAGCTTTTTTCTTAAACTCTGATGCAGTTAGAAGCGCTGGAGATTCTTTCATATAACAGCTTTTTTGAAATTTTTGATACATAGTATAATATAGAATTGGATAACATTATATGATATGAGACTGAATTTAAATGTACTTTTAAATTAGTTAAATCATAATGAACAAACATATTTTCTTCTTGAATACCGATCAACAGAAAACGAACTCGTTTTCATATAATTTAGGTATACCCTATCGACGGCTCCTCTAGGATACAAGATGACTTTGTATGACGAAATTCCTGTTGCATTTGTTTATATACATATGTATGTTTATTTTATGAAGGGTGAGCACCTATGGCTTTTATTTGATGTTCTATATGATTTTTTTTTTCATTTTATTAAAGTTCAGCGTATTGTGTATATATTTTTGAAATTTTTAAGTTTGTTTTGTGTGCCCATCGGACAGAGTGTACGTATTAGTTGGTCACTCAGTCTATATTTTTATTTATTTTTTTCTTCTAATGTGCCACTCCTTTTTTCAGATTTTACTACTTGAAATAGAGAATTTTTGTCTAATTTTTTGCTGGGTATATACATTAGGTATGTAGAAATTAGTTTACATACAAAGAAATATATGTTTAATAAACAACTATTGTAGCAAATCGATCTCAAATAACTCAGTTACCTCTACCAGCAACTCACCGTCGGTGTTTTCATAAAGTGTTAGAAACATTGAAATATCTATGTTTGGGAGAATTTTTCCCCTCAAGTAGGTATTTCTACATGAGGTTTGCTGGTTGACTCCTATCGCATTCATATGTAATGATTATTCACTTAAAAAAGGTCATCATCACCATCAATCATTCCCGTATACAATACATTCATGAGTTGGATTGATCCAGATACAATTGCTGTCTCATCACCTTCTAATAGCTTTATATATTTTGCTAGTATGCATGCCTTAGCGTGCTTCTATCGATAGTGACGTAAGAGTCCGAGATGTAGTAGTGTTACAATTAAAAATCTTTACTATTAGAATTTACCAGTTTGCTCTTTTGAATTTTTACAAAGTAGATACATATGTATGTATTTCATTGACCACAAAATCATAAAATTTCTTTACTTACAAAATTGTATGACGTGAGGATTTTGTTTTTAAATTATACATGCTTCGGCATGCTTTAATTTTTTTTCTGTAAATTTATTTAATACTCATACAGATACAGATATAAAGTAAGATCTGTTTGCAGTATGCATGCTTCAGCATGATTCTAGTTGAAGCGTATATTCATTCACTAAGTTTGCTTGATACTTATTCATACACACGTACATTCTTAAAGATTGGATATCAAAGTCCAAATTCCGTAGTTTATCTATATTTTCTAAAGATCTGATAGCTAAAGAAATAAATAGAGTGAAGATCTTCTATAATAATCCCATTTTCATATTGTAAAATTTTGCGTGCTAGCGCTTTCGATGGGAAAATGTACATACAACTATATAAAAACTAATAATATGATGTGCTGCTGAATATTGCACTATGCTATAGTTCATTTTAAACACTGAAGTTTTCGCAATATTTCATTCAGACCATCAAGTTTAGAGAATTCCACTACATTTAGCTAATTATCTTTCTTAAGACCCATCATTCCTAATCAATCCTGCAAAAAACAACACAAACTAGATTTTTCGTTTTTAATTTTATTTTTATTAAATTCAATATTTTGTACATCTTTAAATTACTTTATACTGTATTAAGCAGCTTTTACTCATTTGTTGAATGTTTAATCGTAAACATTTTAATGGTGAGATAAATTTTTCTGTTTTATGCACTAAGTAAATCTTTATATATACTAATCCACTTATATGAACCATTAAAGCTAATTCTTTTCACATCATTCCTTTTAATGCTCAATTAAATCATTGTACTATTGATGCTTTCATATTAAGTAATGTTTAATCTTCTATTTATGTGTGAGTTTTCCAAAGTATTTATTAAAAAATTCTTTAGAATCACCTGTTTGTAAGTTTTTTTTTTTGGTACCCGTACCACTTCAAAAATATTTTCCATTGCATTGGTTTTTGGAGTACAGCTTTTATTTTCAGCTGTACCGACTATATAAACTTTGAGAATGTGTCAATTACAGTCTTCAAAAATCAACAATTTCTATTTTCTGTAGAATAGTTCTCCATTTCAATTAACTCACCTCCATAAAAGATCATATATTCGTATCATTACAAGCACAAACAATTTTCGAGTTTTAATATGGAGTTCGTTTACTAAATTTCTTTTTAAAGACATTGAGTTGTTTTAGAGATTTTTTTCGAGAGTGTGGTGATCTACATGTTGCACTTTCAGCTATTTATACTAACATGTAGTTAATTTTCTAATCTATATATTTAATCGTACAACTCTTCAATTTATTTTTAATTATTTAATTTTTAGAATTGCTTTTCAATTTTATAACTCTCTTTCTTCTCTAATTTTATTTGTTGTAGTCCATCAATATGCATTTTAATATATTCTTGAATTAAATCAATGCCATAAGCTATATTATTAATTTGTTCTTTAGTTTGTCGATTTGAGTTTCCAGAAAAATTAACCGATATCATCGTTCTCTGACGGAGAACGATGATGATTCTGTATGTATACATTAGTAGTAATTAAAATCTTTTTATAGATTTCGAGTTCAAATTTATCATAATTTTTTGGTATTTTATCAAACATTAGAGATAATAGTCCTAGTGTTAGAGCCCATATTTGACCACCAACTTGTATTTTATCTTCATTCAGTTTGAGGTTGTTATCACCATTAGTTTGTATCTAATTCATTTCTTCCTTCCAATACTGATAAGTCTTCGGAATTGGAAGTCTGTGAGTACAAATCATCGTCATCATCGTCATCATCATTCCCAGTATTAGCATCATTAAATAAGATGGTATTATCAAATATTGTTCCTTCTGTTAGTTTCTTTGGTGTACTTGTCTCTATATTGACTGATGGTTTCTCATGCTTTAAACTTGTATATTTTCAACTTCTGTCTTGATTTTACTTTTTTCTTTCATAAGAATTCTTTTAATATTTTTAGAACTATTTATGAATTCTGTTATAGGTTTAAATGCATCTCTTAGCTGTTCATTTGTATCTATTTCACTAGTTTTTATACTACGAAGCTTTTTCTAAATCACATTTGTTGTCAACACCAAATGCTTTAAAACTTTCTCATCCATGTTTGCTAACAGCAAATTCAGGAATCGGCTACTAGATCAGCTTATCAGGAGCTGGTCTAGTTATCAGATCAGCTTATCAGGAGCTGGTCTGGTTTTAAGATCAGCTTATCAGGAGCTGGTCTGGTTATCAGATCAGCTTATCAGGAGCTGGTATGGTTATCAGATCAGCTTATCAGGACCTGATCTGATTTTCAGATCAGCTTATCAGGAGCTGGTCTGGTTTTCAGATCAGCTTATCAGGAGCTGGTCTGGTTTTCAGATCAGCTTATCAGGAGCTGGTCTGGTTATCAGGTCAGCTTATCAGGAGCTGGTCTGGTTATCAGATCACCTTATCACGACCTGATCTGATTTTCAGATCAGCTTATCAGAAGCTCGTCTGGTTTTCAGATCAGCTTATCAGGTAACAGATCAGGCTATCAGGAGCTGTTCAGATCTTTATATCAAGATATCTGATTCAGATTTAGTTATCAGTATACAAGTAGCTAGAAATTTATAACATTTATATACATGAAGTTTAAAGTCAGATGAAATACGAAAAAGTATTAAATAATTAAAAATAAATTGAAGAGTTGTACGATTAACGGCCTGGCCCACGATGTCGACAAATAAACTATCGATCGCTTACTTATATTGAAAACAAAATTTCTTATTTTGTTTTTGTTTTCAATATAACTATGCGACAGATAATTTCTTGTCGACATCGTGGGCCAGGCCGTAAATATATAGATTAGAAAATTAACTACATGTTAGTATAAATAGCTGAAAGTGCAACATGTAGATCACCACACTCTCGAAAAAAATCTCTAAAACAACTCAATGTCTTTAAAAAGAAATTTACTGAACGAACTCCATATTATAACTCGAAAATTGTTTGTGCTTGTAATGATACGAATATATGATCTTTTATGGAGGTGAGTTAATTGAAATGGAGAACTATTCTACAGAAAATAGAAATTGTTGATTTTTGAAGACTGTAATTGACACATTCTCAAAGTTTATATAGTCGGTACAGCTGAAAATAAAAGCTGCACTCCAAAAACCAATGCAATGGAAAATATTTTTGAAGTGGTACGGGTACCAAAAAAAAAACTTACAAACAGATGATTCTAAAGAATTTTTTAATAAATACTTTGGAAAACTCACACATAAATAGAAGATTAAACATTACTTAATATGAAAGCATCAATAGTACAATGATTTAATTGAGCATTAAAAGGAATGATGTGAAAAGAATTAGCTTTAATGGTTCATATAAGTGGATTAGTATATATAAAGATTTACTTAGTGCATAAAACAGAAAAATTTATCTCACCATTAAAATGTTTACGATTAAACATTCAACAAATGAGTAAAAGCTGCTTAATACAGTATAAAGTAATTTAAAGATGTACAAAATATTGAATTTAATAAAAATAAAATTAAAAACGAAAAATCTAGTTTGTGTTGTTTTTTGCAGGATTGATTAGGAATGATGGGTCTTAAGAAAGATAATTAGCTAAATGTAGTGGAATTCTCTAAACTTGATGGTCTGAATGAAATATTGCGAAAACTTCAGTGTTTAAAATAAACTATAGCATAGTGCAATATTCAGCAGCACATCATATTATTAGTTTTTATATAGTTGTATGTACATTTTCCCATCGAAAGCGCTAGCACGCAAAATTTTACAATATGAAAATGGGATTATTATAGAAGATCTTCACTCTATTTATTTCTTTAGCTATCAGATCTTTAGAAAATATAGATAAACTACGGAATTTGGACTTTGATATCCAATCTTTAAGAATGTACGTTTGTATGAATAAGTATCAAGCAAACTTAGTGAATGAATATACGCTTCAACTAGAATCATGCTGAAGCATGCATACTGCAAACAGATCTTACTTTCTATCTGTATCTGTATGAGTATTAAATAAATTTACAGAAACAAAATGAAAGCATGCCGAAGCATGTATAATTTAAAAACAAAATCCTCACGTCATACAATTTTGTAAGTAAGAAATTTTATGATTTTGTGGTCAATGAAATACATACATATGTATCTACTTTGTAAAAATTCAAAAGAGCAAACTGGTAAATTCTAATAGTAAAGATTTTTAATTGTAACACTACTACATCTCGGACTCTTACGTCACTATCGATAGAAGCACGCTAAGGCATGCATACTAGCAAAATATATAAAGCTGTTAGAAGGTGATGAGACAGCAATTGTATCTGGATCAATCCAACTCATGAATGTATTGTATACGGGAATGATTGATGGTGATGATGACCTTTTTTAAGTGAATAATCATTACATATGAATGCGATAGGAGTCAACCAGCAAACCTCATGTAGAAATACCTACTTGAGGGAAAAAATTCTCCCAAACATAGATATTTCATTGTTTCTAACACTTTATGAAAACACCGACGGTGAATTGCTGGTAGAGGTAACTGAGTTATTTGAGATCGATTTGCTACAATAGTTGTTTATTAAACATATATTTCTTTGTATGTAAACTAATTTCTACATACGTAATGTATATACCCAGCAAAAAATTAGACAAAAATTCTCTATTTCAAGTAGTAAAATCTGAAAAAAGGAGTGGAACATTAGAAGAAAAAAATAAATAAAAATATAGACTGAGTGACCAACTAATACGTACACTCTGTCCGATGGGCACACAAAACACACTTAAAAATTTCAAAAATATATACACAATACGCTGAACTTTAATAAAATGAAAAAAAATCATATAGAACATCAAATAAAAGCCATAGGTGCTCACCCTTCATAAAATAAACATACATATGTATATAAACAAATGCAACAGGAATTTCGTCATACAAAGTCATCTTGTATCCTAGAGGAGCCGTCGATAGGGTATACCTAAATTATATGAAAACGAGTTCGTTTTCTGTTGATCGCTATTCAAGAAGAAAATATGTTTGTTCATTATGATTTAACTAATTTAAAAGTACATTTAAATTCAGTCTCATATCATATAATGTTATCCAATTCTATATTATACTATGTATCAAAAATTTCAAAAAAGCTGTTATATGAAAGAATCTCCAGCGCTTCTAACTGCATCAGAGTTTAAGAAAAAAGCTCCTTTTATTCAATTGAATAAAATTTTAATTTGAAGCAGTATATAATATATAACCACTAAAGGACAAAGTCTAAAAGTCTTATAAATTAAGAAATATAGAAAATAACATAATTTTTAAAGTTTCAAAAGTAATTCAAATGATTTCATCGCAAACAACAAACAAAAAGCAGCGATTGTTTTCAACAATTATGAAAATAATAATTACAATATAAAACTACCTTTTGATTTCCAATGTTTATCAATAAAAAATAAAAAATAAGTAAGTTAACTAACAACAAAAAAACTATCAGTACCTAAGCTGGAGTGCCGGATGAGTTTCATTTAAAAATGTTTATACATTTTTAAAAAGCAAGGCAAGCTTTCCAAAATAAATATAGAAGGCTATAGCTAGAAAAAATTTTATACCCTAAAAATTTCAAACGTTGACTAACTAACATTGCATCAACTTTAAAAAAATGTAAATTAAGTATAAGAAATATTTCTATTATAGTTACTATTACTATAGAGTATGTAAGTACATATCTTCAGGAATTCAGTTTTACTTAAAACAGAAAATCCTCACAAACTTTTAAGTAAACGCAGATAAAAATTAAAATGTTTTTAATTTCAACAACAACAGACATCACATAACAAAAAATAAAATAAAAAATGTATTCAAAGATTGAGTTAAACACTTATTTGTATGTACACATATATGTACATACATACATACATAAAATCAATTTGTAGATATGTATGTATACATATCAAATTTCTTATCAACCCAGTTGGCCACGTCTTTAAGACATCTTTGACGACGGGTACAAGACAATGGTAAGTCGTAGAAGACATATTAAAGACAACTCCATACAAATCGTTGACGAAATTTTCATACAAATGGCGGCGAGGTCACACAAGACCAGATGAGTGACATTGTCGCTCAGATTGTCCTCAACAAGGCTTTATTGAAGACAAAACGTGTGACACTGTCGCTCAGATTGTCATCAACAAGGCTTTATTGAAGACATAACGAGGGACATTGTCGCTCATATTGTCGTCAACAATGCTTTATTGAAGACACAACGAGGGACATTGTCGCTCAGATTGTCCTCGACAAGGCTTTATTGAAGACAAAACGTATGACACTGTCGCTCAGATGGTCCCCAACAAAGTTTTATTGAAGAGAAAACGTGTGACATTGTCGTTCAGATAGTCATGAACGCCGATTTATTTTAAATTGTCGATTAGAAAACTTAATCTACAGACGACATGTCGTACATGAATCGTCGAAGACAATGTCGTCTAGGACGATTTGGACAACTGGGAATGCTTAAGTATTTATTAAATTTACATCAGTAACCCGCAAGCCATAGCACAATTGTGCGGATGAAAATCACATACATGCTTATGCTCTTTCATTTAGTCGTCACTGAGCAAGCGACGAATTAAGTTGTGCGCGCATGTATTAATTTTTTCCTGGTTTTTTGTTTAGTTTTTTTGAGTTCACGGAACGAAATTAAAGTTCAAATTTAATAAATTTCTAGAGACAAAAAATTGATAATACATATAATTATGGAAGCTGGGAAATATTTCGTGATTAAAAATGCTTTTGGCAATATGCAATGCATTTTATGTTATGGAATATTTAAAAATAATAGGGAAAATAGTTTAAAAAGGCATTTTAATAGTATCAACAGAGCTGTGAATAAATTTAATTTTGAATTTATACACTAAATTGTTGAATGGTTATTAAATTTTTACTTTTATTTAAGTTTTTAGTAAATTGCTTATTTACAAAAAAAAAACCAATTCAAACAACTAATAACCACATCATGTACTTTATATTAGAAAACTTTTCTTCAAGTGCAAGTTTATTTTACTCTCATTTTTTTCACCAATACAAACATATTTTGTTTTGCGGGACACTGATTTACATCATGAAAATATATGAAGCGTCGTTTAGTTAAAGCACAATGCAAATATAAACAATCCATACACTCAGGGAAAATCTGCAGCTTAAAAATAAGAATTCGTCACATTAATTCAATAATTTTTAATATAATAGAAAATGTATATTGAGATATCTACAAACTAATGAGTTTAATAAATGAATACTGTAAATTAATATTTTGTCCATATTGAAATAAGAAATTTCAATATGACTAAACCTTTGTTAATGGTTCTTATTAATTCAGCATGGTTTTTACTGATTTCAAGTTGGTTTTTCTCTGTGTGTAGAAAACTCTTTCAGTCAAAGAAGACGGATGTAGTTAAATAAACAAAATCTGTAATATAAACAAATTTCACACAGGCAGACTTTAACGCGAGACAAATTTAAGCATGAGAAAATATAAAGCAATCGTAAGTATAAAAGCATACTAGGATTAGGGAAGTCCAGATATATGATAGTATTTTATAGTACCAAATGTCGATATTGAAAACAATTTATTTCTACCTATATATAAATACCAGCTCAAATACACACACATAGCAGAATTCATATAAGAAATATCCAAGAAAATTTCAACAACACCCCACCTTTTGCAAATCATGACGAGCCTTAAATTCTCCCTCAGATATACATACACAAATTCCCATGATCATACATACATACATATACAATATATAAGATTAATCTCAACAACACAACACTCTCACCTACCTGAAATTACAGATAGTCTTAAACTTCTACAGACGTCTATACACATAGATTCTCACGGCTACATATTACAAGAACACCTCGCCCCTAATAAATCACAATCATCTTAACTTCTTACAAAAATACATACATACATACATACATACACATAACCAAATTACCTCAACAACATCCTCACCTACCTCAAATCACGATCAGCCTTAAACTACTATAGACAGACACATCCACAAATCCCCATGGATACATATTACGTCAACAACCCTGCCCACGCAAATCATGGTCAGCGTTAAACTCCTACAGACATACAAACACACAGATTCCCCCGGTTGCATATTACTAGAACACCTCACCCCTCATAAATCACAATCAGCCTTAAGCTCCTACAGAAATACACACATTGAAATTCCTACAAACATACACACACACACACACATACACACACACATCCATACACACACATATACACACACACACACACACACACACACATACACACGCAATCGATCTACCTCAACTACACCCCGCCCCTTCCAATCAAACCATCACCTAAATTCTCACAGACAGACAGACACATCCGCAAATTCCTATGGTTACATATTACGGCAACAACGCCACCCACTCAAATCACGGTCAGCCTTAAATTCCCACAGTCTAGCAACACCTACATTAGCATTAGAAAAAATAACTTTCACGTTTTCCCGTCGTCATAAGGAAAAATCATTTTCCCGTCGGCATTTGAAAAAACAATATTCATGTATTGCCCGGCATTAGGAAAAATTATCATGCATTGGTATTAGGAAAAATCATTTTCATGATTTTCCTCGTCTGTATATACACACATAAAAACCGCCAAACTATGAACCGCCTTAATACATTCACACAAAATATTCCACACACAAACATCCACGGTCAGACAGACATAAGCTTAATGTAAACAAAAACTCCTAATGTAAACAAAAACACAAATTTCCAAGAATTTTAAAATTTTCAAATTTTAATTACCCAAATTTAACAATTTCAGCAACAATTTAACAATTTCAGCCCACAATTTAACAATTTCAGCAACAATTTAACAATTTTAATTGTCCCGGGATGAACAGTTCCCTACTACTTCTGCCTGGGTAAAAAAATTTCCAAAATTGGCACTTTCACTTTTAATTTTCACGTTTTCTATTTTTAACCCCCGACTAAAAAAAAGGGGTGTTATAAGTTTATAGTGTGTGTCTGTGTGTCTGTGTATCTCTGTCTGTCCGTGTCCACGTACAGGCCAAACGGCTGGACCGATTTTCATTTAGTTTGAAAGATGACTTGATCGAGAGCCATATTTGAAGAAAATCGGTCTAGCCGTTTAGAAGATATGACATCTTTTCTGAAAAAAGTCGGGGATTTTTAAAATTTTTAATTTTTGTTATTATACAATATGGATTGTTATTTTATTTCTTTTTTGCAAATTCGTTTTGTGTATTTTTTTTAATTATTGTTCAATACATTTATATTCACGTTTTAATTTGATTTCTTAAACTAATTTTTATAAACACTTAAAATTTTTCTTCACGTCACTTTTATTTTCAACAAACCAATAAAACAAGAAAAAGCATAGTTATGTGTATCTGAAAAAGCGTTTTCTACGAATTAAGAACAACACTAATAGACGCTCCGTTGACAATGTCACCAAAATAGTAAATGGTCGACAAAAGTGGTGACTTGGGGACACTTAACTCCACGTTTCCTTCAGGGATGTATCATGAACTGCTGTGTCCACACACACACTATCTTATTCTTTGGTAGTGTATGTGTTTCGTGAGTATCCCAGTGGTTTACGGGTCTAGTGCAGCGCGTGTATATTCTCTAGTTCTTAAAGAACTACCACTAGTACATCACAATCTACTTCGCATGCTTTTAGCTGTTGAATTTAACATGGGGTTGTCCTACGAAGGTGGTAATTTACCCCCTCTGCATAACCATTATCTAGACATAGAACTATAAACCGCACTATCCCCAATTCAACTGACATTGTGTAGTAAATTCATCAAAAAGCAGACAAAAAAGTGTTGATCATTTATAACGGGATCTGTTTATCATAAACATTCATATGTATGTTTTCTACTCGTCGTTGAAAAAAATTCGTTTTCTGCATTACTTGGAGCTATAGCATAGTACCGAAATACTCACTCACCTTCATACATGAAATGTGCGAGAGCGTTTAAAAAATTTTTTGTTTCTCCTTAAACAGAGTGTGAGCACTAAAAACATTTTGTATTTCTCATTTTCATGTGTGCGCTTATTTGTTTTATTTTGTGTTACACACACATGAAAATGAAGGCAAAACTTATTTTTCATACAAGAGCGCACATGCAGTGTGCAATTTCAAGCGCTCATATATGAGTTTTATTCATTTATGAATTATTCATATATGAGTAAATATTTTTGTGAAAAAAAAATCTTCGATCTCGTTGTGGGTACAAGGATTGTATTGCAAGCAAATGTTTTTATACATGTGTGTATGTATTGTGTTTCTATTGTTAATATGAGTCGGATAAATATGTTGCATCGTTGCCGATTTGGATATTTTTAGCCGAAATTAATTCTTTATATGAATTTACTGCAATTAAATTGTAACAGCCTTATTTATAAAACATAAAATGGCTTTATAAAGGCTTTTTAAGAAAAATTTTGTAAGAAAATATGTTTTAAAAAATCTTTATAAAGACCTTTTAAGTTTTATAAATAAGGCTGTAAGATTTTACAAAGTATCAGCGCTGCCGATTTGCAAATTCTTAACACAAATTTATTGTTTATATATTTATATACATACATACATATGTATAAACATATAAATTTACCTTTAACCCTAGACACATAACCTTCGTCGAAACGACGAACACCGGACGAAAAAATAGCTATTTCTTTTTAACACGTTCACCGATCGCCGCTAAATTTCTTGCCAACTTAGTCTTCGCTGAGCTTTTGCAGGAGACAACCAAACTCGGCGCGTAAGCACGTAATTATTGAGATATGATAAACTTGTTCGTCGCTTCGACGAGTGTTGGTGAGCATAAAGTTGATTTCTGCACACAATGCGCTTCAAAAAATTAATTTTATATATTTTTTTAAATGACAATAGTGTTATAGTTAAGTTTTGCCAAAGAGAAAAAGGCTTTTTTGTTTTGTTTATTTATATAAATTTTATAACAATGTGATCTCAAAAAAAAAGTGCTTTTTGGAAAAATGGATTATAATAAATATCCTTGTAACAGAATAGAAATATATAGTTGTATTTATTAACAAAGTACTTGCTAAAGGTATGTATGTGTTGCAAGTACAAAAATATATATGTTTAGAACCGATATTATACGCCCCAAAACGTGCTCGTCGAAACGACGAATGGTTAGGTTTAGAAGGATACGTTCGAGGGTTATGTGTGCAGGGTTAATAAATCTAAAGTTTTTATTGAGTAGCAGCGTTTCCGATTTGATATTATCAACAGAAATTTAGTGTTTAAATATTCGTTTGGACAGTATATATATGTATGTATATATGTACACACACAAGTGTACAAGTTTTTACCTTAAAAAGTGCTATTTTAGCAAGTTTTATACCAATCAATTTAGCGGTTTTTACCTTAAGCGTACAATTGAATGAATCCAGCTTTATGATCCATTATAGGAAAAATATTTATAAAAAACTCTTCGTAGGGTTTCTTTTTGACTCTTGAGTTATTGTGGTATACAAGCAAATAAACATATATTTTGTGACTCTAAAAATGAGCTTAGAAATTTACTAAGAAAAAATGCACGTACATATGTTTGAAAATATTTATTTATATTTTTCTCAAGTCTGAAAAAAGGAACTTCATATAAGTATAAATTTTGTAGTATAAACTAAAACTGACTGATGTGTAAAAAGTTAAAAATAATTTTGTACATGTAAGTATATTTCTTAAGTCTAATAAACAAAAAGGAACTTCACTTCAAAAAATTTATTGCAATCATTTTTATTGCATTGATTTCAAATTGAAATCATGAAATCAAATTTACGATTTTGATTGCAATCAAAAACTTGCAATCATTAACATGAAATCATGTGATTGCAATTAAATTGATTACAAATCTTTCACATTAATAGATAGGCACAGTGAACCAAAAAAAATTGTAAACTTTCTTCATTGAAATAATTCGATTTCTTATATAATCAATACGAAATAAAACCCGACAAACAATATAGCAAATTGAAGGGTATACTATATAAACCTTAAAGACACGGACAACTGCTTCTACACTCTCTAGGAAAAGTTTTAGTAATTTACAGAAACAAAAAACATCACTTTCTAAGGTAATAAAAAAACTTTTACACTTCTAATCAAAGAAAAACTTTTATACGAAAGCAAAAATTTTAATCAATTTATTTTGCTTCCCTTACGTCTCTTAGTCGATTCTGAAAAAAACATGGTAAATTTTCTTGTATAATTTGTCGTAATTTTAATGCAAAATGTTTCATAGTGCACCCCAAATACTTTCATTTCCTTTAATTAAAAAATTTCTTAAGCTGGAGACCGATATTTTCCCAGCTTTTGCCGACAAGACGTAAATGGAACCTTGTGTGTTGGCGAAACGTACCAATTTGACATTATTACGTACAATTTTTTTTTAAGAATTGACTAGGGGTTGTAAGGGAAGCAAAATAGCATAAGTTAAGGTGATTAAAATTTTTGTTTCCGTATAAAAGCTTTTCTTTGATTAGAAATGTGCAAGTTTTTTTTTATTGCCTTATAAAGTGATGTTTTTTGTTTATGTGAATTACTAAAACTTTTCCCAGAGAGTGTACAAATATCTGTCTGTGTCTTTAAAGTTTATATAGTGTACACTTCAATTTGCTTTATTGTTTGTCGGGTATTATTTCATATTGATTCTATAAGAAAACGAATTATTTCATCGGAGAAAGTTTAAATTTTTTTGGTACACTGTTTATAAGTATATGTTTTACAAACTTGTTGAAGGGCAGTCATGTGATATATCAAAATTGGAAAAATCTAGTAGATCATAATTCAGCTTTGTTATCAGTAAGTTTGAAAGAGACTTTTTGGAAAGCTTTGAGCTAAGTTTTGTCAAAATAGTAAACAATGCGCTGAATGAACGCTCCACTGAAACCTGGCTGGCTGGTACGGCTAACGCAGTCTCTATAAGTTTTTTCATGTCCTTGTCTGTGCTACAAGATTTGTGCCAATAATCAAGTACATTCGTACCAAAATTCACTCTTTCACCTTCACATATTCTCATTAACTTCTGTTTAACGCTTGCTGTGGAGCTACGGAAAGATAAATTTTGCGTGTTCAGTAAAGTACGAACGTGAAGGTCTAGCACATCGTATGTGTCCGAAGTTGAAGTCGGAATATCATCTTGATAACCGCAGCTTGAAACATTGGGTATAGATTCTTGCTCATTTGTGTTATTTGTAATTTTTTTTATCATTTCATATGTTTTTAGCAAATGATCCTATAAAAAATAGTAAATGTTACTTACGTGAAGTATATACATATGTAAATTTTTATACGTGTGTGAAGATAAATTTCGAAATTTAAACCCAAGACACAAACCAATTGCATTAACAGAGCTATGTTAACCTGATAACAGAGCCCTGTTAGACATGAAAATTGTGGAAGTACATACTCAAAATGGAATCCTGGCCATATTTTTCAACAAAATGAGCTAAAAAATCGAAACATGCAGACTATTATATTTTTCTATACAAAACCAAAAAATAGTAATAAAAAAACTAAAAGAAACTATAAATTTTTAACTATCAAATAAATTAATTATTTTTATGGAAATTTTTGAATTCCTAGAGAACGAACATACCTGGGCGGCTAAATTTTTTTTTGGAATTTATGTCTGCCCTTTTATAATATCCAGATTTCAAAACCTTTAATATTTGCGTTTTTCATAAAAAAAATTTTATTTTTCTAAATTTTCAAATTTCGATTTTCACTAAAGGACGAATTTCAGGAGAACGAACATACCTGGGCGGCTAAATTTTTTTGGAATTTATGTCTTTTGTGCCCTTTTATAATATCCAGATTTCAAAATCTTTAACATTTGCGTTTTTCATAAAAAAATTTGATTTTTCTAAATTTTCAAAGTTCGATTTTCACTAAAGGACGAATTTCAGGAGAACGAACATACCTGGGCGGCTAATTTTTTTTGGAATTTATGTCTTTTGTGCCCTTTTATAATATCCAGATTTCAAAACCTTTAACATTTGCGTTTTTTAATAAAAAAAAATTGATTTTTCTAAATTTTCAAATTTCGATTTTCACTAAAGGACGAATTTCAGGAGAACGAACATACCTGGGCGGCTAAATTTTTTTGGAATTTATGTCTTTTGTGCCCTTTTATAATATTCAGATTTCAAAATCTTTAACATTTGCGTTTTGCATAAAAAAAATTTGATTTTTCTAAATTTTCAAATTTCGATTTTCACTAAAGGACGAATTTCAGGAGAACGAACATACCTGGGCGGCTAAATTTTTTTGGAATTTATGTCTTTTGTGCCCTTTTAATATCCAGATTTCAAAACCTTTAACATTTGCGTTTTTCATAAAAAAAAATTTGATTTTTCTAAATTTTCAAATTTCGATTTTCACTAAAGGACGAATTTCAGGAGAACGAACATACCTGGGCGGCTAAATTTTTTGGAATTTATGTCTTTTGTGCCCTTTTATAATATCCAGATTTCAAAACCTTTAACATTTGCGTTTTTCATAAAAAAAAATAGATTTTTCTAAATTTTCAAATTTCGATTTTTACTAAAGGACGAATTTCAGGAGAACGAACATACCGCTAAATTTTTTTGGAATTTATGTCTTTTGTGCCATTTTATAATATTCAGATTTCAAAACCTTTAACATTTGCGTTTTTTATAAAAAAAAATTTGATTTTTCTAAATTTTCAAATTTTGATTTTCACTAAAGGACGAATTTCAGGAGAACGAACATACCTGGGCGCCTAAATTTTTTTGGAATTTATGTCTTTTGTGCCCTCTTATAATATCAAAAAAAAACTCAAATTTTTTTTATGAAAAACGCAAATGTTAAAGATTTTGAAATCTGGATATTGTAAAAGGGCACAAAAGACATAAGTTCCAAAAAAATTTAGTCGCCCAGATATGTTCGTTCTCCTGAAATTCGTTCTTTAGTGAAAATCGAAATTTGAAAATCTAGAAAAATCAAATTTTTTTTTATGAAAAACGCAAATGTTAAAGGTTTTGAAATCTGGATATTATAAAAGGGCACAAAAGACATAAATTTCAAAAAAAAATTTAGCCGCCCAGGTATGTTCGTTCTCCTGAAATTCGTCCTTTAGTGAAAATCGAAATTTGAAAATTTAGAAAAATCAAATTTTTTTTATGAAAAACGCAAATGTTAAAGGTCTTGAAATCTGGATATTATAAAAGGGCACAAAAGACATAAACTCCAAAAAAATTTAGCCGCCCAGGTATGTTCGTTCTCCTGAAATTCGTCCTTTAGTGAAAATCGAAATTTGAAAATTTAGAAAAATCAAATTTTTTTATGAAAAACGCAAATGTTAAAGGTTTTGAAATCTGGATATTAAAAGGGCACAAAAGACATAAATTCCAAAAAAATTTAGCCGCCCAGGTATGTTCGTTCTCCTGAAATGCGTCCGTTAGTGAAAATCGAAATTTGAAAATTTAGAAAAATCAAATTTTTTTTATGAAAAACGCAAATGTTAAAGGTTTTGAAATCTGGATATTATAAAAAGGCACAAAAGACATAAATTCCAAAAAAATTTAGCCGCCCAGGTATGTTCGTTCTCCTGAAATTCGTCCTTTAGTGAAAATCGAAATTTGAAAATTTAGAAAAATCTAATTTTTGTTATGAAAAACGCAAATGTCAAAGGTTTTGAAATCTGGATATTATAAAAGGGTACAAAAGACATAAATTCCAAAAAAATTTAGCCGCCCAGGTATGTTCGTTCTCCTGAAATTTGTCCTTTAGTGAAAATCGAAATTTGAAAATTTAGAAAAATCAAATTTTTTTTATGAAAAACGCAAATGTTAAAGGTTTTGAAATCTGGATATTATAAAAGGGCACAAAAGACATAAATTCCAAAAAAATTTAGCCGCCCAGGTATGTTCGTTCTCTAGGAATTCAAAAATTTCCATAAAAATAATTAATTTATTTGATAGTTAAAAATTTATAGTTTCTTTTAGTTTTTTTATTACTATTTTTTGGTTTTGTATAGAAAAATATAATAGTCTGCATGTTTCGATTTTTTTTAGCTCATTTTGTTGAAAAATATGGCCAGGATTCCATTTTGAGTATGTACTTCCACAATTTTCATGTCTAACAGGGCTCTGTTATCAGGTTAACATAGCTCTGTTAATGCAATTGGTTTGTGTCTTGGGTTTAAATTTCGAAATTTATCTTCACACACGTAATTTTTATATACATATGTATATATATACATACATATACATATATATATTATTAAATTATCTAAGCAAAAATATTTATTATTCCTTTTTCTACTTTCAATATAATTGTTTTGTTGCAATCTGTACATATGTAAGTATGGATTTGTGAAAAAAAATATATAATCATAATAAAGTTGCTATTGGAATTCACAATTGAAAGTAATATTTTAATAAATATTTTTCTCTGAGAACATTTTTTAAAAACTTTATACGATATGTCTGCTCTCTTACTAAAGCACTTTGTTTACGATCCGCAGTAATAAAAGGCGTACCCTAAAAGTTAAAGCGCGGGTCTAAATATAGTGCAGCAGCAAAGGCATTATGTGTTAAAAAGTGTCTCTTTTCTTTTCTTCATCGCGTTAAGCAGTGCTACTGCGTATGTATTTATAGGAACTAATGCCTCTAGTTCCAACTCACATACTAGCCAGTCTCTGAAAAAGTCTCCCAATATTTATTGTTCTTTCTGAAGTTTCAAAGTGCATTTTGACAATGGAGCAAATGCATTTACAAAGTTTTGGATAAATATCCAGTTAACGTCAATGGCATTAAAACTTTCGAAGTTTTCAATGTACTCTTTAAGGGAAAGGATTTTGTTGATCATATTGTAGGTGGAGTTCCATCTTGTTATGACATCTAAACAAGGTAAACTGATATCATCGTTTCCCGATCTTACCGACGTTCGTAGTTTCTTTGTAACTTTTCTGCATTCTTCGATATCCTTATCTATTGTTTTTAAAACATCATAGGCAGCCACTTGGAATGTATGTGCTGCACAGCGCACAATAGAAAAAACAGATGAGATATGTGACTCAATCTGATTGGACCCATCGATTTCATTGTCACTCATCTCATTTTCTATCACCTCGTCCTGCATTTCTTGCAGCAATTTTGATAGTTTTAAGACATTGGCTCCATTATCGGTTGTATTTGAATAAATTTGGTTTATATCGATATTGTACTCTTCTAAGCACTTAAGAATTTCTTCCTTCAAATTCGCAGCCGTATGCCGTTTTGTTGTTTGTATCACGCCTTTGAAGTAAATAAATTTGTTGGCAAAGTAAAAATTAGAAAAGGGCATGTCAAAGTATAGTAAAGGCGATTATTACAATTTGCAACGAATATTATAGTGTTTCTCACCAAAATACGCGAAAAGCAAAATTTAATAACAAAAATTAAAAATTTTAAAAACCCCCGACTTTTTTCAGAAAAGATGTTATATCTTCTAAACGGCTGGACCGATTTTTTTCAAACATAGCTAAGAACCCTCTCGATCAAGTCATCTTTCAAACAGAAAAAACTAAATGAAAATCGGTCCAGCCGTTTGGCCTGTACGTGGACACAGACAGACACACAGATGCACAGACACACACTACAAACTTATAACACCCCTTTTTTAGTCGGGGGTTAAAAATAAACCAAAATATTATTTTTTATCAACTTACCAATTGTATAAATAAAAATTTTATAGTCTTTAATAAACTGAATATTGATTCCAACCACACTTCTTTCCATACGGCTGGCAATATCAATTTTTAGACATATCATTTTTTGATTTACTAGAGATGTAATTTGGGACTTAATTTGGCTACTAGCTTTGTCCAGTATTATCCCAATGTTGTTAGAATTCAGATTTATATCGAATTTTTGCTCGTAGGGTGCAATTAACGGTTTAAAGCACTCCTGGTCATCAAATACTCTAAAAGGGATGTTTTTTCGTCACCAAACCGACGCAACATTTCAGAAAATCATTTTTATCCATAGTTGTTGTTAATTTTATTGTTTTTTTAACTCTATTACAAACAGGAATATCATCACTATCACTCTCATCATTGTCTAAGTCACGCTTATGAATAAGTTTGTAATGTCTTTTAATGTTACTTTTTGATTTACCACATAATTCTTTTTTGCACGTTTCTATGACACAAGTATTTTTTTTTTGTGGATTCGTCGTACGACACAAATTTTTCCAGGTTAAACTGTTTTTTGGGCATATTTAAATTTTTTAACTACAAAGCACGAGTTAATTTCCTATTTAAGGAAATGAGTAAAAAAATATATATATTTTTTTTCTGCACCGAAATGTGCGTTTCTTTATTAAATATATTCTTAAGACTAACTTACAAAGTGTTACTTAATATCTATTTATAATAATAATTATGTTTAATGTTTCTTTGTTCTAACTCAAAATATGTTTTTCTTTGTTCTAATATGTTTTTCTTTGTTTAGGTTACTAGTACCTTTCTTATAAGCAAAACATGTTTTGAGAAAAAATGTGTTTCTTATCGTTACAATAGTTGTATTTATGATGTTTGTCTTATCTCTAGCTTAGAATAGTTACATTTGAGTTTATGGATTTGTTATCATCTTTTATTACTATCTTAGTTATATTTGAATTTATGGATTTGTTATTACTATCTTAAAATAAGAGATGTTAACTCTCCTCCTTCTTAAAAAAACGTCCTCGTTTTAAACTGTATATTGTCTCTGTCGGAGTTTGAGAAGTTCTATTTCATATAATTCGTCGATTTTTTTCCTTTGTGTTTCTATTTTCTTTATCCTGTAGCATTCGCAGAATTTAATCATACCATAAGTTAGTAATGCTAATGTACATAGTCCCAATATGAAATAAAATGTGTATTTGACTGGATGTTCTTCGATGGGTATCAGGAAGGTTGATATTTCTTGGATATTGTTAAATTTGTAATTACCATTAGATTCTAAGATGCGCATTATTTGTAATTGTTCGTCGTGTTGGTTATGTATGGCATCTTTGAGTGCTTGTTGGTGGTTGTAGTATTGTTTTCCATCTAGATTTGTTGAGTAATTGAATTGTATTAGTTTAGGTCCATTTATTTTTACGTTATTCCAGGTGTGTTCGTAATCTGTAATGATGTTTCCACTTTCGAGTACTTGTAGCGGTGCGTTATTTTCATGTATCACTTCGCATTTGGCTGGCCTGTTTTCTAATACATTAATAGTACAGTTGTCCGGTTTCTTAATTTTGCATATAAAGTTTCCTAGATAATTTTTACATTTTTCGATACTTGTAAATTTATTATTGCATTTTGCTATTCTAGAGTCTAGTAATAGTTTTCCGTGCTTAAATGCTAGTGAATACAAATTAAATAGCTTACATTTCGTTTTTAATAATGGGTATTTATAGGTGTTTACAATTGTGTGATGAAAATAAAAAACATTAATATCGGCATATTCTAATATATTTATTATAGGTAGATCTAACGCTTCAGTAGACACTATTTGTTGAATATCTTTTAAATTTAAAGTTCCGGAATAAAAGTTTCCGTTTTTTGCGAAATTAATCATTGTAGCGATAGAATGTAGTTCGTTGTATACTTCGGTAAGTATTAAATGTTCTGAAATAGATTCGGGGCTAATTCTTTCTAATATTTTTTCAAATTCAGAGTTTATTTTCTTTTGTTTATTATTATTTTCTATTAGCATATTCAATCCTGTCTTGATTTCGATTAGGTCATCGTGGTCAGGTGTTCCTGTAATAAGTTTGAGGGCTGATCCTAGAAAGTTAAGTGAACGTTTAGTTCTGGAGATTCTAGGAAGTAGTTGTGACTTCAGATTTTCTATTTTAGTTATCAACAAATATTCTGCAGAGTTTTGTTCTAAATTATATGCAAATCGTACTTTATTTTCGTAGGGTGTCAAGATTCTAGTGTAACGTATTTATTTAAAAATGTATGTTCTTTGTATATTTTCCAATATTTATTATTTAATTTAAATGTTCACAATCTATTCACTAGTTTTATAATTCTGTTCTTAATGTGCTTATTTTAAAGAATGTAAACTTATTTATATATTATTTATGCTAGGAAAGTGAAGCGTCATTAATTTGTCATGCTTTATTATTCAAAGAAAATGTGGGTCACTGAAGAATATTGACAGTAACCCGATCTACTGAAATGTTAGTTATTTCATAATGTTTTGAATTAAACAATGTATGGTGGTAATGAACTTTAAGAATGTTAAATATTTGAATTCAGTAATTCTAGCTGTATTGAGTTTCTTTTTTCTTTATTTCAGTAAATAAAGTGTTAATGATCTTTACTTATTAAAGAAGAGTGAATCATAGCAAAATATTTATTGACATACATACATTCATGACACTTCCCCTCTTTACAAGAATAATCTTATACTGTAAGTTATGAGATTATTCAATTATATATATATTTTTTTTTTATATTCTTTTTTTTTATAGTTATATTAATAATCTTTTACATATCAGTTCTAGGATGCATCTCTAGTCTAATTATGATAATAGAACTTATGGTTTATTAAATAATTTTACTCTATTCTTATGGATTGTTAGTGTTTTGTTATTTTCTAGTTCTATTACTAAATTCTTATCTAAAACTGCTTTTACTTTGTATGGACCTAAATATAATTGAGATAATTTATGACCTGCCGCATTTTCTACTAGCACTTGGTCATTTTTTTCAAAATTTTGTGGGCTGGTGTTTTTATCATAAATTTGTTTTTGTTTTGCTTTATTTTTGTTAAGTAGTGCCTTAGTTTTTTCATGTGCTACTTGCATTCTGTACCTTACTTCTTTGCTGTATGCTTCAATGTTGTATAGTGGGTCTATCCCTCCCTTCATTAGAAAGTTGAGCGGCGTGGGCGCTTTGCCGAATATTAGCTCAAAAGGGCAATAACCATGGGTAGAGGAAGGGGTGGTATTATAACAAAATTCAAAGTATGGAACCCATTCGTCCCAGTCTGTTTTGTTTGGGGCTAAATATGCTCGTAGGTACTCGTTAAATGTTCTATGAGAACGTTCGATCGTACCCAGAGTTTCGTGATGATATGCCGTTGAATGTAGTTGGTTTATATTAAGTAGTTTGCATAATTCAGATAGTACTTGATTCTTATATTCCGTGCCCATGTCTGTAAGTAAAGTTTTCATAGGTCCAAATTTTAATATACAATTCATGAATATTGCCTTTGCAACAGTTTTTGCTGATTTGTCTTGAATGGGTACGGCTATTAAGTATTTCGATAGGTCGCAAATCATAGTTACTGCATACTCATTTCCAAAATTTGATTTAACGAATGGACCAATTGTGTCTACAATAACTATATCAAAGGGTTTGGCTGGTGTTGGTGTAATTGTTAAATTTTCTTTTTGTTTGGGACGTGACTTATTTAGTTGACATGATACACAGTTTTTTACATATTTAGTTACTTCCCTGGACATATTTTTCCAGTAATAATGTCTTCTCAGTTTGTTTAATAATCTTGTGATCCCTGGGTGGCCACCAGACAGGGGATCATCATGGAATTTCCTAAGAATATCCATTTTTTCTTTTTCATTGTTTATAATTGTTACTTGGGGTGTCAATATTACAATTAGTTTTTTCAATTTATTATTTGCGCATTCTTTAAATTCATTTACTCGAGTTTCTTTAAAAATTATTTCATTCAACGACAGCTGTAGCTTTGGAATGTTTAGATTGTTTGCTATTATTTCAAGCATTGGTAAGAATTGATTTAGATCAATCTTTCCATTAGCAATATAATCATCCATCGCGAAGTCCGTTAAAATTTGTTTGCCCTTCCTAAGGGTACATCTAAGTGTATCACCTATTTGGGAAAAAGTTAAACGGGTAATTTTCTTTGATTCATTAGCGTGTATTGCTTCATATATACGTTGTTGTTTTACTTTATCGGAATTTCTGTTATCATGTATTTCATTAGTATCTTGATTTCTTGTCTGTAAACGAGTTGTGACTTTCAAAACGTTAATTGTTTCACCCATAGTTTTTATGTCACTAAAATTTATTCTCGACAATGCATCTGCTCCACAATTCCCTTTACCTTGTATGTATTCTATTGTAAAATCGTATTCCTCTAGATCAAGTCTCATTCTAGTGAGCTTAGACGACGGGTTTTTCATTGAGAATAGGTATACTAGAGGTCTGTGGTCACTTCGGACCAGAAATTTTTTCCCATAGACATAAGGGCGGAAAAAATTTATTGCCCAGTGTATGGCTGCTAGTTCTTGTTCTATTACAGATTTGTTGCTTTCACCTTTAGTAAAAGCTCGTGAGGCATAGGCAATGGGTAACTGAACACCATTATGATCTTGACTGAGTACTGCTCCGCAAGCGTTCTTGCTTGCATCTGTTGTTATGCAAAATTGCTTATCGAAATTAGGATATTGTAATATTTTGGGCGATAGGAGAGCTTTTTTGAGGTATTGGAATGCATTTTCACATTCTTTACTCCAAACAAACGGTATATTTTTTCTTGTTAATCTCGTAAGGTGGATTGAATGGTCAGCGAAATTTTTGATAAACCTTCGATAATAGTTGCAAAAGGCAACAAATCTGCGGGTTTCATCGGCATTCTGTGGTTTTGAGTAATTTTTTATGGTGTCAAACTTTCCATCGTCTGGATAAATCCCTTTGTCTGTGCATTTGTGTCCCAGGAATGTTACTTCATGTTTAAAAAATATACATTTGTCGGGATGAAGTTTTAAATTAAATTTTCTGCATGTGTCAAAAACATATTTTAAATTATTAAGCATATGTTTCTCTGAGCATCCGATGACGACTAGGTCATCCATGTAGAGAAATGCTTGTGACGGCCTAAGGCCTGCAAATGCGAGAGTCATCATTCGTTGGAATGAATTTGGTGCTACCTCCAGACCATAAGGTAGACGTTTAAAGCGAAAAGAACCATTGTTGGTTGAAAATGAGGTGATATCTCTGGAATTTTCTTCCAATTCTATTTGATGAAAACTTGACATAAGGTCGAGGCATGAAAAGTATTTTGCTCTACCCAGTTGATCGAGAATGTCGTCAATTCTAGGTAGAGGAAATTTATCTGCAACAAGCTTTTTATTAACTTGTCGATAATCAATGACTAGACGCCATCTTTTTTCAGTACTGTTTGGGAGTGATTTTTTCGGGACTAATAATATTGGACTATTGTATTCAGAGAAAGAAGGTTCTACAATGTCGTCTTTTATTAGTTTATCTACTTGTCTATTGACTTCTTCTTTTTGCATTTCGGGTATTCTGTAATTTTTTATGTATACAGGGATATTACTATTTGTTCTCAATACTTGTTTGTAAAAATTGTTATGTGTAATTTTTTCAGTTTCTAACCCGAATATATCTGTATATTTACTACAGAGTTCAGTTAATTGTTTGGAAATATGGTCTGGAAAGTTTTTTTTTAATTTTTGTAATATTTCTTTCTCTCTGTATGCATCTAAGTTATTACTTATATTGTGGACCTTGTAAATTTCATAATTGGACAATTTTTCTGTTTTAATTTTGATATTTTTGATATTAGTACTGTTTTGAGTTGTATTAATTATTAGCACATAGGGTGATTTGCATGAAATGATTGTATTTGCAATATATATCCCAGGTTTGATTTCTTGATTTGGTACTAATAGTTCAGAAACTGTTGTGTCTATTTGTATTTTTCTGATGACTTCACTTCTAGGTGGTATAGTGAGATCATATTTTTGTGGTTGATTAACCAGTTTGAATATAATTTCACCAGGATAGTTGAAGGGTCGAAGAATTAGTTTTTCATGGTTTTCATAATAATCAAGAATGCAGTTGTATTTCTTTATGAAATCTAAACCTAGAATTCCTTCGCATGGTATTGGGAATGAATCTTCTACAATATGAAATGTGTGTGGTATGCCGTTGTTGTGTTTGTAGAGGTTAGCCTCTATTCTACCAATAGTAAAGACAGGTTTTTCTCCTATGCCTGTTAGTTTGGCTTGGGTTTGGATAATGTTTTCTTTTTTATTGATATAATTATTTTTAAATATAGACACGCTCGCGCCAGTGTCTATAAGGAAAGTATTACTGCCATTGCTCAAAGAATTCGATATTTTGCAGTAGCTAGAGGGGTTTAGGTTAAAGTGGTAAATGTTGTTAGTAGAAATTGTGGGTTTAATGTTCTGAATATTATTGTTATTTAATTTTCCCCCAGATGGGTGGGCTGAGGGTTTTGGTAGTTTTCCGATTCATCGGAGGTAATTAAGTTAATTCTTCTGTTGTTGTTGTAAGAATTCCGAGACATATTATTGGTATTGTGACGATTGTTACTGTTGTTGTTGGTACTACGATAATAATTGTTGTTGCGATTATGGTTTCCGCGGTAGTTTCTGTTATTGTTGTGATATCTTCGATAACTATTGGAATTTGTTGTTCTATTGCGATTATTGTTGTTGTTATTGTATACTGGTAATCGATTTCTGTTTGTAAAATACACGATTGGGTTTTGTTCATTATAGTTAATTTCAAAAAATTTGGAAGTGACTTCTTCTACGGAGTTGTAGGTGCCAGCTTCCAAGATTATTTTAACTCGTTCAGAGTCAACGTTATCAATTATAGACTTAGAGGCGGCCTTTGTAGCAATTTTGTTTGCGGCCTCTTCTGTCATACCGTCTGATATGTATGTGTTGGCTAGTTCATTGGCTAATTGTTGTATTTGTTTAGTGTATTCTGTTTTTTCTCTATTAGATTGTTTTGTCGCTTTTAATTTTGCTAAAATGGTTTCAACTGAGTCACCCTTGATAGTGGTTTTTAGCCTTGTAATAATGGCTTCGACTGTTAGAAGTCCTTGAATTTTATTTCGCACCGCGCTCGAGATTTTAGTGTTTATTATATAGACAAGGATTGATTCTGAATTTTCGCCTCTTACAGAATTCAGAAGAGTTATTGCGTCAATGAATTTTCCAAGCATGGTATAATTGCCATCAAAATCTGGCAGGATTTTGCTTGCTGATTCTATAAATTTTAGTGGATCAGACATCGTGTTATTTGTGATTATGGCACGATTTGCTGTGTTTAGTGAATGGGGTGAGTCGGGTTTAAGGAGTGGTATTTTAATTTCTTCATTAACCGTTAAGGATGTCAGGGGTAGTTCCAGCTCTTCTGCAACTTTTAAAAGCTTTTCGTTTAACGAGAATATTAATTTTTCACAGTCTTTGATGTGCTCTTTGGTTAGAAGATGCTTGAAAAGGTTAACCAATGAAACCACGTTATTGTAGTTAGTTTGAAGTACTTGAAGGTGTTTGTTAATAGAATTTCTTGTTGGTTTTTGGGATTTGCTTATACATTTGAAGCTTTTATCGAATTCTATTTTAAAGCTGTTAAATTTTTGTACCAATTCTTCCCAGTTGGGATTGGCCATTTAACCATAATTAAGACAGATGGTAAAGTCACAGAAAGCAAGGGAGTGCTATGTTTTTTTTTTTTTTTTTTTTTTTTTTTTTTTTTTTTTGTGAATAAATAAGGGCGTACTAAAGTGCATATTTGAATAAGTGTTCCTTAATATATTAATCGGATAATCATATAAAATGTTCTTTTTAACTGTTCTAATTGCTTATTTTTCTAAATTGTTATTATAAATTACAAAAAAAAAAAAAAAAATTTCACTTATTTTATACATACATATTGCCTGAATATTCATCGTTGATTATATTTGTTGTTGTTGTAGTGGATGTTGTACTGCATCTGGCTGAGGGATGACTGTGTAGTTGATTATTGTGTAGTTGATTATTATTTCTAGTCTCATATAGCAATCACTGCGCTGTTGGATCTATTATGGTATCCATGTCACGAACCGCTCCATAAGATTACGAACATTCGTATTATATTTCGGTTTTGTAGCACGCTGTTGAAGAGCACCAGCTGTTAAATGTGATCTGGCCAAAGCAATATAAGGTGTTGGCCAAATTGTTGCATGGGATACCGCACATGTGATGGACATATTATGAGTCCAGATGAGCTTTATTTTCGTTGATCTAATGATGATTGTCTTCCGTCTTTCTTATGAGGAAGCAATTCACAAACGTATTCTTTTCACATATATAAACAACTTGCAGAACTTTAGCAATTACTTTATTTGCGATTTAGTTTTTTTTTTATCGTTTGTTGAGTCTTTATCCTCAGTAGCAATTTTTGGGCTACACATTAGTAGTAGGGAACTGTTCATCCTGTGGCAATTAAAATTGTTAAATTGTTGCTGAAATTGTTAAATTTGGGTAATTAAAATTTGAAAATTGTTAAATTCTTGGAAATTTGTGTTTTCGGCGGCGCTTTGATGTTTTTTGTTTACACTAGGAGTTTTTGTTTACATTAAGTGTATGTCTGTCTGTCCGTCTGTCGGTCTGTCTGCCTGACCGTGGATGTTTGTGTGTGGAATATTTTGTGTGAATGTATTAAGGCGGTTCATAGTTTGGCGGTTTTTATGTGTGTATATACAGACGAGGAAAATCATGAAAATGATTTTTTCTAATACCAATGGTGAAATAGTGATTATTAATTTTTCCTAATGTCTACGGCAAAACATGTTTATTAATTTTTCCTAATGCCGACGGCAAAACATGAATATAATTTTTTCAAATGCCGACGGGAAAATGATTTTTTCTAATACCAATGGTGAAATAGTGATTATTAATTTTTCCTAATGTCTACGGCAAAACATGTTTATTAATTTTTCCTAATGCCGACGGCAAAACATGAATATAATTTTTTCAAATGCCGACGGGAAAATGATTTTTCCTAATGACGACGGGAAAACATGATTATTATATTTTTTTCCTAATGCCTACGGCATGCATGATAATTTTTCCTAATGCCTACGGCAATGCATGATAATTTTTTCAAATGCCGACGGCAATACATGATTATTTTTTTTTCCTAATGCCGACGGCAATACATACTTATTTTTCCTAATGCCTACGGCAATACATAATTATTTTCAAATGCCGACGGCAATACATGATAATTTTTCCTAATGCCTACGTCAATGCATGATAATTTTTCCTAATGCCGAAGGCAAAACATGATAATTATTTTTTTCAAATGCCGACGGCAAAACATGATTATTATTTTTTTCCTAATGCCGACGGCAAAACGTGAAAGTTATTTTTTCTAATGCTAATGTAGGTGTTGCTAGACTGTGGGAATTTAAGGCTGACCGTGATTTGAGTGGGTGGCGTTGTTGCCGTAATATGTAACCATAGGAATTCGTGGGTGTGTCTGTCTGTCTGTGAGAATTTAGTTGAAGCTTCGATTGGAAGGGGGGGCGGGGTGTAGTAGAGCTATATCAATTGCATGTATATATATATGTGTGTGTGTGTGTGTGTGTGTGTGTATATGTGTGTGTGTGTACGTTTGTAGGAATTTCTATAGGAGCTTAAGGCTGATTGCGATTTATGAGGGGCGAGGTGTACTAGTAATATGTAACCGAGGGAGTCTGTCTGTTTGTATTTCTGTAGGAGTTTAAGGCTGACCATGATTTGGGTGGGCATGGTTGTTGACGTAATATGTAGCCATGGAGATTTGTGGGTGTGTCTGTCTGTAGGAGTTTAAGGCTGATCGTGATTTGAGGTGGGTGAGGATGTTATTGAGGTAAATTGGTTATGTGTATGTATGTATGTATGGCCAGGGGAATTTGTGTATGCATATCTGGGGGAGAATTTAAGGCTAGTCGTGATTTGTGAAAGGTGGGGTGTTGTTGAAATTTTCTTGGATATTTCTTATATGAATTCTGCTATGTGTGTGTATTTGAGCTGGTATTTATATGTAGGTAGAAATAAATTATTTTCAACATCGACATTTGGTACTATAAAATACTATCATATATCTGGACTTCCCTAATCCTAGTATGCTTTTGTACTTACGATTGCTTTATATTTTCTCATGCTTAAATTTGTCTCGCGTTGAAGTCGGTCTGTGTGAAATTTGTTTATATTACAGATTTTGTTTATTTAACTACATTCGTCTTCTTTGACTGAAAGAGTTATCTACACACAGAGAAAAACCAACCAACCAAAATCAGTAAGAACCATGCTGAATTAATAAGAACCATTAGCGAAGGTTTAGTCATATTGAAATTTCTTATTTCAATATGGACAAAATATTAATTTACAGTATTCATTTATTAAACTCATTAGTTTGTAGATATCTCAATATACATTTTCTATTATATTAAAAATTATTGAATTAATGTGATGAATTCTTATTTTTAAGCTGCAGATTTTCCCTGAGTGTATGGATTGTTTATATTTGCATTGTGCTTTAACTAAACGACGCTTCATATATTTTCATGATGTAGATCTAATAAATACTTAAGCATTGATAAGAAATTTGATATGTATACATACATATCTACAAATTGATTTTATGTATGTATGTATGTATGTATGTATGTACATATATATGTACATACAAATAAGTGTTCAACTCAATCTTTGAATACATTTTTTATTTTATTTTTTGTCATGTGATGTCTGTTGTTGGTGAAATTAAAAACATTTTAATTTTTATCTGCGTTTACTTAAAAGTTTGTGAGGATTTTCTGTTGTAAGTAAAACTGAATTCTTGAATATATGTACTTACATACTCTATAGTAATAGTAACTATAATAGAAATATTTCTTATACTTAATTTACAGTTTTTTAAAGTATAGGGTATAAAATTTTTTCTAGCTATAGCCTTCTACATTTATTTTGGAAAACTTGCTTTGCTTTTTAAAAATGTATGTATAAACATTTTTAAATGAAACTGATCCGGCACTCCAGCTTAGGTACTGATAGTTTTTTTTTTGTTGTTAGTTAACTTACTTATTTTTTATTTTTTATTGATAAACATTGGAAATATAAAGGGAGTTTTATATTGTAATTATTATTTTCATAATTGTTGAAAACAATCGCTGCTTTTTGTTTGTTTTTTGCGATGAAATCATTTGAATTACTTTTGCAACTTTACGCGTTTATAAAAATTATGTTATTTTCTATATTTCTTAATTTATAAGACTTTTAGACTTTGTCCTTTAGGGGTTATATATTCTATTATACGATTATGAATAAGAATGCAGTAAGCTGATGTATTTGCTTACTGCTTCAAATTAAAATTTTATTAAATTGAATAAAAGGAGTTTTTTTTCTTAAACTCTGATGCAGTTAGAAGCGCTGGAGATTCTTTCATATAACAGCTTTTTTGAAATTTTTGATACATAGTATAATATAGAATTGGATAACATTTATTTTTAATTTTTATGTTAAGAAGTACGGGTATGAGACTGAATTTAAATGTACTTTTAAATTAGTTAAATCATAATAAACAAACATATTTTCTTCTTTAGTAGCGATCAACAGAAAACGAACTCGTTTTCATATAATTTAGGTATACCCTATCGACGGCTCCTCTAGGATACAAGATGACTTTGTATGACGAAATTTCTGTTGCTTTATACTGATAATATGTTTACATTAATAAGATACATATACATATGTTTATTTTATGAACGGTGAGCACCTATGGCTTTTATTTAATGTTCTATATGACTTTTTTTTTCATTTTATTGAAGTTCAGCGTATTGTATATATATTTCTGAAATGTTTAAGTGTGTTTTGTGTGCCCATCGGGCAGAGTGTACGTATTAGTTGGTCAGTCAGTCTCTATTTTTATTTATTTTTTTTTCTTCTAATGTGCCACTCCTTTTTCAGATTTTACTACTTGGAATAGAGAATTTTTGTCTAATTTTTTGGTGGGTATATACATTAGGTATGTAGAAATTAGTTTAGATACAAAGAAATGCATGTTTAATATACAACTATTGTATCAAATCGATCTCAAATAACTCAGTTACCTCTACCAGCAATTCACCGTTGGTGTATTCATAAAGTGTTAGAAACAATGAAATATCTATGTTTTGAGAGAATTTTTCCCCTCAAGTATTTCTACATGAGGTTTGAGGGGTCAATCACTATCGCATTCATATGTAATGATTATTCACTTAAAAAACGTCATCATCACCATCAATCATCTCCGTATACAATACATTCATGAGTTGGGTTGATCCAGATACAATTGCTGTCTCATCACCTTCTAACAGCTTTATATATTTTGCTAGTATGCATGCCTTAGCATGCTTCTATCGATAGTGACGTAAGAGTCCGAGATGTAGTAGTGTTACAATTAAAAATCTTTACTATTAGAATTTACCAGTTCGCTCTTTTGAATTTTTGCAAAGTAGATACATATGTATGTATTTCATTGACCACAAAATCATAAAATTTCTTTGCTTACAAAGTTGTATGACGTGAGGATTTTTTTTTTTTTTTTTTTTTTTTTTTAATTATACATGCTTCGGCATGCTTTCATTTTTTTTCTATAAATTTATGTAATACTCATACAGATACAGATATAAAGTAAGATCTGTTTACTGTACATTTTAAAATTTATGCATGCTTCAGCATGATTCTAGTTGAAGCGTATATTCATTCACTAAGTTTGTTTGATACTTATTCATACACATGTACATTCTTAAAGATTGGATATCAAAGTCCAATTTCCGTAGTTTATCTATATTTTCTAAAGATCTGATAGCTAAAGAAATAAATAGAGTGAAGATCTTCTATAATAATCCCATTTTCATATTGTAAAATTTTGCGTGCTAGCGCTTTCGATGGGAAAATATACATACAACTTTATAAAAAGTGATAATATGATGTGCTGCTGAATATTGCACTATGTTATAGTTCATTTTAAACACTGAAGTTTTAGCAATATTTCATTCAGACCAACAAGTTTAGAGAATTCCACTACATTTAGTTAATTATCTTTCTTAAGACCCATCATTCCTAATCAATCCTACAAAAAACAACACAAACTAGATTTTTCGTTTTAATTTTATTTTTATTAAATTCAACATTCATTCTTCAAATTACTTTATACTATATTAAGTAGCTTTTCCTCATTTGTTGAGTTGACTTTAATAGGAGACATTTTAATGGTACGATGAACTTTTCTATTGCATGCATTGAGTAAATCTTTATACATACCAATCCACTTATATGAACCATTAAAGCTAATTCTTTTCACATCATACCTTTTAATGATCTATTAAATCATTCTAATATTGATGCTTTCATATTAAGTAATGTTTAATCTTCTATTTATGTATGAGTTTTCCCAAGTATTTATTAAAAAATTCTTTAGAATCATCTGTTTGTAAGTTTTTTGGTACCCGTACCACTTCAAAAATATTTTCCATTGCCTTGGTTTTTAGAGTGCAGCTTTTATTTTCAGCTGTACTTTGAGAATGTGTCAATTACAGTCTTCAAAAATCAACAATTTCTATTTTCTGTAGAATAGTTCTACATTTCACCTAACTTAGCTCCATAAAACATCATATATTCCTGTCATTACATCTCTACAAGCACAAACAGTTGTTGAAATTTAATATGGACTTCGTTAACTAAATTCCTTTTTAAAGACATTGAATTGTTTCACAGATTTTTTCGAAAGTGTTGTGATCTACATCTTGCACTTTCAGCTATTTATACTAACATGTAGTTAATTTTCTAATCTATATATTTAACCGTAAACTCTTCAATTTGTTTTTAATTATTTACTTTTTAGAATTGCTTTTTCAATTTTATAACTGTCTTCTTTCTCTAATTTTATTTCACGTTGTAGTTCCTCAATTTGCATTTAAATATATTCTTGAATATTAATGCTTTAAGCTATATTATTAATTTGTCTTGTATTTTATCTTCATTCAGTTTAATGTAACTATCAACAATAGTTTGTAACTAATTCATTTATGCCTTCCAATACTGATAAGTCAGTATAAATGTCTTCAGAATTGGAAGTCTATGAGTAAAATCATCGTCATCATCATTCTCAGTATTAGCATCATTAAATATGATGGTATTATCAAATATTGTTCCTTCTACTAGTTTCTTTTGGGGTACTTGTCTATATCTTGAGTGAAGGTTTCTCAGGCTTTAAACTTGTATATTTTCAACTTCTGTCTTGATTTTACTTTCTTCTTTCATAAGAATTCTTTTAATATTTTTAGAACTATTTATGAATTCTTCTGCTATAGGTTTAAATGTATCTTTTAGTTGTTCACTTGTATCTATTTCACCAGTTTTTATACTACGAAGCTTTTTCTTCAACACATTTCTTGTCAACACCAACTGTTTTAAAATTTTCTCATCCAGGGCAAATAACAGGTATCAGCAATCATATCAGCTTTTAAGGAGCTGGTCTGGTTTTCAGATCAGCTTTTCAGGACCTGGTCTGGTTTTCAGATCAGCTTTTCAGGACCTGGTCTGGTTTTCAGATCAGCTTATCAGAATCTGGTCTGGTTTTCAGATCAGCTTTTCAGGACCTGGTCTGGTTTTCAGATCAGCTTATCAGGACCTGGTCTGGTTTTCAGATCAGCTTATCAGGAGCTGGTCTGGTTTTCAGATCAGCTTATCAGGAGCTGGTCTGGTTTTCAGATCAGCTTATCAGGAGCTGGTCTGGTTATCAGATCAGCTTATCAGGAGCTGGTCTGGTTTTCAGATCAGCTTATCAGGAGCTGATCTGATTTTTAGATCAGCTTATCAGGTAACAGATCAGGCTATCAGGAGCTGTTCAGATTTTCATTTCAAGATATCTGAGTCAGATTTAGTTATCAGTGTACA
The DNA here is from genome assembly GCA_949987645.1 of Tachina grossa. Taxonomy (NCBI): domain Eukaryota; kingdom Metazoa; phylum Arthropoda; class Insecta; order Diptera; family Tachinidae; genus Tachina; species Tachina grossa. The sequence continues at coordinate 89,649,776 of OX465278.1, forward strand.
AGTAGCTAGCCATTTATAACATTTATATACATGAAGTTTAAAGTCAGATGAAATACGAAAAAGTAAAGTTTTATCTAGTAAAATTATTTTCTATAACGATCATGGTTTAATTCACTATCTTTGCTAAAAATCAAAAATCCATATTTATCCTTTCAACATGCTTTTATTTTTCTACCTTAACTTAAACATTAAATATACATTATGATGATCTCTTATTAAATGTTTGGTGATTCTGGTGTAAGTTTTAGATAAGTAGAATGAATCAACATTCTTATCTCTCCCCATACAAAAATATGCTTCCCATACGCATCATCGTTAAATATCATATTGGAATTACTTTGGACTGAAATAACAGATTCACTATCGGTAAATTTTGTAATATATTATTATTTTAATTGATGTAATTAATTTCTTCAGATATTTATATCTGGGGTGATATAAAGATTTTGAGTATAAATAAATGTTCTCAAAATTTAAGTCCATTAGGACTTTCTAGCAAGCCAATCATAGCGTTTTTTTTTCGTAATTTGACAGGTCAACTATTGTTGCACGAATAGAATTTGATATAAGGGAACTATGATTTATTTTTGAACTATCGTTCGATGAATCATCAATATTTCGTACCAAGGTATTTTAGGTTGTTTTACTAACCGCATTTATGTAGCTAAATACGTTTTATAAATATTATCTCTTATTATAAAAAAATAAACTAATACAGCTATACCATATCAGAAAATATTTTCTGAAATCGTATAGCTGCATTAGTTTATTTTTTCTATAATAAGAGATAATGATCCACACTCATAATCAAAACAGCATAAAAATATCCTTTGTTTTGACTATGAGTATGGATCAATATTTATGAAATGCGTTTAGTTACAAAAATGTGGTTAGTAAAACAAAGTATATTTTAACAGCCTTATTTATAACACTTATTAGGGCTTTATAAAGACTTTTTAAGAAAAAATTTTTATAAAAAATTTGTTTTAAAAAGCCTTTACAAAGCCTTAATAAGTTTTATAAATAATGCTGTAAGAGTTTAAAATCAGTATTTTGTATGATAATACTGATTTGAAACTCTTAAAATATTCTTTGTTTTGACTATGAGTAGGGGCCATTATCTCTTATTATAGGACAAATAAAATAATATAGCTATACGATTTCAGAAAATATTTTCTGATATCGTATAGCTACATTTTTAATTTTTCTATAATAAGAGATAATATTTAAGAAATACATTTCATAAATATTGGCGCATACTCATAGTAAAAACAACCTAAAAATACCTTGGTACGAAATATTGATGAATCATCAAAATTTCATACCATCCTATATTTATGTTGTTTTACTAATCGCATTTTGTAAATAAATGCATTTCATAAATATTATCTATTATTATAGAAAGAATCAAATAGTATGGTTATATGATATTAGAAAACATGATTTCTGATATCATATAATCATACTATTTTATTTTTCTATAATAAGAGATAATGACTCATACTCATAGTCAAAACAAAGGATATTTATATGCTGTTTTGATTATGAGTATGCGTCAATATTTATGAAATGCATTTAGTTATAAAATGCGGTTAGTAAAACAAAGTATATTTTAAGTGTTTAAAACCACCATTTTTATGGTAATAGCGGTTTTAAACACTTAAAGCATACTTTGTTTTGACTATGATCATGAGCTGATATTTATGAAATGGATTTTATAAATATTGACTCATACCCTTAGTCAAAACAACATAAATAATTCTTGGTACGAAATATTGATGATTCATCGAACGATAGTTCAAAAATAAATCATAGTTCCCTTATATCAAATTCTATTCGTGCAACAATAGTTGACCTGTCAAATTACGAAAAAAAAACGCTATGATTGGCTTGCTAGAAAGTCCTAATGGACTTAAATTTTGAGAACATTTATTTATACTCAAAATCTTTATATCACCCCAGATATAAATATCTGAAGAAATTAATTACATCAATTAAAATAATAATATATTACAAAATTTACCGATAGTGAATCTGTTATTTCAGTCCAAAGTAATTCCAATATGATATTTAACGATGATGCGTATGGGAAGCATATTTTTGTATGGGGAGAGATAAGAATGTTGATTCATTCTACTTATCTAAAACTTACACCAGAATCACCAAACATTTAATAAGAGATCATCATAATGTATATTTAATGTTTAAGTTAGGGTAGAAAAATAAAAGCATGTTGAAAGGATAAATATGGATTTTTGATTTTTAGCAAAGATAGTGAATTAAACCATGATCGTTATAGAAAATAATTTTACTAGATAAAACTTTACTTTTTCGTATTTCATCTGACTTTAAACTTCATGTATATAAATGTTATAAATGGCTAGCTACTTGTACACTGATAACTAAATCTGACTCAGATATCTTGAAATGAAAATCTGAACAGCTCCTGATAGCCTGATCTGTTACCTGATAAGCTGATCTAAAAATCAGATCAGCTCCTGATAAGCTGATCTGAAAACCAGACCAGCTCCTGATAAGCTGATCTGATAACCAGACCAGCTCCTGATAAGCTGATCTGAAAACCAGACCAGCTCCTGATAAGCTGATCTGAAAACCAGACCAGCTCCTGATAAGCTGATCTGAAAACCAGACCAGGTCCTGATAAGCTGATCTGAAAACCAGACCAGGTCCTGAAAAGCTGATCTGAAAACCAGACCAGGTCCTGATAAGCTGATCTGAAAACCAGACCAGGTCCTGAAAAGCTGATCTGAAAACCAGACCAGGTCCTGAAAAGCTGATCTGAAAACCAGACCAGCTCCTTAAAAGCTGATATGATTGCTGATACCTGTTATTTGCCCTGGATGAGAAAATTTTAAAACAGTTGGTGTTGACAAGAAATGTGTTGAAGAAAAAGCTTCGTAGTATAAAAACTGGTGAAATAGATACAAGTGAACAACTAAAAGATACATTTAAACCTATAGCAGAAGAATTCATAAATAGTTCTAAAAATATTAAAAGAATTCTTATGAAAGAAGAAAGTAAAATCAAGACAGAAGTTGAAAATATACAAGTTTAAAGCCTGAGAAACCTTCACTCAAGATATAGACAAGTACCCCAAAAGAAACTAGTAGAAGGAACAATATTTGATAATACCATCATATTTAATGATGCTAATACTGAGAATGATGATGACGATGATTTTACTCATAGACTTCCAATTCTGAAGACATTTATACTGACTTATCAGTATTGGAAGGCATAAATGAATTAGTTACAAACTATTGTTGATAGTTACATTAAACTGAATGAAGATAAAATACAAGACAAATTAATAATATAGCTTAAAGCATTAATATTCAAGAATATATTTAAATGCAAATTGAGGAACTACAACGTGAAATAAAATTAGAGAAAGAAGACAGTTATAAAATTGAAAAAGCAATTCTAAAAAGTAAATAATTAAAAACAAATTGAAGAGTTTACGGTTAAATATATAGATTAGAAAATTAACTACATGTTAGTATAAATAGCTGAAAGTGCAAGATGTAGATCACAACACTTTCGAAAAAATCTGTGAAACAATTCAATGTCTTTAAAAAGGAATTTAGTTAACGAAGTCCATATTAAATTTCAACAACGGTTTGTGCTTGTAGAGATGTAATGACAGGAATATATGATGTTTTATGGAGCTAAGTTAGGTGAAATGTAGAACTATTCTACAGAAAATAGAAATTGTTGATTTTTGAAGACTGTAATTGACACATTCTCAAAGTACAGCTGAAAATAAAAGCTGCACTCTAAAAACCAAGGCAATGGAAAATATTTTTGAAGTGGTACGGGTACCAAAAAACTTACAAACAGATGATTCTAAAGAATTTTTTAATAAATACTTGGGAAAACTCATACATAAATAGAAGATTAAACATTACTTAATATGAAAGCATCAATATTAGAATGATTTAATAGATCATTAAAAGGTATGATGTGAAAAGAATTAGCTTTAATGGTTCATATAAGTGGATTGGTATGTATAAAGATTTACTCAATGCATGCAATAGAAAAGTTCATCGTACCATTAAAATGTCTCCTATTAAAGTCAACTCAACAAATGAGGAAAAGCTACTTAATATAGTATAAAGTAATTTGAAGAATGAATGTTGAATTTAATAAAAATAAAATTAAAACGAAAAATCTAGTTTGTGTTGTTTTTTGTAGGATTGATTAGGAATGATGGGTCTTAAGAAAGATAATTAACTAAATGTAGTGGAATTCTCTAAACTTGTTGGTCTGAATGAAATATTGCTAAAACTTCAGTGTTTAAAATGAACTATAACATAGTGCAATATTCAGCAGCACATCATATTATCACTTTTTATAAAGTTGTATGTATATTTTCCCATCGAAAGCGCTAGCACGCAAAATTTTACAATATGAAAATGGGATTATTATAGAAGATCTTCACTCTATTTATTTCTTTAGCTATCAGATCTTTAGAAAATATAGATAAACTACGGAAATTGGACTTTGATATCCAATCTTTAAGAATGTACATGTGTATGAATAAGTATCAAACAAACTTAGTGAATGAATATACGCTTCAACTAGAATCATGCTGAAGCATGCATAAATTTTAAAATGTACAGTAAACAGATCTTACTTTATATCTGTATCTGTATGAGTATTACATAAATTTATAGAAAAAAAATGAAAGCATGCCGAAGCATGTATAATTAAAAAAAAAAAAAAAAAAAAAAAAAAAATCCTCACGTCATACAACTTTGTAAGCAAAGAAATTTTATGATTTTGTGGTCAATGAAATACATACATATGTATCTACTTTGTAAAAATTCAAAAGAGCGAACTGGTAAATTCTAATAGTAAAGATTTTTAATTGTAACACTACTACATCTCGGACTCTTACGTCACTATCGATAGAAGCATGCTAAGGCATGCATACTAGCAAAATATATAAAGCTGTTAGAAGGTGATGAGACAGCAATTGTATCTGGATCAACCCAACTCATGAATGTATTGTATACGGAGATGATTGATGGTGATGATGACGTTTTTTAAGTGAATAATCATTACATATGAATGCGATAGTGATTGACCCCTCAAACCTCATGTAGAAATACTTGAGGGGAAAAATTCTCTCAAAACATAGATATTTCATTGTTTCTAACACTTTATGAATACACCAACGGTGAATTGCTGGTAGAGGTAACTGAGTTATTTGAGATCGATTTGATACAATAGTTGTATATTAAACATGCATTTCTTTGTATCTAAACTAATTTCTACATACCTAATGTATATACCCACCAAAAAATTAGACAAAAATTCTCTATTCCAAGTAGTAAAATCTGAAAAAGGAGTGGCACATTAGAAGAAAAAAAAATAAATAAAAATAGAGACTGACTGACCAACTAATACGTACACTCTGCCCGATGGGCACACAAAACACACTTAAACATTTCAGAAATATATATACAATACGCTGAACTTCAATAAAATGAAAAAAAAAGTCATATAGAACATTAAATAAAAGCCATAGGTGCTCACCGTTCATAAAATAAACATATGTATATGTATCTTATTAATGTAAACATATTATCAGTATAAAGCAACAGAAATTTCGTCATACAAAGTCATCTTGTATCCTAGAGGAGCCGTCGATAGGGTATACCTAAATTATATGAAAACGAGTTCGTTTTCTGTTGATCGCTACTAAAGAAGAAAATATGTTTGTTTATTATGATTTAACTAATTTAAAAGTTCATTTAAATTCAGTCTCATACCCGTACTTCTTAACATAAAAATTAAAAATAAATGTTATCCAATTCTATATTATACTATGTATCAAAAATTTCAAAAAAGCTGTTATATGAAAGAATCTCCAGCGCTTCTAACTGCATCAGAGTTTAAGAAAAAAAACTCCTTTTATTCAATTTAATAAAATTTTAATTTGAAGCAGTAAGCAAATACATCAGCTTACTGCATTCTTATTCATAATCGTATAATAGAATATATAACCCCTAAAGGACAAAGTCTAAAAGTCTTATAAATTAAGAAATATAGAAAATAACATAATTTTTATAAACGCGTAAAGTTGCAAAAGTAATTCAAATGATTTCATCGCAAAAAACAAACAAAAAGCAGCGATTGTTTTCAACAATTATGAAAATAATAATTACAATATAAAACTCCCTTTATATTTCCAATGTTTATCAATAAAAAATAAAAAATAAGTAAGTTAACTAACAACAAAAAAAAAACTATCAGTACCTAAGCTGGAGTGCCGGATCAGTTTCATTTAAAAATGTTTATACATACATTTTTAAAAAGCAAAGCAAGTTTTCCAAAATAAATGTAGAAGGCTATAGCTAGAAAAAATTTTATACCCTATACTTTAAAAAACTGTAAATTAAGTATAAGAAATATTTCTATTATAGTTACTATTACTATAGAGTATGTAAGTACATATATTCAAGAATTCAGTTTTACTTACAACAGAAAATCCTCACAAACTTTTAAGTAAACGCAGATAAAAATTAAAATGTTTTTAATTTCACCAACAACAGACATCACATGACAAAAAATAAAATAAAAAATGTATTCAAAGATTGAGTTGAACACTTATTTGTATGTACATATATATGTACATACATACATACATACATACATACATAAAATCAATTTGTAGATATGTATGTATACATATCAAATTTCTTATCAATGCTTAAGTATTTATTAGATCTACATCATGAAAATATATGAAGCGTCGTTTAGTTAAAGCACAATGCAAATATAAACAATCCATACACTCAGGGAAAATCTGCAGCTTAAAAATAAGAATTCATCACATTAATTCAATAATTTTTAATATAATAGAAAATGTATATTGAGATATCTACAAACTAATGAGTTTAATAAATGAATACTGTAAATTAATATTTTGTCCATATTGAAATAAGAAATTTCAATATGACTAAACCTTCGCTAATGGTTCTTATTAATTCAGCATGGTTCTTACTGATTTCAAGTTGGTTTTTCTCTGTGTGTAGATAACTCTTTCAGTCAAAGAAGACGAATGTAGTTAAATAAACAAAATCTGTAATATAAACAAATTTCACACAGACCGACTTCAACGCGAGACAAATTTAAGCATGAGAAAATATAAAGCAATCGTAAGTACAAAAGCATACTAGGATTAGGGAAGTCCAGATATATGACAGTATTTTATAGTACCAAATGTCGATGTTGAAAATAATTTATTTCTACCTACATATAAATACCAGCTCAAATACACACACATAGCAGAATTCATATAAGAAATATCCAAGAAAATTTCAACAACACCCCACCTTTCACAAATCACGACTAGCCTTAAATTCTCCCCCAGATATGCATACACAAATTCCCCTGGCCATACATACATACATACACATAACCAATTTACCTCAATAACATCCTCACCCACCTCAAATCACGATCAGCCTTAAACTCCTACAGACAGACACACCCACAAATCTCCATGGCTACATATTACGTCAACAACCATGCCCACCCAAATCATGGTCAGCCTTAAACTCCTACAGAAATACAAACAGACAGACTCCCTCGGTTACATATTACTAGTACACCTCGCCCCTCATAAATCGCAATCAGCCTTAAGCTCCTATAGAAATTCCTACAAACGTACACACACACACACACATATACACACACACACACATATACACACGCACACACACACACATATATATATATACATGCAATTGATATAGCTCTACTACACCCCGCCCCCCCTTCCAATCGAAGCTTCAACTAAATTCTCACAGACAGACAGACACACCCACGAATTCCTATGGTTACATATTACGGCAACAACGCCACCCACTCAAATCACGGTCAGCCTTAAATTCCCACAGTCTAGCAACACCTACATTAGCATTAGAAAAAATAACTTTCACGTTTTGCCGTCGGCATTAGGAAAAAAATAATAATCATGTTTTGCCGTCGGCATTTGAAAAAAATAATTATCATGTTTTGCCTTCGGCATTAGGAAAAATTATCATGCATTGACGTAGGCATTAGGAAAAATTATCATGTATTGCCGTCGGCATTTGAAAATAATTATGTATTGCCGTAGGCATTAGGAAAAATAAGTATGTATTGCCGTCGGCATTAGGAAAAAAAAATAATCATGTATTGCCGTCGGCATTTGAAAAAATTATCATGCATTGCCGTAGGCATTAGGAAAAATTATCATGCATGCCGTAGGCATTAGGAAAAAAAAAATAATAATCATGTTTTCCCGTCGTCATTAGGAAAAATCATTTTCCCGTCGGCATTTGAAAAAATTATATTCATGTTTTGCCGTCGGCATTAGGAAAAATTAATAAACATGTTTTGCCGTAGACATTAGGAAAAATTAATAATCACTATTTCACCATTGGTATTAGAAAAAATCATTTTCCCGTCGGCATTTGAAAAAATTATATTCATGTTTTGCCGTCGGCATTAGGAAAAATTAATAAACATGTTTTGCCGTAGACATTAGGAAAAATTAATAATCACTATTTCACCATTGGTATTAGAAAAAATCATTTTCATGATTTTCCTCGTCTGTATATACACACATAAAAACCGCCAAACTATGAACCGCCTTAATACATTCACACAAAATATTCCACACACAAACATCCACGGTCAGGCAGACAGACCGACAGACGGACAGACAGACATACACTTAATGTAAACAAAAACTCCTAATGTAAACAAAAAACATCAAAGCGCCGCCGAAAACACAAATTTCCAAGAATTTAACAATTTTCAAATTTTAATTACCCAAATTTAACAATTTCAGCAACAATTTAACAATTTTAATTGCCACAGGATGAACAGTTCCCTACTACTCACATTTTTCAAATGCCGAGAAATTTTCACAATGAGAAAGTGCACAATCGAAAGCACAAATACAAACACTTTTGATTGCAACTTTTCCGTGGTCCTTTTTAATGTCACGGTCGCCATGTAACGTATTTATTTAAAAATGTATGTTCTTTGTATATTTTCCAATATTTATTATTTAATTTAAATGTTCACAATCTATTCACTAGTTTTATAATTCTGTTCTTAATGTGCTTATTTTAAAGAATGTAAACTTATTTATATATTATTTATGCTAGGAAAGTGAAGCGTCATTAATTTGTCATGCTTTATTATTCAAAGAAAATGTGGGTCACTGAAGAATATTGACAGTAACCCGATCTACTGAAATGTTAGTTATTTCATAATGTTTTGAATTAAACAATGTATGGTGGTAATGAACTTTAAGAATGTTAAATATTTGAATTCAGTAATTCTAGCTGTATTGAGTTTCTTTTTTCTTTATTTCAGTAAATAAAGTGTTAATGATCTTTACTTATTAAAGAAGAGTGAATCATAGCAAAATATTTATTGACATACATACATTCATGACACTAGAAAGGTTTGTCAATGGTATAAGAACGCTGTGTCCTGAAAAACGTATACAGGGTCAGTCTCTATCATTATATATTTTTTGTCTTTTAAGTCTATTAGTCTGTTACCGAATGCAACGGATATATATAATAATATTATTATTCTTTGCATGTTTGTACTCGTATATTATCCTTATGTATAACAATATTTTTGTTTGTAATTATTGTGTTACCTTTATCTTCCTTTACAATGTGTTTTGAGTATTTCCTTACGTTTTTATTGCGTCGGTGCGTTTTGGAGTATATAACGTCCCCTGCTTGGTATGTGATGTCTTACGATTTTTGTTGTGATATAGAAGTATTTTCTGTTGGTTTATTTCAATTTTTTCTTTAATATCAGGATGTGCTCCCCGGTTAAAAAACACGTCCTCGGGTTTCTCTCCAATGACTGAGTGTATTGTTTTGTTGTATTGTTGAACGGCATTAAAGATTTCGTCTCCTGGTGAAGAATTGTGTTCTTGAGCTAGGACTCTATTGAGTTCGATCAGCGTGCTATGAGTGTGTTCCACTTGACCGTTTGTTGTTGAATGGTATGTTGGCGTTAACGTATGCTCAATATGTAGTTTTTCATAAACCTGTTTTACGCATATAATTGATAATGCTGCTTCGTTGTCAGTCATTATGAATCTAGCATTTGGATAGATTTGCGATAGTATTTCTTCGATGTATTTGTGTATGTTTTTCTTATTTGGAATTTCTCGTATATAGCAATATTTTGAGTACTTATCAGTTGTGGTGATGTATGTGTTTCCGTTCATATAAAATAAATCTAAGTGTATGTGTTCTCCCACGTGATTTGGAATCGGTGTCGCTCCAATTGGTTGTTTATTTGGTCTTCTTTCGTATTTGTTTGTAAGACAGATTTCACAGTCTTGTGCTTCTTTTTTTACACATGGTGCGTATGGTTGGCCAAAAATACGTTGTCTGTATTTCTTGAGCGTTATTTTTGTAATTTCTGTGTGCTCGTCTATGTGCTAGTACTACGATTTCTTTTTGTCTATCTATGTTTTCTATATCTTCTGTCATTTTCTGAGCTACTACAATTTTTACATTTGGAAAAGAAGAAATGATATTATCTTCGACGTGGAATAGAGTTTCTTCCTCTATTTTTATAGCATTTGTTACTTTTGGGTTTATTATTTGTTTTAATCTGTCTAATAATTCGTCCTTGGTTGAATAGAAAAGTCTGTGTCGTGCATATGAGAAAATATTTTGTGAAGATATTTGCACTAAGTTATCTGTGTTATAGTGAATAATTATTTGATTCTTAAATGCATTTAATGGTTGTTTCACGCGTTTCAATTTTTCGATTGGCGAACTTTGTGCTGAATGTTGTGAACAACTCGAAGTATTATTAATCTGTTGACGTGACAATGCGTCAGCGACGACGTTTTGATTTCCTGGTTTATATACTAATTTAGCGCCATATTCTTCGATGAAATTTTTCCATCGTTTCAATTTTGTGTTGGGATTTTTATCAGATATAGAAAAAATAAGTGACTGGTGGTCCGTGTAAATGGTTAAGTCTGCTATACCGTAAAGGTAATTTCTTAATTTTTGAAGTGACCAAACGATCGCAAGAAGCTCTTTTTCGTTTGTGCTATAGTTTTGTTCGGTTTGGTTAAGGGTTCTAGATATAAATGAAATAGGTTTCTTATTCTGAGAAAGTACAGCTCCTATTGCAAAGTTGCTTGCATCAGTCGTTAGTTCGAAGGGCTTGTTGAAATCTGGTTGAAATAATTCGACTTGTGCTTGTAACATATCTTTAATTTTCTCTATCGCTTCGAGTGCTGGTTTATCTAGATTAATTAATACTTTTGTGCTTTGCTTTTTGTTTACACCGCCATTGTCTCCGCGTAAGAATGTAGTAAGAGGTTTCACTATTGAAGCGAAGTTTTGTACAAATTTCCTATAATAACTAGCTAGTCCTAAAAATGACCTTAATTCTTTTAAATTTTTAGGTATTGGATAATCCTTTATTGTTTGGATCTTACTAGGATCTACAGTTATTTTATTGTGTTTGATTACGTGACCAAGATATTCTACTGAGTCTTGGAAAAAATGTGATTTCTCGTCAGAAATTTTCATATTTGCATTGTGTAATGCGTTTATTATTATTCGAATGTGCTCCATGTGTTCTTCAGGCGAAGAAGAATATATAAGCACGTCGTCGATATAAACGTAAGCGAACTTACCAATATATCATCTATACATCGCTGAAATATAGAAGGTGCGTTCTTTAGGCCGAATGGCATTCTAAGAAATTCGTATTTTGCTCCATTCACACTGAATGCAGTCTTTTCTCTGTCTGATTTTTTTTATCGAGATTTGGTGAAATCCTGACTCTAAGTCTAGTGTTGTAAAGACTTTTGCTTTACCTAAATTTTGAATAGTCATTGCTACATCTGGGATAGTGTACCTGTCAGTTATAGTCTGAGCATTAATGCTCAGACTATAACTGACTTTTGAAAATCTATTACCATACGTTTTTTTGGTTTCCCTTCCTCATCTGTGCCTTTTTTCGCAACGATCCATACTGGAGAGTTGTATGGGCTTTTGCTAGGTTGTATTATTTGGTTGTCTAATAATGTTTGAATTTCTTTATTTATAAATTCATTGTCTGCTATTGGATACGGGTACTGTTTCACCCAAATAGGATCTTCTGATTTTGTCCTAATTGTAGCTTGTACAGTGGTTGTAAAGGGCAGAATTTTGTTGGTTTTGTCATTTATTCTCATTATATTTTCAATTTCATTTTTATATTTGTCATTATTGACTGTGTAATTCACTTTTTGTTCGCTAATTTCTTCTTTTCTTTTAAATTTATACGTGATTTTGTACTCAAATAAGTTAATTTCTGCTTTTATGGCTCTGAGACCATGTTCCCCGAGAAGCATATCGAACTCTTCTAAGGCTTCAGTTTCGAAAAATACTAAATTATGGCCTAATAGTGTAATAATTTTTTTTTGCTTTCGTTAAAGAGTATCCGTGAAGCGTTTTTACCTTAACTGGTTTTATTGGAATAGATTTTCCTATGTTGCACTTAGAACTAATATAATTGTTTGTCGCACCTGTGTCAATTAATATATTAACGGATTTACCTGTTGTTTGGCAGTGCCTCTGCAGACACGGCAATCCGTTTATTCGCCTAAAAAAGCGCTGCCGGTTTCATAAGTATCTTCGGTGTGTGGTACAAGTGATTGTATATCTTCATCTCTCGTCTGGTTTACTCGTTGAACTTTGTTCGGATTATAATTTTTTGATGAAGGCATTCTATCCCTTTTTGTTGGTTGTTGCTCCCTTCTGAATGGGTTGTATTGCTGCTGTGGAGAATATTGTGTTGAACTTCTAAATTGTTGCGAACTATCCACTTCCATGGGTTCCTGCCGTGGTTGATGATTAAATTGAGCTTGTACATTGGGATTGTACCTCCTTCTATCTTCGTATCGTTGTGGTCCAAAGTTTGGTTTTTGGTTGTATTGTTGTGTTGTAGCCAGTGTGTCGAACTGCATATTTGCGTTGTTATGGTATATAGTGCTTGCGATTGCAAATGCAGTTTCTAGGTCCTTTGGATGATGGCTATATAATGTACCGCTTGTATATTTGCTGTTGAGTCCTGTGATGAATGTACGGACTGCTTCCTGATTTGCATATTCCGCCATGGATGCAGATCCCTGATCACCTGACATCTCTATCTTCGAAAGTGCGAGGTTCAGTGCTTTGCTGATTTTGCTGTGGAATTCTGAGAGTGTTTGTCTTCCCTGTTTATGTTTCTTCATTTCCTCGAGTAGTACATATAATGGTCGTTGGTCTGCGTAGGTGTAGTCAAGCCTGTTAATTATAGAATAAAAGTTCATGTTGGTATTGTGGTTGATGAGGATGTCTGCTGCTTCTCCAACAATTTTTGAATGCAGTATCGTGAATGCTGTGTAGTAATTCGGGTGGTTGGAAAATTGTTTGATATTTTCCATGAATGTCCATGCCCTTTTCCCCCAGGATCTATATTGGTTTTTATTCCCACTGAAGCACGGTATGGCTTAGAATGTTTTTAAATTTGTCTGAGTTGCATCAGTTATATTTGGTGTGAAGTCACTATGTTGTTCCTGCGTAATGATTGTGTGGGGAGATCGTTCCGCCTCCAGTGTATTTACCTTCAATTGGGTATTCTGTAGAGTTTGTGTGAGTACCTCTATTTGTGCTCGTAAAGCTGCGATATCTTGATTCATTGTGTCGTTGTCTTTTCCCATAGATCGTAAGGAATTGAATATTTTCTGCCGTTTCTGACGTTGGTCCAGCGTGGTAATTTCTCACTTTTTCAGGGATTGGTTTTCTTTTCTTCAAAGCCGTGGAATTTTATTTAAATATCTTGAATGTCAAGAATATTTGGCTGTGGTCAAGAGTTTAGACCGGCTTGAGCCCCCAGTTAATTTCCTATTTAAGGAAATGAGTAAAAAAAATATATTTTCTTTTTTTTCTGCACCGAAATGTGCGTTTCTTTATTAAATATATTCTTAAGACTAACTTACAAAGTGTTACTTAATATCTATTTATAATAATAATTATGTTTAATGTTTCTTTGTTCTAACTCAAAATATGTTTTTCTTTGTTCTAATATGTTTTTCTTTGTTTAGGTTACTAGTACCTTTCTTATCAGCAAAACATGTTTTGAGAAAAAATGTGTTTCTTATCGTTACAATAGTTGTATTTATGATGTTTGTCTTATCTCTAGCTTAGAATAGTTACATTTGAGTTTATGGATTTGTTATCATCTTTTATTACTATCTTAGTTATATTTGAATTTATGGATTTGTTATTACTATCTTAAAATAAGAGATGTTAACTCACGCGCACAAGTCTAAATAACAACTGGTTACCTAATTAGCGGGTTTCAGCAATTTATAATGAAAAAAAAAACATAAATCATAACAGAGTGCGCATCTCAAGGACATTTAATTTAATAATGCGAGAGGGCAGAAAAAAGAGATGCAAAAACAAGGACCTTAGCAACAAAATACATAAAGGAACACATTTTGCATTTCGCACTTCATATGCGACTTGGACTTCATAATAAAAAAAATCCCAATGACCTAATTCCTACCAAAAATGGTTACCATAAAAAACAAACAACAAAAGCATGCATCCTTCTGATAGTGAAACTCAAAAAATACCTGTGCAACAATAATACTTTTAGAATTGCTTGTGCATATTTTACTGAAAATCACCCTTTTAAGCAGGTAGAGCCTGTATTCGGTGTTTTTGTTGTTGCGCAATTAGCAACCAAAATTCTTGATGAATAATAAGACCATCACTTAATTATTATTTTTTATGAATTCGTTTATTTATTATTATCAAATGAAATATGCACACTTACTGGACAAAAGGGTTAGTGAATACGAAGCGATGTATTTTCCTGCAACTTTTCTGTTTGAAATTAAAAAAAAAAAATTTAACACAAATTTGTGAAAAAGTGATTAATGTAAAAATTTACAATTTATTTGTAAGTTTATAGAAAGACTTAATAAAAACTTGATATTTATTTAAAGGTCCATTTCTATATACATATGTATATACATATAAATACCTATATGTATGTATATATGTATGTACACACATATTTATTTATTAATTTAAAACTTTACAATTTATTTGCTGTTAATTCATATAAAGACTTAATTTCTGTTTAAAATATCCAAATCGGCAACGCTGATACTCAATAAAAAACTTTTAGAGGCACAATGCATAAAAAAACATTTGCTTGTATACCTACCACAAGAAGATCGAAGATTTTTTTTATAAGTTTTTACTCATATATGAATAATTCATAAATGAATAAAACTCATATATGAGCAAGAGCCAAAAAATGTGCACATCATGTGCGTAAAATAAAAAAAAAATGTGCACACACACGAGTGTCCAATTTTGTTTTGTTTCCAATTACCGCATGAACATGAGTAGAAAAACAGAAAAAGTTATAAGCATTCATGTGCGTTTATTAGCAGATTTTTTTTGTTGCTTCATTTATGAAAATAAACGCAACGAAAAAGTTTGAGAGTTTTCATTTATGAAAAAACTCATAAATGTTTGTTTTTTTAGACGACACATGAATATTTCGTTACTATGAGCTATAGAATTAGCTATCGAAACGGGGGTATCTATTTTTACATTAAATCATTAGACATTCGTGTCTAGAGAGAGATGTAGATGTGATCGAAACGCCACATGGTTAGCCCCTAGTGCAAATTGAGGAAAAGCCTTAACTACTTCGCATGTCATTGGTGGCAATGGTTCCTTTTCATACCACTGGGATCATACACAGCGTACGTGTGTTGATGTTAAAAAGTAACAGCCCTCTAGTCAGCCTAGAACCATATGTCTCTATGTCAATACTCTTTTTCCAGCGACAATTGCACTAGTTAAAATGTGGACAACTTTCCTTTTATGCGTGAGTAGAGATACGTAAGAGACAACAGTTCCAGTGTATTTCTGGTGGTATTGTTAATGAACGCGTCAATAGTTTGTTTTTCTTTTTTATTATGCTGTGCAATAATATTAAAAAAATTATATGTAGACGAGGGTCACTAAAACCTGCGAGTGAATCTTTGGTTCAAATATCTCCATATGGTCGTAAAAGAACTACCTTCTCAATAGTGCTAAAGTCTACTGGTAGATTTTGAATGACAACACTATGTTATGTGTCAATAGGCATTTACATTGGCTTGGGTACACCTAGTCAGTAGTACCATTGACAATGTCACTAGAAAATCACTATAATTTTACTTTTGACAACGATACAGGATATATCGATATTGTAGACTAGAGCTCCTAAGATTTACTAGTAAATCTTTGGTGTCAAAGTCTCCATATGGTCATAAAATAACTACTTAGTCAGTAGTGCTACAGTCTAGTGGTGGATTTTCAATGACAAGCTAATATTAAATGTCAATAGATGATTGCATTGTCTTGGGTACACCTGGTCAGTAGTACTACTGACAATGTCACTAGTAGATCACTACAATTTCACTATTCGTACTTTCTGCAGGGAGATTACACTCGCCTTACAATGCCAATGTCAGCTTTTGAAATTTTCAACGCGGCTTTTTAAATTTTTTTCTGTGGAAGTGCACTAAACTCAAAATTTAAAATCTATTTTATTTCGAGCAATCCTGTCATTTAAAAACTTAAATTGAGCATTTCAAGATATTTAGTTGTTTTATTAGAAGACTGATTCAAGGAATACGCGCTCTATCAAACTCTAACTTTAATATTTAATTTAATTAATGTAAAAAATTGTTTTGTCTAACAAGAGAGAATCATTACGTCATCAGCATTCCAAATATAGTCGAATAGCGAAATTTGTATTATAGAAAATATATGGAAAATGATTCACTTAATGCAATTGAGAAACATTTGAGCCCGTTTTAAAGTTTTAGGAAGAATTAAAATCTTATATAGATTGAGTTGATATAAACCTGTTTTACAAACTAGCAAAAAGTTCTGTCACATCCATATTTATAGGCAGAAATAGAAAGAGATTTGGCTTTTATGTATTTCTTTAAATTTAAAACATATACCACAATATTCTTACACGCGTTTAACGCTTAACGGTCTGGAACAATAAAATTTGTTGTGTGAAAGCAATGAAATACCAAATGATATAGATTTTCATATAAATAGCAATGACGTGTACATAATAGAGCTGCAAAACTATCGATGGTACTATCGATAGTATCGATAGTTTTATTTTAAGTGGACTATCGATATTTTTTTCGATAGCGATACTATCGACAAAAACACTACTAAAAGATAAAAAATCAAATTCAATAAAAACGGAATGATGGCGACTGTGTAATAAAAAATGCAACATTCAAATTTCGCCGCCTGGCTTGGTAATGGTTATCATTACATATATAAATGTGAAAACAAATTAATTAGTTTTGATTTGTTTCAACATAAGATGTCAGTTTTTATCTACTAGATGCAAATTGCATAAAAATACAATTATTATGTACCAACGGCTTTGATACATGAAGAAACTTGACGGCGGCTAAATAAAAGGTGACGCTAAATAGTTTGCTTCTCCTTCTGTTATTTTTTAATTTATTTTTTATTGATCCATCTATCTATATGTTTGCTTTTTCGTTTATTTTTTTTATAGAACTGTGTATATATGTTTGTTGAATATGTGTATTAAAAACATTGGAACTAAAAGTTTTAAAAAAATCAACTTTATGGAATGATTAAAAAATTCAAGATTTTATATTAAAAATATACACAATTGATAAGTTTTAGCCCTTATAGACACGGAAACTTTGCTTTGCAAAGCCTTAATTCAGCAGGGAGAAAGACAGAAAGAGATAGTATTTATCAGTCTGTCTTTCACACACCTGAATTAAGACTTTGCAAAGTAAACTTTCCGTGTGTAAAAGGGGTGTTTCTAAGAATCAAAAACTATCGATAGTATCGATGGCATCAAAAAATACTATCAAAACTATCGAATGGAGCCACTATCGATAGTTTTGCAGCTCTAGTACATAACTTTTATATTTAAAATAAAAACTATGTTATGATCAGATGATAACAATGTTAAAGAAGCTATTTATTGAAAAGTTTTCATATGACATACATATTCATACATACATATGTATATAAAATTTTTTTTATCTTCTTTTACATTTTGTATGGGTTTGAATGCTACATGAATAGTTGAAAAAAATGCTTTTAAAAATATTATAGAAAAATACTACATAAATAGGTGTAAAACCACGTACTGTCAGTTTATAGAAGCCATGTGCAAATTCTTGTCTGCCTATTTATATTGAAAACAAAAACAAAGCACTCAAATTTGTTTTTGTTTTCAATATAAATACACAGACGAGAATTTTTACATGGCTTCTATAAACAGGCAGTTAAATTGTGTTCAAATTACATATATGTTTTTGTGGAATATCACTTTTACATGGTACATTTGTACATCAGGGAAAGTCAATCGATACAAAAAATTTTGGATACTCCCGCACATATCGAACATTTTTTATGCTAGTGCTATGCTAGCTATTCATTCTCATACTTGCGTATACCCCTGCGCACTCTATTTCATACTTGTATGTATCGATGCGCATTCTTCGTTACATCCCGCATATCTATCGACATACCCCATGACTTGCAACACATTCGGTTTTTTAAATACTTTTTGATCACTGTTGCCAGAGATACTAGTTTGTAGTTGTTGAGAAAATAACACTTTTTTCAAACTATTTTAACAAAAAATTTCATAAAAATGTTTTACCCACACACACACACTCTTCGCAGTCCTTAGATCTAAAAGCCCTATTAAATGTTTACAGGAGTAATTTGACCGCGGGTATAGAAACACGCTCCATTTTAGATCTGAGCTAAAAGCCGAATTAATGGAAGAAAGGTTGAACCATGGCATTAATTACAATTTTAGCACTTGCTTGTCGCCAATTTCCGCGATGAAACTGACTTTTTAGCCAAATCCATCTGCATATCTATTTGATGTTGGCAAATTTTCGCCATTTCGGCATTCCTTAGATCTTTAAATATTTGTAAGTTATTTTAGGGATATTTATCGCAAACGTTTTCTTTTTTTTCGCAATAAAAGTGATTGTTCCCAATTATTTGTTTTTTTTTGGCAGTTTTAAAGATTTTCAACCAGTATCGAACTATGATATCTTTTATCTCTTTTTATGTTACCAAGTTTTTGCTAATTTTCGACATGGTCACAAATTTTTCCAATTTTTTGACATTCGTTACAATTTTGGTGTTTTTTTTTAAATACATTTTAAGGCTTTTTTTTCAATTAAAAAATTATTTACGAATTTTCGCAACTTTTTGTAAGTGAGACTGTTTTTGATTTTTAAAATCTACTGAGTATTTTCGTTCACATTTTTTAGGTTTCGGACATTTTTTAAATAACATTCTCATTTTTGCAAGTTTTCGCGATTAATATGCGGAAAAAATTTTCGACTTATTGCTTTTTTGAGGTTTATATAATTAGCTTTAAGGAATTTTTTTTATTGTTTTAATCCTTGCGAATATGCATAATTTTTGCAATACATAACTTTTTTATTTATTAACTTTTTTAGTATTTACTAGGGTGATCGATTGTTCGACTTTTTCCAGAAACCGGTTTTCGAATAGTTCGAATATTTGAAATTATGAAAAACCCGTTTCCGGTTTTTACAAGTAAGTTTTTTTTAAGTAAGAAAATTATTATACAAAAGTTTTGATTTTAAACTGCTTTATAAAAAAGGGGTAACCGTTATGTAAATACTATAAAACAATACAGAAATTAAAGGTTTTTTTTTTTTTGCATGTATATATATATTGTATCTTCATATATGAACTAACAATAAGTATTCAAATCTTAAATCTATAAAAAAAATTACTAGGCCCGACCAGTGTCGGACATAAACTTAGTGATAGTTATAAATAATACATTATTAGTGAAAATAAAAAAAAAGGGGGGGGGGGAAGTATTTTCAAGTAGTCCCATCTGGAGTGTTAGGTATAAGAGCCCGTGTGTCCCTCTTTTTTAAGCGGATGTGTCCAGTAAAGTTCAAAATATTACGAGCAAGCGGATTAGGATGTGATTCGAGTTTTGTTAAATATTTGCCTGCGTATTTTGCAATTTCTTCAGTCACTAGTGGCATATTTAAATCACGATGTATAATAGAATTTTGGATGTACCATGGAGCCGATGTTATTAACCGTAAAATTTTGTTTTGCCTTCGTTGGATTCTCTCGACATTGGAAGCTGAAGCAGTGCCCCATAACTGAATTCCGTAGCACCATATTGGCTTCAAAAGCGACTTGTACAGTAAAAGTTTGCAGTCTAGGCTGAGTGTTGAGTTTCTGCCAATCAACCAATATATTTGAGTTAACTTAAGTTTCATCTGAGTTAACTTAGAGTCAATATGATGTTAGAGTCAATAATATGTTCCTGGAGATTGCGGGATGCCTCATAAGGGTTTTCGTGCACACTCATACAGGCTGTATCATCGGCAAAAGTAGAAAGTATATATTAAATACAAGACATGACCCAGAATAGTACCCTGTGGTACACCAGAAGATATAGATTCGGGCACACTCGTGAACTCTCCTTCCACAACAGTGAACTTCCTATCAATAATATAACTTTCCAAAAGCTTTTGAATGTTTATTGGCAGATATGTCTTCAATTTTAAAACTATGCCTTCGTGTCATACTTTATCAAACGCCTGAGAAACATCAATAAAGAGAGCAGAACAATACTTCTTTTCTTCAAATGTTCTTCTTACAACTTGGACCAGTCTATGCGTTTGTTCAATCGTGCTGTGCTGACTTCTAAAGCCAAATATATTTGAGTCAACTTAAGTTTCATCTGAGTTAACTTAGAGTCAATATGATGTTTCCATGTAAGTCTTCGATCAAGGTGTATACCAAGGTATTTCACTTGGGAATGTTGAGGAATATTTTGATTGTTGATTCGAATGGGGGAGCAAGTATCTCTTCTTAGGGTGAACGTTATATGGACACACTTGTTCATTGACTTTAATTCTCCATAAGTTCAACCACATTTCCAGCTGGGTAATATGTGCCTGGAGATTGCGGGATGCCTCATAAGGGTTTTCGTGCACACTCATACAGGCTGTATCATCGGCAAAAGTAGAAAGTATATATTAAATACAAGACATGACCCAGAATAGTACCCTGTGGTACACCAGAAGATATAGATTCGGGCACACTCGTGAACTCTCCTTCCACAACAGTGAACTTCCTATCAATAATATAACTTTCCAAAAGCTTTTGAATGTTTATTGGCAGATATGTCTTCAATTTTAAAACTATGCCTTCGTGCCATACTTTATCAAACGCCTGAGAAACATCAATAAAGAGAGCAGAACAATACTTCTTTTCTTCAAATGTTCTTCTTACAACTTGGACCAGTCTATGCGTTTGTTCAATCGTGCTGTGCTGACTTCTAAAGCGAAATTGATGGTCCGGGATGCACCCATTATCAGTTAAAATTTTGGACAATTTAGTCATGAGCAGCTTTTCGAAAAGCTTTGAGATTGTAGATAGTAAGCTTATAGGCCTATATGACTCAGTCTTGGTAAGATCTTTGCCCGCCTTTGAAATCATTTTGATCTTGGCCAGTTTCCAGTTATGTGGAAAATACTGCATTCTTAAAATAGCATTAAAAGTAAATAGCAGGATTCTTATTGCAATATGAGGCAAGTTCATGAGCATTTTGTTACTAATGCCATCAATACCTGGAGCTTTCTTCGGGTTGAGTTCAGCAATTACTTTTTGTACTTCACGCAAATTAAAGGTAAAACATAAAAATTAACTTCATATACTTATGTATAGTAATTTGAAATTTATTTGCTGGTGGTTCAGCGTTGTCTATATATTTCATTGTTGCTGTAACAAATCATCAGTAGACTTCAACCACACATTTTGAATAGTCACAAACCTCTTATCTTATGCACAGACTTTCAAAAACTATTTGAGAGTTCACAAATAATAATATTTTTGAAAATCACAAAAGAAAAATAAGCGTAGTAGGCTTAGAAACTAATACAAAAAACCCAGCAAATAATTTATATTCGATACAAATTTATTTTATTTTTCTACATAAATATTTATATATAATATACAGTTGAGGAACAAACTCTACATACATCCATCATTTTTTGGGTTTGTGGAGACTTGGGAAGAAATTCAAAAAATTAAATGTGCCAATAATAAATATGTTTATACAAAAAATAAAAAAATAATTATAGCATCTATACTAGCAAAAATATTAAAAATACATAGGAGAAAAGTCTGCATACAGGCATAAAATACATGAAAAAATACGTGCAAAATGTTTGATGTTGTCAACTTGTTTGAAAGTTCTGTGGTTTCTGGTACCAAGCCGTCAACAAATGGCATCCAAATATGGTCTAATTTGTTATTGTTATTATAATTATTTTTGAATTTTTTATTTTTTGTATAAACATATTTATTAGCACCCTAAATATTGACATTATTAATTTTTTGAATTTCTTCCCAAGTTTCCTCAAACCCCAAAAATGATGGGTGTATGTAGAGTTTATTCCTTAATGGTATATGTATATGTACATATGAATGTATGGAAAAGGTGGATATCTACCTCATATTAAATATGAAGCAAAATGGCAACAAAACTAAAAAAACATTTTTTGCAACTGTATTTTGACATCCATTGCACAACAATTAAATTCGCCTCTGCTATTACCTCATAAAATAAATTCTCTTAAATTTCATGTTTCAGTAAATGTTGCCATGCTCTAAAAAAGCTTAGAGCTTTTACACTAAAATAATACTTACGAAAATCAACAAAACATGCAAAATGTATAGATCGAAAAGTATTCGACTCAGCCGGTTTTTAAATTGTAAAAAAACCGGACTATTTGACATTCGAAAAATCAACATTTTGAAAAAACCGACAACCGAATTTTGAAAAAACCTGATTTTAAAACCGGTTGAAAAACCGAGTCGATCACCCTAGTATTTACGCATTTATTTTTCATAAAATTGGTGGTATGAAAATTTTTTCATTTCTAAACAGGCTCCTGGAGAACCAAATTAGATCAAAAAAGTTGTCAAAAATTAATGTTACGTGTCTTTTCTATTAGCAAATAAAAAAAGTTTGTGAAATAGATTTCATGAAAAAAATGCATAATAAAGGGTGTTTTTTATTGAGGTATAGAACTTTAAGTTGGCATCACTTTTTTAACTGGCGGCCATTTTGTCAGCTGTCAAGTGATTAATATTTAGTTTGGTTTGCCATTTCATCATGAACAGGTTGACAAAAGAACAACGCTTGCAAATCGTTCAAATTTATTTCGAAAATAATGGTTCAGTTCGCGAAGTTTACCGCAAGCTCCGTCCATTTTATGGTCGACATAATCGTCCATCAGAGCAATTAATTCGCTTAACCACGGATCGTTTTCGCACTACGTTTACTCTATGTGATGATACGCATCCGCAGAGACGTCGAACAGTGCGCACCGAAGAAACAATTGCCGCTGTAGAGCAAAGTGTTGAAGAGGACCCGAATGAATCGATTCGCCACAGTGCACAGCAATTGGAGCCGACTAACCAACTATTTTGTTCCCGAATTGGATGGCATGAATGTGGATGAGTTGTGGTTCCAACAAGACGGCGCTACATGCCACACAGCGCACGTCACAATCGATTTATTGAAGGAAACATTCGATGAGCGCATAATTTCGCGGAATGGACCTGTCAATTGGCCACCAAGATCGTGTGATTTGACACCATTGGATTATTTTCTTTGGGGATATGTGAAGTCGCTCGTCTACGCCAACAAACCAGAAACGTTAGGGGACTTGGAAGCCAACATTCGTGGCCCCATATGCTCGAAAAAGTGGTTGAAAATTGGACCTGTAGAATTGGCTTTATTCGAGCCAGCCGCGGCGGCCACATGCCCGAAATCATATTTTAACATTAATGGCATAAAATTATCCTTCCAATAAAGTCAAAATCATGGACATTAAAACGATTTTCTTGTGTTTTATTTCAATTCAAAGTTCTATACCTCTTTAAAAAACACCCTATATAAATAAGGCATTTGTTAAATTCGCACACAACAATTTTTTTTTATTTACTTACATATTTGGTAACATTGTTCATATAGTCATACTCGTCATTACATGCTTGTGTGCACATGTATTGATACGAATATCTATAGCACATTTGTTTGATCAAACCCGCACCTATCGATATGCGCACTTATTTGTGTTGATAGCTATAGATATGTATGCCTTTATGTAAGCATGCTTGTTGATGCGGATGTGCTATCATACTCATTGTCGTTGGAGTATCGATATGTATTGAGCAGTCAAAAAGTAACTTTTTGGCTTTCCCTGTTGTACATGTAGTCTGAAAACCTTTAAATAATATCATGTGATATTTTTCAGTGCAAACATCAATTTTGATATAGAGCGTCTGACATCTGCTGGTTTTAAACAAATCAAGTCCTTGTTTAAATAAAAACTTACTTATTGTTATAGAAAAGCAATATGAAATTTTTACAGCCTTATTTATAAAAATTATTAAGGTTTTATTTATTAAGGATTTTTAAAACAAATTTTTATACATAATTTTTTATTAATCCTTAATAATTTTTATAAATAAGGCTGTTACTCTTTATTAATTTTTAATAATTTGTATGTTAAATGAATTTTCTTTTCGTATAGGAATTTGGTATCTTTGTTTTTTAATATACATATATGTGCTTTAATAACATGTTCTTTAGTATATGATTTTCTTTTTTTTTATATATAAGATTAGTTTTAATAAAAGTAAAACATATTCTGCCATATTCATAAAATACATTTAAAGTTTATTACAGATTTATTTGACATATTTCTATGGGAAATTTGTCAAATAAACCTTAAATATTTTTTATGAATACGGAATATTATATTTAGTACCTTTTTATTTAACTCAAGTGTTTTTCCTGGCTGCATTGCTTTTTGAAATCTAAATGTTGACAACATTGTCCCCATTATAGAAAATGGATAGTGTGGCCATCGCCAGTGCTATCAAATGTAGATATTTGTTACTAAAGGCGACGATAACACTTCGTTTTTAACGATGAAAATTTTGAAGCATCTTTTGGCAATTTACTTGGCAATATTTTAATTCCTTGGCAATATTTTTAGCTATACCCATATATGCAATTTCAATAATATGGGTTAGCTAATGTTAAAAATATAGCAAATTTTGCGAGCAAGTTTTTCTACAACATAAAATAATTAATGCAAAAGAGAGCTATTTTCTATACCGTATGTTTACCAGTGAGGATGTAAATAGCTGAATATAATGACTAGTACAATAACTTGTACTTAAATTTATTCTTAAGTCAGTGTTAATTGTATGTATGTTATCACGAGACTTAAATATTTATTTTGATCGCGATGTTCAAGTTTAATTTTTCTTATTAAGATTCATCTTTTGCTATAAGTAGTTTTTATTATGTTTTATACGACAGTATTTTTATGTTATGGTAAGCTAATGAATGTCTTATAAATTAACTTCTGTTAATGTAAAAACTTATTTTATTTAATTAGTGTTTTTTATGGGAATTGTTACAATTTAAGTTTAAAATTTTTAAACGCACTAATAATCAGAAATTAATATTTTACTTATTAAGTAAAATATTTTTGATTTGTTAACATCTATACGCGCGCCTCTAGGGCAGTAAACTATCAGTTTCAATACATACGCAAGTGTTAGGTATGTAAGAGTAAATCATCGTTTGTTTGTTCGTTGCTTGGCAGTCGGTATTGAAAGTGATTATTGGGCGATTTTCATATAATTTTCCCACGCGATTTTCTCCGGAAATTCATAGCCGATTTTATTAATTTTTGGATTAAAAAGCTAGTGCGGGTTTCGACGAAGAGTTTAGGCCAAAAATTAAGGCGATCCGATATCGGCGAGCCGAGATTTAAGTGTTTTAATTTGGAGTATTAATTTGGAGTAATATTAAAAAAGTGTTTTATATTGATCTTCGGTTTTGTCTTATGCATAGCAAAGAGAATAGTGACGTGGTTATACGTACATATATAAAAATGAGATAGCAAGACAGCAACGTATGTAGCTTATGTACAAACATAACAATGTATGTATGTACATTTGTCTGTTGCTTTGCATTCTCTTTGTTTTTTGTGGGTTTAATATAAAATAAATAAAAAGTATTAAGCAAGAAAATAATGAAATCATTAGCACTTCTGTTTAATTTTTTTCATTTTGAGTGCATCTACTAAATTTATATATATATATATATATATATATATATATATATATAAATACCCATTATTTCATTAAATACTTTATATTAACTCTACCTCCGGGTTTGTGGGTCTTTGTTCATAGAAATCGAACAGGTACCGTGTAACAAAAAGGTGTTGACACATCGCCCGTGAGTTCGAACACTCATTGTTTTTTTTTATTAAAAATACATTGAAATTGATTATTGAGGGGTTTAACTGGATCGTATGCGCATTTCACTGTTGCTAATGCAGATCATCAGGGAACCTTTACCCAAAGCTTGTTAGAACAACTAGAGTTATTATATTATAAACTTTCATTTAAACAAATGAGAAGCTCAATAAAATATAACAAAATTGAAACAAGAACTCAATAATCAACATGTTTTTTATTTTCTTACTTTACTATTGCTACATTGGCTGACTTTTTTTCAGCTTCAAATTGTAGTCGTAAGAGTATGTAAAAGAAAATAAATGTAAATAACAACAACAGCTATTTAAGAATAGAGTGTTGCCACACAAGTATTTTTTTGACCGGGTGCAGTCAAGTTAATAATTAGTGTTTTTTATGGGGATTGTTACAATATAAGTTTAAAATTTTTAAACGCACTAATAATCCCAAATTAATATTTTACTTATTAAGTAAAATATTTTTTTAATAAAAATACATTGAAATTGATTATTGAGGGGTTTAGCTGGATCGTATGCGCATTTCACTGTTGCTAATGCAGATCATCAGGGAACCTTTACCCAAAGCTTCTTAGAACAACTAGAGTTATTATATTATAAACTTTCATTTAAACAAATGAGAAGCTCAATAACAAATAACAAAGTTGAAACAAGAACTCAATAATCAACATGTTTCTTATTTTCTTACTTTACTATTGCTACATTGGCTGACTTTTTTTCAGCTTCAAATTGTAGTCGTAAGAGTATGTAAAAGAAAATAAATGTAAATAACAACAACAGCTATTTAAGAATAGAGTGTTGCCACACAAGTATTTTTTGACCGGGTGCAGTCAAGTTAATAATTAGTGTTTTTTATGGGAATTGTTAGAATTTAAGTTTAAAATTTTTAAACGCACTAATAATCCCAAATTAATATTTTACTTATTAAGTAAAATATTTTTTTATTAAAAATAGATTGAAATTGATTATTGAGGGGTTTAGCTGGATCCTATGCGCATTTCACTGTTGCTAATGCAGATCATCAGGGAACCTTTACCCAAAGCTTCTTAGAACAACTAGAGTTATTATATTATAAACTTTCATTTAAACAAATGAGAAGCTCAATAAAAAATAACAAAGTTGAAACAAATTAAATTTAACAATATTTGTTAAATAAAAACGTAAATTTTTTAGCTCATATATTATGTTGGCGGTATTCGACAACTAATTTAATAATAATTTAGGAGGCTACAAATAAATCTTACATCACTGGCTAGCATTGATCAGGAATGATATGCATATATATGTATTTATGTATGGACTACCGCGTGACGTAATGTTTTGCTATTGGCTGATAATTTTAAGCCACAAACAAGCAAAAAAATTAGTAAACGTTACAGTGGAACATATTATAATTTTTCTCTCTAAAGTTTTGAAGCGAACCATTTTAATTTTTGTCTAAATATATAAATGCTAATGAGATCATTGATAAATGTTTAAGCCATACATGAAGCAAAATATAAAACTTTTAACTTTAAAGAACTTTATGGTTTACTTAATCCACCAGCAGAGAAGTGGTGTAATCCTCATCTAGTTTTTTAAACAATTGCTCTTTTTGATTATTTAATTGCTTAATACTTTGCAAAATTATTATCTGTACAAAAACTATTTTCCAGCTCCATTTTTTTAAGAATACCAAATGCGGTTTACTCTAACTTTGTTTGATAGTTGGTAACGTAAATTATGTATTTATCACCAGGGGCCTAATTCCTGCACTCGTGATCGGAATTGCATTCGAATAGAAATTAATTTCGATGGCAAGAAATTTTCTGATGATGTCACTCGCTACCAAGCGAATCGAGTTTTGGTTTTAGTGTTGGAAAAAGGCAAATATATTTATATATAAATTCATTTCACAACACTGAATAAATTGTAAGCAAAAGCATATGTTTGTATATATGTATGTATGCAAAAACATATGTATGTACGTACATACACACGTATATGCAGAAAAAAGAAACGAATATACATAAATGTTTTCATTTTAATTTTATTAATAACTTAATAATAATAAATTAGTGTAAAGTTAGAGAATAGAGCACTAGCCACATGTTCGATTCTTTTATTGCTTGACCAGAAGCATTTAATTTGTTATTTAGGTGCTCCCAGAGTTGGTTTATTTTTTTTTTTATTTTTCCCGACAACTCTTGGGCAAAACATTATGTATTTGCCAAACCAGTGTGTTTTGTTATATTTAAAATCAACTAGATATTTTTTAATTTGTATTTTTTATACGTACATTTGTGCATTCATTAATTTTTAAATAAATAAGTAAAATATTGAACATACATTTTCTATTTTTTCGTTTTTTTATGTTAAAAATGATTTCGAATGCCTTTTTGCTTGCGAGTAAAAACACGAACGGTTGCATTCGAATGTATGCATGTTATCGAATGCTGCCATTAGAAATTTCAATATGTGTTACTCGAAACCGAATGCGAAAATCCCAAAAGTTAAAAAACTCGCACATTCGAGTAATAACTCGCTGGCAATCGAATGCGGGAATTAGGCCCCAGAGCAGCAACCAAAAATGGAATGTGCGCTGCGCTGATAGCCTCATATACACTCAAAATATATCATAGGTAAAATAAATGAAAAAATGTGGTTCATTTTACGAATATATTCGTCATTTTTACGTTACAAAATCCTTCGTAGATAGGACAAATGGTATTTGTTTATTTGTAAGTAAGAACATTTTGTATTTTTACAAATATTTTATTAGTAGATTTACGAAAAATTATGTTTTTATTACAAAAGAAATTCATGAATCATCAAAAAAAAATTTCGTGTTATATACGAAATTTTGTATAAAAATGTTAAAATATAAAATCTGCAAGAAAAATATTTTGTCTTGCATTTGAAAAATAAGTTTGTAGAATAATCTCTAATTCTTGGAATTGAAGTTTGTAATAAGTATAAAAAAATATAATTTTAGTGGTATTGTTACAGCCCCTGTATTTCCCATATATTACATTACATATTTTGCACTCACGAATCAAACTGGCTATTAAAAGTTGCACAATGACTTGAAAAGAAATGGAGAAAAAGTCGTCGATCAAGGTGTATTCCAAGATATTTCACATGTGAATGTTGAGGAACAACTTGATTGTTAATCCGAATGGGGGAGCAAGTATCTTCTTAGGGTGAACGTTATATGGACACACTTTTGTTCATTGACTTTAATTCTCCATAAGTTTAACCATAGCTCCATGTGGCTAATGTGTTCCTGGAGTTTGCGGGATGCCTCATCAGGGTTTTCGTGAATACTAAGGCAGGCTGTATCGTCTGCAAATGTGGAAGTATGGATACTACTGCTCACTGGCATATCACAACTATAAATCAAATATAAAACTGGCCCCAGTGTACTCCCCTGTGGCACACCGGATGAGATAGTTTCAGGCATACTCGTAAAGTCTCCTTCCACAACAGTGAACTAACGGGAAATAATGTAACTTTCCAAAAGATTTAAAATGTTTATTGGTAAGTAAGTCTTCAATTTTAAAATTAGGCCTTCATGCCACACTTTATCAAATGCCTGAGAAATGTCAATAAACAACGCAGAACAATACTTTATTTCTTCAAAAGTTCTTCTTATAAATTGAACCAATCTATGAGTTTGTTCAATGGTGCTATGCTGACTTCTAAAACCAAATTGATGGTCTGGTATGCATCCACTACTAATTAGAATTGGAGACAATTTTGTTTTGGCAGTTTTTCGAAAAGCTTTGACATTGTTGATAGTTGACTTATTGGCCTATATGACTCAGCCTTGGTTAGATCTTTGCCCGGCTTTGGAATCATTTTAACCTTGGCAAGCTTCCAGCTGTGTGGATATAACTCCAGTCGTAAAATGGCATTAAAAATTAATAACAGGATTCTCATTGCAATACGAGGCAACTTCATCAGCATCTGGTTCCTAATTCCATCAATACCCGGAGCTTTCTTCGGGTTGAGTTCGGCAATTAATTTTTGTACATCACGCGTCTTAAACTTTATGTGTTGAGGGGGTAGAGCAACTACACTCGGCAACGCAGCAACACCAGTACTAGGGTGATCGACTCGGTTTTTCAACCGGTCTTAAAACCTGGTTTTTTCACAATACGGTTGTCGGTATTTTCAAAATGTTAATTTTTCGAATGTCGAATAGTCCGGTTTTTTTACAATTTAAAAACCGGCTGAGTCGATTATTTTTCGATTTGTACATTTTGAAAAAAAAAATAGTTTTTACTATGTTAAAACTTAGACCAACGTGTTCTGTTGATGTTCCCAAGTTTTTTTTTTTTAGTGCAAAAGTTCGAATAATATTTTGAGCGTGGCGACACTTACTGAAACATGAAATTAAAGGCGAAATTATTTTATGAGGTGATAGCAGAGGCGAATTTAATTGGGCTTATCGTGTGCAATGGATGTCAAAATACAATTGCAAAAAGTGTTTTTAGTTTTGTTGACATTTTGGTTCATATTTTATATAGAGGTAGATATTCACCTTGTCCATATATTCATATGTACATATATACCATTAAGGAATAAACTCTACATAAACCCACCATTTTTGGGGTTTGAGGAAACTTGGGAAGAAATTCAAAAAATTTATTATGGCAATATTTAGGGTGTTAATCAATATGTTTCTACAAAAAATAAAAAATTAAATAATAATTACAATAACAACAAGATATTAGACCATATTTGGATGCTATTTGTTGACGGCTTGGTACCGGAAATCACAGAATTTTCAAACAAGTTGACGACATCAAACATTTTGCACGTATTTTTTCATGTATTTTATGCCTGTATGTCGACTTTTTCCTATGTATTTTGAATGTTTTTGCTACTGTGGGTGTTATTATAATTATTTTTTATTTTTTGTATAAACATATTTATTAGCACCCTTAATATTGGCATAATTAATATTTTGAATTTCTTCCCAAGTTTCCACAAACCATAAAAATGATGGTTGTATGTAGAGTTTATTCCTCAACTGTATATTATATACACATATTTATGTACTATACATAAGTATATGAAGTTAATTTTTCTGTTTTACCTTTAATTTTTGTATTGTTTTATAGTATTTACATGAACTGTTAACTCTTTTTTTTTATAAAGCAATTTAAAATCAAAGCTTTTGTATAATAATTTTCTTACTTAAAAAACCGGTTGACCGGTTTTTCCTGAATTGTAAAAACCGAAACAGGGGTTTTCACAATTTCAAATAATCGAACTATTCGAAAACCGGTTTCTGGAAAAAGCCGAATAATCGATCACCCTAACCAGTACATATGTTTGGCGTAAAAACGGATTTTAAGTGCTCAGCAAATATGTTACCTTTTTCAGGCTTCTCGAAGTCAAATGAGTCTCAGAGACTAGCATTACATCAGTTTTTTTTCCGTAAGGAAGTGCTCAAGTTCATTTTTATGTTGGCGAATGCCGTTTGCGTTCTGGAACGTTGCTAGACTGTGGGAATTTAAGGTTGACCGTGATTTGAGTGGCTGACGTTGTTGCCGTAATATGTAACCATAGGAATTTGTGGATGTGTCTATCTGTCTGTGAGAATTTAAGCGAGTGTTTGATTGGCAGGGTCGTGGTGTAGTTGAGGTAGATCGATTGCGTGTATATAATGGTGTGTGTGTGTGTATGTCTGTAGGAATTTCAATGTATGAATTTCTGTAGCAGCTTATGGCTGATTGCGATTTATGAGGGGCGAGGTGTTCTAGAAATATGTAACCGGGGGAATCTGTATGTTTGTATGTCTGTAGGAGTTTAAGGTAGACCATGATTTGGGTGGGTAGGGTTGTTGACACAATATGTAGCCATAGGGATTTGCGGATGTGTGTCTGCAGGAGTTTAAAGCTGATAGTGATTTGAGGTGGGTGAGGATGTTGTTGAGGTAAATTGGTTATGTGTATGTATGTATGTATGTATTTCTGTAAGAATTTAAGATGATTGTGTTTTATTGGGGGCGAGGTGTTCTTGTAATATGTAGCCGTGAGAATCTATGTGTTTATATTTCTGTAGGACTTTAAGACTATCTGTAATTTCGGGTAGGTGAGAGTGTTTTGTTGTTGAGATTAATCTCGTATGTATGACCATGGGAATTTGTGTATGTATATCTCGGGGGAGGGGGAATTTTAAGGCTGGTCGTGATTAGTGAGGTGTGGGGTTTTGTTGAAATTTTCTGGGATTTTTCTTAGATGAATTCTACTATGTGTGTGCGTGTGTGTATATGATTTTTTCGCGCTGGAATTTATATGTAGGTAGAAATAAATTGTTTTCAATATCGACTTTTGGTACTATAAAATACTTCTAACCATAGCCTTTTTTCTTCGCCTTCTACATTTTTAAAAGGCAATGTATAAATATTTTTAAGTGAAACTGATCTAGCACTCCAGCTTAGGTACTGATAGTTTTTTGTTAGCCACCTTCTTTTTTATTTTTTAATTTTTTACTGATAAACATTTAAAATCAAAAGGAAGTTTTATATTGAAATTATTATACTCATAATTGTTGAGACAATCGCTACTTTTTTACGATGAAATAATTTTAATTGCTTGAAATTTTACGCGTTTATAAAAATTATGTTATTTTGATATATTGCTTAATTTATAAGACTTAGAATTTGTCTTTTGGTGGGTATATATTCTATTAAACGTTTATGAATAAGAATGCAGTAAGCTGATGTCGTTGCTTACTGTTTCAAATTAAAATTTTATTCAATTGGCCCGCTATTGAACAAAAAGAGCTTTTATCTTAAACTCTGATGCAGTTAGAAGCGCTGGAGATTCGATCATATTAATAAATAAATCATAAATGTACTTTTAAATTAGTTAAATCATAATGAACAAACTTATTTTCTTCTTGAATAGCGATCAACAGAAAACGAACTCGTTTTCATAGAATTTAGGTCTGGCCTCTCAACGGTTCCTCTAGTATACAAGATGACTGTAGGTCAGCATTTCTGTGTACTCCTTTTAATTCCCAAAATTGTGTTGCTTTATACTGATAATATGTTTACATTAATAAGATATATGTTTATTTTATAAAGGGTGAACGCCTATGGCTTTTATTTGATGTTCTGGATGAAGTTATTTTTTTCTCATTTTATTAAAGTTCAGCGTATTATGTATATATTTCTGAAATCTTTAAGTGTGCTTTGTGTACCTGTCGGACAGAGTGTACGTATCAGTTGATCACTCACTCTCTTTTTATTAATTTTTTCTTCTAATGTGTCAGTACTAGTTTTTAGATTTTACTACTTGAAATAGTGAATATTTGTATAATTTTTAATTGTATTAATATATACATACATACATACATAAGGTAAATATATGGGTATGTAGAAATTAGTTCATATACAGAGAAATACATGTTTAATAATCAACTATGCTAGAAAATCGATCTCAAATAACACAGTTTAAAACATTAGAATATCTATGTATGTTTGGGAGAATTTTTACCTACATGAGGTTTACTGGTTAACCCCCTTGAAGTTATTGTTGACGTGGGCTGGGTTGTATCACATTCAGATGTAATCATATCTCACTTAAAAAAGTCCTCATCACCATCAACCATATCTGTATACATTTTATTCATTAGATGGATTGATCCAGATACAATTGCTGTATACAAATTAATGATTAGAAAAAAGCTTCTCATCACCTTCTAAAAGATTTATATATTTTGCTAGCATGCTTCTATCGATAGTGAGGCGATAGTCCAACATGTAGTGGTGTTTCAATTAAAAATCTATACTATTAGAATTTAAGAATTCACTCTTCAGAACTTTTTACAAAGTAGATACATATGTATTTCATTGCCCACAAAATCATAAAATTTCTTTGCTTACAAACTTGTATGCGTGAGGATTTTTTTTAAATTATACATGCTTCGGCATGTTTCAAATATTGTTTTCTGTAAATTTATTTGATACTCATACAGATACGAGGTAAGATCTGTTTACAGTACATTTTACAATTTATGCATGCTTCAGCATGATTCTAGTTGAAGTGCATATTCATTGACTAAGTTTGTTTGATACCCATTCATACGCATCTACATTCTTAAAGATTAGATATCAGAGTCCAATTCTCTTAATTTATCTATATATGCTAAGATCTGATAGCTATAGAAATAAATAGAGTGAAGATCTATTATAATTTCTCCATTACCATATTTTAAAATTTGGCGTTTTAGAGCTTTCGAAATGGAAAAATATTCAGTTTTCACTATAAAAAGTGATAATATGATGATGTTGCTTGCTGAATATTGCAGTGTGTTATAGGTCATTTTGAGCGCTTTAGTTTTCACAATATTTCATACTTACATACTAACAAGTATAGAGAATTACAGTACATTAAGTTAATTCTTTTCCAAGACTTAACATTCCTAATCAATCTTTCAAAAAAAAAAAAAAAAAAAAAAAAAAAAAAAAAAAAAAAAAAAACCAGACTCTTTTTTTATTTAATTTGAATTTATTTTGGTATTTTTACATTTTTTTTATAATAATTAGCTATTACATCTTCTACAATTGCTTTACGCAAATAGTAGACTTTGCAACGGCAGATATAATCTCCTACTTAATAAGTTGTGATGGACGGAAGACAACAAGAAAAATGACCATCATTTTCATCCTCGCGTTCCACTATGCCAAACAGCTCGTTCTCCTCAAGCATGTTCATAAAGAACGTAATATGTTCTTTGTTCTCCTACATCATCTTTTTGCCAAAATCCTCAGCAAATTTGGCAATTTTTGTCGTTATTGAAATCATTTTTGAATACAGATTTGTGAGTGAATAGACTTCTTTCTTTTAAAGAGCTTACTAGAATTTTTGAAAATATATCTTAGGAGTGGTGACTGTGAAACAGTAAGCTCAATATTCCAAGCTTTGGGAAAACAGTATTATGCGGCTGATAGTTTGATATATCAATATTTTTGTTTATATTTATCATCGATTTTTTGTTTAGATTTATTTTAGTTCTTTGCTAAACCAGTTTTAAACCCCAAGAATATTTAAGTAAGACTCATTTTTAGCAGTGTGTGAAAAATATGAAGTATGCTTATATTTACAAGTTTATTATTATAAGTGCAATCGAACTTTAGCTAAAACAGTTTTAAAACTAATGAATATTTAAGTAAGACTCATTTATAGCAGCGTGTGAAAAATATGAAGTACATTTATAGTGATCAGGTTCTCAGCGATATGAATTTTACAAAATTTTAGGAAATTTGTGGAATGTCGGAAGGTTAAATATGAATTTTTTAATGATAAACAAAAGTTTGTTGTATTTTTATTTCTGTTTATACTCATTTTCGATTTTTTTCTTACATTTATTTTTTGTTCTTTGCTAAATCAGTTTTAAAACGAATGAATATTTAAGTAAGACTCATTTTTAGCAGCGTGAGAAAAATTTGAAGCATGTTTATAGTAATCATGTTGTCAGCAGGGTTACCGCTCTTATGACCAAAGTCACAATTTGCTCCTTTTTTAGCGGTGTGCGACTTTTTGTGAGACTTTTCTTATCACCGACTTTTGCGACTTTTTTTAATTTATTTGGGACTTTTTACTCTTTTTTGTAAAGATTCTCACTGAAAACATTAAATTTGCAGTAAATTAAAAATTATATATTATATATAGCAAAAAAAAAAAAAAATAGTCAAAATTTAAAAGCAATTCACAGATTATTATTTATTTGGAAACACTTTTATTAATTGCAACCTTGTCACGTGTAAAATCTATTTAAGAAATTTTTCGCAAATTTTCAGTAGAAGTTTCAAAGAATAGTCTAAGCAAAATAAAGCTTTTAAATAAATTAAAAATTGTGGTTTTTAATGTGCTTATTTTACAACATTATTTTTACCCGCTGAGTCAATGAAAGAAGTTGTCTTAAAATATATACAAGTGTGTACAAAAAAAAAGGCTTAATAAATTAAAAGTAAAAACATGCAACTCAATGCTGTCAGCTTTAATTTTAATAGACAAAGATATAGAAAACCAGTTTCTTCTGCTGAACTTATTTTTAAAAACAGAAATGAAATTTCAAAAATCTAATACTTATGTTAAAAAATATTGTTGAAGTACAAATACATTCACCCAAAATATATGGCGTCAAAATCAAACGCATAAAATTAAAGTAAAAAGTTCACGGGGTTTTATTTGGAAATGTTCATCAAAAATATTTTAAGTTTCACTTTTTTAGCTTGATTTTTTTTAGTGAATCCTAATCCTTTGACCAGCAGCATTCGACAGCCAAATTTATTAAACTTAAGTAAATTTGTTCAGTATATATACATGAAAACATGTGTAGAAGGACATACATATAATGGAATTGTATATGTAATGAAATATGCATTGTTTCAAATTCTTTTTATGTTGTGTTATGCTTTTTATTAATAACAAAAACGTTAAAAGCGATGTGCAACTTTTATTTTCTCAAACTACTTTTTTGTGCGACTTTATATTTACAAAACGACCTTTTGTGCGACTTTTTAAAAATTCTTAACGGTAACCCTGGTTGTCAGTAATATAAATATCGAAAAATGTCAAGCAATTTGCAGGATGTTGGAATTGACTTCTATCTCTAATTTTATTTCGCGTTGTAGTTCTTCAATTTGTATTTAAATATATTCTTGAATATTAATGCTTTAAGCTATATTATTAATTTGTCTTGTATTTTATCTTCATTCAGTTTGAGGTTCAGTTTGAGGTGACTCAGTTCTCGTTGTACCTTCATACTGAACAGTCGATTAGCGGAATTTGTCTTACATACTTACTAAACAATCAAAAAATTATACAAAATAAATAAGCTTTATTGCTTTGCTAATATTTTTTTACATAGTGAAAATAACAAAAACAAAAAAAAACCGCAAATAAAAAAACACAACTAAAGTGCCCATGAGGAATACTCTATATGAGTACCTCAAATACAGAAAATTTTGGAGTGAGTTCTAACGGCAGAAATACTTATTTTACTGTGAGTTCTGAAATTCTTAATGAAAACAATATAAATAATAAATCTGATTAAAGTAATTTTTAACGGCAAAGCCAATTTTTCATCAGCGATCAACTTCGCTTTGTCCAATGCCAAATAGTAATGATTCATTAACATTAAAGTTGCCTAGTACTTCTTCATATGTCAGTAATATCATCCCCTTCAGCCTCGTGTTCATCACTTAACAAAGTTATCACTACAGATAACACTAGCTCAAAACCCAAGGTAAAATCGGAATGGTCAGATATATAACCGTGGTAAAGCGTGGGTGAAGCCCGAATTCTTCAAAAATTTCATCTGCCCCAAAGATGTCTAGGGATAACAGAGCATCATCTACCAATCGTCAGAATCGTTTTGCAATATTGCAAGACACCGACGACAAGCCCGCTGCATCATCGCAAAAGTCTTTTAAGCCACCATCAATCTATTTGAGAGAGATAAATTCTAACGCACTTATTAAAAAACTACTGTCGGTCATTGGTGATAACACTTTTCATATAATTTCAATCAAACGAGGAAATATTGACGAAACAAAAATACAAATATATGCAGAAAAAGATTTCCGAAAAATTGTGACAGAATTTGAAAAAAATAAAACAAGTTTTTATGCATACCAACTTAAGAGCGCTAAAGGCATACAGATAGTATTGAAGGGCATAGATTCATATGTTGACCCCGAAGAAGTAAAATGTGCACTTATCGAACACGGATTTAAGGTAAAAAATTTTACTAATATAATCAATAGGAAGAAGATACCCCAGCCTCTATTTCGTATTGAACTGGAGCCGAATGACAACAACTGTATAGTTGGAAAAAAACGAGACACATCCAATTTATACCCTAAAATACATCTTGTACCGAAAAATCACAGTAAGAGAGCCACATAAGCGTTCAGGTCCGGTACAGTGCCATAACTGCCAAGAATATGGCCATACAAAAACTTACTGCAATTTACCTACTGTTTGTGTTGTGTGCGGAGAATTATACGGCACTGCTAGTTGCAATAAGCCAAAAAATCAAAGTGATAAAAAATGTAGTAATTGTGGAGGTAATCACACCGCTAACTATAGAGGGTGCCCTGTATATTCTTTCGTTAAACAAACTATGGGACAAAAACCAAAATTAGCTACAGTCCAATCAGTAAACGCTTACTCCGCCAATCTTACCCAAATGAGCCAACCAGTTACTTCTCGTGTATCGTATGCCTATGCTGCTAAGGCTAGTTCTATTCCGACACAAAATGTTTCACCGCAAAATAATTCAACAAATACAAACTCAAACTTTAATTTTAATCGCCTTGAAGCCACTATTGAAAATCTTGTGCAAACTATCAACAACTTTACAACAAATATGACAAGCATGATGCAAGAAACGCTACGAATGCAGAATACTCTGCTTCAAGCATTAATTAACAAGCCATGAACACATTAAAAATATGTTTCTGGAACATAAAAATGAACTTGAGCACTTCCTTACGGAAAAAAATATTGACATAATGTTGGTCTCTGAGACTCATTTGACTTCGAAAAGGTTTTTCAAAATTAATGGCTACACTATATATGATACAAAGGACCCTAGAGGTAGAGCATGCAGTGGATCTGCAATTCTAATTAAGTCAAGACTCAAGAATTATGTCCTTGACAACGTTAGTGAAGTATATATGCACGCAACGAGTATTTTTGTAGAAAAATTTTCTTCGAATTTCGTGATATCATCAATTTACTCACCTCCCAGATTTTCAGTTATCGTAGATCAGTATGAGAAGTTCTACAAATCGCTTGGATCTTGTTTCGTGGCAGCTGGTGACTATAATGCAAAACATACGTACTGGGGTTCACGCCTTGTAACACCTAGAGGTCGAGCTTTGTTTAACCTTTATGCCAACAGCAGAAATGCTTTACGCACGTCCACAGCAGCATACCTGGGTATGTACATACGTTTTGTATGGGGAATGGTACGTCGTTAGCATAAAAATGCTAATTACGTATCTACCTGGTTTGTTGGAATTTCCGAATTATTTTTTTAGTTTGTTAGAAATGGACAAAAGGCTAAAAAATTTTATGATAACCAATTTCATCCTCACAGTCATTGTTTGTTGAAAAAGGTGGTTGTATAGGTAGACGACATACGTATATAATAAATATATAATATAGGCAGGTAGAAACATTTATTGTTTCGGAAATTTCATTCTTTGTAGTATCGTCAGAAAATTTAGTTTACATTTGTGATTCGAAGTGAAAAGACGTTTCTGTTTATTTTGTGGAAATAAAAAATATTAAAAGTGAAATGGCTGATGGTGAATGGCTTACTCCGCGACAACTAAGCGCACTTTCGTACGAAGAACAACAAGCATATATTCGGCAAGCGCTTGAAGAGAGCCAAGAAGAAACAAGTGACCACGATTCAATAGTTGGTGACGAGGCTTTAGGTGATATTGGTGGAGATGACTCAGACGTTGAAGAACCCATGTTACCAGAATATGACCCAGAGGGCGACAGTGATTCTGATGAAGATCTTGAAGATGCACCAATTGAAACTGGCGAAGTTTTTACTGCCAGAGATGGTAATGTTTGGTCCTCGATACAAACACAACCTGTAAGATAACGTATGCACAACATTCTAAGAAGTGCAGAATCTAGACCAGTACGGGCAACGCAGGGTTTGACCATTGCAGAAACGTTCCAATTGATAATGTCAAACGAAATATGCGACATAATTATTCGTGAATCAAATCGAAAGGCAAGGCAATTTTATGATATTGACAACGCAAAACATCCAACAAGAGAACCGAGATCATGGATTCCCATAACAAAAAGTGGATTTGATGCATATTTGGGCCTACTTTTGCTAAGTGGCGTTACACATTCTGGTTACGTGCATACGAAAGATTTGTGGAAAACTACTTCACATCCACTATATCGTGCCGCAATGAGTGTACGACGATTTTGGGAAATAAGCCGCTTCATACGTTTTGATAATGGAAACACACGCCAGCAAGGAAAGCAAACTGGCAAAGCAGCAGCAATATCGGACGTTTTTTGATGCTTAACAGCTGTCTTCGTAGATATTACGTGGCTGGAGCCAACGTCACCGTAGATGAACAATTGTATGCTTATCGTGGTGGAACTGGCTTCACGCAATACATACCATCAAAACCTGCCAAATATGGAATAAAAGTGTGGTGGGTGTGCGACTCCATTTCTTCCTATCCATTGCAGGTACAATGAATATTGTTGAAAATTGTTGAAAATCTAAATAACTAAATTGAATATAATTTTTCAATGCAGGGACAAATCTATACAGGAATGTCACCGTCTGGTGAACGTGAAAGAAACGTTGGCGAAAGAGTAGTAAAGGATTTATGTGTCAACCTTTTTGCTGGAAGTGGAAGAAATATTGTATGTGACAACTTTTTCACTAGCTACAACTTGGCAAAAACTTTGATGTTAGACAACAATTTATCTATATTGGGTACTTGCAACAAAAAGCGTACATTCGTGCAAGCAGCATTTGCCAACCCGAAACGACGTGAGGCTGAATCATCAATGTTTGGGTTCTGTAATCACGTTACGATGTGCTCGTACGTTCCCAAGAAAAACAAGGCAGTTGTAATGTTGTCCACTACTCATTATACAACAGAAACGACCGGTCCTAAGAAGAAGCCATTGCTTATATTGGACTACAACAAAACCAAAGGTGGCGTTGATAACATGGACAAGTGCTTGTCCGAATTTAGTACGAAGCGGCGCACAAATAGATGGCCTCTGGCTTTCTTTTATAATATTGTGGACGTTGCTGCGTTTGCTGCATACGTAATATACATTGACAACAACACTCACCTGAAGACATCTACAATCCGCCGTAGGATGTTTCTACATCAGCTTAGCGAGCAATTGTGCAAGCCAGAAATGGAAAGAAGGGCGAATAACAGCAGAATATCCAGAGATTTTTCAACGCGCAACGCCATCGAAGTCATGAAAGGTGGGCCCATCGGAGTTGTGGATGCTGAGGCACATGCATCGGAGGAACGTGATAGTACGGGCCGGCTAAAAGTAAAGGGGAACTGCTACATCTGCTCGAAACGACGCCCTACTCGTAAAGCATGCACACTATGCAACAAACCAGTGTACGCAGAGCATTCCAAAGACTTACCGCAAAAATAATTAAAACTGACATATAATAATAATAAAAAAATAATTACAAAACTTAGCTCAAAATAAACTATACTTTTATATTATATTATCATATTTGCATGCGTTTTATTATACATACCCAGGTATGTATTCTGTTGACTTAAGGGTGCAACTTTGTAAATGGGCTTTATCTTCCGAACGGATGATCCAATCCTAACCAAACTTGGAACTATTGCGTAAAACAGTTTTGACTAGGATATCAAGAAATTTCAAGTCGATCCGGTTATCCAGTTTAGAGCTACAGCGTTTTCAAAACTAAAAACATACCCAGGTATGTTGCCGTTGACATAAAGGTTAAGGCTGATTGTGATTTATGAGGGGTGAGGTGTTCTAGTAATATGCAACCGGGGGAATCTGTGTGTTTGTATGTCTGTAGGAGTTTAAGGCTGACCATGATTTGGGTGGGCAGGGTTGTTGACGTAATATGTATCCATGGGGATTTGTGGATGTGTCTGTCTATAGTAGTTTAAGGCTGATCGTGATTTGAGGTAGGTGAGGATGTTGTTGAGGTAAATTGGTTATGTGTATGTATGTATGTATGTATTTTTGTAAGAATTTAAGATGATTGTGATTTATTAGGGGCGAGGTGTTCTTGTAATATGTAGCCGTGAGAATCTATGTGTATAGACGTCTGTAGAAGTTTAAGACTATCTGTAATTTCAGGTAGGTGAGAGTGTTGTGTTGTTGAGATTAATCTTATATATTGTATATGTATGTATGTATGATCATGGGAATTTGTGTATGTATATCTGAGGGAGAATTTAAGGCTCGTCATGATTTGCAAAAGGTGGGGTGTTGTTGAAATTTTCTTGGATATTTCTTATATGAATTCTGCTATGTGTGTGTATTTGAGCTGGTATTTATATGTAGGTAGAAATAAATTGTTTTCAATATCGACATTTGGTACTATAAAATACTATCATATATCTGGACTTCCCTAATCCTAGTATGCTTTTATACTTACGATTGCTTTATATTTTCTCATGCTTAAATTTGTCTCGCGTTAAAGTCAGTCTGTGTGAAATTTGTTTATATTACAGATTTTGTTTATTTAACTACATCCGTCTTCTTTGACTGAAAGAGTTTTCTACACACAGAGAAAAACCAACTTGAAATCAGTAAAAACCATGCTGAATTAATAAGAACAATTAACAAAGGTTTAGTCATATTGAAATTTCTTATTTCAATATGGACAAAATATTAATTTACAGTATTCATTTATTAAAACCATTAGTTTGTAGATATCTCAATATACATTTTCTATTATATTAAAAATTATTGAATTAATGTGATGAATTCTTATTTTTAAGCTGCAGATTTTCCCTGAGTGTATGGATTGTTTATATTTGCATTGTGCTTTAACTAAACGACGCTTCACATATTTTCATGATGTAGATCTAATAAATACTTAAGCATTGATAAGAAATTTGATATGTATACATACATATCTACAAATTGATTTTATGTATGTATGTATGTACATATATATGTACATACAAATAAGTGTTTAACTCAATCTTTGAATACATTTTTTATTTTATTTTTTGTCATGTGATGTCTTTTGTTGTTGAAATTAAAAACATTTTAATTTTTATCTGCGTTTACTTAAAAGTTTGTGAGGATTTTCTGTTTTAAGTAAAACTGAATTCCTGAAGATATGTACTTACATACTCTATAGTAATAGTAATTATAATATAAATATTTCTTATACTTAATTTACATTTTTTTAAAGTTGATGCAATGTTAGTTAGTCAACGTTTGACATTTTTAGGGTATAAAATTTTTTCTAGCTATAGCCTTCTATATTTATTTTGGAAAGCTTGCCTTGCTTTTTAAAAATGTATAAACATTTTTAAATGAAACTCATCCGGCACTCCAGCTTAGGTACTGATAGTTTTTTTGTTGTTAGTTAACTTACTTATTTTTTATTTTTTATTGATAAACATTGGAAATCAAAAGGTAGTTTTATATTGTAATTATTATTTTCATAATTGTTGAAAACAATCGCTGCTTTTTGTTTGTTTTTTGCGATGAAATCATTTGAATTACTTTTGAAACTTTAAAAATTATGTTATTTTCTATATTTCTTAATTTATAAGACTTTTAGACTTTGTCCTTTAGTGGTTATATATTATATACTGCTTCAAATTAAAATTTTATTCAATTGAATAAAAGGAGCTTTTTTCTTAAACTCTTTTGAAGCTTTTTTGAAATTTTTGATACATAGTATAATATAGAATTGGATAACATTATATGATATGAGACTGAATTTAAATGTACTTTTAAATTAGTTAAATCATAATGAACAAACATATTTTCTTCTTGAATAGCGATCAACAGAAAACGAACTCGTTTTCATATAATTTAGGTATACCCTATCGACGGCTCCTCTAGGATACAAGATGACTTTGTATGACGAAATTCCTGTTGCATTTGTTTATATACATATGTATGTTTATTTTATGAAGGGTGAGCACCTATGGCTTTTATTTGATGTTCTATATGATTTTTTTTTTCATTTTATTAAAGTTCAGCGTATTGTGTATATATTTTTGAAATTTTTAAGTGTGTTTTGTGTGCCCATCGGACAGAGTGTACGTATTAGTTGGTCACTCAGTCTATATTTTTATTTATTTTTTTCTTCTAATGTGCCACTCCTTTTTTCAGATTTTACTACTTGAAATAGAGAATTTTTGTCTAATTTTTTGCTGGGTATATACATTAGGTATGTAGAAATTAGTTTACATACAAAGAAATATATGTTTAATAAACAACTATTGTAGCAAATCGATCTCAAATAACTCAGTTACCTCTACCAGCAATTCACCGTCGGTGTTTTCATAAAGTGTTAGAAACAATGAAATATCTATGTTTGGGAGAATTTTTCCCCTCAAGTAGGTATTTCTACATGAGGTTTGCTGGTTGACTCCTATCGCATTCATATGTAATGATTATTCACTTAAAAAAGGTCATCATCACCATCAATCATTCCCGTATACAATACATTCATGAGTTGGATTGATCCAGATACAATTGCTGTCTC
Organism: Tachina grossa; assembly: GCA_949987645.1. NCBI lineage: Eukaryota > Metazoa > Arthropoda > Insecta > Diptera > Tachinidae > Tachina > Tachina grossa. Next base: position 89,694,576 of record OX465278.1, read on the forward strand.
ATCACCTTCTAACAGCTTTATATATTTTGCTAGTATACATGCCTTAGCGTGCTTCTATCGATAGTGACGTAAGAGTCCGAGATGTAGTAGTGTTACAATTAAAAATCTTTACTATTAGAATTTACCAGTTTGCTCTTTTGAATTTTTACAAAGTAGATACATATGTATGTATTTCATTGACCACAAAATCATAAAATTTCTTTACTTACAAAATTGTATGACGTGAGGATTTTGTTTTTAAATTATACATGCTTCGGCATGCTTTCATTTTTTTCTGTAAATTTATTTAATACTCATACAATAACAGATATAAAGTAAGATGTGTTTGCAGTATGCATGCTTCAGCATGATTTTAGTTGAAGCGTATATTCATTCACTAAGTTTGCTTGATACTTATTCATACACATGTACATTCTTACAGATTGGATATCAAAGTCCAAATTCCGTGGTTTATCTATATTTTCTAAAGATCTGATAGCTAAAGAAATAAATAGAGTGAAGATCTTCTATAATAATCCCATTTTCATATTGTAAAATTTTGCGTGCTAGCGCTTTCGATGGGAAAATGTACATACAACTATATAAAAACTAATAATATGATGTGCTGCTGAATATTGCACTATGCTTTAGTTCATTTTAAACACTGAAGTTTTCGCAATATTTCATTCAGACCATCAAGTTTAGAGAATTCCACTACATTTAGCTAATTATCTTTCTTAAGACCCATCATTCCTAATCAATCCTGCAAAAAACAACACAAACTAGATTTTTCGTTTTTAATTTTATTTTTATTAAATTCAATATTTTGTACATCTTTAAATTACTTTATACTGTATTAAGCAGCTTTTACTCATTTGTTGAATGTTTAATCGTAAACATTTTAATGGTGAGATAAATTTTTCTGTTTTATGCACTAAGTAAATCTTTATATATACTAATCCACTTATATGAACCATTAAAGCTAATTCTTTTCACATCATTCCTTTTAATGCTCAATTAAATCATTGTACTATTGATGCTTTCATATTAAGTAATGTTTAATCTTCTATTTATGTGTGAGTTTTCCAAAGTATTTATTAAAAAATTCTTTAGAATCATCTGTTTGTAAGTTTTTTTTTGGTACCCGTACCACTCCAAAAATATTTTCCATTGCATTGGTTTTTGGAGTACAGCTTTTATTTTCAGCTGTACCGACTATATAAACTTTGAGAATGTGTCAATTACAGTCTTCAAAAATCAACAATTTCTATTTTCTGTAGAATAGTTCTCCATTTCAATTAACTCACCTCCATAAAAGATCATATATTCGTATCATTACAAGCACAAACAATTTTCGAGTTTTAATATGGAGTTCGTTTACTAAATTTCTTTTTAAAGACATTGAGTTGTTTTAGAGATTTTTTTCGAGAGTGTGGTGATCTACATGTTGCACTTTCAGCTATTTATACTAACATGTAGTTAATTTTCTAATCTATATATTTAATCGTACAACTCTTCAATTTATTTTTAATTATTTAATTTTTAGAATTGCTTTTCAATTTTATAACTCTCTTTCTTCTCTAATTTTATTTGTTGTAGTCCATCAATATGCATTTTAATATATTCTTGAATTAAATCAATGCCATAAGCTATATTATTAATTTGTTCTTTAGTTTGTCGATTTGAGTTTCCAGAAAAATTAACCGATATCATCGTTCTCTGACGGAGAACGATGATGATTCTGTATGTATACATTAGTAGTAATTAAAATCTTTTTATAGATTTCGAGTTCAAATTTATCATAATTTTTTGGTATTTTATCAAACATTAGAGATAATAGTCCTAGTGTTAGAGCCCATATTTGACCACCAACTTGTATTTTATCTTCATTCAGTTTGAGGTTGTTATCACCATTAGTTTGTATCTAATTCATTTCTTCCTTCCAATACTGATAAGTCTTCGGAATTGGAAGTCTGTGAGTACAAATCATCGTCATCATCGTCATCATCATTCCCAGTATTAGCATCATTAAATAAGATGGTATTATCAAATATTGTTCCTTCTGTTAGTTTCTTTGGTGTACTTGTCTCTATCTTGACTGATGGTTTCTCATGCTTTAAACTTGTATATTTTCAACTTCTGTCTTGATTTTACTTTTTTCTTTCATAAGAATTCTTTTAATATTTTTAGAACAATTTATGAATTCTTCTGTTATAGGTTTAAATGCATCTCTTAGTTGTTCATTTGTATCTATTTCACTAGTTTTTATACTACGAAGCTTTTTCTAAATCACATTTGTTGTCAACACCAAATGCTTTAAAACTTTCTCATCCATGTTTGCTAACAGCAAATTCAGGTATCGGCTACTAGATCCGCTTATCAGGAGCTGATCTAGTTTTCAGATCAGCTTATCAGGAGCTGGTCTAGTTATCAGATCAGCTTATCAGGAGCTGGTCTGGTTTTCAGATCAGCTTATCAGGAGCTGGTCTGGTTATCAGATCAGCTTATCAGGAGCTGGTATGGTTATCAGATCAGCTTATCAGGACCTGATCTGATTTTCAGATCAGCTTATCAGGAGCTGGTCTGGTTTTCAGATCAGCTTATCAGGAGCTGGTCTGGTTTTCAGATCAGCTTATCAGGAGCTGGTCTGGTTATCAGGTCAGCTTATCAGGAGCTAGTCTGGTTATCAGATCACCTTATCACGACCTGATCTGATTTTCAGATCAGCTTATTAGAAGCTCGTCTGGTTTTCAGATCAGCTTATCAGGTAACAGATCACGCTATCAGGAGCTGTTCAGATCTTCATATCAAGATATCTGATTCAGATTTAGTTATCAGTATACAAGTAGCTAGCCATTTATATACATGAAGTTTAAAGTCAGATGAAATACGAAAAAGTAAACTTTTATATAGTAAAATTATTTTCTATAACGATCATCGTTTAATTCACTATCTTTGCTTATAATTAAAAATTCATATTTATCCTTTCAACATGCTTTATATTTTTCTCACCTTACTTAAACATTAAAATTACATTATGATGATCTCTTATTAAATGTTTGGTGATTCTGCTGTAAGTTTTACATAAGTAGAATGAATCAACATTCTGATCTCTCCCCATACAAAAATATGCTTCCCATACGCATCATCGTTAAATATCATATTGGAATTACTTTGGACTGAAATAACAGATTCACTATTGGTAAATTTTGTAATATATTATTATTTTAATTGATGTAATTAATTTCTTCAGGTATTTATATCTGGGTTGATATAAAGATTTTGAGTATAAATAAATGTTCTCAAAATTTAAGTCCATTAGGGCTTTCTAGCAAGCCAATCATAGCGTTTTTTTTCGCAATTTGACAGGTCAACTATTGTTGCACGAATAGAATTTGATATAAGGGAACTATGATTCATTTTTGAACTATCGTTCGATGATTCATCAATATATCGTACCAAGGTATTTTATGTTGTTTTGATTAAGGGTATGAGTCAATATTTATAAAATCCATTTCATAAATATCAGCTCATGCTCATAGTCAAAACAAAGTATGCTTGAAGTGTTTAAAACCGGTATTACCATAAAAATGGTGGTTTGAAACTCTTAAAATATACTTTGTTTTACTAACCGCATTTTATAACTAAATTCATTTCATAAATATTGACGCATACTCATAATCAAAACAGCATATAAATATCCTTTGTTTTGACTATGAGTATGAATCATTATCTCTTATTATAGAAAAATAAAATAGTATGATTATATGATATCAGAAATCATGTTTTCTAATATCACATAACCATACTATTTTATTCTTTCAATAATAATAGATAGTATTTATGAAATGCATTTATTTACAAAATGCGATTAGTAAAACAACATAAATATAGCATGGTATGAAATTTTGATGATTCTTCAATATTTCGTAGCAATGTATTTTTAGGTTGTTTTTACTATGAGTATGCGCCAATATTTATGAAATGTGTTTCATAAATATTATCTCTTATTGTAGAGAAATTAAATAATGTTGCTATACGATATCAGAAAATATTTTCTAAAATCGTATAGCTACAATATTTTATTTTTCCTATAATAAGAGATAATGGCCCCTACTCATAGTCAAAACAAAGCATATTTTAAGAGTTTAAAATCAGTATTATCATACCAAATACTGATTTTAAACTCTTACAGCCTTACTTATAAAACTTATTAAGGCTTTGTAAAGGCTTTTTAAAACAAATTTTCATAAAATTTTTTTTAAGTCTTTATAATGCCCTAATAAGTTTTATAAATAAGACTTAAAATATGCTTTGTTTTACTAAACACATTTCATAAATATTGATGCATACTCATAGTCAAAACAAAGGATATTTTTATGCTGTTTTGATTATGAGTATGGATCATTATCTCTTATTATAAAAAAATAAAGTTATGCAGCTATACCATATCAGAAAATATTTTCTCATATGGGATGGCTGCTGAAATTAATTTCATCAATTGAAAGAATGTAATATAACTGTTGTAATTTTAGTATTCCAAATGAAACACGCTTGTAATTTCAATAATTTATTTAATACAAAAAGTACAATACAAAAAGGATAAAATAAAAGATGTCTATTTTAATACTGTAAGATCACGTTGCTTTTCTTCTCTCTATTGGAAACTAGAATGTTCTACTCAATAATTATGACAGCAAGTGCTACCATTAATCAGTGATGTCAACGCTATTATTTGATACAACAATTCTCCCACACTTGATTGAACTTCTAATTGGATTTGAACTCCTCATCAGTTCATTACATAATCGTCTAGATGCTTTGGAAGCCTTACGTGGTCTTTGAGTTGGTCGGTTGGCATTCTGATTTTGTTCTGATTCTGGACCTGTACACTGTGTATGTGCTCCACTCTCGACTACTTCCTGAGATGTTGTTGTGAAACGAGATGTGCAAGGTAATTCCTCGTAATTGGGTAAACGTGTTGTTAATTGTGGCAATACTATTGCTTGCTGAGATAATTGTTGATTTTCTTTTTGGTTTTCATTGAGATTGCTCGGTTGCTGTTGTGTCACTGAGACTAACGTTAGTAGGACGGAGCTGATTTATGTGTCTTTTAAATATGTAGCCATCATCGAGTTTAACGATGTAATGAAGTAAACCCAGCTTCTTCAGAATAATTCCCAGTTTCCACGAGTTTTTATTCGCCGTATAATATTGAGCCTGAACTCAGACTCCCTCTCGCAATTATCTGATCGGACCTTGTGGTGCTACTGATTTCCCCAGTTGTGAAGGTTTTAACGCATCTAACTTTGTTCTTGTTTGTCGTCCCAAATATAGTTCTGATGGACTTTTGCCATTACGCAGTGGTGTTGCTCTGTACTTGAATAAGATTTCTCTAATCTTTGTAGATATTGATGATGTATCTTTGGCCATGGCCGCTAAGCGCTGCTTCAGTGTCTGAACGTTCCTTTCAGCCAATCCGTTCGTTGCTGGATGACCTGGTGCTATAAATTTTTGGACAACAGCTGAGTCGTTACAGAAATTAGTAAATTCTTCGCTTTTAAAAATAGTGGCATTATCTGAAACCATGACGTCTGGATACCCATTCCTTGAAAATATATTTTGTAAAATTTGAATTGTTGAAGCTGATGTTGGTGCGGATGTAGTTACTTCCACTTCAACCCATTTTGACTTTCAATCAACGACAATAAGAAAATGATGTCCTTGATATGGACCTGCATAGTAGAGCTGCAAAACTATCGATAGTCGCTCCACTCGATAGTTTCGATAGTTTTATGTAAAACTATCGATACTATCGATAGTATGGAATAGTTTTATAAAAGTTGCCACATAACGACATTTGACTCGAAAAAAATCCCGAGTCCTCAACATTTTCATTAGTATATAAAAATATATCAAGCCTTTTTTCCGATTTTATCGTAAGCCGCATATTATCGAAAATATACTTTTTATTGAACTTAAAATTTTATGGGCCTACCCATGGTTTAGAATTATCAAAATGCGAAAATTGTTGATAACTTTTAAGACACTGGCTGTAAAGTTTTATCGTAAGCGACAATTTTAACCTTCTTCTAAAAATTTAATTTTTATCGCATGCAATTACATCGAAGATTAGGCTGGAAATGTAGGTATGTAGGTACAATTAAAAAAAAATTTATAGGGAAACACGCTAGGGTATGTCCGAGACGATTGGCGGCCGTCGCGATATCAGTACCACCAAAATTAATCTTTGTGTCGGCGATGTTCAATTTATTAAAATACTTGTGACTACTATTTGTCGAATAACACTTGGATTTATAAATAAATTCATATACATACATATGTATTTAAGTACTTATGTATACAGAAGCAGGGATGCGATGTCATATTTACAAATTGTACTAACTTTCAAAAAAATTTTTACTTTTTTCAGTACGATTGTACCAAATTCTTTATTTATATTTTTTTAATACTTGTACTTGTTAATTAACTAAAAAGCAATTAACAAAACACCAGAAGGTACAAAAAGAATATTGGTTGCTGGGATATGAATATAAAAGTAATATTTACAATATACTACGTTTATAACCTTTTTTTTATTCGATTGTTCACAGTAGATGCAAATAGTCGGCTTCTCTCCTTGGTACGAAAATAAAATTTCCACATTTGCAGATGAATTTAGAATAAATAACATTCCTCCAGCAATTTTTTAAGTACCGGAAAACATCGTTTTATTTACTTAATTTTCTAATACCTTCGAGCTAAAGATTAACCCCCTTGTGCAAAAAAATAAGTGAACGTTAAACCCGGGTTTTCTATGGAAATTTTTTTTTAATGTACACTTCAAGCACGAATTATTTTTTGCATAAGGGGGTTAATATATTTTAATGCTATTTTTGGCATGTAATATAATATAAATAGATTCCAGTAGTGCTTAATGGGTCATTGCGGTGCTACGGTACTTTTGGCATTCAAATAGCGCTAAAATTATACAATTGTATCAACTTTTCCATCGCTGTACAAAAGCTTAAATCAACTACGGATAATTTGCTTCAAAGCTGCCGGCTACTGTTTATTGACTTCGATTATTTTTACTCTTTTAATTACTTGTTTTTTTTTGCCGATAGTATCGATAGTGGAAAAAACTATCGATATTTCATTTACAACAAAACTATCGATACTATCGATAGTACTATCGATAGTTTTGCAGCTCTACTGCATAGTCGATATGCACACGCTGCCAGTTGAATTCAGGTTCCTCCCACGGATGAAGTATTACTCTTGGAGGACGTTTTATGACCGAAGCACATGCAGCACTGTCAATGACTATCAATGGACATCCAGTACACATAATGTGTGTGCGCTGTAATTCTTCCAATACGGATTTCTGCAATGATGAAGGTCATATTTTTGAAGTTGACTTAAACACTTTCGTAAATTAGCTTTGTATTCAGCTTTAAATTTGTCGTGTACCACGATGTCATCAAAATAAGATTGTGTTTTAGGAACCTCACGTAATATCTGGTCAATTATTCTATTAAATTCCGATGGTGCTGTTTTTATGCCGAATGAAAGCCTGTTCATGCAGTAAGTACCCTTATGTGTGGAAATAGTTTGAATCTCCCTTGATTTCTGATCGACAGCAACGTGCAAATATGCCTTATATAAATCAAGACAGCAAAAATATTTAGAGTCCCTTAGACTGTTAAAAATTTCATAAATTTTTTTAATAGGGTAATGCGCATCTACAAGTCGCTGGTTAACGCCCACTTTGTAGTCGACGCACAAACGAACACCGCCGTCAGCTTTCGGGATGACCACCAGTGGTGAACCCCAATAGCTATTGTCAGTTTTTGTAATAATTCCTGAATTTTTTCTAGTTCCTTATTGACGCGTTCTGTCAATACATATGGAATTTGTCTCTCTTTAGTGTACACTGGTGTAACATTGTCACGCAACTTTAATGAAATTTTGTAATTGGGAATGCACCCTATTTTTTGCTCAAAGACATTCGGGAATTCCAATATTAATTATTGTACATCGTCACATTGCTTAGTAGAATCATTTGTGATTACATTTACATTTTTTTCGTCTAATTCCTCTAATTTCATTCCAAGCCGTCGAATCCAAACTCGACCTATGAGAGCAGAATACCCATCTGGGGCTACAATGAGATAATCGATGATTGATGATCCATTAAATGTTACCTTAACTTGAACTTTGCCAATTGTTGGAATTTTATTATGACTGTACGATGAAAATGTGGTATTTATTGGCATTAATTTGTCATTTACCTTTAACGTTTTGAATTTACTAATAGGCAAAAACGTATAAGCAGATCCAGAATCTACTTCGAATTTAAGTTTTGTACCCTCAATACAAATGTTAGCATAATAGCGCTCTGAATATGAATTGGAATCACTTATTTTAAAAATGCCGTATTGTCAATCATCTTCTTGTATGTGATTCGTAGAATTACGACCTGCAATGTTCGTTTTATTAAGACCGGCATTAGGACCATCCGCCAAAAGAGAAGTGATACATACTTTTTTAACATGACCACTTTTGTTGCACAAATGGCATTTTAACTTTGTTTTATTACTGTTACAATCATTTGCAAAATGATTATTTTTGCCGCATCGTAAGCACAAGCCAGCAATACCTAACTTACCGTAATCAATTTTCAATGGTTTTTGTTGAGGATTTTTACTATGTGCGTTACTAAAACGTTTAGATTTTTTCTTACTTGAAATTTTATTTACGTCAGTTGCCTCGCTTTTTGCTAAATTGGTTAGTTCCTTGGCGTCCGCCCTTGCGGCTTCTAGTGCCAACGCTTTCTCTACAATTTCATCAAATGCTGACGTACCTACTTGTAGTAGCTGTTCTCTTATGCTGTTGTTGTTAATTCCCCTGATAAACTGGGCTCTTAGAAATACCTCAGCTATAGAAGCGTTGCATGCACATGGTGATATAAACTCGCACTCGTTTATGTCCATTCGCAAAGTAGCCACAAATTCTGCTATAGAATGGGTTTCATTTTGGTACTTTAATAGAAATTTATGCTGAGCCACTAATTTATTCTTCTTCGGCGCCAAATGCGTTTCCAAAATTTTTAGTAATGCATCGTATTCGAGATCTGTTGGAGCCTTAGGGGCAGCTAACGCTGACAGCGTATTGAAGTTTTTTGCACCAATAGAGTTGAGTAGTAATTTTGCACAATACTGGTTATTACCTTGAACATTTTTCATTGTTACGTAATTTGTGAATCTATGTATATAGTTTTTTATAGCTTTCTTTAGTAGAATCGAAAACGTCGAAATTTGCTATAACTGCTGTATTAATGTTGTTGCTTTGCGCTGCACTTTGCGACAAGGCCGACACATTCATTTGCGTTAGTTGTGATACCATTAACTGTTGCAACTTCATAAATTCTTCGAACTGTTTGGAATCCACCTTGTTCTTTATTTTTATGCACAGAACCTTTATTGACTTTTTGCATGGATTTACCCTCGTCGCCAACTGTTGTAATTTTAGTATTCCAAATACTAATAATACAAAAAGTACAATACAAAAAGGATAAAATAAAAGATGTCTATTTTAATACTGTAAGATCTCGTTGCTTTTCTTCTCTCTATCGGAAACTAGAATGTTCTACTCAATAATTATGACAGCAAGTGCTACCATTAATCAGTGATGTCAACGCTATTATTTGATACAACATAACACATATACAGATAGTACATCTGTTATTTCTCCCATAGACTACTTAATTAGACACGACACCGGCGAATTGAAGAAATTCGCTTTACCACGATTATTTGATAGAGATAGCAAATATGACTATTTTCTATGCCTTTCTCTGTCATATTATCGTGGTAAAATGACATTTAGTTATTTACCAAATAAAAATTTTCTTGGCAGGAATTGGCGCAAATTGGATAAAAAATGAATTTGCGCCAAAATCCTTGCCAAAGTTGGTAATTTGTGGACAAAATTTAGTAGATTATTTTGTCCACATGTTACCAACAGTGAGAATAGTGCAAAAAACAAATGTGATAACGAAAAAATAGAGGATTCTTTTTGAGGTTGCAAGCAAAAATGTAAGTATTGAAATAAATTTTTATTTTATTAGTTTTTATCATAATGTTATGGTTTTTTACAGGAGCCGAAGATGTATTATGGGTTGTCCTGATGGAGAGAAGCTCCATAAGTTTCCGAAAGAGCCGATTCGGTAAGTGTGTCGTGTAATTTTTGCTTAAAAAGTTTTGTACATTGGATGCGACAATAATGTTCTTGTCCAATGTACAAATACGTAGGTTAAGATATAAAGTGAATTTTGTGCATTGGAAGGGACAATTATGTTCCTGTACAATGCAGCAATAGCTTCTGAAAGGCGTCGCGGAAAAAAAGTGAACATTGTGCATTGGAAGGGACAATTATGTTCCTGTCAAATGCAACAATAGCATGGAACGCGTCGCGGAAAAAAATAGTGAGCATTGCGCATTGGAAGGGACTATTATACTCCTGTCCAATGCAACAATAGCATGGAACGCGTCGCGGAAAAAAATAGTGAACATTGTGCATTGGAAGGGACAATTATGCTCCAGTCCAATGCAAAAATTTTGTGTTTTAAAGCGCCTGTGAAGGATCATTTAAAAATCTAGGGAAAAATAAAAAAAATCAATACAAAGTAGTCAAAACCAATGAGGACATGTAGTTTGTGCAATAAATCTTCCGAAGGTGAAGTACTTTCGATCATACATAGATGGTACAAAAGGACATTATAGCACATTACTATTGTTTGCTGCTGTCGAGCCATTTGCAACAACGTACAGATCATGCTGGGATATTGGGTTTCCTATTGCGGGATATACGTCTTGAAATATCAAAGGCCAAGCAGCGTAAATGTATTTATTGTTTAGAAGTGAGTGCCACCAAACGCTGCGCCATATCTGCAAATGTGCTTCGCAGTTCGCGGAGGAATTTAATAAGTAGTATTGTCATGCCTGCGTGCCAACCGATCAGTATAAAATGGAACTATCGGCCAAGTTCTGAAAACCATTTCGTTTTGAAACCGACAAATTTCAGGAAAAGAGATCAACAAAAACCTCAATAATTGCAATTTTTTAATTGGTTTTAAGATTTCATATGCTTGAGATATTTTACCCGAACTTTATTTCGAATGCACTAAATTATCTGATAAAGAGAACAGTGTTTTCCGTTTTTGAAACTTTGCGATTTCAAAACGAAATGGTTTTCAGAACATGGCCGTATATGAACGAAAGGGTTTCATTTGTGCTCAAATTATGGGATCAAATATTAAAGGTTGGATACATGCCAAATGCTGTGGTAACGGTTTTTCCCACACCAACTGTATGAAAATTTATGCTTTGAGTGCTGGTTTAAGGATTTTGACATTTTCTAGCCAGACCGCGATACTAATTGGGAAAAAGAGAAAGGCGCATATTGTGATCTGTATCGAAGACATAAATGTTGCGATATGGAAATTTGTAATTGTCCCAAAGGCAGAGATTATGCAAATGCTTACAAGTGGCAATTGGTTATTCGTAAATAAAGTGGTGCATCTTGAGCCCATAATCCTTGTTATATACCAGAATTTGAATAATCTCCAAAGAGAGAATAGTCGAATATAAATGTGATGTTTATTCCGTTACTGAACAAACTGCTTCATAAAAGCGTTTTGCAGCCAGCACAAGACTTAAATACATACTGTATGCTAACAAGCATTCAATAAGTGAAGATGTAGCAACAATAAGTCATAGTCAAAGCTCAAATAGTAATAGTTGTGTTGACACCACTTTATCCCAAGATGCAGTTGCTAATTTACAAATGCGTTGCGAAATTCGTTAATTTGAAAGCTAAATAATTTACTTTTAAAATGAACAAATACTTTGGGAATTCGGTACATTCTAAAACACAAAGATGTGCTTTTCCAATGTACAAAGACATTATTTAACATGTCCATTTAGACACAAAATTAAAATTCCTAATATATAAAATAAAATATTTATTTATTTATTACATATTCTACAAAGTAAATTTAGTAAAATATAGTACCATATGCCAAGATGTTATTAACAGAATTTTAAAAAGTTTTTGTGACGTACTATACACGACCTATGGCTTCACATAGGAAGAAACTTTGAGTATTATTATTTGTTTTGGGTTTTTGATAAAATAAAATATTTTTCTTTTTTAAAATGGTTAAATATATTTTCAAAATCTATAATTTGTAGTATAAGAAAACATTATTGGTTTTAATATATTTAACAAAAAATTAATTTTTAAAAATAAAGTGCATATTTTATACATTTCGCTATACAGCTTCATTATATTGTTTTTATTTTACCACCTAATGAGCTTTTCATAAGCCAACAGTTTACAATTAAGTTTTTGTAAAATTTTTTAAATCTAGTTTTTTGGATTAGTTTCTGATTAATTGTGTTTTACCACCTAGTGAGCTTTTTATAAGACTTTAGTTTACAATTAAGTTTTTGTAAAATTTTTTTAATCTTTAGTTTTTTGGATTAGCTTCTGATTAATTTTGTTTTACCACCTAGTGAGCTTTTTATTAGACTTTAGTTTACAATTAAGTTTTTGTAAAAATTTTTTTAATCTTTAGTTTTTTGGATTAGCTTCTGATTAATTTTGTTTTACCACCTAGTGAGCTTTTTATTAGACTTTAGTTTACAATTAAGTTTTTGTAAAATTGGATTAGCCTCTGATTAATTTTGTTTTACCACCTAGTGAGCTTTTTATTAGACTTTAGTTTACAATTAAGTTTTTGTAAAATTTTTTTAATCTTTAGTTTTTTGGATTAGTTTAAAAGAAAAATTTTTTTTGATTTCGTTTTACCACCTAGTATGTCTAGAGTGATCCAGAAAAGCTATGCATTTTTAAATAATTCTTTAATTTTTATGTACATTAAAGATTAGAAATAATTGATTTGCTATCTTTTGTTTTTGATTTTTTATTTCTATTTTATGTTATGGTTTTCAATTTTGTTCGGTTTGGGCAATTTTACAATATTAAATTATTTGGTGTTTGCTTTTCTTTTTCTAGACGTTCCGAGTGGCTTCGCATTTTAGGCGTGAAGTCATCGGTGAAACGCATATTTGCATGCAGTCGGCACTTTCGGGCGGAATATGTTTTTGGAGATAAGACTTCAAAATTTGCAGTTCCTAAAAATGAAAGTGTTGAGTCAAATGCAATTTTTAATATTGAAAACAAATCAGATTTTAAAAATAATGTAGAATGTTCAATTCAAGTTCCAAGTTTAGAAAATGCGCAAGAAATAGGTATTTTAGAAAATAGTGCGGCCGAAATAGAGGTAGATATTTCAATGCGTAGCTCTTCTATAGGAGAACAGACGACTGAGATAGCCGATACAGTTATGACAGAAAGTGACATCAATTTGGGTAAAAGCGACGAACATTTGTCGAAATTTGAAACAGTTAAGACTGCGCTAGACTATTACAGGACTCAATATTTAGCAGAAAAACGGGTTAAGACCAAGTTGAGGAATGACAATGCTAGATTAACAAGACAATTAGTAAAATGTAGGGAACGTGTAAACATATTGGAACTTGAATTGTACAAAAAGAATGATTTGTCGTCTAAAGTAACAAAATCATTAGCTGTTTGCTTAGAAAATAGTTTGACAAATCATTTACGCGAAGGAAGAAAACGTCGTTATGATATCGGGTTAAAATTAATTGCTTTAGCTGTATATTTCCTTTCCCCACTACTTTATCGTTATTTAATTAAAATATTAGATTGGCTTAACGTAAGAACATTGCAACGTTTTGTAAAGGATTGGCCAAAGAGTCCCAGTAATACTAACGGTAGTTTTGAAGAGGAGAAATATGTTAGTGTGTCATGTGACGAAATGGCGTTAAAAAGTTTTTTGGACTATGATAGGCTCAAGGATAAAATAATAGGATTGCAGGATTTTGGTGACGAAAACCGCTCACGGAACATAGCGACCAGTGCTATGGTTATTATGGCAAGTGGCATCGGTGGAAAAAGTTGGTCGCAAGCAGTATCGTATTTCTTCGTTCAAGGGAGTTGTAAGGGGTACATAATGAAAAAATATGTACATGAGGCCATTTCAATGTTGCAAGGAATAGGACTGAAACTTTGCCAATTTGTTTGCGACTAAGGAGATAATTTCGTTGGTTTTAGTTAGATTGTTGGAGTTAGTCAACAGCGCCCATACTTTGAAGTAAATGACAAGAGAGTTTACTTTATGCATGATTCGCCACACCTTCTTAAAAGTGCTAGGAATTGTTTATTGGCCAAAGACCACAAAGTTTATTTTAATGGGGTGACTGTGACTTGGGAGGACGTTGTCCATTTCTACAAGGTTGATTCGAATTCAGTACGATGTGCACCCAAGCTAACTTTTGATCATATTAACCCAAATAATTTCCAGCGCCTGCGGGTTAACTTAGCTGCCCAGGTGCTAAGTCGTACTGTAGCTGTAGGTATGCGTACTTGCACGCTTCGGGAAAACTGGATTCTTCTAGGTCTGCAACATACCTAAATACTGCTGGATATTTAGAATTTTTAACAACTTGTTCGACCTTTTTAATAGCAGCGCTGGATTCTCTGCGTTCAAGTGTTCCACTGAACAGCTTGAAATTCTAAGGGAAGCGACCAGAAAACTGTCCACTTTGAAGATCATCGATGAGAAGGGAAGCAACATTACAAATAGTTTTAGGTTTATTTCAGGTTGGCAAATAAATATTTCTGCCATAAAGAGTCTTTGGTCGTACCTTAGAGATGAAGGTTTTCAGGGAATTAAAACACGGAGGCTAAACCAGGACCACTTGGAACATTTCTTTGGACAGATTCGAAAAGGATCTGGGAACTGTGTGCGCATAACACCCCGAAATTTCTCCAGCTCTTTCCAGAAACGTTGGGGCCTACATCATGTGAATGTTGTAGTCAATGGAAATTGCGAAAACATATCGTTCGAGGAGAAAATTATGGATTTTTCAATTGTAGAGTTAGCGTATAGTTTCGAATAGCTCGCAATGGGATAGTTTTCATTCTCTTCCTAACCTTTCCCCAATAGTTGACGAGATTGACGTTTCAGACAGAAAAAACGATCGTGAACAAAGGCAATTCCTAGAAAACAATGCCTTTGTTTACATATGTGTTTATTTTTTACCATAAACTTCTGCAAACTCATGTATGCGATTCACCCCTCCCGACTTTCGATAGCGGCGAAAAGATTCCAGAGGAATACATGTTTACATCTGCGAAACAAGTTTGACAACTGTCATTTGGTCAAACCCCCCCCCCCCAGGGCTTTGTGGATTATTTCAGAGCCTTAGAAAACAAATTCCATCCCCTTTTTAATGAAAACTGCCATCGAAATGAAATTGGCAAAATTATTTTCAATGGCCTATTTAAAGAAAAGCCTTATATTTGTTGTGATAAGGTGACGCGCGAAGAAATTTTAAACCTTTTTATTAGGATCAGGATATATTTTGTGCTTAAGGTTTCTAACACACAAATGAAAGAGCCTAATTTCAAAGAAAAAATTTTGTGCGTCAAAAATAAATAGGTCATTGCATTTTTTGGTTTTTTGTTTATTTCTTTCTTTAATTTATTTGTTGTTTATTATCCCAACAACCAAATAGTATTTACATTGAAGTAACCGCTTGACTAATTGTTCGCTGGGATTTTTTTTTATTTTCTGTTCATTTTTCATTTATTTGTTGTTATATTATCCCAACAACCAAATAGTATTTACATTGAAGTAACCGCTTGACTAATTGTTCGCTGGGATTTTTTTTCTTATTTTCTGTTCATTTTTCATTTATTTGTTATATTATCCCAACAACCAAATAGTATTTACATTGAAGTAACCGCTTGACTAATTGTTCGCTGGGATTTTTTTTTATTTTCTGCTCATTTTTCATTTATTTGTTGTTATATTATGCCAACAACCAAATAGTATTTACATTGAAGTAACCGCTTGACTAATTGTTTGCTGGGATGGCATCGAGTGTTTCTTGGTAAAATAATATACCATGACACAGGAGTAAGTGCAGCGAACATATAATGCGTATGCATTAAAAGCTTCTTACTCAAGACCATCATGCGTGGCGAAGAGTCACATCCTACAAGAGGTGATGCTGTTTTTAGCAGAACATGAAGGATCTAGACCAGATTAGGTCGAAAAAAATCATATAAAAAGCCCTTTTCAGGGCTACAGAATATTTTCCAAAAAGATAGTTTTGGCTTTACTACTAAAAATACAATTTTAATAATTCCAATTTTTATATTTTATTTTTATTTACATACATGAACTCTAACAAGAAAACCTGGCAGAAACTCAATAAAATATAGCTGTTACAAAAACTTTATTCGATCCCTAAAAATCTAAACTGGAAAGATAAGAAAGGAATGCATTCCAAAAGGAAGAAAGTTCGCAAAGAAAACAACTTACACTTTGATGGCATAAGTAAATGAATATTTATTTCTTTGAATAAAAATATAATAAAAAAATTTATATATAATTTAAATTGTAATTATGAAAAATCAAAAGTTATGTGAGACATTTTTAGATTCAATTGAACTGTATTGAATTTTAACCAGGAATAATTTCTTAATCTTAAAAATATTTCATTTAAGAAGAATTGAAATTACAGAACTTAAGTCAAAGAAATTATTTCTGATTAACAAATCAAAATTTATTTAAAAAATGTTAATTAATTATATAAGTAGGTATTCTAATTTTGTTTTGGTGTTGTACCAATTTAAGATCATTTACAAATATACATAAATTTATACAGATACTAAAAAAATAAAAATAAGAAAACAATTTCAAAATTGGGTATATCTCTTTTAAGATTTTGTTACTACAAATTGGGGTGAGCATACGCTTAGGAAAGAAATAACTTGTTTCTACATTACATTAAGCAAGCGAATGATTTAAAAAATCACGCAAAAATTCGAATGTTTTTAATAAATTTTTTTAAACAAGTCGCTTTCTTGTATGGTAAAAATTGCACATAAATTTCTTTACTTAAATTTTGCTGCATTTTGGGTTGATAATCTTTTTTTAAGGCTTTACAAAGGCTTACTACCAGTTTATAGAAGACAAGTAAAAATTCTCGTCTGACTATTTGTTTTAAAAAGGTTTTATTAAACAAGTTTTGTATGGAAATCTGTTTAATAAACCATTTGCGAATGAGAAATATTTTTATGCATAAGGCCTTTAATAAATATTAAATAAATTTATATCAATGGAGACTAGATAACTCTAAACTAAAAGGTTGCATAATATAAAAATATTTTTGATTTATTCAAATGTAATCTAAATATTTCGACCAAAGATATACACATGTATATGACTTCCATAATTAAGGACACATACATATATGAAGTGAGAAAAATACAATTTGGTTAAGCATACCTTGTTACTGTTACTTGTATTTAATTTTTTATGCAATAGGAATCTTTAAATTCAATTCATTAATATATTACTCTGGTGGACACATCGTTTTTTGTATTTGCCGAAGATTTAAAGCTTGCAGATATATCACTGACGGAAGCACCAAACAAAATAATTTCCAAAATACATACTCATTGAATTTCATTTTGAAATCCATTTCCATGTCACCATCGGAGGAAGTTGTTGTTGGCTAAGTTGTCGGTGTTGGCAGCATTTGTTCCTAGAGCTATTAATATTTTATTTTCGATCGCTTTAAGTAAAGATTTAGCTTCCGATTTACGCTAGTGCAGCAAGTTTTAATTATAGTATTTTGTTTTAGAAGTCATTGTGATTTAACTTACATCATCCGACTCCAAGCAGTTGTATGCATAATGCGATGCCCGATCATATCCTTCTTTGCCTCCATAATAACTCACGCGGGTACATGAAGCCATGACATAAACTTTGTTTATCAGGCGTTGCTCTTTCATCGCTGCAATACATAGTGTAGCACCTAACAGCCAGCTCTAAGGCTCTTACTTTTTATGCAGATTGGCGATTTTATACATGCTTTATACACATGCTTTACTGCCACAACCATCCAAACGTCCCCGAGAGTATTCAGCTTTTATAGTTGCCAACAAATCTGCCAGATCTATCTAAAAATGGATGCATATGTCTGATCATTTGGTATAAACGTTCGACCAGTATTTGTTTCTGATCTTGTTGCAACAAAGAGGCCAAACGATTTTCTGGAATAAATAATAAGAACAATTAATATTTCAAATACCGAAATATTTTTAATATAAAACTTACCGTTTTTGTGCATTTACGAAACAAGCTGACTTGCAGGAAGGTACTGGAATAGTTTGCAACCCAACGTAGAGTGCTAAGCATTTTTTATGAACTTACGGATCCATAAAACGTTGGCCGAGTCCAATTTTAATTGTTATCACGCTCTTGAACAAAAGCAGCTTTTAAGGCGGCCCGGCCAAAGCAATGTAAGTGCTGGGATAGTTTGCTTGGTGTTATACGCACTTGTGTAGGCACTTGTGACTCAAAATAAGTTGGCCGGGCCCTGTTAGGCACAAAGAAGCCTCCAGCTGATTTATTTTAGAATACTTGCCCAAAATTTTTGTATGCGTCGTGTAACGCCCATATGATGCACATATTGTGAGTGCAGAAACTACGAAATTATTTATGTTGAGCTGATGCCGACTTTCTTGTGGCGTTCCAACAAGCTTAAACAACATGCATAACTTTAGCAATTATTTTATTTGCTACATCTTCCGAAGTGCACAAACACGTTTCGTTTAGATGAGTCTTCATCATCGGTAGTAACTTTGTAGCTGCATATGTCCAAATGTTCCAAATGCCGCGAAGGTATCACAATGGCCTTAGATTTTTTTGCAAACACTTTGTAATTGCTTAAATATCTCACATTATTTGGGCAACAATTTACAGTCAGTAGCTGAGGAATACCACTGGCTTTCAATTACACACTTTAATATGTTAAAAACACATCTATTTTTTAAAAATTTTTAATTAAAATTTTTCACTTTTTTGTGAATTTTATTTTCCAGTTTTTTATGAGCATATGTTTGCAAATGCAGTATATAGCTATTGCTTTTTATAAATGTAGAAAACAATTTTTTCTCTCATTTAAATAATCGTGGTAAAACAGCGAATTCAACACCAACCAGCTGTTATCGCATTTTCGCTTAACTCAGAAGTGAGAATTCTGGTTCATATTCTGTGATTTCTCCTAACAAAGTCAAAAGTAATTCCAATATGATATTTAACGATGATGCTTGTGAGAAGCATATTTTTGTATGAGGTGAGATAAGAGTGTTGATTCATTCTACTTATGTAAAACTTATACCAGAATCACAAATTTGTCTCGCGTTAATGTCTTCCTGTAAGAAATTTGTTTATATCAGTGATTTTGTTTATTTAACTACATCCGCCTTCTTTGACTGGACGACTTTTGTACACCCAGAGAAAAAACCAACTTAAAATCAGTAAAAACCATGTTGAATTAATAAGAAACATTAACGAAGGTTTACTCATATTGAAATTTTTTATTTCAATATCAAAAAATATTAATTTACAGTATTCATTTATTTAACTCTATAGTTTGTACCTCAATGTACATTTTCTATTATAGTGAAAGTTATTGAATTAATGTGACGCATTCTTATTTTTAAGCTGCAGATTTTTCCTGAGTGTACATAATAAGTTTGTTTATCTTTGCATTGTGCTTTGACTAAACGGCGCTTCATATATTTTCATGATGAAGATATGTAAGTGTGATTGTTAAGATCTAATAAATACTTGAGCACATGATACAATTATACAAGTAACCGCGAATCGACAACAAATTTACAGCAAATAAAACAACAGGGCTTTTTGTTGCTAGTTTATGGTGCCAACTGTCATAGAGCAAGTAATTGAAATGAAAGATAAACAAACAGCAAAGCACATTTGTATTTTCTATTGATTTAATAAAATATTATTGTGCATGCATTCCAATATTAATATAAAGTTCAATTCACATATTTGGCTCCACTTCGTCCTGCGGTCACCTTTTGGCACAGCAAAAAAAGCTCCATTTTCAGGTATTTGTTTTTTTTTTGGCAGACACAACACTTTTTCATTTTAAGTTTATTTTTTTTGATAAAATAAGCAATTTTGTTCGCAAATATATATATCACTAATTTATGAATATTAAACTTTTTCACAAAACAATTTAAAACACAGATTAAATATTTAAAACACGTAAAATCTCAGCGTAAAATTTGCTCATTTCTAATAAAATATGCAATGTGGTTGCTTAATAGTATGTGTGTGTTTGTAAAACATAAACAACATTTGGCAGATGGCACCACGAAACAAGCAAAACAGCTGGCGTTTCGCGGTTACCTGTATAATTGTATCATGCTTGAGCATTGATAAGAAATTTGATATGTATACATACATATCTACAAATTGATTTTATGTATGTATGTGTATGTACATACTAGAAGTGAGCACAAGCTATGAAAAAGTGCACAGTATTGTATCTTTTTCAAAAGCAAATAGTGTGTGTTGTGGTGATCGTAATTTAGTGTGATTTTGTTTCATAGAGAACAAGGAAACAAAAAACACCCAAAATCATTGTACAACAGTTGAATAGACAGTTGTGGCAAGTGTGCAATATTTTTATTGTACACTTCATAGTGCACAATACTTCATTTCACAAACTAAAAATTTCATAAAATATTAAGTGATAATAAAACTTTTTACAATTATGTTCATTGAGAAAGATATTATTTTTATTTTATTATTTTTTATTTTATTTTTTAGTATTAAAATAATAAATTATAAAACTTAAATCCAGCGTGACCATTTTAGCATTTTTGCAGCTAAATTTAGCATCTTTGTTGTTGATTTAGCTGCAAAATGTTTGATTAGCAGTTAGCGTTTTTCAATTATTTATTTATCTTTTTCCAGCATTTTTTGTAATATAATCTATAGAATTTTTAGCAATATAATTTATGCAACTTTTGGTATATTTGTAACACGAGAAATGATTCATTTGCTTATAAATTTATAAATTGATGTAGGTACTAAATAAAAATTTTAAATCCATTTAATTTTTCATATTAATATTGTAACAATATACAAAGCAGTGTACGAAAATAAACTGTACATTATTTAATGTAATTTACACGGGGTAAGATATGACATCTATCTACTTTGTGTATGTTTACATATACACTACACGATAAGAATCACAATGATTTTTCAACTCAAGTAATATACCTTATAAAGCACTCTGCTTGACGGCCTATAGCATTGAAATTAAAATTTTTGTGTAAATGTGTAAATACACTATATTTTAGTGTTCTTTGTCAAAGTGTTAGTGCTTCATAAGCAAAGACTGTAAATATATGTACATCCCTTCATGCATGCATGAATGGATGTTCATATAAAGATGTGCAATTTAAAAAAAAAATTTGTTTTCGTTGGGAGGGAAGTAACTAGGTGAGAAAATTATTGAGAGTATAAAGCAGCACACATTAAAACATCAGTGTTGCCGACTTCTGCGATGTTATCTATAAATGGAACAAACCAATTTTTCCTCAACTATATTTGAATTATATATAAATATCTTATGTAATTTTAATATAATTTCGCTCCAACATTATTGTATCCTCGAATTATTCAGTGGAAAGAATTTTCCAGTTTACACTTTTGATAATCAAGTTGCATCATATTTTGTTCACATTTCGTGTTAAATTGAAATATTATATAAAAGGTATTTTGTTTGTCATTTATATTAAATACATGTAAATCAAAAATTAATGTTTCGCTGAATTAGTAAAGTCGAACACTTAAGTATGGAACTAAACGTGTGGCAAACCTTTAACTGATTGAATAAAATGTTCCACAGGCTCATCAAAATTTCATAAATTACACTTCCACATAAGTATAATTGTTAAGTTTTCAAATTTTTTATTTTTATACAATTTTGCATTTTTTTAATATTTTGAAATATTGTTTAATACATTTATATTAACCTTTTACAGGGATTTCTTAAACTAATTTCTATAAAAACTTATATGTTACTTTACGCCACTTTTATTTAAAAACTAATGAAACATTAAGAAGAAGGCTACATATTTAGTTATGTGTACCTGGCAAAATGTTTTCTTCGTATCAAAAACAAACTTAAAATGTAGACGCTACTTTGACAATCTCGCCAAAAAGTCACCAAAGTAATGGACAAAATAAGCGATTCTGGGACACTTAACCCGACGCTTCTTGGTTAAGATTCGAAAAGTACACATGTTGAAAATTCATTATGAATATTTCTTATATATGTATGTATAAATCTATATGTATGTGTGAGAACATACACAATTAATTAATTTAATAATAATTAAACGTGTATACATGTGCATGTACATTAGGGTCATAACTTTTTTCATTTTCTTTTGATTCTTTAAATAATATTGACCGTAAGATAGATCATTGGGAGAATGACGTCCAAAAGTTATTATATGTACATGTTTATTATATATTTGAATAATTGTTTATCTTATAGATATCGGTACGTAGAATTGAATTTCAAAACTCGCTACATGCAACGTTAAAAAACGTTTAATAAAGTAGGTGTGCCATATACAGTTTATGTCCTTTCGTTATTTTGTTGGATAGAAACATAGTAAATTTTTGCAGAAGAAAAATATTTTACTTAAAACATATGTACAGCAACTTAAAACATGTGTAGCAGGAGCGAGTTTTTAAACTACGCACTTATTGCAGTGTTTTGGAATTAAATTTTCTTCAAGTAGCAAGTTGTGTTCCTGGCAAATTGTTTTAGTTTGTTCTACTTCTCGGTCTAAGGGCGTTAAAGAGCAGAATGGATCAATATTATTTTTATTATTACTATGATGCTTTATAAAACACAAGATTAAAAATTTAAATTTTCTATTTCTCGCAAATCTACACCAAAATTAACACTATGTTTTTTTCGGGTTTTAATAATTTATAATATTTTTCTAATACCTTTGGGACCTACTCTTAAGCAATAGTGCTCCACCCAGCAATTATTTTTTTAGAATTTTTTAAATTTATCGGCAACGGAAAGTACTACAACTACACAAAGCAATAAAAGGTGCACATTAGGGTGGTTATGGCTGCAAAGACAATGCAAAGAAATAGTTTTCGAACTCAATCCAATTTTTAATGTAATTTTCAGTAATCATTGAGCGATTTGCTTGTTTTTTACTTCAGATACTAAAGCTGCACGGTGTTATTTGTCAAAAGTCACTGCTATCGTGATTTATATATGTATATACATACAAGTAATGTACATACTTATTTATGTACATATGTATATAGGAATAGAGCACCGTAAATATAATTACAAAAAATTTTGTTTATTAATATTTAAAATTTTGATTAGTTTGAAGTTTTATCCCTGTAAAACAGAATTGGGATTCCGGCAACACTGAATAGAATATGAGATTAAACCAACCCAAGAAAATTGCAGACGGACGACGCCATGCACTCTATACTTATCTCTTAATAATTTTAAGTCAGGATTGCCAACTTTTACACATGTAATGTGAAACCGTTCTTCTTGCATTAAGTTTGGCAATAAATTGAGGACAAAAATCTACATCACTTTTTAACTTTTGCAAGTTCATATGTGCGTAATAAAAAAATATGGGTTTTCTTGAATTTACCCTTGGATTTTAGGTTTAATATTGCAATACTTTTGAGTAAAATAATAACATTGTGCTTTACAAACTTATAAGACTTCCAAATCTTTAATAAAAAAATACTTGAAAATTCATCATATTGTTTGCTTTGTAACTTCAAATTGCTCAAAATACGCATTTGTATGAGTGGAATTTGATATTTTCCATGGCAAAAATTGGTTAATAATACTTTACACTCTAACCATAATACATATGTAGTAGAAACTGAAACTCGTTAAGAATCCACTGGCCATAATTTGCAAATCCATAAAATTTAATTACATAATTACCGATAAAATCATAGAAAGTCTGAATACAAAAGAGTATGAAAGCAGGATTAATTTTCGTCTTCCCATTTTACCGAACTTGGCAAGAAAAGTATGGGAAAACATTACTTGCGTAAAAGTTGGCAGTCCTGTAGTTAAAAACAATACATACTTAAATATGAAGTGTGCAGTGGGCAGTTGCAAGCAAAATAACACCAAAAATTTTTTTTACTTCTATTGTTTTCCGAAAAATAAGGAGCAAAGAGCATACGCGTATTGCAATCAAAGTAATGCAGTATTTTATTAAAAATTACATAATTTGATTTAAAAATTTTCAGCATGCATAAAGAAATTTCAAATTATAAATTTAAAACTAATTTTATTTAATTTTTTTTTTTTTTTGCATTTTAAGTTCTAGTTCAAAAGTCCTATTGAGATGTTCATAATATGTATAGCCGGCACATATGTATAAACAAACACAATTTTTAATATCTTTGTGGTTATCTTGGTAATATATGCTACATACAAAATATTTCATGCTTGAAAATATGAAAAAAAGTTTAGTTTTTTAATATTTGTGCAATAAACGAAAATTTTGTAAATTTTACGAAAAGTTTAGCTGGTGCAAGGAAACATATTTCGTAATTATACGAGTTTCGTTGTGTTACAAAAATTATATATAGTACCATATTTTTCGTTTATTTTATTGAATTTAGAAGAAAATAAAACATTTTTATAAACTTGGAAATTTCCAAAAATAAACAAAATATTGAAATATAAAAATAAAAATTGCTGTGTTGTTAAATTTTTTAATTTTTCCTCCATTTCTTTTCATGTCATTGTGCAACTTTTAATAGCCAGTTTGATTCTTGAGTTTTAGTGCAAAATATGTAATGTAATGTATGGGAAATACAGAGGCTGTAACAATTCCACTAAAATTATATTTTTTATGATTATTACAAACTTCAGTTCCAAGAATTACAGATTATTCTACAAACTTATTTTTCAAATGCAAGGCAAAATAATTTCCTTGCAGATTTTAATATTTTAAGCTTTTTATACAAAATTTCGTATATAACACGGAACGGAATTGTTTTTCATGAGTCATGAATTTCTTTTGTAATATAAACATAATTTTTCGTAAATCTAATAATAAAATATTTGTAAAAATAGAAAATATTCTTACTTACAAAAAAACCAATACCATTTCTCCTATCTCCGAAGGATTTTGTAATGTAAAAATGACGAATATATTCGTAAAATGAACCACATTTTTTAATTTATTTTACCTATGATATATATTAACAGCCTTATTCATAAAAAATATTTCAGGTTTATTAAGCGCTTATGTGACATATTTCTATGGGAAATTTGTCAAATAAACCTGTAATAAACCTAAATTATTTTTTATGAATTAGACCGTAAGTGTATATGTATGAGGCTATCAGCGCACCGCACATTAGATTTTTGGTTGCTGATAAATACACAATATATGTTACCAACTATCAAACGAAGTTAGAGTAAACCGCATTTTGGTATTCTTAAAAAAATGGAACTGGAAAATAGTTTTTGTACAGATCATAATTTTGCAAAGTATTAAGCAATTAAATAATCAAAAAGAGCAATTGTTTAAAAAACTAGATGTGGGTTACACCACTTCATGTCTGGTGGATTAAGTAAACCATAAAGTTCTTTAAAGTTAAAAGTTTTATATTTTTCTTCATGTATAGCGAGTGCCAGAGACATCAATATTCAGCTTCAATATGTGTGGTTGTGTGCGTTTGTTTTCCAAAAATAAAACGAACATCGGGATCAAAATAAATATTGAAGTCTCGTGATAACATACAATTAACATTTACTTAAGAATACATTTAAGTACAAGTTGTTGTACTAGTCATTATATTCAGCTATTTATATCCTCACTGGTAAACATACGGTATAGAAAATAACTCTCTTTTGCATTAATTATTTTATGTTGTAGAAAAATTTCCTCGCAAAATTTGCTATATTTTAAACACTAACCCATTTTATTGAAATTGCATATATGGATATAGCTAAAAATATCGCCAAGGAATTAAAATATTACGAAGCAAATTGCCAAAAAATACTTCAAAATTTTCATCGTTAAAAACGAAGTCTTTAGTAACAAATATCTACATCTGGCAGCACTGGCGGTTGCCACACTCTCCATTTTCTATAATGGGGGACAATGTTGTCAACATTTAGATCTCAAAAAGCAATGCAACCAGGAAAAACACTTGAGTTAAATAAAAAGGTACTAAATATAATATGCCGTATTCATAAAAAATATTTAAGGTTTATTTGACAAATTTCCCATAGGAATATGTCAAATAAATCTTTAATAAACTTTAAATGTATTTTATGAATACGGCAGAATATGTTTTACTTTTATTAAAACTAATCTTATATAAAAAAAGAAAATCATATACTAAAGAACATATTATTAAAGCACATATGTATATTAAAAAACAAACTTTAAAAAGAACGAACATATCAAATTTTCATTTCATAAAAATATCGCAGTTCCTATACGAAAACAAAATTCATTTAACACACAAATTAATAAAGAGTAACAGCCTTATTTATAAAAATTATTAAGGCTTAATGAAAAGAATTTTGTATGAAAATTTGTTTTAAAAATCCATAATAAAACCTAAATAATAAGTAAGTTTTTATTGAAACAAGGACTTGATTTGCTTAAAACCAGCAGATGTCAGACGCTCTATATAAAAATTTATGTTTGCACTGAAAAATATCACATGCTAGTATTTAAAGGTTTTCAGACTGCATGTACCATGTAAAAGTGATATTCCACAAGACAAAAACATATATGTAATTTGAACACAATTTAACCCTGCACACATAACCTTCGAACGTATCCCTCTAAACCTAACCATTCGTCGTTTCGACGAGCACTTTTTGGGGCGTATAATATCGGTTCTAAACATATATATTTTTGTACTTGCAACACATACATACCTTTAGCAAGTACTTTTTTAGTAAATACAACTATATATTTCTATTCTGTTACAAGGATATTTATTATAATCCATTTTTCCAAAAAGCATTTTTTTTTTGAGATCACATTGTTATAAAATTTATATAAACGAACAAAACAAAAAAGCCTTTTTCTCTTTGGCAAAACTTAACTATAACACTATTGTCATTTAAAAAAATATATAAAATTAATTTTTTGAAGCGCATTGTGTGCAGAAATCAACTTTATGCTCGCCAACACTCGTGAAAGCGACGAACAAGTTTATCATATCTCAATAATTACGTGCTCACGCGCCGAATTTGGTTGTCTCCTGCAAAAGCTCAGCGAAAACTAAGTTGGCAAGAAATTTAGCGGCGATCGGTGCACGTGTTAAAAAGAAATAGCTAATTTTTCGTCCGGTGTTCGTCGTTTCGACGAAGGTTATGTGTCTAGGGTTAACTGCCTGTTTATAGAAGCCATGTAAAAACTCTCGTCTGTGTATTTATATTGAAAACAAAAACAAATTTGAGTGCTTTGTTTTTGTTTTCAATATAAATAGGCAGACGAGAATTTTCACATGGCTTCTATAAACTGGCAGTAAGTAGTTTTACACCTATTATTTAGTATTTTTCTATAATATTTTTAAAAGTATTTTTTCAACTATTCATGTATCATTCAAACCCATACAAAATGTAAGAGAAGATAAAAAACAATTGTATATACATATGTATGTATGAAAAGTTATTTACACGTCATTGCTATTTATATGAAAATTACCATCCTTTGGTATTTCATTGCTTTTACACAACAAATTTTATTGCTTCAGCGTTAAACGCGTGTAAGAATATTGTGGCATATGTTTTAAACTTAAAGAAATACATAAAAGCCAAATCTCTTTCTATTTTTGCCTTTAAATATGGATGTGACAGAACTTTTTGCTGGTTTGTAAAACAGGCTTATATCAACTCAATCTACATATATAAGATTTTAATTCTTCCTAAAACTCTAAAATGGACTCAAATGTTTCTCAATTGCATTGAGTGAATCATTTTCCATATATTTTCTATAATACAAATTTCGCTATTCGATTCTATTTGGAATGCTGATGACATAATGATTCCCTCTTGTTAGACAAAACAATTTTTTACATTAATTAAATTAAATATTAAAGTTAGAGTTTGATAGAGCGCGTATTCCTTGAATCAGTCCTATAATAATACAAACAAATATCTTGAAATGTTAAATTAAAGTTTTTAAATGACAGGATTGCTCGAAATAAAATAGATTTGAAATTTTTAGTTTAGTGCACTTCCACGAAAAAAAAAATAAATTTAAAAAGCACTATCTTCATATTTTTCCGCGTTTAAAATTTCAAGAGGTGACAGCATTGCAAGGCGAGTATAATCTGTTACTTTTTAACATCACACACGTACGCTGTGTATGATACTCACGAAGCACATACACTACTAAAGAATAAGATAGTATATGTGTGGACAAAACAGTTCTTGATACATGTTACACTCAAAATATGCTGTTAGTAAATTCAAATGAAACATCATTTCAAACAATATGGTACATGACATGGAGAAAGACACATAATGACGTTAGGAGAATTTCCAGGATGTTGCTCGCATTTTGTTAAGTAAGCAGTAGCGGCTACAAATGTAAAACATAATTTTATAAGCAGCACTTAAAATGTATATATACATGGGCCCTTAAAATTTAACTACCCTTGTGAGTTGAATACAAATTTACCTCCGTTTTGTTGTAGATGTGATCATTTTGATTTACTTTGCACTTATAAATTAACAGCCTTATGTAAATTGGTTAAATTTTAAGGGCTGAAATCGGCCCTACTACGTGGCATGTACCATATGCAGCTTCATAGTGACGTCAATATTACGCCCAAGCCACATGCGCACAGGCCTTATTTTTCATATGAAGCGAATGATTTTTTAGTTATTTTTGAATACTAGTTATTTTATTTTCAACACCAACACACACATATTTAAAACTACTGATTTTAAATCGTTTGTTTCAAAATATTTTTCTTCTAATTTGGAACACATACTATTAATTTGTGTATTCAAAATTTCAACTTAAGCAGGTGTGGCATATCTTTTAACAGCAGAATTCACATCAAGACAACACGTGAAACGACTCAGAAGCTATCACATACCGTATATAAAACTATAAAAATTGTGTTACACTTATTTTAACGGACAAAAAATTACCTACCTGACCAATTTAAACACAAGTTAGTACAATTACAATTGCTTGATACGAATTTGAAAAAACGACTTCAAATAAATTAGAAATAACTTGTTTTCATTTAGAAGTATTTTAGTTAAACTTTCTTTTCAAATACAACACAACAAGGCTTGTAAATTAAATAAATATAATTCTAAAGAATGTTTTTTATAAATCATTTTTATTGTTTATAAATATGTAAAGTACATATTGCTGAGATAATTAGGTAATATGGAAAAAAATATCTGTAAGTAATCTAATAACATAATTTTTTATATTCGTACAAAATAATAGGAAAACAGATGTTCTTTCCTCATCTTCGTCAAAACAGAGCCCTTAGATGTTAAATATCATGTAACAAAACTTCAACCATCTATTTCCATGTTTTTTGCCTTATCAAATTTAACGTTTTAAGTTTTTTATGCACGTACATATCGAGCTCTATTTTCGATTTAATAATAAACTACATGTAGTAAAAAATTAACATTTTTATTGAAATTGAGATTTTAGGGGCCAATCCATTGTTTAGAGTTATCAAAATGTCAAAATTATTGATAACTTTTAACATTCATGCTGTAAAATTGTAAGGGACAATTCAGGCATGTGAAACATATTTGACTATCGAGCCATATTTGCGATTCTGCCGCAAGCGACATGTTACCGAAAATGTGTCTATCCATAGTTTAGAATTATCAAAATGCCAAAATTGTTGATAACTTTTAAGATATAGGTTGTTCAATTTTATCGTAAGCGAACATTTTTTTACGTAAAAAAACATATTTGAATATTACAAAAACCTTCTCCTGATAACTTTAATTTTTGTCGCTTACGATAAAACCGAAAATAAGGCCCGATTAAAAAAAATTCTAGTAAAAACTTTCGTTTTTGTCGTTTACGATTTAATCGAAAAAAGGCGTATTTCCCATTACTC
Source organism: Tachina grossa (assembly GCA_949987645.1). NCBI lineage: Eukaryota > Metazoa > Arthropoda > Insecta > Diptera > Tachinidae > Tachina > Tachina grossa. Next base: position 89,724,721 of record OX465278.1, read on the forward strand.
GTTTTCTACGAAACTTACGTACATATGCACACGCATATGTATACATGCACATATGTTCATACTTAAATACATACATACTTACATGCATATGCCTCAACATGATACATACCAATTTCATGTACATATGTAGCTTACCACTTTAATACTTTTATATTCGACAGTAATGAATTTTTACATCCATATACATATGTATTTAAATATGTATGCACATATGTACATATCTATGTTTAAATTTAAGCAAAACTATTTTAATATTTTAAACTACTCGTATACACTTAAGTTTAAATCTAATTTTTTAAATTTTTATTTTTTTTATTATTTTTATTAAAATATTTTTGAATTTTACAATGAAAGAAAATAATTTAAAGCAAATAGTATACGGCATGAGAATTTCACATTCGCTCATGGTTCCGATATAATTTTGACGTCACCATGAAGCTAAATTGGCTACATGCCGTGTACTAGTAGCACATTTTAATGTAGAAGTTCACGTCTTTACACACGTACTGCTTCTGAAAATGTGCCCGACTAGTCTAAATGTTTTACATTTAGATTTTGGAACAAAAATACTATAAAAATTTAACGTCATGTAGCCACTACTACTTATTTAAAAAAAGTTAAACCAACAATCTGAAAATTGTCGTCATGGCACAGCCACATTCGTATGTGTCATTTTACATGTAGTGTACTAATCGCTTAAGTAAAAATTGTACGAAAAATAATTTCAGGTGAAATTGTTTCAGTTTATTAAACAATAAACACAAAGACTTCACATACAAATACATTAGTAAAACTATACCTAACTATAAAATTTACTTTAATTTTAGTTAAGAGAAATTTCTCGTACATTCAGTTATTGTAAAACTTTTTTGAGTGTACATATATGCATTAAATATACTTTAATAATAATGTATTTAACCTTACGAAACGAAGTGTTGATCATCATCATTTTGAGTAGGTTAACATAATTATTCTTGTTGTGCACAAGTTAACTAAAATTATAAGTACTTATAATTTTAATGTATTCGGTATGCCTACATTATTAGCGCTTGTGTATGTGAGGTTGTACCTTACAGAACATTAAAGTACATTAAATAATGTTTATTTTCGAACACTGATACAAAGTATATAATTTTAATTAAATATGTGTGTAGAAATATACATGAACAGTTGCTATTTAATTTAACGATATTTTCAAAATAACAACCACATTAGATTCCAAACCTTTGATCCATGAGATATTTGTGAGAACATAAAAACTGCTTGTGTTTCGAAAATAAATAAATATATACGTTATTAAAAATAGCAAACGAAAATAATTTACGTTATTGTAACTTTTTCATGTGAGTGACAAAAATTGCCTCAAGTTTTCTATGTGTTTTCGGTTATACAGAAATATTGCTGGCTTCCAAAACGTCAATTTCTTTTTCTTTGAACAAAGTGTATTGTTTCATAGTGCAGCAGTACAAAATATTGATAATGCACACATACCATTTCAAAACGTTGCCGACAGGTTGCTGCAACCAAGCAATCGGTTTCAAAGTTGGTGCTCATGGTCACAATGTTTTGCAACTTTGTATGTGTACAAGATATACATAAATACCGCATCCAAAAAGTATTCGTACTGTGGAAGTAACCAAAGCACTTTTTAGGTAAAAATTAAATAGACAAAAACTTTAGATTACACTAGTTTACAAAATTACATTTGTTCATGTAAATTTGATTAGATTTAGATTTCCTTATGTATTTTCTTCTGAATTCATTCTGAATTTAATTGGCATTATAGGCTCAAGAATTCATTGTATATAATGAATGAAAAAAAATAAAAAAAATCAAGGTTAAATTTTGTTTTATGGAACAGTTTTTGAGATGTTGTAATTTTTTTTCGACTTTTTTCACTTGACCAATCATATCTCGACCTAGAAATGTTCGATTCGGTCGTCCTTGTTATTCAAGACATTAAGATGATGAATAAATATGTATAATCGGATCTTTAATTGGTGAAGCGGTTCAAAATATATCGATGAAAATAGGGCACATTATCAAAAAATCATATTTTACAGTGATTTTATGCCGACAGAAAAGTACAAATCGTTAAAAAAACACGTCTGTTTTCTGTTCATCAAAAATTACAATATCTCAAAAACAGTTTAATAAAACAAAATTTAACCTTGATTTTCGAATTCAGCGAAAGAAAATACATAAAGAAAATCGCGACTCATCAAATGGACATTTTCGGTGTAAACTAGTGTTATTTTATAAAAACTATTTTTTAAATGTTGCTTATCAACGAAATAAATGTTAAAAAAGGCTTGTTTTCAAAAAACTAACTGCGAATTAATATTTTTGCTTTGCTTTTAATGATTTTTAACTATTAGTGCATAATGCATTATGCACAATGAAAAACTGAAAGTTAGCATAAGTGATGAAGTTTAACCAGGGCCCTATTCCACAAAAAACTTATAAACTTTTCAGTTTGCACTTATCAAATTGCATTTTTTGGCAAAGTGATAAGTATTTCTGTTCCACAATATTCTTTGCAAATTTCAATTCAAGACTTTGCTCGCTTTGTAAATTTCTTGCACTCTTTGTAAAGTAATTGCGCTCTTTGCAAAGTCTTTGCGCTCTGCTGCAAAGTGAGTATGCAAAGTGTTCCTGAAAACGTTTAAGCATCTTTGCATTTCTGTCTTATAACTCTTCACTTTGCATTCCTAAATAGAACTTGTTAAAGTTATCCGCAAAATAAAAATGAAAAAAATTTCAGAGTTTCATGTGATTAAAAATAATTATATGTAATTTGTTTGCTAGTTTTCAAACCAATAAAATAATTTTTTTATAAAATTATTTTAAATGTATGCATCCATAATCATAAAAAATAAAATTTATTTGAAATCCATTTTTATAAAACTTTGTATGAAAAACTTAAAATAAAATACATTTCAAATTTATTTTAAATTTTATGAATATGGGCGCTAGAGCTGGGTCCAACTCGTGCAATCGTTAATTTTTGCCACAAACTCACTTAAATTACATGGGTTTGATCTTAGGTTTGTGGCAAAAATGAACGATTGAACGAGTTTGACCCACCTCTAATGGGGGTTAGAACATATTAAAGTTTACATTTCAATTTAAAGGTTTATAAATAAGAATCTTAATTATAAGATAAATAGGCTGCTTGTGAGGAAGTTTTAAAAAAGCCCAATCCAAATTTTGAACGTACGTTTTCAATGTATTATTCTATATTGGTTTTACTATCTTTAATAGAATATATAATAACGCTTAAAACAAGTTTATACAAATATAATATATAATAATATATGTAATTTAAAGCTCAAATATTTTTTTCTTTTTTCCCATATCTATGTACATACGAACGCAATGTGAGATTGTATTGTTATGATTATTATGTTTGAAAATAATCGAAGACTTATCAAGGAATTTTATTTTGTTAATTTGCAAAGAGATCGTTTACCTTGCAAATTTTTACCAAACTTATCAAAAATTGCTTTGCAAATATAGAATGGCAATGCTAGATTCAATATCATTGGGTGTTCTTAGCGTAATATTTTTCGTGCAATGACTACTGAGATATTTTTTGAACCCCAGCCAATTAACACGATTGATCATCTTCACATATGGGTCAGGTAAGTTACTTCTTAATGGGCTACAAATTGTAATGATCGTTGACGAGTGATAGGACGAGAGATCAAGAGAAGCTTGAACCTGAATTAAATCCCTAGAGATATTTTTTATTCGCCAGCTGCTACAAAACGAGGTCCAAGAGATTTGTAGAAATTTTCGTATTGATCTTCAGTGATTGAAAATCTGGGAGGGGAGTAAATTGATGATATCACGAAATTTCAATTTCAAATTCAATGCCAAAATTTTTGCTTGTAGGTGTTGTTCACAAATGTTGTCAAGAATATAGTGCTTAAGTCTTGACTTTATTAGAATCGCTGATCCTTTGAATGATAGAAGGTGTAGCCATAAATTTTAAAAATGCTTCTCGAAGTCAAATGAGTCTCAGAGACTAGCATTACATCAATATTTTTTTCCGTGAGGAAGTGCTCAAGTTCATTTTTATGTTGGCGAATGCCGTTTGCGTTCCAGAAACATATTTTTAACGTATTCATGGCTTGTTAATTAATGCTTGAAGCAGTGTATTCTGCATTCGAAGCATTTCCTGCATCATGCTAGTCATATTTGTTGTAAAATTGTTTATAGTTTGCACCAGATTATCAATAGTAACTTCAAGGCGATTGAAATTAAAGCTTGAATTTGTATTTGTTGAATTATTTGCCCGTGAAAAACTTTGTGTGGGAATAAAACTAGCCCTAGCAGCATCTGCATACGATACACGGGAAGTAACTGGTTGGCTCATTTGCGCAGAAGTGGCGGAGGAAGTGTTTGCTGTTTGATCTGGAACTAATTTAGGTTTTTGCACCATAGCCTGCTTGACGAAAGAGTACACAGGACACAGGTGTGATTACCTCCACAATTACTGCATTTTTTTTCTGCTTGATCTTTTGTTTTAGAACAACTTGCAGTACCGTGCAATTCACCGCAGATAACACAAACTGTAGGTAATTTGCAGTAAGTTTTTGTGTGACCATATTCTATATTTGCTATATATATATATTCCATAATTGCTATGGCACTGTACGGGACCTGATCGCTTATGTGGCTCTTCAACTGTGATTTTTCAATATAAGAGGTATTTTAGGTTATAAATTGGATGTGTGTCGCTTTTTTTTAACTTTATATCATTCGGCTCCAGTTCAACACGAAATAGAGGCTGGGGGATTTTCTCCCTATTGAATATATTAGTAACATTTTTTACCTTAAATCCTTGTATGATGAGTGCATCTTTTTCTTCTTCGGGATTAACATAAGAATCAATGCCCTTCAATACGATTTGCATACCTTTAGCACTCTAGGCCCAATAACCGACTTCTCAATTAAGTGTCATTTAGCTAATAGCCACTTAATTTTAAGTTGCACTTAATTGCAGAGTCATTTTTTCAGTCGTAAAATTAAATGATCACTTAAATACTACGAAAGTGTGGTAGCACTGTGAAATGCTGATAGCTCTAAAAGAAAACAGATGTTTAATGTAAATAAGAAAGTTATGTTATCAACATGTAGAAAATTAAAATTGCATAAAAACACATTTTATGAAACCAAAAGAGCATCAGGGGGTCGATTCTGGTTCTGTGATAATGTGAAGTGAAAAAAAACGTTTCATTTTCGCTTTCATAGCAACTTTTCACACCGTCTCTTCACAGTTTCACAAATTGCGATTCTGGTTCAAGAAATGAAAAAATGTTTCATTCCAGTGTAGCTGTGAAAAGTTTCTATTCATGTTATTTAACTTTAATTGTCAAATACAGAGATCTAAGTTTCGCAGTTACGATGCCACGCTAAGCCGCATGTCATTTTTTATTACTGCTTGAGCCGCTGCAGCATCTTATACATATGATGGATGTATATAATCTGGCTTATTTTTTTAGCCTGATTTATTTATTAAAAACAAATATATAAATAAAAAAGAAATAGTAATCTTTTTTGCAACTACATACATATGTATAATATACATACATATGTAATTTAAATAAGTATGTACATGAGGAAAAGTTAAGTTCTAACAAGACAAACAGATGCTTTCCTTTTTTTCATGCGTACTTATGTACATATGTATGTATGTATGTTCGTAAATATGTAAAGTTTTTTTGGTTCGTTTTTAGGCAATTTTTTTTTATTCCATGTATCTAATTTTAATGGGATAATCGTGGCAGGGATTAAGTTCTTGTTGAATTTATGTATATACAGGGTGGACCAAAAGAAACCAAGGGGTGTAAAAGTTTCATAACTTTTTTGTTTATTAATTTTTTTTTATTTTTTCTTTCAGATTATATAGACAACACTTGGAGAATTTATAATGGAGAGGTTCACAACTGAACAGAGAACCAGAACAATAGAATTTTATTATTTAAACCAGAGATCAATTATTTTAAGCTCATTTTCATTTGAATGGCTTTGTTAATAAGCAGAACTGTAGGTTCTGGGGTTCTCAAAATCCAAGAGCCATTCATCAACGCCAATTGCACCCCATCAGGTGTACAGTATGGTGTGGGATCACATCTGAAAATGTCATTGGCCCCTACTTCTTCGAGAATGAAGATGGAAGTGCTGTAACCGTAAATGGAGAGCGGTATCGGTTTATGATAGAACATTTTTTACGTCCTGCTCTTGAAAACAGACCTGGTATGTGGTTTCAGCAGGACGGAGCCACTGCCCATACTGCCCGAGACACAATGGCACTTTTAAGTCAAATTTTTGGAGAGCGAATAATTTCTCGAAATTCGGAAATTATTTGGCCAGCGCGATCGCCAGATTTGACAGCACCCGACTATTTTCTTTGGGGTTTTTTGAAGGAGCGAGTGTATGTGAACAAGCCAGAGACAATCCTTGAACTTAAGGCAAACATTGTTGCAGAAATTCGAACGCTACAGCCACAAGTTTTGAAAAATGCTCTAAAAAGAGCCCATCAGTGCGAAGCTGAAAACGGTGGTCATTTAAGAGACATCATTTTTCATACTTAGTGTAAAAAAATTTCCATTTTGTATATTATATAATCTGAAAGAAAAAATAAAAAAAGTTAATAAACAAAAAAGTTATTAAACTTTTACACCCCTTGGTTTCTTTTGGCCCACCCTGTACATATGTACATACATATATGTATGTATATGTTTCTGCGTTTTTATGTATGTAAATAACACTATTTTTATTAGTATTTCAAATTTTTCATATTTTTTCAGCCTTTTACTAGCTTTAAGTTTCACTCAACAAAGCAAATAGTTCACATTACAATAAAATATTTTACGAGAAATACAATTTAAAATATGTTTGTCCAATGAAGTGGTTCCATTTATGATGCTAGAGTGCATGTTTCTGTCAGGTAGAGAAAAGTGTAAAATATCAGTATAAACGAGGATTCCAAAAAAAAAAATGATAAGCAAGCTAAACAACATGCGTTTTTTACCTATTTCTTTTTAATAATGTGCATAGGAACATTCATACATACAAACTAGCATACGTACATGTGTACACATTTATGTAAATACACATATTTTTCATGTAGAAATTGGCATATCGTTCTTCAAAATTCCTCATAGTGCTTCACAAATACAAATTGTTTTTAAAGACTGGAATTGTTGCATTGATTTCTCTTTTCAGTATTAGAAAGCTGCAAATATTCTTTTGCAAACAAATAATCTACGACGTAGATTCTACGTTGTTTGTTTTTTCTTTTACACATACACGTAATTTTACACTTTTATGCTCATTTTACAATTGTCATTCGGTGTGCACTAGTGAAATGTGCTTCGACACAACAATAAGTCCTGGGGCCTAATTCCCGCATTCGATTGCGAGCCAGGTATTACTCGAATGAGCGAGTTTTTTAACTTTTGGGATTTTCGCATTCGGTTTCGAGTAACACATATTGAAATTTCTAATGACAGCATTCGATAACGTGCAACCGTTCGTGTTTTTACTCGCAAGCAAAAAGGCATTCGTAATCATTTTTAACATAGAAAAAACGAAGAAATAGAAAATGTATGTTCAATATTTTACTTATTTATTTAAAAATGAATGAATGCACAAATGTACGTATAAAAAAATACAAATTAAAAATTTTCTAGTTGACTTTAAATATAACAAAACACACTGGCTTGGCAAATACATAATGTTTTTACCCAAGAGTTGTCTCGGGGAAAATAAAAAAAATCAACCAACTCTGGGAGCACCTAAATAACAAATTAAATGCTTCTGGTCAATCAATAAAAGAATCGAACATGTGGCTAGTGCTCTATTCTCTAACTTTACACTAATTTATTATTATTAAGTTATTAATAAAATTAAAATGAAAATAACATTTATGTATTCGTTTCTTTTTTCTGCATATACGTGTGTATGTACGTACATACATATGTTTTTGCATACATACATATATACAAACATATGCTTTTGTTTACAATTTATTCAGTGTTGTGAAATGAATTTATATATAAATATATTTGCCTTTTTCCAACACTAAAACCAAAACTCGATTCGCTTGGTAGCGAGTGACATCATCAGAAAATATCTTGCCATCGGAATTAATTTCTATTCGAATGCAATTACGATCACGAGTGCAGGAATTAGGCCCCTCATTCACACACGTCAGTTCTGACTCGTCAAGTCTTGAGTTTTTAGAGAGAAAAGCGAATGGAGAGGGGTACAGACTTGACCGTACCAGTCAAATTGCTTTTTCGTTTTGTTTTCTCATTCGTAATACTCTACGACAACGCAAATTGATGAAACTTGATGAAACAAACTTGACGGCGTGTATGAACGCAAATGCAGGTTCAAAAGAAAATTGAGCAAAAACTGATCACCTAAACCTGATGTGTGTGAATCAGGACTAACTGATGCCCTCGCTTGGCAGATAAATAAATGCTGTTGCATGCTTTTGATAAGATTGAATACCAATTTTGGTGTTCTCATAAAATCAAGAGCACTAAAAAGAGAAAACAATTCAATGCTGTACATCATGAAGACTAAGCCAACAAGCACCTTTTGCACAGCTCCAATGGCTACACTACTACAAGTGCCGCTGGAAACAAATTTCGCCTGATAGCCAGCTACTTAATCTTAACTTGAAGACGGCAGCAGCACCATAAATATATGTTTCAGTGGTGCCGCTTTCAAATATTTCACATTTATAAAAAAAAAAATAGTTTGTTCAAAAATATAACAACAAATCAGTTTATTTCTTTATATATTTTTTTTTAATTTTTCGCTACCTTTCGATTTTTTTTCGCATTTTTCGCAATTTTTCCAAGCTTTTTATTTTTAATGGCTTTCGCGATTTCTAATAAATTTTAGCGCTTGTTTCCGATTTTGTAAATTTTTGCGATTTTTTGCAAAGTTCGCAATAAAAGCGACTTTTTGCATGTTTTTAGTTTTCTAGCAATTTTTCGCTAACTTGCGATTTTTTCCCAAACTTTTTATATTTTTAACTGCTTTCGCGATTTCTAATAACTTTTAGCACTTGTTTCCGATTTTGCAAATTTGCGCGATTTTTTGCAAAGTTCGCAATAAAGCGACTTTTTGCATGCTCTTAGTTATCTAAGAGTTTTGGCGGTTTTTAAACAATATAAGACTTATCATCCCGCTGTTAATACGTTTTTGCAAATTTTCCTTATTTTTTGCCGAATTTTTAGGATTCCTTAAAATTTTAGGGATTTTCAATCAATGGCTTTGGCTTTTTTAGAATTTTGCAAATCGGCAATAACTTGCTTGTTTTCGATTAAATTTTCGAATATTTTGGCACCTCTTTTGAGCGCCTATTACTTGAGCTGAACTCGCTGACAGCTGTATAAAATACTCAAGGGACTATAGGGCCACACATACACACTACCATACGCTAGGTCCACATTTACGCGATATCATTTAAAAGTTAACATTCCGCACCTTAACTCATTACATTTTTTTTAATACATGTATTTATTTATTGTATCTTCAAATATGAACTAACAATAAGTATTCAATATAACAATAACAATAGTTATAAATAATACATAAGTAGTGATAATCAAAAAGGAAAAAAAAAAGTATTTTCAAGTAGTCCCATCTGGAGTGTTTAGTATAAGAGTCGTTGTGTCCCTTTTTTTAGGCGGATGTGTTAAAGTTAAAAATATTACGAGCAAGCGGATTAGGATGTGACTCGAATTTTGTTAAATATTTGCCTGCGTATTTTGAAATTTCTTCAATCACTGGTGGCATATTCAAATCACGATGTATATTTGAATTTTTGATGTACCATGGAGCCGAAGTTATCATACGTAAAATTTTGTTTTGCCTTCGTTGGATTCTCTCGACATTGGAAGCTGAAGCAGTGCCCCATAGCTGAATTCCGTAGCACGATATATGTTTTAAAAAGGACTTCTATATCAAAAGTTTTCAATCTAGACTGAGAGTTGAATTTCTACCAATCAGCCAATGTACCTGAGTTAATTTTAGTTTCATTTGTGTTAGCTTAGAATCAATGTGTTGTTTCCATTTAAGCCGTCGATCAAGGTGTATACCAAGGTATTTTACATGTGAATGTTGAGGAACAATTTGATTATTGATTCTAATGGGGAAATGTTACCTGCGCACGCTTCTGTTCATTTACTTTAATTCTCCATGACTTTATCCATAGTTCCAGCTGGGTAATATGGTCCTGAATAATGCCTTGTGAGGGTTTTCGTGCATGCTAAAGAAGGCTGTATCATCGGCAAAAGTAGATGTATGGATTTTAGTGCTAACAGGCCTATCACAAGTATAAATCAAATACAAAACTGGTCTCAGTATACTCCCCTGTGGCACACCGGCAGAGATAGATTCGGGAACACTCATGAAGTCTCCTTCCACAACAATGAATTTCCGGGATAGAATATAACTTTCCAATAGCTTCAGAAAATTTATTGGTAGATGTCTTCAATTTTAAAATTAGGCCTTCATGCCATACTTTATCAAATGCCTGAGAAACATCAATAAAGAGAGTAGAACAATACTTCTTTTCTTCAAATGTTCTTCTTATAACTTGAACCAATCTATGCGTTTATTCAATGGTACTATGCTGACTTCTAAAACCAAATTGATGGTCCGGTATGCACCCACTATCAGTTAGAATTGGGGACAATTTTGTCATGAGCAGCTTTTCGTAAAGCTTTGATATTTTTGATAGTAAACTTATTGGCCTGTAAAACTCAGCTTTGGTAAGATCTTTGCCCGGCTTTGGAATCATTTTGACCTTGGCAAGCTTCCAGCTGTGTGGATAATACTCTAGTCGTAATATGGCATTAAAAATAAATATTAAGATTCTAGTTGCAGTGCGAGGCAGATTCACCAGCATCTTGTTACTAATTCCATCAATACCTGGAGCTTTCTTCGGGTTGAGCTCTGCAATTAGTTTATGTACATCACGCATCTTAAGCGTTAGGTCTCGAGGGGGTAGATCAACTAAACTCGGCAAATCAGCAACACCTTTACATGCACGCAAAGAAAAAATATGGTTGAGGCAACCATAATCAAACAGCAACATACTATGATTGAATTATGTGGTTGTAGTCAAATCATATTATTGTTAATAGAAAAGCAAACTTTAATTATATTATTATGTGAGTTAATAATAATATTATCTACAAGAACAATTGACTTTTTTGTAACTAATCTTATTATTGTTAATATGACAACACTAGTGTAAGATGTGTCTAAAATATAATTACTCACCATACCATGATCTAATATTATATTAATATTGTTAAATACGACCACAGTATTATTTAATGTAATAATACTATTTTGTTTTTTAATCATATATTTATTGTAGAAACAGCTGTGCGTTAAATTCGAAATAAAAATAAATTAATATTATTGACATTAAATGTATATACAGAAATGTATACTTACACGACATACAGACATGTCTGTATAAAGAGATACACAAATGTTTATATATTTTTATTGGCCAACCCTTTTGTTTATACTTTATTTATCTATTAATTTATTTAACACCACCCGTGCACTACTGATAGCTTACAAACGAAATATCTAACTGACAGATGTTTCTGAAAAAGATTTTTTTTTTTTAAACTTAAAATAGTATGGTTTTGGATAACATTAGGTCTGTTCCAGATGCATAACAAAACAGTCCGAACTTGTACAAAGTTATCCAAAAGCGTTCCAGATAGCAAATTTTGTGCAGTTTTGAGAGCGAATGAGAGAGTAATTTTTTTCATTTCCTGTACAAACTAGTACGAACTTTTTCTTCAGGGTAAGTTCGGACAAGAATTAAATAATCAGCTGTTTTTTGTTTACATATCGAACTGAAAAACTAACCAGAAAGTTTGCTAATATAGGAAAAAAAGTATTTGCATACAAATTTATTAAAAATCAATATGGAAGGTTTTTTGAACAAAATTGAAGTTGTGAGTACATTTGTACACATTTCCCTATTTATTTAATAAAAAAATGCTGTTTTTAAATAATTTACTTTTTAGAACTTATTTTCATTTGCTTTTTAAAGCTGTTGCCAATGATGCAAAACTTTTGTTTTTATAATGTTATGCATTTTAAGCGACTAAAATCATTTAAATTAAATTTAATTTAAAAAGTAAGCAGCACTAGTATTTTAAGATGGGCAATTATGGTTTTTTGCGTTCCAGCAATTTTTGATAACTTTTGCATATTCAGAGAGTAATTTTCTTTTTACTCTCATTAGTCCGAACTTGTACGAAATCTTGTGGAACACACCTATTATATTGTTATTTACATCATATTATTTTTAAATAATAATAAAAATTATGTTGTAGTCATAAATTTTTAACAAAATTGTATTGTTAAACTCTAACCATGTCACACTTTTTTTATGGATGTGATAATGTAATTATTAAATTCAAACATTACTCTGTTTATCGTAACGAAATAAATGTTTAAAATAACAATAACTAGTTTTCAACGACCACACATTTGTTTCAGAGAACATAATATTGTTTTCTCAACCATTCTACAACCATATTTTTTATTTAAGTGTGTATTTGGGGTAAATACGGATTTTAAATGCTCAGCAAATATGTTACCTTTTTCAGTATTGCTTCTTGCCCAATCACCGGTCGAAGTGCGCAGAGGTGGTTTAAACTCAACGGGTCTTTTAAGCTTTTTAGTAGCGCGCCACAAGGAGTAATTAGATGCTGGTGTGACATCGAGACTTTCAAGATAATTTCTAAGAGATGCAGTTTTCTCAGATGCAGGCAACTCTTGGAGTCGTTTTGTGCACTATTTAAATCTAATTTTATTTTGGGCTGATCTGTGCTGTTGCCATTCCCTTCTAGCTGTTCTTTTTTCACGTACGAGACGTTTAATGTCTGTAGAATAAATTCTGTTAAACCCAGTCTGCGGATAGGAGGTAGCGGCATGTTCAGCAGCCTGTGTAATATTTTCGTAAAGATTGGCAATGTTAGATTCAATATCAGCTGGTGTTCTTAGCTTAATATTCTCCGTATAATGACTACTAAGATATTTTTTGAATCCCAGCCAATTAACACGATTGATCATCTTCATATATGGATGAGGTAAGTCACTTCTTAGTGGGTTACAGATTGGCACGATAGTGGGAGAGTGATCGGACGAGAGATCTAGAGAAGCTTCAACTTGACCTAAATCCTTAGATATATCTATGACATCCGGAATTTTTTGTATGTCAGTAGGCCAATAAGTGAAATGACGTCCAAGTCCATTTTTGCAATTGTGTTCAACAACGCTCGACCTCTGGGTGTGATAAGACGCGAACCCCAGAACGTATGTTTTGCATTGTAGTCGCCAGCTGCTACAAAACAAGATCCAAGGGATATGTAGAAATTCTCGTATTGATCCTCAGTGATTGAAAATCTGGGGGGGAGTAAATTGAAGATATCACGAAATTCGTACAATTATGTTCAATGCCAATATTTGTTGCTTGTAGATGTTCTTCACATATGTTGTCAAGAATATAGTGCTTGAGTCTTGACTATTACAATAGCTGATCCACCGCAAGCTCTTCCTCTAGGGTCCTTTGTATCATATAAAGTGTAACCATAAATTTTAAAATGCTTCTCGAAGTCAAATAAGTCTCAGAGACCAACATTATATCAATATTTTTTTCCATGAGGAAGTGCTCAAGTTCATTTTTATGTTGGCGAATGCCGTTTGTGTTCCAGAAACATATTTTTAACATGTTCATGGTTTGTTAACTAATGCTTGAAGCAGTGTATTCTGCATTCGAAGCATTTCCTGCATCATGCTAGTCATATTTGTTGTAAAGTTGTTTATAGTTTGCACCAGATTATCACTAGTGGTTTCAAGGCGAATGAAATTAAATCTTGAGTTTGCATTTGTTGAATTATTTGGTGGTGAAACATTTTGTGATGGAATAGAATTTGTCTTAGTAGCATTGGCATACGAAACACGGGAATTGACTGGTTGGCTCATTTGCTAATTTAGGTTTTTGCACCATAGTCTGTTTGACGAAAGAGTACACAGGACATCCTCTGTAGTTAGCGGTGTGATTACCACCACAATTACTGAATTTTTTACCACTGAACTTTTGGTTTATTGCAACTAGCAGTGCCGTGTAATTCGCCGCACACAACACAAACAGATGGTAAATTGCAGTATGTTTTTGTATGGACATATGCTTGGCAATTATGGCACCGTACAGGACTTGAACGCTTATGTGGCTCTTCAACTGTAATTTTTCGGTACAAGAGGTATTTTAAATTATAAATTGGATGCGTCTCCTTTTTTCTTAATTTTATATCATTTGGCTCAAGTTCGACTCGAAATAGAGGTTGGGGGATCTTCTCCCTATTTATTATGTTAGATACATTTTTACCTTAAATCCCTGGAGGACGAGTGCATCTTTTATTTCTTCGGGAACAACGTAAGAATCTATGCCCTTCAATACGATCTGCAGGCCTTTAGCGCTCTTAAGCTTGCATGTGTAGAAGCTTGTTTTATTTTTTTCAAATTCAGAAACCATTTTGCGGAAATATTTTTCTTCATAAATTTGAATTTTCGTTTCATCAATATTACCACGTTGTATTGGAACAATGTGAAATTTATTCTCACCAATGACTGAAATTAACTTTTTAATAAGGGCATTTGAATTTTTTTCTCTCAAATATTTAGATTGGTGGCGGCTTGGTTGTTTTATTCGAGGATACCTCGGGTTTGTCCTTGTAATTTTTTCAAAATTTTAAAGCGGTTTTGGCGATTAGTTGAGGCTGCGCTGTTATCCCTAGACATTTTTGGAGCAGATGAAAGTTTTGAAGAATTCGGGCTTCGCCCACGCTTTACCACGGTTATATCTGTCCATTCCAACTTGTACCTTGGGTTTTGAGCTCCTTTTATCTGTAGTGATAACTTTGTTAAGTGATGAACACGAGCCTGAAGGGGATGATATTACTGACTTATATGAAGAAGTACTAGGCAACTGTAATGTTAATGAATCACTACTATTTGACATTGGACAAAGCGAAGTTGATCGCTGACGAAAAATGGGCTTTGCCGTTAAAAAAAAAATACTCATCAGATTTATTATTTATATTGTTTTCATTAAGAGTTTCAGAACTCACAGTAAAATAAGTATTTCTGCCGTTATAACTCACTTCAAAATTTTTTGTATTTGAGGTACTCATATATAGTATTCCTCAAGGGCACTTTATTTGTGTTTTTTTTTGTTTGCGTTTTGTTTTTATTATTTCTACTGTGTAAAAAATATTAGCAAAGCAATAAAGCTTATTTATTAAATTCAGTATGTACCTATTGCGAATAATATGTACTACGAATATTTTTTTGTATAATTTTTTGTTTGTTATGTAAGAAAAATTCCGCTAATCGACTGTTCGCTATGAAGGTACAACGAGTACAACTCATTACATGGCGATCCTCCCTTCCACCATTACATGACGATCCTTCTCTCCAACCATTACATGGCGATCTTTCCTTCAACCTTTACACAGGGGTAATATGTTTCTACATTTGCCGCAGAAATAATTGCAGACTTGCTATGATGCATAAATGGTTGTTTTTCTTGTATAATGAACTTGTACTTAAGCAATACGTTTAATAAAGCTACATTTTATGACCTAAATTTTATTAAGCAATACAATCAATAGTAGAAAACTTTAATGACATATCAATGAGTTACTGTCTTATTTATAAAAATTATTTTGGCTTTATAAAGGGTTTTTAAAACCAATTTTTATACAAAATTTTTCTTATTAAGCCTTTATAATTTTTATAAATAAAGGTGTTAGTTTATAAGAAAGAAAATTAAATAAAACATTTGTTCAATTACATTTTGAAAAGAAAAAAGTGATCTAACCATCTCCACGTAACCAAGTTTAAAGTGTTTGAGTTTCATCAATAAATCTTCCTGGTGAAACGCCTTGAAGATAGTCCATACAGGTTGAACAATTCACCTATTCATCTACTGAATTAAACAGATTGTGTAGACATAGTTAAAATTTATGCATTTTGTTGTTTCCGTGTTTTATATTAACCACATTTTAGTTTGTTTATGGTATATGTGTTAAAATGTAAGAAGGCTTTTACAGAATTAACTAATCAAATAAAATAATTATTAATGAACGAAACAAACAAAATCTAATATTTTTGCTTTACATAGGAAAAAATGTGGATTCTAAAATACCATACATATCCCAACCTATTTATGATCTGAAGCAAACTGGTGATGTTAAATTTGGACCTGGAACCAGATCAGCGCTTTTAGGATTACTTGGTGGTGCTTTACCAAAGTTATCGTCGGAGCAGCATGATACCGTTAGTAAAGCAAAAAAATATGCTATGGAGCAAAGTATTAAAATGGTTCTCATGAAGCAAACACTGGCTCATCAACAACAAGTATGTATCTTCCTTTTTTTATACATATCGTCAGATCGTTATTGCTTTTGAATATTCCCTTTCTGAATCAAAAACCTGTCTTGCAAGAGTTATGGTTTCTGAAAGATAAAATATTCATTTAGCTCCATATCAATTTTTTAAGGT
This sequence comes from Tachina grossa, assembly GCA_949987645.1. NCBI lineage: Eukaryota > Metazoa > Arthropoda > Insecta > Diptera > Tachinidae > Tachina > Tachina grossa. Next base: position 89,741,356 of record OX465278.1, read on the forward strand.
TTAAAAAGTATTGTTTGCCACTGTTTGGCTATGGCACCAAATTCTTCATATAAAAAATACAATATAAATTGCACTATTGTTTGGATTCATTTCCGTAAGAAATAAAGTAGTTAAATCGAAAGCAAAATAGTATGAATCTCAAAAAAGGTAGGTGCGGCGACCAAAATTCAACGAGGACGGTTAAGCAAAAATATCAACAAAACAGTTGTAAAGAAAATAAATGTAAATAACAACAGCTTTTCAAGAAAAGAATATTGCCACAAAAGTATCTTTGATCGGGTGCAATCCCGACACTTATCAACCTCTAACTATGTTAAATTTCAACCGATTTTGAATTTATAAACGGATTTATAAAGAAGAGACTAAAAACTTTCGTATATACGTATATTGTTTCAGTAAATTTCAGATATATGTCTGTATTTTTTCATCAAATATAATTTTATCGTTTTTTTTCGACACTTTTTTACTTTGGACTCGTTCTTAGGCAGTATTTTTATACTGGAACCATAGTTTTTTTTTAATGCATGTTTTTTATTTATTGTATCTTCAAATATGAACTAACAATAAGTATTCAAATCTTAAATCTATAAAAAAATTATTAGGCCCGACCAATGTCGGACATAAGCTTAGTGATAGTTATTAATAATACATAAGTAGTGATAAGCAACAAAAAGAAAAAAGTGTTTTCAAGCAGCTTCATCATCTAGAGTGTTGAATATTAGAGCCCGTGTATCTCTCTTTTTTAAGCGGATGTGCCCAGTAAAGTTCAAAATATTACGAGCAAGCGGATTAGGATGTGACTCGAGTTTTGTTAGATATTTGCCTGCGTATTTTACAATTTCTTCAGTCACTAGTATCATATTCAAATCGCGATGTATATTTGAATTTTTGATGTACCATGGAGCCGATGTTATCATGCATAAAATTTTATTTTGCCTTCGTTGAATTTTCTCTACATTTGAAGATGAAGCAGTGCCCCATAGTTGAATTCCGTAACACCATATTGGCTTTAAAAGCGACTTGTATATTAAAAGTTTGCAGTCTAGGCTAAGTGTTGAATTTCTACCAATCAGCCAATGTACCTGAGTTAATTTAAGTTTCATTTGAGTTAACTTAGAGTCAATGTGATGTTTCCATGTAAGTCGTCGATCAAGGTGTAAACCAAGATATTTCTTATGTGAATGTTGAGGAACAACTTGATTGTTAATCCGAATGGGGGAGCAAGTATCTCTTCTTAGGGTGAACGTTATATGGACACAATTTTGTTCATTGACTTTAATTCTCCATAAGTTTAACCAAAGCTCCATCTGGCTAATATGTTCCTGGAGTTTGCGGGATGCCTCATCAGGGTTTTCGTGCATACTAAGGCAGGCTGTATCGTCGGCAAATGTGGAAGTATGGATACTACTGCTCACAGGCATATCACAAGTATAAATCAAGTATAAAACTGGTCCCAGTATGCTCCCCTGTGGCACACCGGATGAAATAGTTTCAGGCCTACTCATAAAGTCTCCTTCCACAACAGTGAACTTACGGGAAATAATGTAACTTTCCAAAATATTTAAAATATTTATTGGTAAGTAAGTCTTCAATTTTAAAATTAGGCCTTCATGCCACACTTTATCAAATGCCTGGGAAACGTCAATAAAGAGCGCAGAACAATACTTTTTTTCCTCAAAAGTTCTTCTTATAAATTGAACCAGTCTGTGAGTTTGTTCAATGGTGCTATGCTGACTTCTAAAACCAAATTGATGGTCTGGTATGCACCCACTACTAATTAGAATTGGGGACAATTTTGTTTTGAGCAGTTTTTCGAAAAGCTTTGACATAGTTGATAGTAGACTTATTGGCCTATATGACTCAGCCTTGGTTAGATCTTTGCCCGGCTTTGGAATCATTTTAACCTTGGCAAGCTTCCAGCTGTGTGGATAATACTCCAGTCGTAAAATGACATTAAATATGAATAATAGGATTCTCATTGCAATACGAGGCAAGTTCATAAGCATCTGGTTACTAATTCCATCAATACCCGGAGCTTTCTTCGGGTTGAGTTCGGCAATTAATTTTTGTAAATCACGCGTCTTAAACTTTATGTGTTGAGTGGGTAGAGCGACTACATTCGGCAAATCAGCAACACCAGTATATATGTTTGGCGTAAAAACGGATTTTAAGTGCTCAGCAAATATTTTACCGTTTTCATTATCGCTTCTTGCCCAACTTCCGGTAGATGTGCGTAGAGGTGGCTTATACTCAATGGGTGTTTTAAGCTTTCTAGCAGCGCGCCACAAAGAGTAATTAGACGCTGGTGTGACATCAAGACCTTCCAGATAATTTTTAAGAGATGCAGTTTTTTCAGACGCAAGCAACTCTTGGAGTCGTTTAGTTCACTCTTTAAATCTGATTTTATTTTGTGGTGATCTGTGCTGTTGCCATTCCCTTCTAGCTCTTCTTTTTTCACGTACGAGACGTTCAATGTCTGTAGAATAAATTTTATTAAACCCAGTCTGCGGATGGGAGATAATGGCATGTTCAGCAGCCTGTTTAATATTCTCGCTGAGATTGGCAATGTTAGATTCAATATCATCGGATGTTCTAAGCGTAATGTTTTCCGTACACTGACTACTGAGATATTTTTTGAACCTCAGCCAATTAACACGATTGATCATCTTCACATATGGGTCAGGTAAGTTACTTCTTAAGGGACTACAAATTGTAATGATCGTCGGAGAGTGATCTGACGAAAGATCAATAGAAGCTTGAACTTGAATTAAATCCCTAGAGATATTTTTTATGACGCCAAAATCTATAACATCCGGAATTTTTTGTATGTCAGTAGGCCAATAAGTGGGCTCCCCACTCGAAATGACATCCAAGCCCATTTTTGAAATAGTGTTGAACAATGCTCGACCTCTGGGGGTAATAAGACGCGAACCCCAGAACGTATGCTTAGCATTGTAGTCGCCAGCTGCTACAAAACAAGGTCCAAGAGATTTGTAGAAATCATATTGATTCTCAGTGATTGAAAATCTGGGAGGGGAGTAAATTGATGATATAACAAAATTTGTACAAAAACTTTCAATGCCAATATTTGTTGCTTGTAGGTGTTCTTCACAAATGTTATCAAGAACATAGTGCTTGAGTCTTGACTTTATTAGAATTGCTGATCCACCGCAAGCCCTTCCTCTAGGGTCCTTTGTATCATATATAGTGTAGCCATAAATTTTAAAAAGACTTCTCGAAGTCAAATGAGTCTCAGATACTAACATTACATCAATATTTTTTTCCCGTGAGGAAGTGCTCAAGTTCATTTTTATGTTGGCGAATGCCGTTTGCGTTCCAGAAACATATTGTTAACGTGTTCATGGCTTATTAATTAATGCTTGAAGCAGAGTATTCTGCATTCGCAGCATTTCTTGCATCATGCTAGTCATATTTGTTGTAAAATTGTTTATAGTTTGCACCACATTTTCAATAGTAGCTTCAAGGCGATTAAAATTAAGCTTGCGTCAGTATTTTTTGAATTATTTGGCGGGGAAACATTTTGTGTGGGAATTGAATTTGTCTTAGCAGCATCTGCATACGATACACGGGAAGTAACTGGTTGGATCATTTGCGCAAAAGTGGCAGAGTAAGCGTTTGCTGATTGAGCTGGAGCTAATTTAGGTTTTTGCACCATAGTCTTCTTTACGAAAGAGTACACAGGACAACTTCTGTAGTTAGCGGTGTGATTACCTCCACAATTACTGCATTTTTTATCACTTTGATCTTTTGGCTTATTGCAACTAGCAGTGCCGTGTAATTCGCCGCACACAACACAAACAGAGGGTAAATTGCAGTATGTTTTCGTATGGCCATATTCTTGGCAATTATGGCACTGTACAGGACCTGAACGCTTATGTGGCTCTTCAACTGTGATTTTTCGGTACAAGAGGTATTTCAAATTATAAATTGGATGCGTCTCATTTTTTTTTCAATTTTATATCATTAGGCTCAAGTTCAACACGAAATAGGGGTTGGGGAATCTTCTCTCTGTTTATTATATTGGACACATTTTTTACCTTAAACCCCTGGAGGACGAGTGCATCTTTTATTTCTTCGGGAACAACATAAGAATCTATGCCCTTCAATACGATCTGCATGCCTTTAGCGCTCTTAAGCTTGCATGTGTAGAAGCTTGTTTTATTTTTTTCAAATTCAGCAACCATTTTGCGGAAATCTTTTTCGTCATAAATTTGGACTTTAGTTTCATCTATGTTTCCACGTTTTATTGGAACAATGTGAAATTTATTCTCACCAATGACCGAAATTATTTTTTTAATAAGGGCATTTGATTTTTTTTTTGTCTCAAATAGATTGGTGGCGGCTTGGATATTTTATTCGAGGATACCTCGGGTTTGTCGTTGTCATCTTGCAAAATTTCGAAGCGGTTTTGGCGATTAGTTGAGGCTGCGCTGTTATCCCTAGACATTTTTGGAGCAGATGAAATTTTAGAAGAATTCGGGCTTCGCCCACGCTTTACCACGGTTATATATCTGTCCATTACGACTTGTACCTTGAGTTTCGAGCCGCTGTTATCTGTAGTGATAACTTTGTTAAGTGATGAACACGAGCCTGAAGGGGATGATATTACTGGCTTATATGAAGAAGTACTAGGCAACTGTAATGTTAATGCATCATTACTATTTGGCATTGGACAAAGCGAAGTTGATCGCTGACGAAAAATTGGCTTTGACGTTAAAAAAAGACTTTCATCAGATTTATTATTTATATTTTTTTCATTAAGAGTTTCAGAACTCACAGTAAAATAAGCATTTCTGCCGTTAGAACTCACTTCAATTTTTTTTGTATTTGAGGCACTCATACAAAGAATTCCTCAAGGGATATTTGTTTGTGTTTTTTTATGTTTGCGGTCTTTTTTTGTTTTTGTTATTTATGATTGTTTATTTGTTTAGAGGTTCACATATATATAGTATTCCTCAATATCAATTTGTTTAATTTTTTTTGTTTGCGGTTTTTTTGTTTTTGTTATTTTTACTATGTAAAAATATCAGCAAAGCATAAAGCTTATTTATTAAAGACAGTATGTACCTATTACGAATAATATGTACTACGAATATTTTTTGTTTGTTTAATTTTTTGTAAGTAAGAAAAATTCCGCTAATCGACTGTTCGCTATGAAGGTACCACGAAATCTCGTGGAACCATAGTGTTTATAATTTTATTTATGAAGCATAATTGATTAAGAGTAATTCGCAAGTTTATCTCAAAAAATTCCCTCGAAATTGACCGAGTTATTAAACATTTTATTAAAAGACTTTGTTAAAAAAAACTACCTGTATGGTGTATTTCGCATTCTATTTATGTACTTTCTGTGTATTTAGACTTCGAGGATGATAAGAGTACAATTTAATAGACATATATCAACAAAGAGTACAAAATTTATACAAAAGTGGTCGCCAAACTTTTTTCTCTTGCGGTTCTCTAGAAAAAAAGTTTGGCGTTTGAGTTCTCGTTGTACCTTTATAGTGAACACACGTCTTAGCGGAGTTTTTTCTTACATACATATACCTAATTTACACTAAGCATTTTTTTTTTCATGAAGTTAGTTGCATGAAATTTTTTTATTTGTCAGTAGGAGGCCTGAAGGAGCAACTTATATAAAAAAAGTTGTCAAAAATGCATCAGAGATTCATTCTATGCACTTTTTGATGTAACATTCTCTTTTATAGCTCTGCAATTAACAAATATAAGAAATTTTTGAACCAAAATTCATGAAATTTCATGAAAAAATGCTTAATGTAAATCAGGTAATAAACAAACAAACAAAATAATAATAAAAAATATTCGTAATACATATTTAACCTTGATCAATAAGCTTTAATTGCTTTGCTAGTATTTTTTTACATAGTCGTAAATAACAAAAACAAAAAAACGTAAACTAAAAAAAATACAAACAAAGTGCTTTTGAGGAATACTCTATATGAGTACCTCAAAGCTCTTAATGATAACGATAAAAATAAAAAATCTGATGATAGACTTTTTCTAACGGCAAATCCAATTTTCCGTCAGCGATCAACTTCGCTTTGTCCAATGCCAACTACTAATTCGTTAACATTACAGTTGCCTAGTACTTCGTCATTTAAGTCAGCGGCGTCATCCGCTTCGGGCTCGTGCTCATCACTTAACGCCAATGGACTAAAATATCCATACAGGCTAATCAATAAATTTTAAATTAAAAATACATTTAATAATTCCTTATTTTCTAATAACATTCTAAAATTATTCTCAGACAACGAAAAATCTATACTAACAACATTATTTATATTATTTAAAGTACACAAAGCACGTAACATAGGCTCACGCATAGCATAATTAGTAACATGTGTCGAGATATAAAATGAATTATTGTATCTAAGGGTTCTGAAAGGTATACAAAAATTAATCAAATTTAACAAGTATTCACAATCTATGACACCATTAATCAAATTATAGATTACCAAAACTGAATTAATAGTTCTTCTTAAATAAAGAGGCTTTAGGCCTAAAAGCAAGCAACGAGCATAATATGATGTAGACGACAAGAGAATACGATTGTTACGAAGAGCAAATTTTACAAATTTCTTTTGAATTCTTTCAATTCTGTCCGTATGGACACAGTAAATGGGGTTCCAAATAAAGGAACAATATTCTAACTTAGAGCGCATAAAAGCAGAATATAGAGTTCTCAGAGTTATAGGATCTAAAAAGTCTTTACAGTTTCTTCTTATGAAGGAACATGCAGAATAGGCTTTACGTATTATGTAGTCCAGGTGGGCATTAAAATGTAGCTCCGAGTCCAGAACAACACCAAGATCCAACATTTGGTAAACAACTTTTAAATTCTTATCAAGAATTTTGTTTTGGAAGAACTTACGATTACTAATATTAGGCTTATGAAAAGTCATTTGGTAACACTTATTTATATTTAAAGATAAATTATTAATATCGCACCAAGAAGATATGCCATTAATGCAATTCTGTAGTAAAGGGTGTTTTTTATTGAGGTATAGAACTTTAAGTTGGCATCACTTTTTTAACTGGCGGCCATTTTGTCAGCTGTCAAGTGATTAATATTTAGTTTGGTTTGCCATTTTATCATGAACAGGTTGACAAAAGAACAACGCTTGCAAATCGTGCAAATTTATTTCGAAAATAATGGTTCAGTTCGCGAAGTTTACCGCAAGCTCCGTCCATTTTATGGTCGACATAATCGTCCATCAGAGCAATTAATTCGGTTAACTATGGATCGTTTTCGCACTACGTTTACTCTATGTGATAATACGCATCCGCAGAGACGTCGAACAGTGCGCACCGAAGAAACAATTGCCGCTGTAGAGCAAAGTGTTGAAGAGGACCCGAATGAATCGATTCGCCACCGTGCACAGCAATTGGAGCCGACTAACCGACTATTTTGTTCCCGAATTGGATGGCATGAATGTGGATGAGTTGTCGTTCCAACAAGACGGCGCTACATGCCACACAGCGCACGTCACAATCGATTTATTGAAGGAAACATTCGATGAGCGCATAATTTCGCGGAATGGACCTGTCAATTGGCCACCAAGATCGTGTGATTTGACACCATTGGATTATTTTCTTTGGGGATATGTGAAGTCGCTCGTCTACGCCAACAAACCAGAAACGTTAGGGGAATTGGAAGCCAACATTCGTGGCGTTATTGCCAACATACGGCCCCATATGCTCGAAAAAGTGGTTGAAAATTGGACCTGTAGAATTAGCTTTATTCGAGCCAGCCGCGGCGGCCACATGCCCGAAATCATATTTAAACATTAATGGCATAAAATTATCCTTCCAATAAAGCCAAATTGATGGACATTAAAACGATTTTCTTTTGTTTTTTTGTTTTATTTCAATTCGAAGTTCTATACCCCTCAAAACAACACCCTATATAAGGGCATAATTATCAGAACTAATTTCCTTAAAAATTTTGAGGTCATCAGCATATAGTAAAAATCGAGAACCTGTAATAGAGTTTCCAATGTCATTTATGAAGATTAAGAACAGCAAAGGACCTAATATGCTGCTGCCTTGTGGTACACCAGAAATAGTAGTATACGGTAAGGATACAAACTTTTCTATACTAACCTTATATGACCTGTTTGATAGATAAGATCTCAGCCAGCAGAGAAACGTTCCATGAAAACCCATGTTATTAAGTTTGAGATACAAAATATCATGTGCTACCTTATCAAATGCCTTGCAAAGATCCATAAAAATAGCATCGACTTGATTATGTCTTTCAAAAACTGAAATGCAAAAGTGGTTAAACACTGCACAATTTGTAGCAGTAGAACGACCAGGAAAAAATTCATGCTGTTCATTACAGATATGGCGCTTAATCGCAAAATACAGTTTTTCCTTAATAATGTGTTCGAATATTTTTGACACGTTAGACAATTTAGAAATTGGACGATAATTACAAATATCAGATTTATCACCTCCTTTATAAATCGGGGTAATAGAGGCAAATTTCCATCTTTCAATTAAACACCCATCGGCCAGTTATCACTATAGATAACCGTAGTCAAAAATCTAAAGTTCAAGTCGGAATGGACAGATATATCACAGTTGTAAAGCGCGGGCGAAGCCCAAATTCATAAAAAATCTCATCGGTTCCCAAGATATCCAGGGATAACGACGCCGCATCAGTTAACCGTCAAAGTAGATTTTCAATATTACAACCTAAGAATGATCAACCAGCTCTATCATCGAAAAAATCTCCAAACCACCACCAATATACCTGAGAGAAAAAATTTTTAACGCCCTTATTAAAAAATTAGTCTCGGCTGTTGGTGAAAACGCATTTCATGTTATAGTCAATTTTTTATACGTGCCAGATTAAGAGTGCTAAAGGTATGCAAATCGTATTGAAGTGCATTGATTCTTATGTAAATCCTGAAGAAGTAAAAGATGCATTCATCATACAATGATTTAAGGTAAAAAATGTTACTAATATAATCAATAGGGAGAAGATCCCCCAGCCTCTATTCCGTGTTGAACTGTAGCCGAATGATATACAGTTGAAAAAAAACGTGACACATCCAATTTATAGCCTAAAATACCTCTTATACCGAAAAATCACAGTTAAAGAGCCACATAAGCGTTCAGGTCCCGTGCAGTGCCCTAATTGCCAAGAATATGGCCATACGAAAACTTACTGCAAGTTACCTACAGTGTGTGTTATCTGCTGGAATTACACGGTACTGCTAGTTGTACTAAACCAAAAGACTAACCTGAAAAAAATGTAGTAACTGTGGAGGTAATCACACTGCTATGTAGGATGTCCTGTATATTCTTTCGTTAAACAGACTATGGGACAAAACCCGAAATTAGATCCAGTTCAATTAGTAAACTCTTACTCCGCCAATCTTGCTCAAATGAGCCAACCAGTTACTTCACGTGTATGGCTGAGTTTACATCTGGCATTTCTTGTGTGTCATTTGCCCAAAAAAGCATAACCAACTAATTACTAATGAAAAACTATTTGATTCAGACATATATTTATTGATTTAAACAGTTTCCAATCATATTGGATTCTATAAAATTGTCTATTAGTTATGCATGAAACTGTTAAACTTAATAAATACGTGTCTGAATCAAACTGTTTTTATTAGTAATTAGTTGGTTACGCTTTTTTTGCGCAGATGGAAACCCGGCCTATCGTATGCTATTGATAATTTGGTGCAAACTATAAATAATTTTACATCAAATATGACTAGCATAATGCAAGAAATGCTACGAATGCAGAATATACTGCTTCAAGCATTAATTAACAAGCCATGAATACGTTAAAAATATGTTTCTGGAACGCATTTTTCTGAATTGCATTCGCCAAGATAAAAATGAACTTGAGCACTTCCTTACGGAAAAAATATCGATATAATGTTGGTCTCTGAGACTCATTTGACTTCGAGAAGCTTTTTCAAAATTAATGGATACACTATGTATGATACAAAGGGCCCTAGAGGGAGAGCATGCAGTGGATCTGCAATTTTAATTAAGTCAAGACTCAAGCATTATATCCTTGACAACGTTAGTGAAGAATATATGCAAACAACGAGTATATTTTTGTAGAATTTTTTTTCGAATTTCGTGATATCATCAATTTACTCACCTCCCAGATTTTCAGTTACCAAAGATCAGTATCAGAAGTTCTACAAATCGCTTGGATCTTGTTTCGTGGCAGCTGGCGACTACAATGCAAAACATACGTACTGGGGTCCGCGTCTTGTAACACCTAGAGGTCGAGCTTTGTTAAATACAATTTCAAAAATGGGTTTGGATGTCATTTCGAGTGAAAAGCCCACTTGCTGGCCTACTGACGTACGAAAAATTCCGAATGTTATAAATTTTGGCGTCATAAAAAATATTTCTAGGGATTTAATTCATGTTGAAGCTTCTCTAGATCTCTCCTCCGATCACTCTCCGACTATCGTTTCAATCTGTAACCCACTAAGAAGTGACTTACCTCACCCATATATGAAGATGATCAATCGTGTTAATTGGCTGGGATTCAAAAAATATCTTAGTAGTCATTGTACGGAAAATATTAAGCTAAGAACGCCAAATGATATTCAATCTAACATTGCCAATCTCAACGAGAATATTAAACAGGCTGCTGAACATGCCACAACCTCTTATCATCAGACTGGTTTTAATAGAATTTATTCTACGGAAATTTAACGTCTTGTATGTGAAAAAAGAAGAGCTAGAAGAGAATGGCAGCAACACAGATCACCCCTAAATAAAATCAGACTTAAAGAGTGTACTAAACGACTCAAAGAGCTACTATCGTCAGAAACTGGAAAAGTATTTAGAAGGTCTTGATGTCACGTCAGCATCTAATCACTCTTTATGGCGCGCTACTAGAAATCTTAAAAGAGCCGTTGATCTTAAATAACCACTGCGCACTTCGACCGGAAGCTGGGCAAAAAGCGATAGCGAGAAAGGTAACTTATTTGCTGAGCATTTAAAATCTGTATTCACTCCCAATTCATGTACGGGTGCAGCTGATTTACCGAGTGTAGTTTTTCTCCCCCTCGTCCCTTAAGGTTTAAGATGCGTGAAGTACAAAAAATAATTTCTGAACTCAACCCGAAGAAAGTTCCATTTTAAGAATGCAGTATTTTCCACATAACTGGAAACTTGCCAAGATGAAAATGATTCCAAAGCCGGGCAAAGATCTTACCAAATCTAAGTCATATAGGCTAATAAGCTTACTATCAACAATCTCAAAGCTTTTCGAGAAGCTGCTCATGACTAAATTGTCCAAAATTTTAGCTGATAATGGGTGCATCCCGGACCATCAATTTGGTTTTAGAAGTCAACATAGCACCATTGAACAAACGCATAGATTGGTCTAAGTTGTAAGAAGAACATTTGAAGAAAAAAAGTATTGTTATGCTCTGTTTCTTGATGTTTCTCAGGCGTTTGATAAAGTTTTGCACGAAGGCCTAGTTGTAAAATTAAAGACATCTGCCAATAAACATACAAAAGCTTTTAGAAAGTTATATCACTGATAGGAAGTTCACTGTCGTGTTCACCAGTGTTCCCGAATCTATATCGTCCGGTGTGCCACAGGGTAGTATTCTGGGGCCAGTCTTGTATTTAATATATACTTGTGATATGCCTGTGAGCAACAATATCCACATTTTTACATTTGCCGATGATACAGCCTGTATGAGTATTCACGAAAACCCTGATGATGCATCCCACAATCTTCAGGAATATATGACCCAGCTGGAAGCATGGTTGAACCTATGGAAAATTAAAGTAAATGAACAAAAGTGTGTCCATATAACGTTTACCCTAAGGGAAGTTACTTGTTCCCCAATTCGAATCAACAATCAAAATATTCCTCAACATTTTAAAGTGAAATATCTTGGTATACACCTTGATCGACGACTTACATGGAAACATCATATTGACTCTAAACTAACTCAAATGAAACTTAAATTAACTCAAATATATTGGTTAATTGGAAGAAATTCAACACTCATCATATACTGTAAACTTTTGATATACAAGTCGCTTTTGAAGGCAATATGGTGCTACGGAATTCAGCTATGGGGCACTGTTTAGCGTCAAATGTTGAGAAAATCTAACGAAGGCAAAACAAAATTTTACGTTTGATAACATCGGCTCCATGGTACATCAAAAATTCAAATATACATCGTGATTTAAATATGCCACTAGAGACTGAAGAAATTGCAAAATACACAGGCAAATATTTAACAAAACTCGAGTCACATCCTAATCCGCTTCCTCGTAATATATTGAACTTTACTGGACACATCCGCTTAAAAAAGGGGACACAAGGGCTCTAATACTCACCAATCCAAATTATACTTCTTGAAAATAATTTTTGTGCTTAATACAACATTTACGAATTTTTAATTACTGTCACTAAGTTTATGTCCGATACTGGTCGGGCTTCATTATTGTATTTAGATTTAAGATTTGATTACTTATTGCTAGTTCATTTTTAAAGATACAATGAATAAATATATGTACACTCAAAAAATTATGTAGGTAAATTTAAATGAAAAATCGTTTGGAATAAGTAAAATGTCACTTAAAAACCCTTTCGCTCACATTTCATTTGAATCAAACGATTTTTTCAGTTATTTTTTAATGTTAATTTTTTAACATAAAACTGTAGTAAAAACAAACGTTGTTTTCATTTATTTTAAACTGCATAAAGCAATTTACATATCATTTAAAACAACTGTTTTTTTAAATTTTTAACAGCCTGAAAACAACTCACAAAAACAGTAAAAATTACTGTTTTTCAATTTTCAATTGCTTTAGCTTCATAAATTTACTGTCCAAAACTGTAAAAACTGTTGTTTTTTTTCACTTATTTTGACTGACAAAAAGTAACCTACCGAATCAATTCAGACTACTGTCTCCTACATTATTTTTTACTACAATAATTTAACCCCAAAAAATACAAGGCTTTTTAAAAGATGTTTTCTTACAAAAAATTTTTATTGCTTATATGTATACGATATTATTGATCGAACTCCGTCACACAAAACTCTTCTCAATGAATTGAATTCTTCTTCCAAGATCTCGTATATGCTTACTGATGGATATTTTTGCTGGTTAAATGTAATGTTTTTCTGTAAGAAGATAATGCATTGAAATATTAAAAACTTGCACTACATAGATACATATGATTTCAGAAATTGATATTAATATTGGAAGGCGGCAATATAAATATTATTTAAAATTGTTTTCAGCACTAGAAGCGCCGAAAGTTCGCATGTAACTATGATAGTCCATAACCTCATATTTTTTTAAGTCCGATAAACTTTAGACTATTTTTTAATTTTTCATAATAGCGGATTAAAAGCAAAGGGGCTTGAAACTATTTTTTCCTGTTAAATTCTTGCTAGAAGTAAAATTTTCGGTCATACATAATTTTTTTTTTCCAGTTTTGGCACTGGCACCCCTTTGTTAAATTACAATTGTATTACAGTTTGTAATACGCAGATTTAATGAAAAAATTCAACTTATATCAAACTGCTACTGCTACTAAGGATTGAGTGGAGATAAGTTTGCCATAATCTCCAAAGTTTGGTGTGAATTCACTACGAGTGTGTTAAGTACTCGCCCCATATATAACGATGTTCTGAGCTCAGAATCACACAAATATGGTAAAAAATTTTAAGAGCTTTCAAAGGTGTTTATCTCAAATGCAAATATCAGAGCATGTGTTTGGACGTAGCTGGTCTAGAATCTAGGATCTCTATCAATACTGGCCACAGAGAGAAATGTATTTGCGTGTGTGGATTCATTTGTATAAGAAGCCGATTGATGTTCGGCACTCTGGTGCTACTTTGACCAGCCGTGTTCTAGATGTTGGCGAGTACACACACTTTTAGTTCCTTATACACACATATGAATATGTATGTATATTTAGCAGCTATAAACTCATGAGTATTATATAAACATATCGCTCGTTTACTGAAACAACGTCAAAACTCAAAAAATTAAACTTTTAAGTTAATAATCCTTATATCGTTCTTCATGTTGTGTAATTTTATACAAATGTCTTGTTTACTAAAATCTTAAAAGCAAAATAAAACTTTCTTTTTCCATTAAGTTGTGTCTAAATTGAAACTTTAAACTAATATTTTGGCATATTAGTTTTTTTTTAGTTATGACGTTATTTGAGTAAATGAGCGACATAAATAACAGCAAAATTAAAAGCAGAGATTTTATATTGCAACTGGGAGACTATTTGGATACATGTTCTGAAAACCATTTCGTTTTGAAATCGCAAAATTTCAAAAACGGAAAACGGTGTTCTCTTTATCGGATAATTTATTGTATGTATTCGAAATTAACTCAAGCATATGAAATCTTAAAACCAAATAAAAAAATTCATAAGTGCGCTCTCTTGTTGGTTTTTTTCTGGAATTTGTCGATTGAAAAACAAAATTGTTTTCAGAACCTGGCCGTATATAAATAATAAAAAGAAACAATACCTGTAAAAATCCCGGAACACATACCAGAAGGATCAGAAAGCCAGTCTTCTTGAACAATAAAAAATACCGTTCTGCCTTTTTTATGTTACATACTTGCGTCATTTGCCACTCCTGAGCACCTAGAATTTTTGAAGTTCTCACTGTTTATAATTTAGTGTGCGATATGTATGTATGTATGCATCTACATACATACATATGTATGTATGTACATAAATATCGGGTGTTTTTTTAGAGGTATAGAGCTTCGAATTGAAATAAAACACAAGAAAATCGTTTTAATGTCCATCAATTTGGCTTTATTGGAAGGATAATTTTATGCCATTAATGTTTAAATATGATTTCGGGCATGTGGCCGCCGCGGCTGGCTCGAATAAAGCCAATTCTACAGGTCCAATTTTCAACCACTTTTTCGAGCATATGGGGCCGTATGTTGGCAATAACGCCACGAATGTTGGCTTCCAAGTCCCCTAACGTTTCTGGTTTGTTGGCGTAGACGAGCGACTTCACATATCCCCAAAGAAAATAATCCAATGGTGTCAAATCACACGATCTTGGTGGCCAATTGACAGGTCCATTCCGCGAAATTATGCGCTCATCGAATGTTTCCTTCAATAAATCGATTGTGACGTGCGCTGTGTGGCATGTAGCGCCGTCTTGTTGGAACCACAACTCATCCACATTCATGCCATCCAATTCGGGAACAAAATAGTCGGTTAGTCGGCACCAATTGCTGTGCACGGTGGCGAATCGATTCATTCGGGTCCTCTTCAACACTTTGCTCTACAGCGGCAATTGTTTCTTCGGTGCGCACTGTTCGACGTCTCTGCGGATGCGTATTATCACATAGAGTAAACGTAGTGCGAAAACGATCCATGGTTAACCGAATTAATTGCTCTGATGGACGATTATGTCGACCATAAAATGGACGGAGCTTGCGGTAAACTTCGCGAACTGAACCATTATTTTCGAAATAAATTTGCACGATTTGCAAGCGTTGTTCTTTTGTCAACCTGTTCATGATGAAATGGCAAGCCAAACTAAATATTAATCACTTGACAGCTGACAAAATGGCCGCCAGTTAAAAAAGTGATGCCAACTTAAAGTTCTATACCTCAATAAAAACACCCTTTACTATGTAACAAATTTACTACTTACCAATTTAATTTTTGTGATATTTGGCAATATTGAACCTTTTACGCATATGTTTAAATATACGTATGTACATATGTATGTAAGAATATTAGTGATTTTACTTAAATTATTCGCATACATAATTTTTCGACGTTTTGGCTTTATGATTTTTGATTTTTTTTAATATTTTTGAAGTTTATTGTGATAAAAACCTCAATAAAAATTAAATGAAAATACTTTCAGAACGAATTTATTATTTAAGTTTTACTGAATACATGTCTATTGTAAATAACTGATTATATTAACTGCACAGAAAAACATTATTATGTTGTGGTTTGTTTATTAAACAACATACACAAAAAGTTAAAATAGTTTGGTAAAATAACTAAATTTTACCTTAAATTTAACTTCACGGAAAATTTCTAAAATAACCTACATACAGTTAATGTAAAACTTTTTTGAGTGTAATTAAAATAAATCCTCGAAGTCTAAATACACAGAAAGTGCATAAATAGAACGCGAAATACATCATACATGTAGTTTTTTTAACAAAAAGTGTTTTAATAAAATGTTTAATAACTCGGTAAATTTCGAAGGAATTTTTTAAAACAAACTTGTGATTTACTCCTAATCAATTGTGTTTTGCAAATAAAGATATAAACACTATGCTTTCGGTACAAAAATACTGCCTAATTACAAGCCCAAAGTAGAAAAGTGTCGAAAAACGAAAAAATTATATTTGGTGAAAAAATACAGACATATATCTGAAATTTACTGAAACAATTTATATATTATTCGGAAGGTCTTAGTCTCTTCTTTCGAAATCCGTTTATAAATTCAAAATCGGTTGAAATTTAACTTAGTTAGAGGTTGGTAAGTGACTACGGGTACGAAAACAGTTTTTTTTTAAATCCGTAACTAAAGATTTTGGAGGGTTTGGAAAATTTCAATTACATATTATTGTTATACTCGACAATACGTAACAGAAAAATAGTAACACTTCCCAGGTATTTAGATTTGATTAAAATTTGTCACACAGTGTTAGTAACTTGATTGCACCCGATCAAAAATACTTTTGTGGCAACTTTCTATTCTTGAATAGCTGTTGTTGTTATTTAGATTTATTTTATTTATATACTTCTACAACTGCAATTAGAGCTGAAAAAAGGTAAGCCAATGTAGTAAATTAAGAAAGTAAAAAACATGTTGATTGTTGAGTTCTTGTTTCAACTTTGTTGTTAGTTGAACTTCTCATTTGTTTAAATGAAAGTTTATAACATAATAACTCTAGTGCTAAGAAACTTTTGGGTAAAGGTTCCCTGATTATCTGCATTAGTACAGTGAAATGCGCATAGGATACAGCTAAAAGCTTCAATAATAATTTTCAATGAATTTTTAATAAAATATTTGACTAAATAACGTATGGTGAATAAAATCAGAACAAGTGCACAACACTGTTGTTAAATAACAAAAATTAAAAATTTTAAAAACCCCCGAATATTTTTAGAAAAGATGTGATACCTTCTTAGCGGCTGGACCAATTTTATTAAAACATAGTTAAGAACCTTCTCGATCGAGTTACCTTTCAAACAGAAAAACCTAAATCAAAATCGGTCCAGCTGTTTGGTCTGTAAGTGTACTTGCCCAGACACACCCCTATAGTCAGCCTATAACCATATGTCTCAATGTCAATACTCTTTCTCCAGCGACAATTGCAATAGTTAAAATGTCGACAACTTCCCTTTTATGCGCGAGTAGAGATGCGTTGGTGTCAAAAGTTCTAGTGTATTTCTGGTGATATTGTCAATGAACGCGTCAATAGTTTGTTTTTATTTTTTATTATGCTGTGCAATAATATTAAATATATATATATGTAGACGAGTATCACTAAAATCTACTAGTGAATCTTTGGTTCAAATATCTCCATATGGTCGTAAAAGAACTACCTTCTCAGTAGTGCTAAAGTCTACTGGTAGATTTTCAATGGCAACCCTATGTTATGTGTCAATAGGCGATTACATTGGCTTGGGTACACCTAGTCAGATGTGCGGCAGCTTTCCGTGAGCACCTGCCATTACGGCCTTATCTCACGGGTGCCAAAGCACCGGGTGTGGGTTAGACGCCAGACCAACGCCCCCATGCACCCTATTAGAATGAACCTATGGCCCACTCCATAAGGCACATAGGTTGCAATCTTTGAATATAGTTATCCCTCAACTATATTCAATTACCTTGCTGAGGTAATTTAAGCTATCTAAACTCTGCTGCTATGTCCGTGCCCATAGCAGCTTCTGTTGAATGGCAACAGCACCTAGAATAGTGTCTGGCTGACCGCGTCAGACCAATCACTAGCATTGATTTCACACTGGGAAGCCAAGACTATTCTCCCAGCGATTTTGGTAGCAACCAGAACCACCACGATAATTCTCCGGCTTCCACGCTAAGGTGTTGTGTATACACCCATAGCGAGGTCCCCAAGAGAATTCCTCAACCATTGCCGGCACAGCTCAACCACTCATCCGAGATGAACCCATGCCTGTGTCGCCAAATAACCAGTGCCTACTCCACACATACCAAAATCATCCCTTTAACCCCAAGGGGTAGGACGAACTCGTCATTTTAGCAAAGGAAACTGACGACCGCTACATGCACTCAAAACTTCAAAGCAGCTCGACTGTCGGGCAACCGGCACCCGTGGCACCAGAAGTAGCCTCTGGTCAGACCTCGAAGTTCCACCACAAGGGCTTCACCTCTATCGTCTTTTGAACTCAGGGGCAGTTCTAGGTGACGCTGCACCTAACTGACATCAACAGGACCTGTCTTCCTTTTATAAATATGTGCACATCCTTTGCTCTGTTTGTGTTCAGAGATCGGGTAGTAACACATAAGTTCTATGGGTAATGTACCAAAGGTACGTCATGGAAAAAGCCACATCACCCCAGCTGGGGCCCCGGGGTTGCCACACCCGTAGTCAAAAATAGACTCCCCTGGGGGGAGTACACCTAGCACTATTGACAATGTCACTAGAAAATCACTATAATTTTACTATTGTCAACGAGCGAGGAAATATCGATATTGTAGACTAAAGCCCCAAAAATTTGCTAGTGAATCTTTGGTGCCAATGTCTCCATGTGGTCGAAAAAGAACTACTTAGTCAGTAGTGCTACAGTCTAGTGGTGGATTTTCAATGACAAGCTAATGTTAAATGTCAAAAGATGATTACATTGGCCGGGGTACACCTGGTCAGTAGTACTATTGATAAAGTCACTAGAAAGTTATTACAATTTCACTATTCGCACTTTCTGCACGGACACTACAAACTTATAACACCCCTTTTTTTTAGTCGGGGGTTAAAAAGCATACATTAAGCTTACAATAAAAATATATACCGCAAATTTAACTATACTATCTAATCATGAAAAAAAAACTAAGAATGCGCTGATCAGTTATAATTAGGTTTAGAAATTTCACTAAACTAGTTGAACCGTCGCAAAATAAATTTTATATTTTGTTAAGAAAATCCGCAGAAGAATAAAAGTCAGCTTTTTAAACATTTTAAAAACATGGGTTTAAAAAAAACGTATATTTATAGTATTTATTTATTTATAATAAATCAATTAAAAGAAAATGTGGACCTGGTCGGAAATGTAATTTACAAGACGTCAAAGTTAGGTCAAAACTGAGTTCTAAAATATTAGGTTGCATTGCATTGAAATCTCCAAAAATTATTTTTCTTGCTCATCAGAGTACAAATGCGTGATGGATGACGAGTCATATTTCACCGTCGAAGGTAAGGAATGACAGCCAAAATATTACTTTGAGTCTTCCAATTACAAAGCACGTGAAAAAGCAAAGTTTATCCGAAAGACAAAGTTTCCAGGAGAAGTTTTGTTGTGATTAGGCATAGGCACAAGTGGTATCAATGTGCCAGTTTTTTCAAAGGTGGTTTAGCGGTTAATACCCAAGTTTATAATGAAAAATGTGTACCAGCTCTTAGCGACCTTATCCAAAAATATACTGGGAAAGAAACCAGTATATTTTTGGATAAAGTCGCTAAGAGCATCTGGCCTTTTGACCAGATTTGGAATCCTCACATTACGCAAAGAGAACTTGAAGGAAAAAAATTAAATTTGTGCCTAAGCGAATGAATCCTCTAAATGTTCCACAAGTGCTGCCTATTGAAACTTTTTGTGCCGATTTGAATAGAAATGTGTGCAAAAACGCATATAGAGCCAAAAATTCTGATTCCTTAATCATAAAAATAAAAAGAAACAAAAAGTATAAAACATGTGGCATTCAGATGTTAATGAAAGAACTACCACAGAAAATTGAGAAAGCAAACTCTGCCGGAACCATTTTTTTAAATAAATTTTCTTGAGCATTAATAATAAAAAAATAAATAAATCGCAAATTAACAGCCTGTTTGTAGAATACGACTCGTCAATAAAAAGCGCTAAAATGTTAGCATTATTTATTTTTTGGGGTTTTAGAACACGAGTGTTGACGATTTTTGTTAATAAACGTAACTGATGTCAGTTTATTTGGGTTTGTACAAAGCGACTTGACTCACAATAAACATCAAGGAGGATTTCTAACAAGAAAAAGGTAAGCAAACTGTTATATTAAAATTTTTCTTGTTTTGATTGATTAAATTTTTAGCATCAAAATAACAAGAAGACTGCAGTTTAACAAGATTTTCATGTACGTTTTTGCTGTGTAATTGTGATAGCTACTCCAGGTAGCATGCTTTGGAAAATTGTTACTACATCAATGTACAAACATGTAAGTATGTATGTGTTGGTTGGCGCTCGTTTGATTTGTCATGCTTGCAAGTAAAGTTAATGGTTACGGGGCCCTCCAGTATAAACTGGAAGCTAGCGGAAGAAGGTATGTGTTCTGAAATAGATTATTTCATACATACATTTATATGTATGTATGTTTATACATACATACATGCTTACAGCCTTGAATTCACTTTATTTCAGGTGTACAATAAACTGGTGGTGGACCTTGCCGCGTTAGCAGCTTGACAGGGCTAAACCAGTGAAGAGAAACATACCAATGTTTTTTAAATAATAAATTTTTGTTTTTTTATAACAAGTATCCTAATGATTTGTTCGTGAATTTACATAATATATGCAATTATGTACGCAGATTTTTTTAAAGAAAAATATACTTTCCCCTATCGTCTATATTTGTGTCTAGTTTTGTTGAGATATATTCAATAGATCACGAGCTATAGGATAGTTTCCGAATATATAACAAAGCTTATAATAAACTAGTATTTAATGTTGTGATCCTTATATTATTAAATGATGCATACATACATTTACAGATCTTAGTTTATAAAATAATGAAAATGGATTATAGTTATCGCTTCCACTTTTTAGCGAGAGTCGTTGAAAAAAAAAGTCTTCCCAAAGAACCGAATCATATAATAACCCCACATGAAATCCGCCTGGATTTATTCAAAAGAAACTCTCTTATTTTTACTGTCTATAACATGCAAGTAATAAAAATAGTAGCATTTATTTCTTGTATTTCCAGTTAATACTTAATTAGTATAAAGCATTTAAACTCTAAAACCGCTTCCTCCTATATCCACACAAGTGAGTACTTGATGGCCTTCACGCTCCAGCTCTTCATATTTTACCTCGTCTAGTTGACCCTTATTTGAGTTTTCATCCACTACTGCAATGACATCTTCATCATTATTAACAGCTTTATTAGCATACGTAGAAATGTAAATATATTCGGCCAGAAAGTCTTCGGTGTCAAATATTTTTTTTATAACCTCATCGCAAACATCGTCCATCGTTAGATCGTTCTCTACATCTACTTGTAAATGGATTTTGAGAGTATTAGATGAGGCCGCAGAATTGCCTGCAGGATGTTGAGTAAACTGAGGTTGATTTACTATAATTGTATCACTTATATGTTTTGTTTGTTTCATATGCGTTAAAAGTAGAGGTTTGCGCATAAAGCCCGCACCGTATTCCAAGCATTCATAAGGCTTCTTATCGCTGTGCACTTAACGATGGGCATTGCGATTGTTTGCCACAAACGTCACAGCCGTGTGGCGTTCATGATCTTTAATTTCTGGTCGGCGAGCAAATGAATGCACCACTTTATGAACTTGCAAGCTATGCTGTGTGGCAATGCCCTTGTGGCACACAACGCATTCGAAGACTCACCGATACATGCAGTTTTTTGTGTTAAGGTTTTGCTGATTCAAGAATCATCTCTGGCACTGATTGCATTTGTATGGCCGCGGTCTGTCGTTATGTATTCTCACATGTGTATACAGTGTATATTTCGAAGCAAAACTTTGAAACATTCAAAACTCAATTATTAATATAAATCGCACAACTTTAATTCAAATTTTTTAAAACAAAATAAAAAATTCTTACACAAAATTTGATTACTTTTTTAATTATGTATTTATGTAGATGTCAAAAATAGGGTTGTCGTTTTTTTAAGCTAAAAACACAATTTCGTGTGAAAAATATAAACTTAAACTACTTTTTAACATGTTGGCAACAGTACGATTTAGTACATATATGACATATGGGCGAATTAACGTAAGCTGCACGACAAAGTTGAGTCGCGTTACACAAACGCTTCTCATTACGTAGTCGTCCATGAAATGGCTCGTCGTGAGTCGCCTTTGTCGCGTTCTACAAACAAGCTGTAAAATAAGTTTAATTGCACTTGTTTTTTGTTACTTTTAAGTTTGTTCGTATTTCAATCACCATACGTTAAGTAAAATAATAATTTGGGATTATTAGTGCGTTAACAAATGTAAAACTGAAAAAAAAAAAATGTTTTTCGAAATATTTTCAAGCTAAGTTTGATACGTTATTTTGCTTTTGTGTGTTTCTGAAACAAAAACACGTACCCTCATAATTATTTTTTTTTAACAAAAGTGAAACAGACGTTTAAAATGTGAAATTATTTTTAATGCATTTTGTTAGTATCAAAAGAGGATATAGTTTAGCACGATTGACCATCTTCACATATGAGTGAGGTAAATCACTTCTAAGTTGGTTAGAGATTGTAACAGTGGTGGGAGAGTGATCAAAGGAGAGATCTATAGAGGCTTCAACATGAATTAAATCCCTAGAAATATTTTTCTTGACTCTTTTATATGTCAGTTGGCTAGTAAGTTTGCCCCCACTCAAAACAGGCCCATTTTCGAAATTGTGCTGAACAACGCTTGACCTCTAGGAGCAATAGGTAGTGTTGTCATTCGAACAAAAATTGTTCGAATATTCGAACAACTTTTTATAATTTTTGTTCGAAGGAACAAAAATGTTCAATTTAGAATAAAAAATTATTCGAAAATTTTTTGTCGAATATCCGGACATTCGAAAAATTTCCGTAACTACTTTGTATAAAAAGGATTTTACGTTTCATGACTTTTTAATTTGTTAAATTACTCCTAAGTATAAATACTTGCGTTAGCTTGTTTTTATGTTCGCTAAACCTATCAGTAGTTTTATATTGCCGGTCCGTGGACAATTAAAATTGTTAAATTTGCCTTGAAATTGTTAAATTTGGTTAATTAAAAATTTAAAATTTGTATGAAATTTGGGAAATGTTTTCGACGGCGTTTTGATGTTTTTTGTTTACATTAAGCTATGTACAGACGGTTGTCAGATTTTACAATATTGTCAGTAAAATTTTCTCCAAATTTCTTACAACCGTGTGAACTGACAATTTTTGTCAGACGTCGTTGCCAGAATAATCATTGTCAGTCCATTGCAAGACTAGCAGCTGACAACAAATTGTCAGACATCTTACAATCGTGTGAACGCATTGTAAAATTATTGCCAGATATTTGTTAGACATTTTAATATTGTCAGATGTGCGAAGTTTATGCATCTGACAATGGCGTCATTGTAAGAGAATTCGTTCTATGGGCAACACTGCACACGCTTGATTTGAAAGAAAAAATTTATAATAAAATATATGCAGACAAAATCATTGCAACTGCTTCTTTATGGTCCATAATAATTTATACTTTCACTTTTCACATTTAACACAAACACACACGATAAATAATTTAACAATTTCTAACAAATGCTTTAAGTCTGGCAACGCATAACAACAGATCTAACAATTTGTGCATATGACAACCGTGTGAACTGTGATTTTTCTACTGACGATTTTGCCAGATGAATTTATTGTCATACAGCCGTCTGGCAATAAATTGTAAGATTTTCTGACAACCGTGTGAACTGACAAGGAATATTGTGCTGACAATTTTCGGGAAAACATGATTATCATTTTTTCCTAATGCCGACGGGAAGACGTGAAAATTAATTTTTCCTAATGCCGACGGCAAAACAATGATTATATTTTTTTTCCTAATACCGACGGGAAAACGTGGAAAAATTGTGTTAGAAAATTTTTAGCATTTTTAGAAAATCTTTCCTGCCTACATTTATGTGTAGGATGTCAAGAGTTTCTTACAGGTTACTAACAATTATATAACAATTTATTTATTATAAAAAACCAAAAAATTTACAAAATCGACCGTGCAATTTTTTTGCCACATCCGAAAATCAGATTTTTTTAAAAAATTGCTAGTTTTCGATCAATGCTGCATGTAGGGTGCACCAACAAAAAATTCCAAAATTTATTTCGCAGCCTTTCTCAATGCTTATTCTCTTAGGAACATTCAAAGTTTTAATCAAATACTTAATAATTTTTTAAAATATTGGAAAAAATTAAGAATACTGTTTCCACAAAATATATAAAATTTTCTCATATTTTTCGAAAATCCAAATTGCAAAATTATTTCTTTGCTTTAATTTTGGAAATATCAAAATGATTTTTTATATGAATTTGGATGAAGTTTTCTTTTGAAAACAATAAAACTAAACAATTTCTGCTTAGTAATAAAGAAGCTACTAATGATTAAAGAAAGTCATGGTAAAAAATTAAAAAAAAAAATTAATATCAAATATCTTTGGAAACTGTAAGAGATGAAATAGTACTTTAAGCATGTTTTATTTTTGTTTCTTAACGTTGATTGTACGGCTGAAAAAATTATTGAAATCGGTCCATATTTACAAAAGTTACAAGCTCCGAAAGAATTTCGATACCCGCAGTTTCCCACTTTGAGGCTCTTTGAAGCTTCCCTGTCTTACAACAAGGTGCCTCAAAATATGCTTTCTCAAAATTTCAACACTTCTACTTTCCAAAAACAGTTGGTGTCATCGAAATCAGTTAACTAGTTCAAAAGTTGCGGACGTTTTACCAATTTTATTTAAATTCACGCCACTGTGCGACGGGAAAACATGATTATCGGGCATGTTCTGCAAATCACGACATGTCAAATCACGGTGATTTCAACAAATCAATAAAACCTAAATCATTGCTTTTGTAAATTTGACAATTTATAGCGATGGAAGTTGCATTAAAATATTCTATTATACATGACAAAACCTTAAAATACAACAAAAACCCACTAACAAGTCAGTTATTAATAGTTTACACTTTGGAAATCACCGTGATTTAAATCACCGTGATTTTCAGAACTGGGGCCTAATTCCCGCATTCGATTGCGAGCGAGTTATTACTCGAATGTGCGAGTGTTTTAACTTTTGGGATTTTCGCATTCGGTTTCGAGTAACACATATTGAAATTTCTAATGACAGCATTCGATAACGTGCATCCATTCCAATTCAACCGTTCGTGTTTTTACTCGCAAGCAAAAAGGCATTCGAAATCATTTTTAACATAGTAAAAACGAAGAAATAGAAAATGTATGTTCAATATTTTACTTATTTATGGCTTGGCAAATACATAATAAGGATTTTCATGATAACTCTTAAAATTCCCATTTGTGCAATTGGGCAAATATGCGACACTTGTTTCAAAGCCCCTTTTCAACTTTTGCGCAAACAGTTAAGTAAATTTGATTGAATGAAATGTCGAAAAAATCAATGTAATAAAAAATAAAAAAATAAAATTTCAAGCAGTTTTTAAATTAAATGCATATCTATGTATATATTACTATAGAAATAAAAAGTGCCTGTGTGTATCTAAAAATGCCTCAAGGAAGCAAAATAACCAAAAAGTTGTTGTTTAATAAATGCACAATTGCACAGCTTAAGTTTACGAGTGAAAATTCTTGGGCAAAGTTAACAGGTTTGTGTAAATAAATTTCCATACAATTTTTGACATTTTATTTCCGAGAGTGTAAAAATGCACACTTGCACAGTTTGCGAGGCTTTTGAACATTGAGGTAGTTTAGACGAGATCAATTTTTAAGCCGCACAATTTTTGTTCTTTTTCAAATTACACGAGACTAATTCATCTGGCACAAAATGTATTCGTATACACAGCTGTGTGTGTGTTAATGTTTTTAGTATTCATTTAACATTTGCTGTTTTTTAAGTTGTATGTGTATTAGTTTTATGCTGCTAATGCGGGGTTGAAGCTGGTTGAAAAGTTATGCCAACCGCAAAACCACTCTCTTTGCCTCTCTCACCTACAAACTGGCATGTTATGCCAGCACAATTATGCCCGTGTAAATCAGCGCATTCTCATGAAAACCCTTAATGTTTTTCCCAAGAGTTGTCGGGGAAAATAAAAAAAAATCAACCAACTCTGGGAACACCTAAATAACAAATTATATTCTTCTGGTCAAGCAATAAAAGAATCGAACATGTGGCTAGTGCTCTATTCTCTAACTTTACAGTAATTTATTATTATTAAGTTATTAATAAAATTAAAATGAAAATAACATTTATGTATTCGTTTCTTTTTTCTGCATATACGTTTGTATGTACGTACATACATATGTTTTTGCACACAGATGTTGTGAAATGAATTTATATATAAATATATTTGCCTTTTTCCAACACTAAAACCAAAGCTCGATTCGCTTGGTAGCGAGTGACATCATCTGAAAATTTCTTGCCATCGGAATTAATTTCTATTCGAATGCAATTCCGATCACGAGTGCTGGAATTAGGCCCCAGGCCATTAAAATCAGGGGCCTAATTCCCGCATTCGATTGCGAGCGAGTTATTACTCGAATGTGCGAGTTTTTTAACTTTTGGGATTTATGCATTCGGTTTCGAATAACACATATCGAAATTTCTAATGACAGCATTCGATAACGTGCATACATTCGAATGCAACCGTTCATGTTTTTACTCGCAAGCAAAAGGCATTCGAAATCATGTTTAAAATAGAAAAATCGAAGAAAAAGAAAATGTATATTCAATATTTGACCTATTTTTTTATAAATGAATGAATGCACAAATGTACGTATAAAAAAATACAAATTAAAGAATTTCTAGTTGACTTTAAATATAACATAACACACTGACTTGGCAAATAATATTTTGCCTAAGAGTTGTCGTGGAAAATAAAAAAAATCAACCAACTCTGGGAGCATCTAAATAACAAATTAACTGCTTCTAGTCAACCAATAAAAGAATCTAAAATGTGGCTAGTGCTCTATTCTCTAACTTTACACTAATTTTTTATTAATTTATTAATTAAATTAAAATGAAAATAACATTTACATATGTATGTATATTCGTTTCTTTTTTCTGCATATAAGTACATGTGTATGTACGTACATACATATGTTTTTGCACACCTACACACATACAAACATATGTTTTTGCTTACAATTAATTCAGTGTTGTGAAATGAATTTATATATAAATATATTTGCCTTTTTCCAACACTGAAACAAAAACTCGATTCGCTTGGTAACGAGTGACATCATCAGAAAATTTCTTACCATCGAAATTAATTTCCATTCGAATGCAATTCCGATCACGAGTGCAGGAATTAGGCCCCTGGCCCGTATATATTTTTTTCAAATGATATGATTTTTTTTGACATGATTATTTTTTTTCTAATGCCGATGGCAAAAAATTATTATTTTTTTTTTAAATGCCGACGGGAAAATGATTTTTCCTAATGGCGATGGGAAAATGATTTTTCGTAAAACCAACTGAAAAATCATTAAAAATGATTTAACCTAAAGCTACAGTCAAACTTGTCAAACATTTGGCGAAAAAAGCGTAACCACTAATTGCTAATGAAAAATCTTTCAATTCAGACAAAAGTTTGTCAATTTATTGCATTGTGCATTATTTGTATTCGAAACTGTTTAATATGATAAACAAGTGTCTGGATCAAAACTTTTTTCATTAGTGTTTGTTGGTTACGCTTTTTGGGCAAATGTTTGACAAGTGTGACCGTGCCCTAATGCCGAAAGGAAAATTGTGAGTGTGAAATTTGTTATCATAATACCATCAGAGAAAATAGATTTGATTACTGCTACGCGATTCTCAAATTAATCGTGGGTATGTGTGTGTCTGATAAATAAATTATATTAATAAACATTTTATTTAATTATTTTATATATGTATAAAATGTTCTCATATATATGAACGCTTCTAATGCTTGTGTGTGTGGGGGTCGAGTTTGTTTGTCGATGTCGCTTATAAGCTTTTTTTGTTTATTTGTTCAAGAAATATATATTTGTTTGTATGTACGTTTATATATTTGTTTGTATGTATGTTTATATATTTGTTTGTATATATGTTTATATATTTGTTTATATGCATGTTTATATATTTGTTTGTATGTTTGTTTATATGTATGTAGAATCGTGTTTATTATATGTAGAATCGTGGGAATTTGTGCGTGGAATATTTTGTGATTGTGTAGAATACAAGCGTTATGTGTAGATACATTTATATTTTGCAACGTAGTCATTTCTTATTATTTTAAAGCAGCAGAGTTTCAACTAAGTACAGTCATCAGCAGAGAAACAAAAAGTAAAAACTATCAATGCCGCAAGGCTACTGCTACTAATTTTCATATAAATACGCCAACTTTTCTAATAAACACATCAGTATTTCATTGTATTTACAAGCGTCATTAGCAATCCTTAATACTTCCACTTTTATAAGTGTGAAGCAATTTATTTGTGTTCTTAAATTCAAATAGTAATTTCATAAACTAATTAAAAATGACTTCTTTCGGATATATGTGTAATATGTGTCATAAGATATACAAATACCAAAAGTCCTTTTTGGACGACGTGACTAGTAGTGAACTGCCAATCCGGTGGCAATTAAAACTGTTAAATTGTGGGTGAAATTGTTAAATTTGGGTAACTAAAATTTGAAAATTGTTAAATTCTTGGATTTTTGTGAAATTTGATGCCTACGAGGGTGATCCAATAAGTCCTTTCAATATATTTCGAGGGTGGTTCAATAAGTCCGTTAAATATTTTTGTAATGCCGACGGGAAAAACGTGAAAATTAATTGTTTCTAAAGCCTACGAAAAATGTTTTGTTGGCTGTCTGTCTGTCTGTCTGTCTGTGGGAATTTGAGTCTGTCAGTGATTTGTGGTGTGTAATAATTTGTGGGTGTCCTTTGTCGGAGTAATGGGTAATTAAACTTTAAAATTTTAATCTACGCCGGAATGCCCAGTTCACTACTACTATCTCAAGTTCAAAAACATACATTTATACTAAAATATGAATATATACTACTTAAAGAAATTACATAATTTCATAATTAAAAAAATGGGTTATTATACATTTATATTTTTTTCTCGTAATGAAGCTTAAAACATTTCAATTATGATATTTGCTGATGTTGCATGTGGAAAACAGAATAATATACATACATATGTACGTGTATATTTTTGTATGGGGCGGCAGAAGAATGATGACTCATTCTACTTGTGCCAAACTTATAGCATAATTCCTAATACATACATACATACATACGGGCAAAGTTAAAAATGTAAATAAACATGAAGCAAAACTACAACGACGTCAACTCAAGATTATATAAAATATGGGTGCATTTAATTTTTAAGATTTGGTGATTTACGCAAGTTAGAAAACGTTTTTAAGCTAATATTCTATTATGAATACAATTTTAGCGAATTTTGCTCAAACAACATTTGAAATGCTGTTTAAAATTTTTATGAATACGGCTGTAAGCATTTAACAAGAGACAATGCAAATGTTATTAAAATGTTTAAGTAAGATGAGAAAAATATTAAGCATGTTTATAAGGTTTATGTTGATACTAATATGACTTGTGAAGAGTTTTAAGAAATTTTTAGAGTGTTGGAAGGATAAATATAAAGATATTGAATTAAACGATTTTCGTTATAGGAAAAAATTTACTGCTCATAAAAGATTGACTAGTTATTTCATCTGACCTGAAACTTTATTCCTATAAATTATATAAATGACCAGCTACTTATATACTGATAACCTGATCTGAAAACCAGACCAGCTCCTGATAAGCTGATCTCAAAACCAGACCAGCTCCTGATAAGCTGATCTGAAAACCAGACCAGGTCCTGATAAGCTGATCTGAAAACCAGACCAGGTATGATTTAAGTTGATCTGAAAAACCAGACCATCTCCTGATAAGCTGATCTGAAAACCAGACCAGCTCCTGATAAGCTGATCTGAAAACCAGGCCAGGTCCTGATAAGCTCATCTGAAAACCAGACCAGGTCCTGATAAGCTGATCTGAAAACCAGACCAGGTCCTGATAAGCTGATCTGAAAACCAGACCAGGTCCTGATAAGCTGATCTGAAAACCAGACCAGGTCCTCATAAGCTGATCTGAAAACCAGACCAGGTCCTGATAAGCTGATCTGAAAACCAGACCAGGGGCCTAATTCCTGCACTCGTGATCGGAATTGCATTCGAATAGAAATTAATTTCGATGGCAAGAAATTTTCTGATGATGTCACTCGCTACCAAGCGAATCGAGTTTTGGTTTTAGTGTTGGAAAAAGGCAAATATATTTATATATAAATTCATTTCACAACGCTGAATAAATTGTAAGCAAAAGAATAAGTTTGTATATATGTATGTATGCAAAAATATATGTATGTACGTACATACACACGTATATGCAGAAAAAAGAAACGAATACATAAATGTTATTTTCATTTTAATTGTATTAATAACTTAATAATGATAAATTACTGTAAAGTTAGAGAATATAGCACTAGCCACATGTTCGATTCTTTTATTGCTTGACCAGAAGCATTTAATTTGTTATTTAGGTGCTCCCAGAGTTAGTGGATTTTTTTTTATTTTCCGCGACAATTCTTGCGCAAAACATTATGTATTTGCCAAGCCAGTGTGTTTTGTTATATTTAAAGTCAACTAGATATTTTTTTAATTTGTATTTTTTATACGTACATTTGTGCATTCATTCATTTTTAAATAAATAAGTAAAATATTGAACATACATTTTCTATTTCTTCGTTTTTTCTATGTTAAAAATGATTTTGAATGCCTTTTTGCTTGCGAGTAAAAACACGAACGGTTGCATTCGAATGTATGCACGTTATCGAATGCTGTCATTAGAAATTTCAATATGTGTTACTCGAAACCGAATGCGAAAATCCCAAAAGTTAAAAAATCTCGCACATTCGTGTAATAACAAGCTCGCAATCGAATGTGGGAATTAGGCCCCAGATCCTGATAAGCTAATGTGAAAACCAGACCAGGTCCTGATAAGCTGATCTGAAAACCAGACCAGGTCCTGATAATCTGATCTGAAAACCAGACCAGGTCCTGATAAGCTAATAGTAGATTGTTAATGGCGGAGATAGTCCTATTTTGGGAATTCAAAACCGGGAAAAAACAAAAACGATGGCAACCCTGTTACAAATGGGGGGATTTTGGGGCTTTTCATGCTGATATGGTGTGTGTGTGTGAGTTTGATTCTTTGGCCATGTGTATGTATGTATACTTGTGTGCACAGCTTTTGTTGTTATTGTAGAGAAACGTTGTGCTTACAGTGCATGGATGTATGTACGTGTGGGATGTGTATGTGTGTGTGTGTGAGTCTAATTCTTTGGTTGTGTGTGCATGTATATGTGGGTGTTTGTATGTATGTATGGGTGTGTGCGTGTGTGTGTGATTGTTATTTGATAGACTTATGGTTGCTGTTTTGAGTTTAGTTGGTATGCTTATGTAGAGTTATTGTATGTATGCATTTATGTTTGTGATCTCTGGCGGGGAAATAATCTAATAGCTGCAGAGAGTGGCAACCCTGTTGCGAATGGAAGTCGTTAGGGAATGTATTTGGTAATGTATGTATATGTTGTTATCTATTTTTGCTTTGAAGAATGTCATTGCTTGTGTGAGTTACATCAACACTTTTTCATACATATTTACAAATGCATGTATATATGTTTTTAATGCTATTGACGTTGCTATTATGGAGATAGAAAATATTGTATCGGCATAGGTTTCATATATGTTCAAGTGAATTTCAGATGTTAAATGTTTTGAATCCGATCAGGTTGATAAGAAGAGCTTTTCAATAGGGGTAGTGATATCTTTATTTCGGTATATTTTACTTTAAGGTAACAATTATAAGAAATAGCTTTTGGAGAAATACAGCAAAAACTTATAGAAGCACCTACTTTCACGTGTCCCGATTTTTCTAGTACCTTTATATTGCAAACTGATGCTAGCGATTTTGTTCTGGGTGTTGCTGTGTATATGAATTTCATCATATATCGTAATACCAACAGAGAATTGTGGAAATGTGTGTGTGTGTGTGTATGTTTGTAGGAATTTCAATGTGTGTATTTCTGTAGGAGCTTAGGGCTGATTGTGATTTATGAGGGGTGAGGTGTTCTAGTAATATGTAACAGGGGGAATCTGTGTGTTTGTATGTCTGTAGGAGTTTAAGGCTGACCATGATTTGGGTGGGCAGGGTTGTTGACGTAATATGTATCCATGGGGATTTGTGGATGTGTCTGTCTATATTAGTTTAAGGCTGATCGTGATTTGAGGTAGGTGAGGATGTTGTTGAGGTAAATTGGTTATGTGTATGTATGTATGTATGTATTTTTGTAAGAATTTAAGATGATTGTGATTTATTAGGGGCGAGGTGTTCTTGTAATATGTAGCCGTGAGAATCTATGTGTATAGACGTTTAAGACTATCTGTAATTACAGGTAGGTGAGAGTGTTGTGTTGTTGAGATTAATCTTATATATTGTATATGTATGTATGTATGATCATGGGAATTTTTATATGTATATCTGGGGGAGAATTTTAGCCTGGTCGTGATTTGTGAAAGGTGGGGTGTTGTTGAAATTTTCTTGGATATTTCTTATATGAATTCTGCTATGTGTGTGTGTATTTGCGCTAATATTTATATGTAGATAGAAATAAATTGTTTTCAGTATCGACATTTGGTACTATAAAATACTATCATATCTCTGGACTTCCCTAATCTTATTATGTTTTTATACTTACGCTTGTTTTATATTTTCTCATACTTAAATTTGTCTCGCGTTAAAGTCTGCCTATATGAAAATTGTTTATATTACAGATTTTGTTTATTTCAATCTTTGAATAAATTTTTTTTTGTCATTGATGTCTTGTTCTTCTTGTTGTTGGTGTTGTTGTTGTAAATATTCGTCTGTGTATAGATGCGATATATTCAGTTTTTTTTATTTGAAAATAAAAACGTTTTAATTTTTATCTGCGTTTACTTAAAAGTTTGTGAGGATTTTCTGTTTTTAAGTAAAACTGATTTCCTGAAGATACATACTCTACAGTAATAACAACTATAATAGAAATATTTCTTATACTTAATTTAAATTTTTTTAAAGTTGATGCAACGTTAGTAAGTTAACGTTAGACATTTTTGGGGTACATAATTTTTTCTAACTATAGACTTTTTTCTTCACTTTCTACATTTGTTTTCGAAATCTTGCTTTGCTTTATGAAAATGTATAAACATTTTTAAATGAAACTGATCCGGCACTCCAGCTTATATTTTTGTTTTTTTATTATTATTTTTTTTTAATGCATGTATTAATTTATTGTATCTTCATATGTGAACTAACAATAAGTATTCAAATCTTAAATCTATAAAAAAAAAAAAAAATTATTAGGCCCGACCAGTGTCGGACATAAACTTAGTGGTAGTTATAAATAATACATTAGTAGTGATAATCAAAAAAAAAAAATACATTAGTAGTGATAATAAAAAAAAGGGGGGAAAGTATTTTCAAGTAGTCCCATCTGGAGTGTTAGGTATAAGAGCCCGTGTGTCCCTCTTTTTTAAGCGGATGTGTCCAGTAAAGTTCAAAATATTACGAGCAAGCGGATTAGGATGTGATTCGAGTTTTGTTAAATATTTGCCTGCGTATTTTGCAATTTCTTCAGTCACTAGTGGCATATTTAAATCACGATGTATAATAGAATTTTGGATGTACCATGGAGCCGATGTTATTAACCGTAAAATTTTGTTTTGCCTTCGTTGGATTCTCTCGACATTGGAAGCTGAAGCAGTGCCCCATAACTGAATTCCGTAGCGCCATATTGGCTTCAAAAGCGACTTGTATAATAAAAGTTTGCAGTCTAGGCTGAGTGTTGAGTTTCTGCCAATCAACCAATATATTTGAGTTAACTTAAGTTTCATCTGAGTTAATTTAGAGTCAATATGATGTTTCCATGTAAGTCTTCGATCAAGGTGTATACCAAGGTATTTCACTTGGGAATGTTGAGGAATGTTTTGATTGTTGATTCGAATGGGGGAGCAAGTATCTCTTCTTAGGGTGAACGTTATATGGACACACTTTTGTTCATTGACTTTAATTCTCCATAAGTTCAACCATATTTCCAGCTGAGTGATATGTTCCTGGGGATTGCGGGATGCCTCATAAGGGTTTTCGTGCACACTCATACAGGCTGTATCATCGGCAAAAGTAGAAATATGGATATTATTGCTCACAGGCATATCACAAGTATATATTAAATACAAGACAGGACCCAGAATACTACCCTGGGGCACACCAGAAGATATAGATTCGGGCACACTCGTGAACTCACCTTCCACAACAGTGAACTTCCTATCAATAATATAACTTTCCAAAAGCTTTTGAATGTTTATTGGCAGATATGTGCTCAATTTTAAAACTAGGCCTTCATGCCATACTTTATCAAATGCCTGAGAAACATCAATAAAGAGAGCAGAACAATACTTCTTTTCTTCAAATGTTCTTCTTACAACTTGGACCAGTCTATGCGTTTGTTCAATCGTGCTGTGCTGACTTCTAAAGCCAAATTGATGGTCAGGGATGCACCCATTATCAGTTAAAATTCTGGACAATTTAGTCATGAGCAGCTTTTCGAAAAGCTTTGAGATTGTAGATAGTAAGCTTATGGGCCTATATGACTCAGTCTTGGTAAGATCTTTGCCCGCGTTTGGAATCATTTTGATCTTGGCCAGTTTCCAGTTATGTGGAAAATACTGCATTCTTAAAATAGCATTAAAAGTAAATAGCAGGATTCTTATTGCAATATGAGGCAAGTTCATGAGCATTTTGTTACTAATGCCATCAATACCTGGAGCTTTCTTCGGGTTGAGTTCAGCAATTACTTTTTGTACTTCACGCATCTTAAACCTTAAGGGACGAGGGGGTAGAGAAACTACACTCGGTAAATCAGCAGCCCCCGTACATGAATTGGGAGTGAATACAGATTTTAAATGCTCAGAAAATATACTGATAGTTTTTTTTCTTTGGTAGTCAACTTACTTCTTTTTTTATTTTTATTGATAAACATTAAAAATCAAAAGGGAGCTTTATATTGAAATTATTATTTTCATAATTGTTGAAAACAATCACTATTTTTTTTTGTGATGAAATCATTTGAAGTTGAAGCTGATATCTTTGCTTACTGTTTTAAATTAAAATTTTATTCAATAGAATAAAAGGAGCTTTTTTCTTAAATTCTGATGCAGTTAAGATCGGATATGAGACTGAATTTAAATGTACTTTTAAATTAGTCACAATGAACAAACTTATTTTCTTGTTGAAAAGCGATCATCAGAAAACGAAGTGGTTTTCAGAGACTTTAGGTATACCCTTTCGACGGTTCCTCTAGGATACAAGATGACTTTGTTTGACGAAATTTCTGTTGCTTTATACTGATAATATGTTTACATTAATAAGGTACATATGTATATGTTTATTTTATGAAGGGCTATTACCTATGGCTTTCATTTGACGTTCTATATGATTTTTTTCTCATTTTATTAAAGTTCAGCGTGTTGTGTATATATTTCTGAAATGTTTAAGTGTGCTTTGTGTGTCCATCGGACAGAGTGTACGTTTTAGTTGGTCAGTCAGTCTACATATTTATTTTTTTTTTCTTCTAATGTACCACACTTTTTTTCACATTTTACTACTTGAAATAGAGAATTTTTGTCTAATTTTTTTTCTGGGTATCTACATACATTAGTTAAATATGTGTATGAATTTTTAAGAAAAAATTTTAAATAAAATATTGGAAAAAGAATTAATTATGTGAATTGTTTTTATTTCTTTATTAGCTTTACTTCGCTAGATCAAAAAAATTTTTGTTTTTGCTTATTTGCAAATTCTTGTTTTCATGTCGCTTAAACATGTACAGTCTTGTTTTCATGACGCTTAAACATGCACAGTCTTGTTTCCATATCGTTTAAGCATGCACAGTCTTGTTTTCATGTCGTTTAAACATGTACAGTCTTGTTTTCTTTGAAAAGTTATGCACATGACAAATTGAATTTCACAATGTTATGAAATTCCATTAAATTTCATTAGATTTTTTCATAAAGAGAAACAATTTAGACAATCGGATAAGTCCTTATATTTTTCACTACATATAAGTTTCTGTTATTTTATATTCGAATAGATGAATCCCAAATTTCCTTTAAAAAATAACACACAACAAGGAATAATTTAATTTAATTTTATTTATATTAATAATACATTTTAATTTAATTTTATTTATTTTTATTATAATGATGGAAACATTTCATAATATCCAATTATTAAATTTTCTAATATACTTTTACGCAAAAAATATATTGTACATCTGCAAGTATCTGGTCCTTCCTCACACTCAGGATTATACCAAGGACAGCTTTTGAAGTGTCCTTCTGTGTTGTCTTCATCTTCCATGATACCATATTCTTCGTTCTCATCCAGCATATTTTGAAAAAATTTGATCATCTCCCAATGATCAAAAAGCCTGAAGCTTTCAAAATCTCTTATAAATTGGTTTAGAGTACGTCTAATTTGGCTCATTATATATGCCGATAAATTAATGAATGCTGATTGTTTGAAGGTTTCTTTAAGACTTATTTGCTCTTTAAATTTTTAAAGTACTATCTTTTGATATTTAAAATATCTATACCATCATCTATGTTCCATACTTCTTTTTTAGCACTCTATCTCTCTCTATCCCTTTTCTCTCTATAACTATCTCTTTCTGTCTATCACTACCCCTCCACTTTTTCACTATTTCACCATATTTTCGATTAGCCTTCTTGAAGTCGTCATCGCTACTTTTAAGACCATTTTCAGTTAAACATTCAAAGTGCGGAGAAGTAAATAAAAAAAATAAATAAATAAAACAAAAATGGAGTCTACAACAAATCTAACATCAAAATTTAATTCACTAAAAAATAAAACCTTAATCCACATAAAGGAGCTTGAGACATCAACTAAATACACCATTCGAAAAGTGTCAAGAGTAACAACAAAATATGGGCCAACACTAAAAGTTGAAATGGAAAACCACATAATGTTCCTCCCAAAGCGCTATAATGCTTTAACCGATGCTGAAATTAAAGAACACTCGAGCGGATCATGTTGCTTAAGTAGAGAAGGTGAACAAAGCTTAATTGTTGAAAGCGAGCTGAGTGAATTTCTAATTCAAAATTCCCAATTTCCAATTTGGCAATAATATATAATAATTTTGTATTTTAAATTATAAATAAAAATACATGAAAGAGTTTTGTAAATTATAAATGTTTGTGCTTTTTTATTTAATATTTTCAGTTATTTCATAAAGAAATTTAAGACATAAATGACCACAGGTAAATGTATTGAAATTCTGATGTTGATTATGGGTGTTTTTATTGAGGTATAGAACTTTAAGTTGGCATCACTTTTTTAACTGGCGGCCATTTTGTCAGCTGCCAAGTGATTAATATTTAGTTTGGTTTGCCATTTCATCATGAACAGGTTGACAAAAGAACAACGCTTGCAAATCGTGCAAATTTATTTCGAAAGTAATGA
This sequence comes from Tachina grossa, assembly GCA_949987645.1. Classification (NCBI taxonomy): domain Eukaryota; kingdom Metazoa; phylum Arthropoda; class Insecta; order Diptera; family Tachinidae; genus Tachina; species Tachina grossa. Next base: position 89,779,167 of record OX465278.1, read on the forward strand.
TTCAGTTCGCGAAGTTTACCGCAAGCTCCGTCCATTTTATGGTCGACATAATCGTCCATCAGAGCAATTAATTCGGTTAACCATGGATCGTTTTCGCACTACGTTTACTCTATGTGATAATACGCATCCGCAGAGACGTCGAACAGTGCGCACCGAAGAAACAATTGCCGCTGTAGAGCAAAGTGTTGAAGAGGACCCGAATGAATCGATTCGCCACCGTGCACAGCAATTGGAGCTTTGTCCATCAACTTTATGGAAGATTTTGCGCAAAGATCTTGGCTTGAGTTAACGACGCTCATGCATAGTTAATGACGCTCACGCATAGTTGACACACATGCATGGACATGTTTATAGTATAAGATAATAAATAAGTAACTTTCCATAGATGATAAGAATTACAAAATATACAAACAATTAAATTAAGAATGTAAACAAGATCATAAAATATCCCTAAATGCAAAGATCATAAAAGATCATAACAAATATATTAAATAAGTAAATATTCTATAGGTCATAAGTATCATAAAAATATTGTAAATAATCAAGGTCAGAGAAAGTACGAAATCAAACATAATGGTTTGAGTTCGTCTTAGAACAAAGAAGTTAGAATAAGATAAGAATGATATTCATTTGGTATTTAAGATACAAAATTGTAAGATAAAAAATGAAGCACAAAGAAATTACAAGATATGTTTTATTAGTAAGAAACAAAGAAACAGACATGTATTTTTAGTATATAAGACTGACATTTCAAAATTGTAAGTTTAGTTTTATTATTAGCATAAGTACTAAGAATAACTCACCCGAGTTAAGAAAAATAAATAAATTTTTTTTAATTCAAGAAAGTAGTAAAACTTTAATTGGCGATCCTGCCAGGAGATCAATTAAAATTGTTCTCTAGTGAGCGGACCAAAAGTTATCCTTGTCGGAGCAAGGAAGTGAAATTTTTCATAAAGAAAAATCTAATAAATAATAGAATAGGTTTATAAAAAATATAAACATATATTCTAAAAAATTCTTTGTATAAAGAAAAAATACAATCTTCATATGAAGATAGAAGAACAAAACTGATAGTGCCAAATATTTAATAAAAAAACATTAAGAGAAAAAATAAACAAAAGAAATTTATGAAGAGAAAAATAATTTTTGACAGTACACGTCCTTTGGAATTAGTTGAAGAAGAACCAAACAACATAATGACAAGCAACGCAGAAATCAATGTACTAACACAACAATTGGCGACACTACAAGCCACACTTCAGAGTTTAGTACAACAACATACAACGGAAATAAATGCACTGAAACACCAACTACAACAAGTAAGAGTAAATCCTCTTATAAACCAACCTCGACCAGCACCCCTGGAAGCAGTAGAAACAAGTATAACAAACCCCAATGAAGTCAAACTGGAAGTTTTTAAGTCACTCCCCGTATTCGATGGTCAAATCACGAAATACCGAGTATGGAGAGAAGACACATCTCGCATGATGGAGAGTATAGAGCCTCTCAAGGGCACAAGTATTTATTCCCAGGCGTTACAGATAGTAAAAACAAAAATACAAGGAGCAGCTGCACAGGTCTTGGCAAATCATGGTACTATCTTCAACTTTGATGCCATTAGAAATAGACTCGACTACACTTATGCAGATACACGTCCTCTATACGTTTTACAAGAGGAAATGAAAAGGTGTTATCAAGGTAAAAAAAACCCTAGAAGAATTCCACGACGAAATAAATAAAAACTTGAGCCTGATAATTTCAAAAATATCAATGTCCGGATATGGACAAGAAGCCGTAAATGCGATGACAGACCAAGTCAAACAAGACTCCGTCAGAGTATTTATAGCAGGAGTTAACAACACGTTTGTACAATCCACGTTATATGCAAACGCCCCAGAAAATTTAGAACATGCATATACTATCGCCCGCACCATTGAGCATGACGGTAGACACCAGAACTTGAAGCTGTCATATGAAACCAAACACCCACAGAAAGCGCATGAAACACACAGACAACAGTTTCCTCAACAACCCCGGCAACAGTTTTTCCAACAATCACAACAACATTTTTTCCAACAGCCACGGCACCATTTTCTCCAACAACCACGGCAACAGTTCCCAGCAAGACAACAATCCAACAATTTACAACCACGACCAGAACCTATGGATGTAAGTTCCGGCAATACAATTCAGCGACGACCCACACACTTCAACTCAAACAACCAACCATGGAAACGACACCGAGAATCCAGTGGAAATTTCCAACAGAACAAATTTATGAGGAATAACAACATCACCACTGAAGATGACGCTAGCAGCATTATTGTAGAACCAGGTACTGTAAATAAGCTAGTTATTAAGAATTTAAACTAAAAAACGTGTTGCCCCACATAACCATGATTGACGGTGAAAAAATATCATACGATGTATTAATAGACACTGGAGCAACCCATAATTACATAAAGAAATCATTAAAATTAAATTACCCACAAAGAATACAACCTATGCAAGTCATTTCAATACACGGAACGTCATTAGTTAATACCAAACAAACCATTAAATTTCTCGACAAAGACATAGACTTTTTCAAATTAGATAATATTAAAGGAAGCGACTTAATATTAGGATGGCAGAGAATAGTTGCCCTAAATGCCATAGTAAATATACAAAACATGACGTTCACAGTAAATAAAAATGAAATTAGTAATATAAACTATACAATAGGTAACGAATTATATAAAGAGGATATAGATAGGTTTATGAAGGACAACAATGGCATAGGACCATTACCCTTCACTACAACTGTTGAAGCCACGATTAGGACAAGAACAGACGAACCCATTTGGACGAAGCAGTACCCATATCCCATAGCGGATAACGACTTCGTAAATAAGGAAATTAAAAAGTTATTACGAGACGGTATAATCCAACGTAGTAATAGCCCATATAATTCACCCATTTGGACTGTTCCTAAGAAGGGTGTAGATGAAACAGGTCGACCAAAACGACGTATGGTAGTTGATTTTCAAAAACTAAATTCAAATACAATAACAGATAGATATATTATTCCTGACGTAAACATGACTATACAGAACTTAGGAAAAGCCAAATATTTTACAACTTTAGATATAGAATCAGGATTCCACCAGGTTAAGATTAAAAAGGAAGATAGGGAAAAAACCGCATTTTGTGTGAATGGTGGCAAGTACGAATTTGTGCGTATGCCGTTCGGACTAAAGAATGCTCCTTCAATATTTCAAAGATGTGTTGATGATATCTTGAGAGAATATATTGGCAAGTTCGCATACGTTTACATTGATAATGTATTAATATATTCTTCAACACCAGAAGAGCATATGGAACATATCAATATCATATTCAATGCTTTGAATCAAGCCACACTTAGGGTATCAAATGAAAAATCCAAGTTTTTCCAAACAGAAGTTGAATACTTGGGACACATTATTAAACATAACAGAATCTCGACAAATCCAGAAAAAGTGGAAACAATTGAAAATATCCCTTACCAGAAACGCTCAAAGACCTAAGAGGATTTTTGGGTATGACAGGGTATTATAGAAAATTTATACAAGGATACGCCAGCATAGCCAAGCTCCTTACAGTTCACTTACCAGGAGATAACGGACAAATAGGAAAAAATAAAAGTGCCACAACAAAAATCAATTTGGACGAAGCTGCCATACAAGCATTTAAGAAATTAAAAAGCTGTTTAAAAGAACAGGTTGAACTCTTCCAACCGAATTATGATAAACCATTTGAATTAACGACTGATGCATCCAACATAGATTGGAGCCGTACTTAGTCAAATGAAAAAACCCATATTTTTTCTTAGCAGAACACTAAACAAAACAGAAGAAAACTATAGTACAAATGAGAAGGAATTACTAGCAATAATTTGGGCACTACAAAAACTTCGGAATTATATTTATGGTACAACTGATCTTACCATTTATACTGATCATCAATCTTTAACTCACTCTATATCCGAGAAAAACCCAAACCCAAAATTAAAACGTTGGAAAAAATCGAAGATTTTGGAGCAAAATTAGTTTATAAGCCAGGCCATCAGAATGTGGTAGCCGATGCTTTATCTAGACAACAAATAAATACATCATCCATTGACACAACACATTCAGCCGAGAGTTCGTATACAGAACAAATTAAACAAGTAGCACGACCAATGAATGCATACGCCACTCAAATTGAACTTGTACCAAACAAAAGAATTAACGAAACAAGAACACGTACGATATTCGAAAACAAGGTTAGACATACAGTAAATTTCACTAATGAAGGAAACTTAATAATAGAATTAAAAAAGATAATAAATCCCAGTAAAGTGACGGCAATACACACTTCAAGGAATAATATTTACGCATTTAGCCCCATTATAGTCAATACATTTACCGGTACAAATCTTGTATATACACCAATAAAATTGATCGACGTTCGAGAAAAAAATGAACAAACTGAAATAATAAAAAAAACACATAACAGAGCACACAGAGGTTACAAAAATAATATGAAAGAAATACTCGAAACTCACTATTGGCCAGAGATAAAACAACAATGTAAGGCATTTAACAAACAATGTACAGCCTGTTTATACGGCAAGTATGAAAGAAATCCCACACGAGAACCATTGAAAGATTCAGACGTACCAACAGAACCAGGCGAATATATACATATGGACATTTATTTCAATGAAGAAAACGTTTTTAGTTGCCATTGATAAATTTTCAAAGTATATAACTCTCAGAGAAATAGATTCAAGAGAACGCATGTCTGAAAAAATTGAAGAAATTATCACGAATAATTATCCGAACTGCACCCGATTAATGACTGATAATGAAAAATGCCTTAATACACCAGCAATAAAGATAATGTGTGAAAAATATGGAATAAGAAAGATAGAGACTCCAGTCTATAGATCGACTTCGAACGGACAAGTCGAACGCGCTCATAGCACAATATCGGAATTAAGCAGAATATTTAAAATACAGAATGAAACAACAATAGCTGAAGAAATCTACAAAACCACAAGGGAATTAAATAACACCATACATACGGTCACAGGACAAAAACCGGTTGACATCCTATTTAATAAAATAAAATATAATAAGAAGGATATATACGAAAAACTAAAAAAGGCATCAGAAAAAACACTTGGAAGACTAAATCAAGGCACAAGACACTGAACTTTCTCTGAAAACGAACAAATTTTAGTGAAAATAAAAGGATTAAGAAAAAAGAACGACGCAAGATATATTAAATATATTGTAAAGGAAGACCGTGAGGACACTGTCTTAACTACAAGGGGGAAGATCGTGCATAAAGATAATATCAAAAACTACACAATTAATAAATATGATCATCTGCCTGATATTACTCGCAGTGGTCATGCCAAAAACAGAAGCAGAACTGAAAATTGAAAATCTGGAAAATCGAAAATACATCCTAACCAGGACTAATGATGTTTTTCTTTATGATGAGTATTCATACCTTTTTCACGTCACAAATATTACAAAAATATTAGAACCATACACAAATATAATGAAATATGTATACGATATGAAAGAAAATTTAGAACTCCAAGTTTTAGTCAACAAAATTGAAGCATTGATAAACCAACTTAATGAATATAAACGACACACGAGATCCCTAAATTTTCTAGGATCAGCATTGAAATTTATTACAGGCGTTCCAGACCATGACGATTTAATTTTAATGGAAACAAAAATAAATGAATTAATAAATAATAATGAAAAACAAAAATGGATAAATTCAAGGTTTGAAAAATTAATCGACACACTACAAGACCATACGTTAGAAAACAATCTAATCATAGAACAGGTACATGATCAACTACTATTACTAGCAAGAACAATTAATGCCGCAAAAAACAACGAATATTTAACTGAATCCTTAAATTTAGATGATGTAAAGGAAATTGTAGAACATGAATTAAGATCAGCACCTATAATAAATATTTTAGAATACGCAGACATACACATAGCTAGGACATCAGACTTATTTATAGCCATCTATAAATATCCTATATTAAATAATGAATGCAAACTCTTTAAAATCACACCCATAAGCTTTAAGCACGGAAAAATACAAACAGACGACCAAATTGCCCAATGTCGAAAAGACTATGTCAGGGTAAATCACTGCAAGAACTTTCTAGGAAAAAATATTTGCAGGACAAACAACGAAACGGACACATGTATACTTCCACTTCTCAACAATAGAAATAGTAAATGCATAGTTATTCAAGAATATAACCAGAACTTACTTAAAATTGACGAAGGATCCATATTATTGGATGGCACTCATCAAGTTGACAATACCACAACAACGGGTATAACATTAGTAACGTATACTGATGAAGTTAGGATAGACAATAATACCTATAGGAATATAAACGACAGACTTATAGAAGCGATTCATAAAAAACATGATGAGGATTTTGAGATCATGAAAATATTAATGTCGAACCGTAATAATGCATTTAATAATATTGACTCAGTAAAAAAATTAATAATACCATATGAAGAACATCCTATACGTTCAATTTTTTATACATTAATTTTCATAATAATTATATTCAGTACAATTTATGTTGGACTCAAAATATTCAAATATGTACTAATATATAAAAGAAAACATAAAGAACAAAATTTTAGAATTTACTATAATCAACAAGTTGAAGGAATTAGCAGAGATCGGGACGCTCTCGTTTAACCCAGGGGAGAGTTAACGACGCTCATGCATAGTTAATGACGCCCACGCATAGTTGACACACATGCATGGACATGTTTATATTATAAGAAAATAAATAAGTAACTTTCCATAGATGATAAGAATTACAAAATATACAAACAATTAAATTAAGAATGTAAACAAGATCATAAAATATCCCTAAATGCAAAGATCATAAAAGATCATAACAAATAAAGGGTGTTTTTTATTGAGGTATAGAACTTTAACTTGGCATCACTTTTTTAACTGGCGGCCATTTTGTCAGCTGTCAAGTGATTAATATTTAGTTTGGTTTGCCATTTCATCATGAACAGGTTGACAAAAGAACAACGCTTGCAAATCGTGCAAATTTATTTCGAAAATAATGGTTCAGTTCGCGAAGTTTACCGCAAGCTCCGTCCATTTTATGGTCGACATAATCGTCCATCAGAGCAATTAATTCGGTTAACCATGGATCGTTTTCGCACTACGTTTACTCTATGTGATAATACGCATCCGCAGAGACGTCGAACAGTGCGCACCGAAGAAACAATTGCCGCTGTAGAGCAAAGTGTTGAAGAGGACCCGAATGAATCGATTCGCCACCGTGCACAGCAATTGGAGCCGACTAACCGACTATTTTGTTCCCGAATTGGATGGCATGAATGTGGATGAGTTATGGTTCCAACAAGACGGCGCTACATGCCACACAGCGCACGTCACAATCGATTTATTGAAGGAAACATTCGATGAGCGCATAATTTCGCGGAATGGACCTGTCAATTGGCCACCAAGATCGTGTGATTTGACACCATTGGATTATTTTCTTTGGGGATATGTGAAGTCGCTCGTCTACGCCAACAAACCAGAAACGTTAAGGGACTTGGAAGCCAACATTCGTGGCGTTATTGCCAACATACGGCCTCATATGCTCGAAAAAGTGGTTGAAAATTGGACCTGTAGAATTGGCTTTATTCGAGCTAGCCGCGGCGGCCACATGCCCGAAATCATATTTAAACATTAATGGCATAAAATTATCCTTCCAATAAAGCCAAATTGATGGACATTAAAACGATTTTCTTGTGTTTTATTTCAATTCGAAGCTCTATACCTCTAAAAAAACACCCGTTATTTTTTTTCCAGTGTAAAAGAGTTCTAACCGTTTTTTGAGCATGGAAACACTTACTGAAACATGAAATCTAAGCGAAATTATTTTATGAGGTGGTAGCTGAGGCGAATTAAATTGGCCTTATGGTGTACAATGGATGTAAAAATCCATTTATAGTGTTTTTTAGTTTTGTTGATATAGACGTAGATATCTACCTTGTCCATACATTCATATGTACATTTATATATACAGTATACAAAGTTCATATTCGCAAACCCTCAACTTAAAAAAAAAGAAAAACTCTTGTAATTAAATAAATAACTATAACATTTTTATTTTTCTTGTACGAATTTATAAAAAGAGGCTCTATTTAACAAATCAAATTTTAAAATGATATTTCGAAACAATAATTTTATAAAAAACAACTGCGGAATTCAATACATATCCATAAGAAACAAAATTTACGTTACAATAATCCCAAAAATTTATTTTAAAAACTAGTTTTAGTATAAAAAATGGCTTAATTTTTCTTTTGTAATTAAATTGCATCAACTTACAATCTGATTTTTTTAATTTAAGGCGTACGAATATGAATTTTGTTTTTAAAAAATAGTAAGTTCTAATTTTCTGTAAAATAATGTTTAATAAAATATATTTTTATTTAAATGTTTTATTACATACAACCTCTTTCAACAAAACCTTACATCAACTTATAATCTGATTTTTTTTTTTTAATTTAAGGTGAACGAAAATGAATTTTGTTTTTAAAAAATAGTAATTTCTAATTGTCTTTAAAATAATGTTTAATAAAATATATTTTTATTTGAATGTTTTATTAAATACAACCTCTTTAAACAAAATCTTGCAAGAAATAAGTAATTTAAGATATTGCAAGGCAGTGGGTTTTTTTGATTGAGGGAATATGAACTTTGTATGCTGTATGTATATTAGGGTCATTCTAAACAAAATCGTTTGTTTTTCTCAGAACGAGGTTTCAAACTTTTGTTTAGGTGAAAAAATAGGCCTGTTAAAATATCAGCTTATAATATTAAGAATGAATAAAATCAATTTATACCATGTAAATCGTATAGAAAATCGAAAAGTGTGATGCGCACTATCTCACCATTAATATTATGATCTGATATTTTAAAAGGCCTATTTTTTACCTTAAAAAAGTTTGAAACGTGGTTCTGAGAAAAACAAACGACTCTTCTCGGTATGAATTTTTTTTGTATTTTCTATCTTAATGTTCTTATGGCGAAATAAATAAAATATAATTAAATATCTATTTATTTCTGATATTTTCACCACAATTTCAGATTTAATAATAAATAAGTTACACATTTGACAAGGTTTGAACATACATACATATATATATATATATGTACATATATGTATGTATGTTGTTTGATTTTTTATTTCACATTATTTTCAAACTGGAAAACTACTTTAAAAAATGCTTGAGTTCAACTTTTCAGTTAAATTTCAATAACTTTTTTTTTTTTAATGCATGTATTTATTTATTGTATCTTCATATATGAACTAACAATAAGTATTCAAATCTTAAATCTATAAAAAAAATTAATAGGCCCGACCAGTGTCGGACATAAACTTAGTGGTAGTTATAAATAATACATTAGTAGTGATAATAAAAAAAAGGGGGAAAGTATTTTCAAGTAGTCCCATCTGGAGTGTTAGGTATAAGAGCCCGTGTGTCCCTCTTTTTAAGCGGACGTGTCCAGTAAAGTTCAAAATATTACGAGCAAGCGGATTAGGATGTGATTCGAGTTTTGTTAAATATTTGCCTGCGTATTTTGCAATTTCTTCAGTCACTAGTGGCATATTTAAATCACGATGTATAATAGAATTTTGGATGTACCATGGAGCCGATGTTATTAACCGTAAAATTTTGTTTTGCCTTCGTTGGATTCTCTCGACATTGGAAGCTGAAGCAGTGCCCCATAACTGAATTCCGTAGCGCCATATTGGCTTCAAAAGCGACTTGTATAATAAAAGTTTGCAGTCTAGGCTGAGTGTTGAGTTTCTGCCAATCAACCAATATATTTGAGTTAACTTAAGTTTCATCTGAGTTAACTTAGAGTCAATATGATGTTTCCATGTAAGTCTTCGATCAAGGTGTATACCAAGATATTTCACTTGGGAATGTTGAGGAATAATTTGATTGTTGATTCGAATGGGGGAGCAAGTATCTCTTCTTAGGGTGAACGTTATATGGACACACTTTTGTTCATTGACTTTAATTCTCCATAAGTTCAACCATATTTCCAGCTGAGTGATATGTTCCTGGAGATTGCGGGATGCCTCATAAGGGCTTTCGTGCACACTCATACATGCTGTATCATCGGCAAAAGTAAAAATATGGATATTATTGCACACAGGCATATCACAGGTATATATTAAATACAAGACAGGACCCAGAATACTACCCTGGGGCACACCAGAAGATATAGTTTTGGGCACACTCGTGAACTCTCCTTCCACAACAGTGAACTTCCTATCAATAATATAACTTTCCAAAAGCTTTTGAATGTTTATTGGCAGATATGTCTTCAATTTTAAAACTAGGCCTTCGTGCCATACTTTATCAAACGCCTGAGAAACATCAATAAAGAGAGCAGAACAATACTTCTTTTCTTCAAATGTTCTTCTTACAACTTGGACCAGTCTATGCGTTTGTTCAATCGTTCTGTGCTGACTTCTAAAGCCAAATTGATGGTCCGGGATGCACCCATTATCAGTTAAAATTTTGGACAATTTAGTCATGAGCAGCTTTTCGAAAAGCTTTGAGATTGTAGATAGTAAGCTTATAGGCCTATATGACTCAGTCTTGGTAAGATCTTTGCCCGCCTTTGGAATCATTTTGATCTTGGCCAGTTTCCAGTTATGTGGAAAATACTGCATTCTTAAAATAGCATTAAAAGTAAATAGCAGGATTCTTATTGCAATATGAGGCAAGTTCATGAGCATTTTGTTACTAATGCCATCAATACCTGGAGCTTTCTTCGGGTTGAGTTCAGCAATTACTTTTTGTACTTCACGCATCTTAAACCTTAAGGGACGAGGGGGTAGAGAAACTACACACGGTAAATCAGCAGCACCCGTAAATTAATTGGGAGTGAATACAGATTTTAAATGCTCAGAAAATAAGTTACCTTTCTCACTATCACTTCTTGCCCAGCCTCCGGTCGCAGTACGCAATGGTGATTTAAGATCAACGGGTCGTTTAAGATTTCTATATAGTAGCGCGCGATAAAGAGTAATTAGATGCGGACGTTACATCAAGACCTTCTAAATACTTTTCCAGTAGTGCAGTTTTTTCCGATGATAGCAGCTCTTTGAGTCGTTTAGTACATTCTTTAAGTCTGATTTTATTTAGGGGTGATCTGTGTTGTTGCCATTCTCTTCTAGCTCTCCTTTTTTCACATACAAGACGTTCAATTTCCGTAGAATAAATTCTGTAAGCTGAATGTTTTCTACGCAGTGACTACTAAGATATTTTTTGAATGCCAGCCAGTTGATTCCATTAATCATCTTCACATATGAGTTAGTTAAATCACTCCTTAGTTGGTTGAAAATTGTAACTATTGTTGGAGAGTGATCGGAGGACAGATCTAGAGAGGCCTCTACATGAATTAAGTCCCTATGAATATTTTTCGTGACGGCAAAATCTATAACATCTGGAATTTTTCTTACGTCAGTAGGCCAGTAAGTAGGCTCCCCACTCGAAATGTCATCTAAGCCCATTTTTGAAATTGTATTGAACAAGGCTCGACCTCTAGGTGTAACAAGACGCGATCCCCAGTACGTATGTTTTGCATTGTAGTCACCAGCTGCCACGAAACAAGATCCAAGCGATTTGTAGAACTTCTCATACTGATCTTCGGTAACTGAAAATCTGGGAGGTGGGTAAATTGATGATATCACGAAATTCGCACAAAAATTTTTTACGAAAATATTCGTTGCTTGTAAATATTCTTCACTAACGTTGTCAAGGACATAGTGCTTGAGTCTTGACTTAATCAGAATTGCTGATCCACCACATGCTCTCTCTCTCGGGTCCTTTGTATCATATAAAGTGTAACCATTTATTTTAAATAAGCTTCTTGAGGTCAAATGAGTCTCAGAAACCAACATTATATCAATATTTTTTTCCATGAGGAAGTGCTCAAGTTCATTTTTATGTTGGCGAATGCCGTTTGCGTTCCAGAAACATATTTTTAACGTGTTCATGGTTTATTAACTAATTGTATTCTGCATTCGCAGCATTTCTTGCATCATACTTGTCATATTTGTTGTTGTTTATAGTTGTTTATAGTTAGCACCAGATTCTCAATAGTAGCTTCAAGGCGACTAAAGTTAAAGCTTGAGTTTGTATTCGTTGAATTATTTGGCGGTGGAACATTTTGCGTGGGAATTAAACTAGTCTTAGCAGCATCAGCATACGATACACGTGAAGTAACTGGTTGGCTGATTTGAGTAAAAGTGTCGGAGTTCGCGTTTACTTGTAGAGCTGGAGTTAACTTGGGTTTTTGACCCATAGCCTGTTTAACGAAAGAATATACAGGGCACCCTCTATAGTTAGCTGTGTAATTACCTCCACAATTACTACATTTTTTTTCTGCTTGATCTTTTGGCTTAGTGCAGCTAGCAGTACCATGCAATTCACCGCAGATAACACACACTGTAGGTAACTTGCATTAAGTTTTCGTATGGCTATATTCTTGGCAATTATGGCACTGTACGGGACCTGACCGCTTACGTGGCTCTTCAACTGTGATTTTTCGATGTAAGAGATACTTTACGTTATAAACTGGATGGGTTTCATTTTTTTTCAATTGTATGTCATTCGGCTCCAGTTCAACCCGAAATAGGGGTTGGGGACCTTTTCTCTATTAGATATGTTGGTAACATTTTTTACCTTGAATCCTTGGTCGACAAGTGCACATTTTACTTCTTCGGGTTCAACATATGAATCTATGCCCTTTAATACTATCTGTAGGCCTTTAGCACTCTTAAGTTGGTATGTGTAAAAACTTGTTTTATTTTTTTTCGAATTCACTAACAATTTTTCGGGAATCTTTTTCATTATATATTTGGATTTCAGTTTCATCAATAATACCTCGTTTAATTGGAATGATGTGAAAAGTATTTTCACCACTGGTCGACAGTAGTTTTTTTATAAGCGCGTTTGAATTTTTTCTCTCAGATAAGTAGGTGGTGGCTTAAAAGACTTTTGCGATGATATAGAGGGCTTGTCGTCGGTGTCTTGCAATAATGAAAAACGATTTTGACGATTGGTAGATGATGCACTGTTATCCCTAGACATCTTTGAAGCAGATGAAATTTTTGAAGAATTTGGGCTTCGCCCACGCTTTACCACTGTTATATATCTGTCCATTCCCACTTGTACCTTGGGTTTTGAGCTACTGTTATCTGTAGTGATAACTTGGTTTAGTGATGAAGGCGAGCCCGATGCGGATGATATCGCAGACTTAAATAACTTGAATTTTAATTTGTTGTGTGCTTACTGGGTTACCTTTAATTTTTGTATTGTTTTTTAATAAAGCAATTTAAAATCCAAACTTTTGTAAACAATTTTCTTTCAAAAATTGGATTGTTTTTATGGTTAAGCAATTATCTATATGCATTTCGTTGCCGCTTGTGGAACTCGTCAGTAGACTTCAACCCAAAAAAAATTCCACAAGCGGGAACGAAATGCATATAGACAATTGCTTAACCATAAAAACAAGCCAATTTTTGAAATTATATAGACATTATGTCAAATAAGTATACTTCAGTATTTCATGTACAATTTTCTTTCTTTAAAAACCCGGTTGGCAGGTTTTTCCTAAATTGTAAAAACCAAAACCGCGTTTTTCATAATTTCAAATATTCGAACTATTCGAAAACCGGTTTTTGGAAAAAGTAGAATAATCGATCACCCTAGTGCTTAGCAAGATTTTTCACATGTGAATGTTGAGGTACAACTTGATTGTTAATCCGAATGGGGGAACAAGTAGCTCTTCGTAAGGTAAATGTTACTTGAACACACTTTTGTTCATTTACCTTAATTCTCCATACGTTTAACAATAGCTCCAGCTGGGTAATGTGTTCCTGAAGATATCGAGACGCCTTGTAAGGGTTTTCATGCATATTAAGGCAGGATGTATCATCGGCAAATGTAGAAGTATGGATACTACTGCTCACAGGCATATCACAAGTATAATGCCCCTATCACGGTTTTAAACTTTTCAAATAGTTTGTTTGGTATTGAGAAATTTGTATTGCCATTCTCCACTAAATTAAAAGTTGACTTTTCAGTTGTGTTTTGGTACTTTCATTTACAACTGTGCGTAAGTTTGGTTGAGAAAAACGTTGAGTATACACAACTGCTTTTTAGTAGTTGGGTTTTTTAGTTACAGGTTGTTGCGATATAAAAAGCAGAAAAAGTGGAAGAATCGCAATTAGAAATATTTCTTATGCTTAATAACAAATTATTTTAAGTTTCAGTATCAGCGGTATACCGGGCACATACAGATTTCTTTAAATGTGGTTTTAGGTGATCCAAAAATTAACAAAACGTTTCTATTTTCTACCGGAAATAACTAAAAACCTTCAAAATTATTTTTTAAAGAATGCGTGCCCTATTTTGATTTTCCTTACTTTACATTGGGAATCAGCACGAATTTTTCTTCTGATACGTAGCACATCTATAATTGCGACTTCGTTTTCGTCGTCATAAAATAAATCTACAGATATTTGTATCCATTTGGTACAATTTCTTTGAACTAAAACATTAAAAACAATACTTTTTCTAAAACTTTGTCTTTTTTTCGTGTCAAACTAAATATTTTAAGTTGGCAACGCGATGATAATTTCAACAAAAAACAGTTGTGATTCATAATACTAAAACACAGTTTGGTCGTGTGTAAGTTTGGTCTACTCTTAGACGACCAAACTGAATTTAGTTGAGAACCGTTATAGGGGCATAAATCAAATACAAAGCTGGCCCCAATATACTCCCCTGTGGCACACCGGATGAGATAGTTTCAGGAATACTCAAAGTCTCCTTCCACAACCGTAGAATTCCGGGTAGTAATGCAACTTTATAATAGCTTCAAAAAATTTATTGGTAGATATGATTTCAATTTTAAAATTAGGCCTTCATGCCACACTTTATCAAATGCCTCAGAAACATCAATAAACAGGGCAGAACAATACTTCTTTTCTTCAAACGTTTTTCTTATAAATTGAACCAATCTATGCATTTGTACAATGGTGCTATGCTGACTTCTAAAACCAATCTGATGGTCCGGTATGCACCCATTATCAGTTAGAATTGCAGACAGTTTTGTCATGAGTACCTTTTCAAAGAGCTTTGACATTGTTGACAGTAAACTTATTGGCCTATATGACTCAGCCTTGGTAATATCTTTGCCCGGCTTTGGAATCATTTTAACCTTGGGAAGCTTCCAGCTGTGTGGATAATACTCCAGTCGTAAAATGGCATTAAAAATGAATAACAGGATTCTAATTGCAATACGAGGCAATCTGGTTACTAATTCCATTAACACCCGGAGCTTTCTTCGGATTGAGTTCAGCAATTAGTTTTTGTATATCACACATCTTAAATTTTAAGAGTCGAGGTTGAGCAACTACACTCGGCAAATCAGCAACACCAGACCAGTACATGTGTTTGGGGTAAATACGGACTTTAAATGCTCAGCAAGTATGTTACCTTTTTCAGAATCGCTTCTTGCCCAACCTCCGGTAAATGTGCGCAGAGGTGACTTAAACTCCACGGGTGTTTTAAGCTTTCTAGCAGCGCGCGACAAAGAGTAATTAGATGCTGGTGTGACATCAAGACCTTCCAGATAATTTTTAAAATATGCAGTTTTTCACTCTTAAATCTTCAGGTCTATTCGAGAATACGCGCTTCACTTCTTCGTCGTCGAACGTTCACTTTCGACAGTTCGACGTCGACAGATTCTAAAATACGTGCGAAGAAATATCGTTTTCAGTAATCGATATTTTTTATCTCTTTTAAAAACATCAACATTGAAAACAGCTGAATTGTATGCAGAAAAACTTGAAAGCAAAAAGGGATTTACGAAGTAATTTAAAGAAATAATTAATGAAAAACTTAACAGTACAAGTTCTAAGTAACATAAAAAGAAACAATAAACAGTGAAAGTGAAATTAGTTATTTGTTTTATTTGTTTTAGAAACGTGTTTACATCTTTCAAGAACTTAAAGAAAACTTAATTGTCTTGTAGAGCCTGACCGAACGCCATTAAAGCTTAATTAACAGTGCTATACACCATATAAACACTTCGTATCTCTTTTTTCTTTATTTATTTAAACTTAACGCGCTAAAATTGGCGTCGAACGAATATGAAATTGTATCATGGTGACGAAGTATTTTAGAATACCTCCAATGTGAAAGAAAACATATGTTTTCTATCACTCATCTCCAACGTAGTATTTTAGAATAGCAAAAAGTGAAAGATGCGCGTATTTGTGGTGAAAGTGACTTTCCGAATAGACCTGCTTATTTTATGTTGAGGGGATTTGTGTTGTTTGCCATTCCCTTCTAGCTCGTCTTTTCTCACATACGACACGTTCAATATCCGTTGAATAAATTCTATTAATCCCTCTCTACGAATGGGAGATAGTAGCACAGTGTTGCCATATTTATTTGATCAAAAATCTTCAAGTCGAGCAAAAAAAATTTTTTTATGACCAAAAATCTTTTTTGTTATTTTATTGAATGAAAATGAGTTAAAATTTATTTTGTTTCTTGTGAACTATTAAAAATAAAGCCAAATAACGCAAAATATTTAATATATAGAATATGTGTAATATCATTATGAAGCAAATCAGAAAATTTGTAAGCAGTTTGGTCAAAAAATCCCTCAATAACATATTAAAAGTAATAAAAGTAAAATTTTTAAAAATCTTACTTTAAGATAAAAAATCTTTTTTGTCGTTTTAACATGTCTAAAAACTTCAAAAATAAGATAAATCTTCACATATGGTAACACTGTAGTAGTTCATGTTCAGCAGCCTGTTTAATATTTCGTTAAGATTGGCAATGTTAGATTCAATATCACCGTGTATTCTTGACTAATATATTCCGTGCAATGACTACTAAGACATTTTTTGATTCACAGCCTACTAACTAAGGGTAAAGCGCTTCTCAGCGGGCTACAGATTGTAACGATCGTGCCAGAGTGATCGGACGAGAGATCTAGGGAAGCTTCAACGTAAATTAATTCCTTAGAAATATTTTTTATGACGCCAAGTTTATAAAATCCGGAATTTGTCGTACGTCTGTAGGCTCCCCACTCGAAATGACATCCAAGCGCATTTTTTAAATCGTGCTGAACAACGCCCGACCTCTAGGCGTAATAAGACGCGAATTCCAGAACGTATGCTTTGCATTGTAGTAGCCAACTGCTACGAAACAATGTCCAAGAGATTTGTACAATTTCTCGTATTGATCCTCAGTGATTGAAAATCTGGGAGGGGAGTACATATCAGGAAATTTGTACAAATATTTTCATTGCAGATATTTGTTGCTTGTAGATGTTCTTCACAAATGTTGTCAAGAATGTGCTGACCCACCGCGTGAATTTTATTTTTTGCTTAATTGTTTTCTTTAAAAAAAGAACAAAATAAGTTTTTAATCAGAAATAATGACTTATTCGGGCTTAAGTTTAGTAATTTCAATTCTTATTGAATGAAATATTTTTATTAATTAATGTGAGTTTCTAAAGAAGAGAAGAAAAATCAAATTAGACTTTTTAGCTGGGGGAAATACCAATATTTTTCTGTGCAGCCACGCACTTCATCAGCACCCACGTCTATCTACTGGGGTAGAGGTTTTTATTAACATCAGCTATTTAACGTAAATTCTCATGAAATGGAATATGAGAAGTGATTGTTGTGTACAATTATTGATTTACCTTTGGTAAATACATATGTAAGTGTCACTATTCATTTTCCGTTTTTTCATTCTTCATTTTTCTATTTAGGTTAGCACGAACTTATATTAATCTACCTAAATATGTTTAACTCTTCTTGCTTATCTTTTACGATCATCACATTAATTATTTTTACTTATTCGATGTACCGTCGGTACATACATGTAAGTATCATGTTCCGTTTCATTAGAATTTACGTTAAATAGCTGATATTGATAACAATCTCTACCCAAGTAGATAGACTAGGGTGCTGATGAAGTGCGTAGCTGTACAGAAATTTAGCATTTGTTGAATTACATGGTGGGGACACTTTCTGCGCGGGAACAAAATTTGTCTTGGCAGCATTGACATACGATACACGGGAAGTAGCTGATTGGCTCATTTGCGCAAAAGTGACGGAGGAAGCGTTTGTTGTTTGAACTTCAGCTAATTTAGGTTTTCGCACCATAGCCTGCTTGACGAAAGAGTACACAGGATAACCTCTGTTGTTAGCGGTGTGATTACCTCCACAATTACTGCATTTTTTTTCTGCTTGATCTTTTGGCTTAGTACAACTAGCAGTACCGTGCAATTCACCGCACATAACACACACTGTAGGTAAATTGCAGAAAGTTTTTGTGTGACCATATTCTTGGCAATTATGGCACTGTACGGGACCTGATCGCTTCTGTGGCTCTTCAACTGTGATTTTTCGATATAAGAGGTATTTTAGGTTATAAATTGGATGTGTCTCGTTTTTTTTTAACTTTATATCATTCGGCTCCAGTACAACACGAAATAGAGGCTGGGGGATTTTCTCCCTATTGAATATATTAGTAACATTTTTTACCTTAAATCCTGGTATGATGAGTGCATCTTTTACTTCTTCGGGATTAACATAAGAATTAATGCCCTTCAACACGATTTGCATACCTTTAGCACTCTTAAGCTGGTACGTATAAAAACTTAATTTATTTTTTTCGAATTCTGTTACTATTTTGCTGAAATCTTTTTCTTCGTATATTTGAATTTTAGTTTCGTCAATGTTACCACGTTTTATTGGAATAACGTGAAATGCGTTCTCACCAATTGCCGAGACTAATTTTTTAATAAGGGAGTTAGAATTTTTTTCTCTCAAATATATTGGTGGTGGTTTGGAGGTTTTTGTCGAAGATACAGCGGGTTGGTCATTATTAGCCTGCAATACTGAAAAATGATTACTACGATTAATTGATGCAGCGTCGTTATCCCTGCATATCTTGGGAAGCGATGAGATTTTTGAAGAATTTGGGCTTCGCCCACGCTTTACACCTGTAATATATCTGTCCATTCCGACTTGAACTTTAGATTTTTAACTATTGTTATCTAAAGTGATAACTTGATTAAGTGATGAACACGAGCCAGAAGCGGATGATATCGCTGACTTAATTGAAGTAGTACCAGGCAACTCAAATATTAACAAATCACTAGTTGGCATTGGGAAAAGTGAAGTTGAACGCTGACGAAAAATTGGATTTGCCGTTAGAAAAATACTATCACCAGATTTTTTATTTTTATTGTTTTCATTAAGAGCTCCAGAACTCACAGTACTACTATTATCAGATTTTTTATTTTCATTGCTTTCATTAAGAGTTTCAGAACTCACAGTAAAATAAGCATTTCTGCCGTTAGAACTCACTTCAAAAATTTTTTTCCTTTGAGGTACTCATACAGAGTATTATTCCTCAAGGGTACTTTGTTTGTGTTTTTTTTTTGTTTGTGGTTTTTTGTTTGTTTTTGTTATTTCTACTATGTAAAAATATTAACAAAGCAATAAAGCTTATTTATTACAGTCAGTATGTACCTATTACGAATAATATGTACTACGAATATTTTTTTTGTATAATGTTTTGTTTGTTTAGTAAGTATTTAAGATAAATTCCGCTAATCGACTATTCACTATGAAGGTACAACGAGAACTGATATTTGATGTAAAAATCAATAATATATATGGCTTAAAATTACTGTTACAGAAAGTTTTAGACACCCAGTGAAAGTTATATCACCGCATTGTAAAGTTCCAAGTAGAGCTACTGTGACTCGTTGGGTTGATAAAAAATATGAAGTTTTGTCAGGAACATTGAAAACTAAATTACACACAATGGAAAATATTACTTTCAAAACTGACATTTGGTCCGATTTGCAAAGCAATAGAACTGGCCTTTGAAATAAGAAGCACATACCGTGCTTTACACACATGATTTTCTTAATCCTTATGAAATTTTAAAATCTACTTTTATTTATTTAATAAATTTCCTTGGTTCCAATTAATCAATACGATGCATCGTAAATATTACTTTCAAAACTGACATTTGGTCCGATTTGCAAAGCAATAGAACTGGCCTTTGAAAAAAGAAGTACATACCGTGCTTTGCACACATGATTTTCTTAATTCTTATGAAATTTTAAAATAGACTTTTATTTATTTAATAAATTTAAAACTTAATAATTTGATATTGTCATGTACATATATAGAAGAATATATTTTTTGAAAGGACACTTCCCAGCAAAAAAATTTGAAGATTTTGTAATGGGTAGTACTCTTTTAATGGCTTACAAAGTAATGAGTGGTACTTATTTATTTAATTATTTTATATGTATAATAATGACTGTCTTGTAATGGATAAAATAACAACTTATTTTTATCATTACATGAAGGTACTTATTGTAGTACTTCCTAGTTAATCCTGAAATCTATCTAAAAAATATTTATTGATCGTGAAAGTGGGCTTCGAAAACAACAAAATTACTTTGGTTTACTACAATATTTATTACAAAATCTAAGTATTTTCGCATATTCTTCAATATACGTATTCATATATTTGCTTTGTAAAATTATGATTTTTAACAATCCCAAAAAAGGTTCAAATTTTATAATTATGTTACAAAATTCTATTTGTTTATAATTTTTGGCTATTTTATTAAATTTTGCATTTTTATGAGCATAAAATAACCCATTATATTTTGAATACTTTTAGACAATCAGTAATCTATTAACTTTTGGATATTTGTAGGCAAAAAGTATAGGGTACCGCATACTTTTTGAACTTCTCATACAAAAATAATGGCTTATTCAGTCAAATAGTAAGTACTCATGACTGGAGAGTACAGTGCATAGGCAAACTTTTTTGATGGGTTTTTTTGTCTATGAGAATTGCAAGAAACCTTTTCCTAAACTTCTGCAAATACCACCAGTATTTGGTGGATTTAATGTTAATATATTCTGCAGTTTAATATAAAAAGAAGTTTTTATGTACATACTTATATTAAGAATATTTAAAAATGTAAATGGATAAAGATGAGGAATTCAGAACCATGTATGTTCAGTTTGACTACAATTTATTTAATTTATTATAAAAACTTTGTATAATTTTCAAATGTTATTTAAATTTTTGGATAGTTTTCATAAACTTTAATGTACGCGGACAGAATTATGCAGTTCTTTTCCATACACATTTTTTTAAATTTAATTTTGCAGAATAAAATAGACCTCCAATTAAATGTCCATAAATTCCACATACAATAGATATTCGTATTCGCGAATATCGTTTTAAATATTCGTATTCGCGGATATCGTTTTAAAAATTCGAATTCAAATTCTCGAACATCAAAAGTTGACATTCGGCAGATGTATGTAGCATACATACTGACTCGTACATAATATATGTAGGCAACACGTATGATCAATTAAATAAAGAAATGAAAAAAAATATACGTCTTTTTGTACAAAATCAGTAATTTTTTCTGTTACGTAACATTTTCAAAGACCCCCTCCCCCCACCATAACAAATCGTAACAAAACTCGAACCCCGCCCCCCCTAGAGCGTTACGTAATATATGGACAGCCCCTTGGGAGCACAAGATAGGATATCCAAACCCACTTTTCATAGTTTATATTTTCCGAAGATCTGGCATTAATTGAAATGAATAGAGTCAAAACCTGCTACAATAAACCAATTTACTTTGGATTTTGTGTACTCGAGCTGTCTAAATGGACACGGACTCTTTTATATATTCAATAAAAACGGACGACTTTTACGCTTACATAAAAAATGATATAGAAGAACATTTTGATACATCGGACTATCCCACGGACAATATTTATTATTTCCCATTAATAAATAAAGGAAGGATGAAAATGAAGGATGAAGGATGAAAACTGCGGTAAGATAATGACAGAGTTTGTTGGGCTGCGATCAAAAATGTACTCATTCAGTCTACAAAATCAAAATGACGTTAAAAAATCGAAGGGGGCAAAGAGATCCATCCATATTAGATAAATATAGTTTAGCTTCATATAAAAATTGTTTATTCAATAAGACGAATGTGTACGATAATATGCTAACATTTAAATCTAAGCTGCATCAAATATATACTAGTCAACTAAATAATGTAGTCTTAAGTTATGAAAACGATAAGACAAAAATTAGGACACATAACATTAATACTAGAGATGCTAATCGGGACAGGTTTTAGAAATCCCGGGCTTCGGGACTTAGTGATGGAGTCTCGAAATACCGAACCGGGACCCCGGGATTTTCGAAAAAATTGTAAACAAATGTGCGTCTTTATATTAAAAATAATATTTTTATTTAACCTTCCTATACCCGCGCTAAATTTTATAACACGTATACCCGCGCACGGTCTCACAGACCGAAAGTTTGAACTAGATGAAATACTAGTTTTTTTAAACAAAACTAAAAACAAAAGATTCTTTTTTAATCTCAATGATATAATAAAAAAATAAAATCACGCATTAAATTTGTATTCACTTATATTATTAGTAGATTAGTAATGGCGGAGATAGTCCTGTTTTGGGAATTCAAAACCGGGGAAAAATAAAAATGATGGCAACTCTGTTACAAATTGGGGGATTTTGGGGATTTTCATGCTAATATTGTGTGTGTGTGTGTGTGTGTGTGTGTGTGTGCGCGTGTGTGTGTGCGCGCGTGTGTGTGAGTGTGTGTGTCTGATTCTTTGGTTATGTCTATGCATATGTATGTGGGTGTTTGTATGTGTGTATGGGAGTGTGTGTGTGTGTGTGTGTGTGTGTGTGTGTTTGTGTATGAGTTTTTGTATTTACTTGTATGTTTGACGGTGTCCGATACTTTTGTTGTAGTGGCAGACAATCATTATTCCCAGTAGGAAATGGCGATGCTGAAAATGTACTGAGTCGCTTTTGACTTGTCGCTTGTGCGACCTACATACAAATGTATGTATATTGACAAGTTATTGACAAGTCCACCACAAATACACCATATCTGTTTTCTTTACTTCCTTTATACTTATGGATAGAAGAAAACTTATTATAACAAAATTGTTACTAGAATTTTAGTGTTGACACAAAGACACTTGCTCCCAGTCTGACTGCAGGGTAGTTACAAGGGATCTGCGTATTTGTGTGCATATAGTGATTGTTATTTGATAGACTTTGGGCTGCTGTTTTGAGTTGTCCTTGGTATGCTTATGTAGGGTTATTGTGTATATATGTATGCAGTTATGTTTGCGATCTGTGGGGAAATAATCTAATAGCTGCAGAGATTGGCAACCCTATTGTGAAGGGAAGTGAATGCCGAATATATTTATGGTAATGTATGTATATGTTGTTGTATTAATGTATGCGATCGTTTCTATTTTTGCTTTGAAAAATATCATTGCTTGTGTGAGTTACATCAACACTTTTTCATACATATTTACAAATGAATGTGTATAGGTTTTCTAGGCTATTGACGTTGATATTCTTATGGATAGAAAATATTGTGTTGGCATAGGTTTTATGGGTACAAGTGACGTCCAGATATTAAATGTTTTGAATCCAATCAGGTTGATGAGTAGAGTTTTTGATAGGGGTAGTGATATTTTTATTTCAATATATTTTACTTTAATGTAACAATTATAGGAAATAGCTTTCGGAGAAATACAGCAAAAACTTATAGAAGCACCTACTTTCACGTGTCCCGATTTTTCTCGTACCTTTATATTGCAAACTGATGCTAGCGTTTTTGGTATGGGTGTTGCTAGATTGTGGGAATTTCATCATATCTCGTAATACCAACAGAGAAATTAGATTTGACGACTACTACACGATTCTCATATGAATTGGGGGAATGTGTATATATATATATGTGTGTGTGTGTGTGTGTGTGTGCGTGTGTGTGTGTATGTATGTATGTATGTAGTGTGTGTGTGTATGTATGCAGTGTGTGTGTGTGTGTGTATATGAATTTCATCATATGTCGTAATACCATCAGATAAATTAGATTTGATGACTACTACGCGATTCTCATATAAAGTATATAAGAAGAAGAAATAATGTAGATTGTCATCAGTCTGCTCTGATATCTCAACAAGTGTCAATCTATTTTCCCAACCAAAATTTCTAAGGTGTTTGAAATCCAAAAACTATAAAAGTGCTATAACTAATTATTGTTTACTAAACAAGTTTATAGTGCATAAAAAATAATTAAATACATTGTTTATAACTGAAATAAATTGTTTATTAATAAAATAATTAAATAAATTGTTTATAAATATAATAATTAAATTAATTAATAAACGAATAAATAATTAAATAAAATGAATACTACAAGTTGTACCATCTGCAATAAAGTCTTTCTGACTCAAACAAAATTAAATCAGCATATTGAAACGCACTCATATGCTAACCAATCGAAGGCTATGGTTGGAACTAGTAAGCTAAATCTTCAAAACAAATATTGTGAGGATTGTGACGAGATGATCCCATCAAATAGTTATATAGCTCATGTCAGAACCACAAAACACAAAAACAGTTGTCAGCAAGAACGGATTGGAGATTTTTTCACTAAGAGAGCAAGCAACTTCAATGGAAGGATCGAGACATATATCCTCCTCAACAAAAATGTGGCTGTCTTGTTTCCGGAGGAGTTTTTGAAATCTGGCAAGAGCTCCATAGTACAACAACTCTATGAACGTAGTAGGGTACATACTACATTTAAATTTAATATGGAGCTCACGTGTGATTATATGAAGATGATGAATGATGAGATGAATGTTTCCCAACTTGTTCATATTTCGAAAATGATGTTGGTGACTTTGTCTGATGACATAGATGATATGTACAAGAAACAAGCCGAGGAGCTGAAAGCCAAAATGGAAGAATTTCAAGAGAGGGATAGCGGATGGACCTTGATTTCAATAAATTCTCTTGAAGTTAATATAAACAAGGCGTCCATAATAAGAGGGTCGAGCTTTATCCCTCTCCCAAAAATTATTGCAATGAAACGTGTATGCATAAATGTCGAGAACTGTGATGTTTATTGCTTTAAATGGTGTCTTATTGCGGCTTTGAATGTAAACAGTGGTCTGAGTCCTAAACAACGGAAAAACTGTAGAAATTTCAATATTGCAAACATTTCTGATGACAATATTAATATAGGACAAGTTGTATTAAATTTTAAAGACCTAGAGTTTCCACTCCCATTGAAGCAGATACAAAAATTTGAAAGTCAAAATTATGTGAGCATCAATGTATTTGGTCACAATGGAACATCGCTTATAGGACCATACTACATAACAAAAGGAGAAAAACATCTTCATATTAATCTCTTATTGCTTCAGTCTAATGAAAACTTCCACTATGTACTCATCAAGGATATATCAAAGTAAGTTTCATTTGTGCATTTATGCAAAATTTGTTTTCATCTCTATTTAAGCAGTTACTTCTTATTATTTTATTTACTCATATCGTATTGGTATTTTCTATATTTTCTTCAGACTCCTTCGTTCCAGCATAACTTCGCATGATCATCAGATCCTAATATGCAACACCTGCCTATATCATACACATGATGATTATATGTATAATCATCATAAAAACGTTTGCGGACAAAAAATCATCAGAATGCCAGAAGATGGATCTATTATCAAGTTTACGAAGCACTACAAACAGTTAGATGTACCATTTGTAATCTACGCAGACTTTGAGTCCATTTTAGAAAAAGTCAATGATCCTGTAAGTAAAAGCACTACAACTGTACAGAAACACCATGCGTGTGCATTCGGGTATTTTATTAATTGTAGTTTTAAGAGAGAAAATAATTTATATAGGAATTATTTTGGTGAAGATTCGGCAAATGTATTTATTAAAAAAAATAGTTGAAGATTGTACCGATATTTATCTAAATTATTTAATTAAAGTTAAGAAAATGTTCATAACCCCAATTGAAATAGCTCAATATAATAATGCAAAAAATTGATATATATGTAAGAAAATATTAAATAACGATAAAGTTAGAGATCATTGTCATCTTACGGGCAATTATCGTGGGGCAGCTCATAGCGAATGTAATTTGAATTATAAAACACCTCAGTTTATACCGGTTATCCTGCATAATCTTTCTGCATATGATATACACCTATTTTTCAAAGAACTTTCTACTATAAAATACTCCACAATAAAAGTGATTCCCCAGAACACAGAGCGTTATATTTCTCTTTCAATTTTCATCAGATTAGATGAAAAATATGGATTCGAAATAAGATTTATAGACTCGTTTAGATTTATGGCTTCGAGCTTAGATACGTTAGCGAAAAATCTTGATAGCAATGATTTCAATACTATTCGATCATGTTTCGTTGGAGAAGATCATTTCAACCTAATTAGAAGAAAGGGTGTATTTCCGTACTCTTACATGGATTCCATGACTAAGTTTAAGGAAACTAAGCTCCCTAGTAGAGACGAGTTCTTCAATATTCTAACGAATGAAGAATGTGATGTATTCGAGTATGAACATGCTCAAAAAATATGGAGGGTGTTTAACTGTAAAACCCTCCTTGACTATACTGAGCTCTACTTAAAGACAGATGTTCTACTTCTAGCCGATGTGTTTGAAAATTTTAGGAAAATTTTTAGAGATATATACGATTTGGACCCCTGCCACTATTATACAGCACCAGGTTTATCCTGGGATGCAATGTTGAAAACCACAGAAGTTTCACTGGAACAGTTCACTGATTCCGAAATGTATATGTTTATGCAAAACGGAATTAGAGGTGGACTAGTTCAATGCTTGCAAAGATATTCCAAAGCAAATAACAAATATTTGGAAGATTTTGATTCATCAAAGCCATCAGAATTTCTGGTATATTTAGACGCTAACAATTTGTATGGTTGGGCGATGTCGGAATATCTTCCTTGCGGTGAATTTGAGTGGGTATATGATACTGATTTTGATGTTAAAAAAATTTCTGATACTGCAGAGTATGGGTACATTTTGGCAGTGGATATAGATTATCCGGATTCAGTGCATGATCTTCATAATGATTTGCCATTTTGTCCCCAAAATAAGACCGTGGGAGGATCCAAAATCAAAAAATTAGTTGCAGACTTACACTCAAAAACAAATTACACCATACACTATAGAGTTTTAAAACAAGCCATTTCAAATGGCATCATTTTAAAACAAATCCATAGAATACTCAGATTTAAGCAATCCCCATGGCTTAAAAAATATATTGACTTAAACACATTTCATAGGACAAATGCTAAAAATAATTTTGAAAAAGATTTCTTCAAACTTTTAAACAATGCTGTTTACGGGAAGACAATGGAAAACATTGAAAAACGTAGGGACATTAGAATCACTTCATCTTGGGAAACAACAAATAGGAATCAATTAGGTCTCAGAGCATTAATTGCGAAACCAAATTTTAAGCAGTTGACAAAATTTTCTGATGATATGTATGCGGTAGAGTTAGAAAAAATGGAATCACTATATGATAAACCCATATATGTTGGTTTTACAGTACTGGAGTTATCCAAGTGGAGAATGTATGACTTCCATTATGGCTTCATGAAGCCTAAATTTGGAGACAACATTTCTCTCAACTATATGGATACTGACTCATTTATTTATTCAATTAAAACTGATGATTTTTACGATGACATCCGTAATGACATTAGTTTGAATTTTGATACGTCAGAATATCCTATAGATAATCAATTTCGTTTGCCGCTACTAAATAAGAAGGTTTTAGGAATGATGAAAGATGAAAACCATGGGGATATAATGACAGAGTTTGTTGGTTTAAGAGCAAAAATGTATTCTCTGTCGACTCTTCGCTCGGAAGCTGTTAAAAAATCAAAAGGGATCAAAAAGTCTGTAATTAAAAAGTTGTCCATTAATGATTACAAAAGTTGCTTATTCGAATCCAAAATCATCTCGGATGAAATGTTTTTGTTTAGATCTAAAACACATCAACTATATACACAAAAACTGCATAAAATAGCACTTAGCTTTTCTGATGATAAAAGAAATATAATGAAAGATAAAATAAAAACGCGTGCTTGGGGACATTACATAGACCGAAATAATGATGCAATGGATGTAGAATAGAATGATTCCTACTAAATTGCATGTAAGATGTCAATGAAAATTTAATTTTGTACTAATTGTATTTATTTATTAATGTATTTCTTTAATTATTTATTAATTTATTTATTATTCACTTATTTGTTTATTAATTGATTTATGTATTTATTATTTATTTGTTTATTAATTTATTAATTAGTTTATTCCTTTATTTCTTTATTAATTTACTTATTTATTAATTTATTTATTGTTTATATATTTGTTTATAAATTTATCTATTAATTTTAGTATTTTATTCACACAAAAGTATGTAAAAATTTAATGCTTTAAAGCTTTTATCTTTTTACCTATACCTAAGTTACCTTTAAATAAAAATTAAATATTAGATTAATGATCTTTTTTCTTTTTATATCTGTA
Source organism: Tachina grossa (assembly GCA_949987645.1). Lineage (NCBI taxonomy): Eukaryota > Metazoa > Arthropoda > Insecta > Diptera > Tachinidae > Tachina > Tachina grossa. Next base: position 89,807,834 of record OX465278.1, read on the forward strand.
TATTTTTACTTATAAATATAGTTAAATTTGTATTGGTACTAAGATTTTTAAGAAAAAATGTTAAATAAAATATGGAAAAAATAATAATATATATAAATGGTTTTTATTTCAACTTAAATTTACTTAATAGAAATTTTAACTACAAATGTCCACATCTTTATATTTTGTTTCTTTATGGGTTTTACTTAAAAAATTTTTTCTTTCATGCGAATTCTTGTTTTTTCTTTTCATTTCGCTTAAACATGCACAGTCTTGTTATCTTTGAAAGGTTCTGCACAAAACAAATCGAATTTCACAATATTATGAAATTCCATTATATTTCATTAGGTATTTTCTTATCGACACCAACTGCTTTAACACCATCTCATTTACGTTTACTAACAGCAAATAGTACAATAGGTGTCCGCTATTAGATCAGCTATTAGACCAGCTTATTAGCACCTGGTCTGTTTTTCAGATCAGCTTTTCAGGAGCTGGTCTGGTTTTCAGATCAGCTTTTCAGGACCTGGTCTGGTTTTCAGATCAGCTTTTCAGGACCTGGTCTGGTTTTCAGATCAGCTTTTCAGGACCTGGTCTGGTTTTCAGATCAGCTTTTCAGGACCTGGTCTGGTTTTCAGATCAGCTTTTCAGGACCTGGTCTGGTTTTCAGATCAGCTTTTCAGGACCCGGTCTCGTTTTCAGATCAGCTTTTCAGGACCTGGTCTGGTTTTCAGATCAAGGCTATCAGGACCTGATCTGGTTTTCAGGTCAGCTTATTAGGAGCTGGTCTGATTTTCAGGTCAGCTTATTAGGAGCTGGTCTGGTTTTCAGGTCAGATGAAATAACTAAAGTCTATCTTTTATTAGCAGTATTTTTTTTTCTATAACGAAAATCGTTTAATTCAATACATTTACTTATAATCAAAAATCCATATTTATCCTTCCAACACTCTACAAATTTTTTAAAACTTGTCAAAATTCATATTACTGCCAACATGAACCTTGTAAACATGCTTCATATTTTTCTCATCTTACTTAAACATTATAATTACATATGCATTGTCTCTTATTAAATGCTTATAGCCATATTCATAAAAATTTTAAACAGCATTTCAAATGTTGTTTGAGCAAAATTCGCTAAAATTGTATTCATAATAGAATATTAGCTTAAAAACGTTTTTTAACTTGCGTAAATCAACAAATCTTATAAATTAAATGCACCCATACTTAAAATAATTTTGAGCTGACGTCGGTCTAGTTTTGCTTCTTGTTTATTTATATTTTTAACTTTGCCTGTATGTATGTATGTATGCATGTATTAAGAATTATGCTTATGTTTGGCACAAGTAGAATGAGTCATCATTATTCTGTCGCCCCGTAAAAAAAAAAAAAATATACACGTACACGTACATATGTATGTATATTATTCTGCTTTCCACATGCAACATCAGCAAATATCATAATTGAAATGTATTAAGCTTCATTACCAGAAAAAAAAAATAAATGTATAATAACCCATTCTTTTAATTATGAAATTATGTAATTTCTTTAACTATTCATATTTGTAGTAGTATATAGATAATTTTAGTATAAATATATGTTTTTAAACCTCAGATGGTAGTAGTGAAATCCCACTCCGGCGTAGATTAAAATTTTTAAGTTTAATTACCCATAACCCCGACAAAGGACACCCAGAAATTATTACACAACCCAAATCAGGCAGACAGACAGACATAGACTTAATGTAAACAAAAACTTCTTATGTTACAAAAATAAGAGTGACTTATTGAACCACCCTCGAAAAATATTTAAAGGACTTATCGAACCACCCTCGTAGGTATCAAATTTCAAGAATTTTAAAATTTTCAAATTTTAATTACCCAAATTTAACAATTTCAGCAACAATTTCACAATTTTAATTGTCCCAGGAGTGGGATTTCACTACTACTATCTGAGGTTTAAAAACATATATTTATACTAAAATTATCTATATACTACTACAAATATGAATAGTTAAAGAAATTACATAATTTCATAATTAAAAGAATGGGTTATTATACATTTATTTTTTTTTTCTGGTAATGAAGCTTAATACATTTCAATTATGATATTTGCTGATGTTGCATGTGGAAAGCAGAATAATATACATACATATGTACGTGTACGTGTATATTTTTGTATGGGGCGACAGAAGAATGATGACTCATTCTACTTGTGCCAAACATAAGCATAATTCTTAATACAGGCATACACACATACATACAGACAAAGTCAAAAATATAAATAAACAAGAAGCAAAACTAGAACGACGTCAGTTCAAAATTATTTTAAGTATGGGTGCATTTAATTTATAAGATTTGTTGATTTACGCAAGTTAAAAAACGTTTTTAAGCTAATATTCTATTATGAATACAATTTTAGCGAATTTTGCTCAAAGAACATTTGAAATGCTGTTTAAAATTTTTATGAATATGGCTATAAGCATTTAATAAGAGACAATGCATATGTAATTATAATGTTTAAGTAAGATGAGAAAAATATGAAGCATGTTTACAAGGTTCATGTTGGCAGTAATATGAATTTTGACAAGTTTTAAAAAATTTGTAGAGTGTTGGAAGGATAAATATGGATTTTTGATTATAAGTAAATGTATTGAATTAAACGATTTTCGTTATAGAAAAAAAAAATACTGCTAATAAAAGATAGACTTTAGTTATTTCATCTGACCTGAAAACCAGACCAGGTCCTAATAAGCTGACCTGAAAATCAGACCAGCTCCTAATAAGCTGACCTGAAAACCAGATCAGGTCCTGATAGCCTGATCTGAAAACCAGACCAGGTCCTGAAAAGCTGATCTGAAAACCAGACCAGGTCCAGAAAAGCTGATCTGAAAACCAGACCAGGTCCTGAAAAGCTGATCTGAAAACGAGACCGGGTCCTGAAAAGCTGATCTGAAAACCAGACCAGGTCCTGAAAAGCTGATCTGAAAACCAGACCAGGTCCTGAAAAGCTGATCTGAAAACCAGACCAGGTCCTGAAAAGCTGATCTGAAAACCAGACCAGGTCCTTAAAAGCTGATCTGAAAACCAGACCAGGTCCTGAAAAGCTGATCTGAAAACCAGACCAGCTCCTGAAAAGCTGATCTGAAAAACAGACCAGGTGCTAATAAGCTGGTCTAATAGCTGATCTAATAGCGGACACCTATTGTACTATTTGCTGTTAGTAAACGTAAATGAGATGGTGTTAAAGCAGTTGGTGTCGATAAGAAAATACCTAATGAAATATAATGGAATTTCATAATATTGTGAAATTCGATTTGTTTTGTGCAGAACCTTTCAAAGATAACAAGACTGTGCATGTTTAAGCGATATGAAAAGAAAAAACAAGAATTCGCATGAAAGAAAAAATTTTTTAAGTAAAACCCATAAAGAAACAAAATATAAAGATGTGGACATTTGTAGTTAAAATTTCTATTAAGTAAATTTAAGTTGAAATAAAAACCATTTATATATATTATTATTTTTTCCATATTTTATTTAACATTTTTTCTTAAAAATCTTAGTACCAATACAAATTTAACTATATTTATAAGTAAAAATATACAGATATAAAAAGAAAAAAGATCATTAATCTAATATTTAATTTTTATTTAAAGGTAACTTAGGTATAGGTAAAAAGATAAAAGCTTTAAAGCATTAAATTTTTACATACTTTTGTTTGAATAAAATACTAAAATTAATAGATAAATTTATAAACAAATATATAAACAATAAATAAATTAATAAATAAGTAAATTAATAAAGAAATAAAGGAATAAACTAATTAATAAATTAATAAACAAATAAATAATAAATACATAAATTAATTAATAAACAAATAAGTGAATAATAAATAAATTAATAAATAATTAAAGAAATACATTAATAAATAAATACAATTAGTACAAAATTAAATTTTCATTGACATCTTACATGCAATTTAGTAGGAATCATTCTATTCTACATCCATTGCATCATTATTTCGGTCTATGTAATGTCCCCAAGCACGCGTTTTTATTTTATCTTTCATTATATTTCTTTTATCATCAGAAAAGCTAAGTGCTATTTTATGCAGTTTTTGTGTATATAGTTGATGTGTTTTAGATCTAAACAAAAACATTTCATCCGAGATGATTTTGGATTCGAATAAGCAACTTTTGTAATCATTAATGGACAACTTTTTAATTACAGACTTTTTGATCCCTTTTGATTTTTTAACAGCTTCCGAGCGAAGAGTCGACAGAGAATACATTTTTGCTCTTAAACCAACAAACTCTGTCATTATATCCCCATGGTTTTCATCTTTCATCATTCCTAAAACCTTCTTATTTAGTAGCGGCAAACGAAATTGATTATCTATAGGATATTCTGACGTATCAAAATTCAAACTAATGTCATTACGGATGTCATCGTAAAAATCATCAGTTTTAATTGAATAAATAAATGAGTCAGTATCCATATAGTTGAGAGAAATGTTGTCTCCAAATTTAGGCTTCATGAAGCCATAATGGAAGTCATACATTCTCCACTTGGATAACTCCAGTACTGTAAAACCAACATATATGGGTTTATCATATAGTGATTCCATTTTTTCTAACTCTACCGCATACATATCATCAGAAAATTTTGTCAACTGCTTAAAATTTGGTTTCGCAATTAATGCTCTGAGACCTAATTGATTCCTATTTGTTGTTTCCCAAGATGAAGTGATTCTAATGTCCCTACGTTTTTCAATGTTTTCCATTGTCTTCCCGTAAACAGCATTGTTTAAAAGTTTGAAGAAATCTTTTTCAAAATTATTTTTAGCATTTGTCCTATGAAATGTGTTTAAGTCAATATATTTTTTAAGCCATGGGGATTGCTTAAATCTAAGTATTCTATGGATTTGTTTTAAAATGATGCCATTTGAAATGGCTTGTTTTAAAACTCTATAGTGTATGGTGTAATTTGTTTTTGAGTGTAAGTCTGCAACTAATTTTTTGATTTTGGATCCTCCCACGGTCTTATTTTGGGGAAAAAATGGCAAATCATTATGAAGATCATGCACTGAATCCGGATAATCTATATCCACTGCCGAAATGTACCCATACTATGCAGTATCAGAAATTTTTTTAACATCAAAATCAGTATCATATACCCACTCAAATTCACCGCAAGGAAGATATTCCGACATCGCCCAACCATACAAATTGTTAGCGTCTAAATATACCAGAAATTCTGATGGCTTTGATGAATCAAAATCTTCCAAATATTTGTTATTTGCTTTGGAATATCTTTGCGAGCATTGAACTAGTCCACCTCTAATTCCGTTTTGCATAAACATATACATTTCGGAATCAGTGAACTGTTCCAGTGAAACTTCTGTGGTTTTCAACATTGCATCCCAGGATAAACCTGGTGCTGTATAATAGTGGCAGGGGTCCAAATCGTATATATCTCTACAAATTTTCCTAAAATTTTCAAACACATCGGCTAGAAGTAGAACATCTGTCTTTAAGTAGAGCTCAGTATAGTCAAGGAGGGTTTTACAGTTAAACACCCTCCATATTTTTTGAGCATGTTCATACTCGAATACATCACATTCTTCATTCGTTAGAATATTGAAGAACTCGTCTCTACTAGGGAGCTTAGTTTCCTTAAACTTAGTCATGGAATCCATGTAAGAGTACGGAAATACACCCTTTCTTCTAATCAGGTTGAAATGATCTTCTCCAACGAAACATGATCGAATAGTATTGAAATCATTGCTATCAAGATTTTTCGCTAACGTATCTAAGCTCGAAGCCATAAATCTAAACGAGTCTATAAATCTTATTTCGAATCCATATTTTTCATCTAATCTGATGAAAATTGAAAGAGAAATATAACGCTCTGTGTTCTGGGGAATCACTTTTATTGTGGAGTATTTTATAGTAGAAAGTTCTTTGAAAAATAGGTGTATATCATATGCAGAAAGATTATGCAGGATAACCGGTATAAACTGAGGTGTTTTATAATTCAAATTACATTCGCTATGAGCTGCCCCACGATAATTGCCCGTAAGATGACAATGATCTCTAACTTTATCGTTATTTAATATTTTCTTACATATATATCAATTTTTTGCATTATTATATTGAGCTATTTCAATTGGGGTTATGAACATTTTCTTAACTTTAATTAAATAATTTAGATAAATATCGGTACAATCTTCAACTATTTTTTTTTAATAAATACATTTGCCGAATCTTCACCAAAATAATTCCTATATAAATTATTTTCTCTCTTAAAACTACAATTAATAAAATACCCGAATGCACACGCATGGTGTTTCTGTACAGTTGTAGTGCTTTTACTTACAGGATCATTGACTTTTTCTAAAATGGACTCAAAGTCTGCGTAGATTACAAATGGTACATCTAACTGTTTGTAGTGCTTCGTAAACTTGATAATAGATCCATCTTCTGGCATTCTGATGATTTTTTGTCCGCAAACGTTTTTATGATGATTATACATATAATCAACATGTGTATGATATAGGCAGGTGTTGCATATTAGGATCTGATGATCATGCGAAGTTATGCTGGAACGAAGGAGTCTGAAGAAAATATAGAAAATACCAATACGATATGAGTAAATAAAATAATAAGAAGTAACTGTTTAAATAGAAATGAAAACAAATTTTGCATAAATGCACAAATGAAACTTACTTTGATATATCCTTGATGAGTACATAGTGGAAGTTTTCATTAGACTGGAGCAATAAGAGATTAATATGAAGATGTTTTTCTCCTTTTGTTATGTAGTATGGTCCTATAAGCGATGTTCCATTGTGACCAAATACATTGATGCTCACATAATTTTGACTTTCAAATTTTTGTATCTGCTTCAATGGGAGTGGAAACTCTAGGTCTTTAAAATTTAATACAACTTGTCCTATATTAATATTCTCATCAGAAATGTTTGCAATATTGAAATTTCTACAGTTTTTCCGTTGTTTAGGACTCAGACCACTGTTTACATTCAAAGCCGCAATAAGACACCATTTAAAGCAATAAACATCACAGTTCTCGACATTTATGCATACACGTTTCATTGCAATAATTTTTGGGAGAGGGATAAAGCTCGACCCTCTTATTATGGACGCCTTGTTTATATTAACTTCAAGAGAATTTATTGAAATCAAGGTCCATCCGCTATCCCTCTCTTGAAATTCTTCCATTTTGGCTTTCAGCTCCTCGGCTTGTTTCTTGTACATATCATCTATGTCATCAGACAAAGTCACCAACATCATTTTCGAAATATGAACAAGTTGGGAAACATTCATCTCATCATTCATCATCTTCATATAATCACACGTGAGCTCCATATTAAATTTAAATGTAGTATGTACCCTACTACGTTCATAGAGTTGTTGTACTATGGAGCTCTTGCCAGATTTCAAAAACTCCTCCGGAAACAATACAGCCACATTTTTGTTGAGGAGGATATATGTCTCGATCCTTCCATTGAAGTTGCTTGCTCTCTTAGTGAAAAAATCTCCAATCCGTTCTTGCTGACAACTGTTTTTGTGGTTCTGACATGAGCTATATAACTATTTGATGGGATCATCTCGTCACAATCCTCACAATATTTGTTTTGAAGATTTAGCTTACTAGTTCCAAGGGCAGCCTTCGATTGGTTAGCATATGAGTGCGTTCCAATATGCTGACTTAGTTTTGTTTGGGTCATAAAGACTTTATTGCAGATGCTACAACTTGTTGTATTCATTTTATTTAGTTATTTATTTGTTTATTAATTTATTTAATTATTTTTTATGCACTATAAACTTGTTTAGTAAACAATAATTAGTTATAGCACTTTTATAGTTTTTGGATTTCAAACACCTTAGAAATTTTGGTTGGGAAAATAGATTGACACTTGTTGAGATATCAGAGCAGACTGATGACAATCTACATTATTTCTTCTTCTTATATACTTTATATGAGAATCGCGTAGTAGTCATCAAATCTAATTTATCTGATGGTATTACGACATATGATGAAATTCATATACACACACACACACACACTGCATACATACACACACACACTACATACATACATACATACACACACACGCACACACACACACACACACATATATATATATACACATTCCCCCAATTCATATGAGAATCGTGTAGTAGTCGTCAAATCTAATTTCTCTGTTGGTATTACGAGATATGATGAAATTCCCACAATCTAGCAACACCCATACCAAAAACGCTAGCATCAGTTTGCAATATAAAGGTACGAGAAAAATCGGGACACGTGAAAGTAGGTGCTTCTATAAGTTTTTGCTGTATTTCTCCGAAAGCTATTTCCTATAATTGTTACATTAAAGTAAAATATATTGAAATAAAAATATCACTACCCCTATCAAAAACTCTACTCATCAACCTGATTGGATTCAAAACATTTAATATCTGGATGTCACTTGTACCCATAAAACCTATGCCAACACAATATTTTCTATCCATAAGAATATCAACGTCAATAGCCTAGAAAACCTATACACATTCATTTGTAAATATGTATGAAAAAGTGTTGATGTAACTCACACAAGCAATGATATTTTTCAAAGCAAAAATAGAAACGATCGCATACATTAATACGACAACATATACATACATTACCATAAATATATTCGGCATTCACTTCCCTTCACAATAGGGTTGCCAATCTCTGCAGCTATTAGATTATTTCCCCACAGATCGCAAACATAACTGCATACATATATACACAATAACCCTACATAAGCATACCAAGGACAACTCAAAACAGCAGCCCAAAGTCTATCAAATAACAATCACTATATGCACACAAATACGCAGATCCCTTGTAACTACCCTGCAGTCAGACTGGGAGCAAGTGTCTTTGTGTCAACACTAAAATTCTAGTAACAATTTTGTTATAATAAGTTTTCTTCTATCCATAAATATAAAGGAAGTAAAGAAAACAGATATGGTGTATTTGTGGTGGACTTGTCAATAACTTGTCAATATACATACATTTGTATGTAGGTCGCACAAGCGACAAGTCAAAAGCGACTCAGTACATTTTCAGCATCGCCATTTCCTACTGGGAATAATGATTGTCTGCCACTACAACAAAAGTATCGGACACCGTCAAACATACAAGTAAATACAAAAACTCATACACAAACACACACACACACACACACACACACACACACACACACACACTCCCATACACACATACAAACACCCACATACATATGCATAGACATAACCAAAGAATCAGACACACACACTCACACACACGCGCGCACACACACACGCGCACACACACACACACACACACAATATTAGCATGAAAATCCCCAAAATCCCCCAATTTGTAACAGGGTTGCCATCATTTTTATTTTCCCCCGGTTTTGAATTCCCAAAACAGGACTATCTCCGCCATTACTAATCTACTATTATTGATTTTTAGACCTTAACAAATAAGCCATCAAAATCGATAGTTTTTTCTTAGGTATTACAAAAACAAAACAAAAACATATTTTTTTCTTCAAATAAATAAAAATAACTTATACCAACTTAAAAGCACTTCTTGCACAATACAAAAATCATAAGTTAACTTAGTTTTCAGCCTTTAAATAAAAATCACGGCATATCGCACTGCATGTAAAAAACAGCCTTTAAAAACGTTAGAGTTGCTGCAGAAATAAAATTTAAACTTTTACCTCTTAAAAAAACAAAACAAAAAATGACTTTCTTAGCTTAAAAAATACTCTTTTTGCAATGATAAACATTAAACTAGGTTATTCATTATCCTTGCAGTAACAGTCAGGACATACCATAATAGCATGTTCCAAACAAAAATACTTCTTGCATGTAGCACAGTTGTAACGTGTTTTTCGGTTCTTTTTTGATGAACAGTATCGACAGCGACCAGTTTTATTAAAAGATGTTCCTGAAGTCTCGGGACCATCTATTTTACACAGCTCAGAGAGCCTAAGTTTGATGGTTTTAGGCAAGGAACTGTTTAGAGCTCGACGTCGAAGTTGCGAGTTAATAAGATCGTACGACAAAGAGTCAAGAAAGGTTCTGCGGTTAATTTTTTTACTTGGATTGTTTTGTACATGTATTATGTATGAATTTATACCCGCTACATTCATAAGGCTATAAAAGATAACCATGGGCTATCTATTCGTGCCTCGAGCAACGTTATACGTCTCACACATTTTATCTACAGTATCAACCCCGCCTTTGGTCATATTATGGTCCATTATCATTTCGGGTTTATTAGTAATTTCATTGATTTCAACACCATCATGCATGCTCGATACAAGAAGCACATTTTTCCCCTTTTTGGGAACATAGGAAACAAGAGTGCAGTTGCCACGGTGGCCGAACAAGCTGGATTTTTCCCCTCGTCCTCTTATCTCTGTGAATTGTTTGGGTAATTCTATCTTATTTTTTCTTATTGTCCCAATAATGGTGAGTTTGTGCTTAGATTCAAGTTTATCCAGCAATGGGATACTAGTGAAAAAGTTATCGCATGTGATATTCCGGCCAGTATTGTGAATACTTTCGCTTAGTCTCACAACTAATTCCATGGACGAGTTGTCAACTTCATATGGGCCACTAGGTTGCTTTCCTACGTAAACTTCCATTTTAGAGGTATAAAACATTTTGGCATCTGTTAAGGCGTAAATTTTTATGCCATATTTATTTGGTTTTGAGGGGATGTACTGCCTAAAGCTACAACGACCTCTAAAAGCCTCCAATTTTTCATCTATTGTAACAAACTGGGACGCATTATAGTATTTTTGAAACGTGGCTACAACTTCTTCAAATAATTCCCTTATTGGGGTTAATTTATCTACGGCAGCCCTTTCAGCTCGCGTGGCTTTACAACGCATTAATAAATAAAATCGATTCCAGGCCATAGTCAATCGAAATATCTCCGGAGAGGAACCATCTGTTTTGAATAAATCTTTAGCATTCAAGCGACTATTTCTCCTAACTCCAGCAAAGATTAAAAGGCCTAAAAGCGCTTCGATTTCTATGTTGTCTGTATAGGTACAGTCTATTTCTCTTGAAAAATTAGGTTTTATGAGATCAATATGTTCATTAGTGTACTTTACAATACGATTTATAACACTCCGGAAAAAATAATCTCCAAATGTCGCCTATTTCCTTCAAGTTTTTGGCTTCTGGCAGTTGGGTTACTATATTCCTAGCAAGTCGTCTTACACGATTCGACGGAGCATCTTTATTCCACCTAGTGCGTCCATCTTTACCAAGATAAAATTCTCTGGAACTTTGACGATCATCTATCTCATTTAACTCGTCGTATTCTTCATCATCTTCTTGCTCGGTATCGTAACTTTCTATATCTTCCTCAACAAAGTCTTCAACCTCGCTGTCATTTTCATCCTCATAATCAGAAGTCGAAATTTCTTCCTCCAAAAGTAATCTGATTTGCTCTTGATTCATTATGATATTAAAAAGTACCTGCAAAATAATAAAACGTAAAAAAATAAGAAAGAAACAAAAAAGAAAATAACTGCTTTACCTTCACAAAAAGTTATACATATACCCGCGTCGGTCTCACAGACCAATTGTTGTGAAATACACCAACACGCCTGTCTAGTGCAAACACCAAATCAACACTAAGACGAAGCTTGTAAAAAAAGCGGAAGCTAACAGAAAATTCAACTTTGTAGAGTTTCTGGGAAAAAAAATATTTACGTAAAATCGTTTTGTCGGTCTCACAGACCAACGTGCGGTTATAGGAAGGTTAACAATTTATTTTTTTTTCTTATTTAAAAGGTGCATACAGACGAATATATGTATGTACATCTATCTGTACTTATATAATTCAGACTTTTGATTAAAATATTAAACACTAATGCCGTTTTCATTTCTAGAAAAAGTTTCACATTTTTTATTTTTTGCTATAAAATTTGGCGTTCGTGTGATAACAAATAAACTCTCTATTTTAAAAAACCATTTTATTGCAAATTTTCATTTCATGTAATATTTTTTCCTAGAAAAGATGGCGTTTTCTTTTCTGTGGCAAAAGCGAAAAAGTGCTTACGTCGAGATAAGCTGATTTTAAGTTAAAGGTACCTCCGTAATCTGCATATTCGAAAGTATCCCTGGTTAAAATCTCAATCAATTTTGTGTTTTTTCAGGAAGTTATAGCGCTATGACTTGCGACTTATCTTTTTTAGACTTCTAATCTCATTTGGAACAATAGCTTAATTTAGATTATACTTTAGTTTATTTCAACTTAAATATATTAATTATAGTGTGTACAACGATATTTGCTTAAAAACTAAGGATTAACAGAGACTTTCCTGAATTAACTGTAAAAGAAAAAAAATGTTGAAAATCGACGTGATAGTCCAAAAGTTCTCTCCTGCAAAACACTAAAATATGACTGAAGCACTTTTTCCTTTTTGCCACAGATATATGTACATATATTATGTACTCGTATACACAATATAATATTATGTAGTAAAATATTTATTCAAAGCTTATTTTATTTTAATAATTTTTAATATAGAAGATGACAGTCAAAAACATTATTTATGCAAAAACGGGATTCAGAAAATACCGAAAATCCCGGGCTTTAAAATTAAAAAATCCCGGGCTCCGGGATTTCCCGTTTAGCATCTATATAATTAATAAGCGAACATGTTTTTTGTAATCTCTTTTACGCTGATACCACTGCACCGATTTTAAAAAGATTTATATGGTTTTAAAGAAATTTCCGTACAGATGTGCAGAATCTATGTTTTATTGAAATCGGTTTAGTATTTTGGGAGCTATAAGCTTTTAAAGTTGCTACTACTACATGCACACATATTACACGCATTCATTAGCTTACAAGTAAAAAAGAAACAAAACATGCGTGTGTGTGTGTGTGTGTTTGTAGTATTTCTCTTGACCTAAGAATTTTTTTCTCTTGTTGTTGTATGAAACCCATAATACCTAAAGGAAGAGAGTTGAATAAATTGAATTACCTTGGTTGAAGGGATTTTATTTTTTTTAAATATATTTTCAAGCAGTCCCATCTGGAGTGTTAAGTATAAGAGCCCTTGTGTCCCTCTTTTTAAGGCGGATGTGTCCAGTAAAGTTCAAAATATTACAAGCCAGCGGATTAGGATGTGACTCGAGTTTTGTTAAATATTTGCCTGCGTATTTTGCAATTTCTTCAGTTGCTAGTGGCATATTTAGATCACGATGTATATTTGAATTTTTTATGTACCATGGAGCCGATGTTATTAACCGTAAAATTTTGTTTTGCTTTCGTTGGATTTTCTCGATATTGGAAGCTAAAGCAGTGCCCATAGTTGAATTCCGTAACACCAAATTGGTTTCAAAATCGACTTGTATGTTAAAAGTTTACAATCTAGACTGAGTGTTGAATTTCTACCAATCAGCCAATCTATCTGAGTTATTTTAAGTTTCATTTGTGTTAGCTTTGAGTCAATATGGTGTTTCCATGTAAGCCGACGATCAAGGTGTATACCAAGGTATTTCACATGTGAATGTTGAGGAACAATATGACTGTTGATTCTAATCGGGGGACAAGTATCTTTTCGTAGGGTAAAGGTTATATGTACGCACTTCTGTTCGTTTATTTTTATTCTCCATAAGTTTAACCATAGTTCAAGCTGTGTTATGTTCGGGATGTCTCATGAGGGTTTTCGTGCATACTAAGGCAGGCTGTATCATCGGCAAATGTAGAAGTATGGATATTACTGTTCACAGGCATATCACAAGTATAAATCAAATACAAAACTGGCCCCAATATATTCCCTTGAGGTATACCGGATGAGATAGTTTCGGGCGCACTCATAAATTCTCCTTCCATAACAGAGAACTTCCGGCCTAAAATATAACCTTCGAAAAGTTTTAGAATGTTATTTGGTAGAAATGTCTTCAATTTTAAAATTAAGCCATCATGCCAAACTTTATCAAATGCCTGAAAAACATCAATAAATAGGGCAGAACAATACTTATTTTCTTCGAATGTTTTCCTTATAAATTGAACCAATCTATGCGTTTGTTCAATGGTGCTATGCTGACCTCTAAAACCAAATTGATGGTCCGGTATGCAAATATTCTCTGTTAGACAAGGGGACAATTTTGTCATGATCAGTTTTTCGAAGAGTTTTGACATAGTTAACAGCAAACTTATTGGCCTATATGACTCTGCTTTGGTAAAATCTTTGCCCGGCTTTGGAGTCATTTTGACCTTGGCATGCTTCCAGTGTTGTGGAAAATACTCCAGTCGTAATATGGCATTAAAAATAAACAGCAGGATTCTTATTGCAATATGCGGCAAGTTCATCAGCATCTTGTTACTAATTCCATCAATACCTGGAGCTTTCTTTGGTTTGAGTTCAGCAATTACTTTTTGTACATCACGCATCTTAAACTTTAAGGGTCGAGGGGGTAGAGCAACTACACTCGGCAAATCAGAAACACCAGCACATGTGTTTGGCGTAAATACGGATTTTAAGTGCTCAGCAAATATTTTGTATTTTTCCGTATCGCTTCTTGCCCAACCTCCGGTAGATGTGCACATAAGTGGCTTAAACTCAACGGGTGTTTTAAGCTTTCTAGCAGCGCGCCACAAAGAGTAATTTGATGCTTGTGTGACATCAACACCTTCCAGATAATTTTTAAGAGATGCAGTTTTTTCAGATGCAAGCAACTCTTGGAGCCGTTTAGTACACTCTTTTAATCTGATTTTATTTTGGGGGGATCTGTGCTGTTGCCATTCCCTTTTAGTTCTTCTTTTTTCATACACGAGACGTTCAATATCCCTAGAATAAATTTTATTAAACCCAGTCTGCGGATGGGAGGTAGTGGCATTCTCAGCAGCCTGTTTAATATTTTCATTAATATAGGCAATGCTAGATTCAATATCATTGGGTGTTCTTAGCGTAATATTTTCCGTGCAAAGACTACTAAGATATTTTTTGAATCCCAGCCAATTAACACGATTGATCATCTTCATATATGGGTGAGGTAAGTCGCTTCTTAGTGGGTTACAGATTGAAACGATAGTCGGAGAGTGATCGGAGAAGAAGAAGAAGCTTCAACATGAATTAAATCCCTAGAAATATTTTTTATGGCGCCAATATCTATAAAATCCTGAATTTTTCGTACGCCAGTAGGCCAGGAAGTGGGCTCCCCACTCGAAATAACATCCAATCCCATTTTTGAAATTATATTAAACAAAGCTCGACCTCTAGGTGTTACAAGGCGTGACCCCCAGTACGTATGTTTTGCATTATAGTCACCAGCTGCCACGAAACAAGATCCAAGCGATTTTTAGAACTTCTCATACTGATCTACGATAACTGAAAATCTGGGAGGTGAGTAAATTGATGATATCACGAAATTCGAAGAAAAATTTTCTAAAAAAATACTCGTTGCGTGCATATATGTATACTTCACTAACGTTGTCAAGGACATAGTGCTTGAGTCTTGACTTATTCAGCCTAATCATGAACAAAATTTCCGCGCGAGTTTTTTCACTTTTCCCTTTTCTCCTATTATGAATCTGTTTTTGCCCTTTTTTACCAAATGCGGGAATAAAAAAACTCCCGGGGGAAAAAGTAGGTATTATGAGCGCAATTGAATTTGCTTTTTTCACTAAAAATCTTTCCCTGGCAAAACAGAAGGGAGTTTACATAAAAACATATTTAATAATCCATTAAAACAAAATGTATATACATAAACTTGTATTTTATAGTTCTTTTATTTGGATTAACACAAATAATGCCCAAATAAATCATTTATAAACTTATTTTTACTTATTTTTTCAAGTTGGTGAATTTTAATGATTTTGTTTACTCTCTCACTCATAAGAAAAGAGAGAAAGAAAATGTCAACAAACAAGCAAAACAACGAGCTTCGTAATGCGGTGATGCCACATATTACTCTTTTTTGTTCCCTAGGAATTTATGATTGGAGGAACGTTTTCTCGAGAAAATTATTTTCCGTGAGAAATACATTCCGAGAGAATATTCATGATTGGGCTGAATTAGAATTGCAGATCAACTGCCTGCTCTACATCTAGGGTCCTTTGTATCATATATAGTGTAGCCATTAATTTTGAAAAACCTTTTCGAAGTCAAATGAGTCTCAGAGACCAACATTATGTCAATATTTTTATCCGTAAGGAAGTGCTCAAGTTCATTTTTATGTTGGCGAATGCCGTTTGCGTTCCAGAAACATATTTTTAATGTGTTCATGGCTTGTTAATTAATGCTTGAAGCAGAGTATTTTGCATTCGCAGCATAAATTGCATCATGCTAGTCATATTTGTTGTAAAATTGTTGATAGTTTGCACAAGATTTTCAATAGTGGATTCAAGGCGATTAAAATTAAAGTTTGAGTTTGTATTTGTTGAATTATTTTGCGGTGAAACATTTTGTGTCGGAATAGAACTAGCCTTAGCAGCATCGGCATACGATACACGTGAAGTAACTGGTTGGCTCATTTGAGCAAGATTAGCGGAGTAAGCGTTTACTGATTGAACTGGAGCTAATTTTGGTTTTTGTCACATAGTTTGTTTAACGAAAGAATATACAGGACATCCTCTGTAGTTAGCGGTGTGATTACCTCCACAGTTACTACATTTTTTATCACTTTGAGTTTTTGGCTTATTGCAACTAGCAGTGCCGTGTAAGTCGCCGCACACAACACAAACAGCGGGTAAATTGCAATATGTTTTTGTATGGCCATATTCTTGGCAATTATGGCACTGTACAGGACCTGAACGCTTATGTGGCGTTTCAACTGTGATTTTTCGCTACAAGAGGTATTTTAAATTATAAATTGAATGCGTCTCATTTTTTTTCAATTTTATATCATTAGGTTCAAGTTCAACACGTAATAGGGGTTAGGGAATCTTCTCTTTATTTATTATATTGGACACATTTTTTTACCTTAAACCTCTGGAGGACGAGTGCATCTTTTATTTCTTCGGGAACAACATAAGAATCTATGCCCTTCAATACGATCTGCATGCCTTTATCGCTCTTAAGCTGGTATGTGTAGAAGCTTGTTTTATTTTTTTCAAATTCAGCAACCATTTTGCGGAAATCTTTTTCGTCATAAATTTGGATTTTAGTTTCATCGATGTTGCCACGTTTTATTGGAACAATGTGAAATTTATTCTCACCAATGACCGAAATTAATTTTTTAATAAGGGCATTTGAATTTTTTTCTCTCAAATAGATTGGTGGCGGCTTGGATGTTTTATTCGAGGATACCTCGGGTTTTTCGTTGTCATCTTGCAAAATTTTAAAGCGGTTTTGGCGATTAGTTGAGGCTGCGCTGTTATCCCTAGACATTTTTGGAACAGATGAAATTTTTGAAGAATTCTGTCCATTCCGACTTGTACCTTGAGTTTCGAGCCGCTGTTATCTTTAGTGATAACTTTGTTAAGTGATGAACACGAGCCTGAAGGGGATGATATTACTGGCTTATATGAAGAAGTACTAGGCAACTGTAATGTTAATGAATCACTACTATTTGACATTGGACAGAGTGAAATTGATCGCTGACGAAAAATTGGCTCTGCCGTTAAAAAAAGACTTTCATCACGTTTATTATTTATATTTTTTTTCATTAAGAGTTTCAGAACTCACAGTAAAATAAGCATTTCTGCCGTTTGAACTCACTTCAAATTTTTTTGTATTTGAGGAACTCATACAAAGAATTCCTCAAGGGTTATTCGTTTCTGTTTTTTTTTTGTTTGCGGTCTTTTTTTTGGTTTTGTTATTTATGATAGTTTGTTTGTTTTTTTTTTTTGAGGTACTCTTACGAGTATTCCTCACTTTTTGTTTGCGGTTTTTTTGTTTCGGTTATTTCTAGAATATTTTTTTTGTATAATTTTTTTGTTTATTTTTTAGGGTTCCGCACACCAAAGGTGAAAAGGAACCCTATTGTTTTCGCTACGCTGTCCGTCTGTCCGTCACACGGTATTTTCTCAGGAACAGTAAGAGCTACGGACCTGAAATTTGGACACAGTATGTAGAACCTTGGCCGCTACAACAACAAATACATGAGAATTAAAAATTAAAGCGTGTTCCAAAACGAGCAACGAAAAATGTTAAAATCCCATGTAATATACATACAATTGTATATTGAAACTTGAAATTTGTAAAATTAGTGTATTTTTATACAGACTACAACAATTAACACTAAAATTTAAAAAAAATTAAAATTAAAGGGTGGTCCATCAGTTAATGCAATTTTGACTATGTAATTTTGACAATTTGCTATATCTTGGAAACCGTAAGAGGCAAACACTTAAAATTTTCAAAAATGGTAAAACTAAAAAAACCAAAATTATAAAATCGCCAAACCAAAAAAAAATCGCCAAAAATTAAAAAAAAATCGCCAAAACGAAAAATATCCCCAAAATAAAAAAAATTCTAACGCTAAAATAAATCGCCAAATTCGAAAAAATCGCCAAAACGAAAAAATATCGTCAAAATGAAAAAACGCCAAAAACCGAAAAAATCGCCAAAACGAGAAAATAATGTGTAAAAACTAAAAAAAAGAGCCGAAACTTAAAAAAATCGCCAAAACCGAAAAAACGCCAAAACAAAAAAACCGAAAAAATGCCAAAACTATATATTATATAGGATGAAGTTTGTATTAAATTACATATCTGGTGTTCGTACGGAACCCTTCGTGTGCGAGTCAGAATCGCACTTTACTGAATTTATTTAATTTCATTTATTATTTAATTATGTTATGTTATTGTTACTTAAGCATTTTTTTATTAAGTTGTTCGTAATGTATGTTGGGAAGTTGTTTTTTGTCATTATATTTCTAATTTTGCTGATGTTGCTATTTCTAAATCGTTTGTCACTAATGTTGAGAATTTTGGTAATGAGATTCATTGCCGTGTTTATTTTCGTGTTCATCGCCTGGTAGAGTGGTAATTAATTAATCTTCCAGATGCGGTTTTCTTGGCATACCAGTTTCTTATTAATCTATTACTGTCTTATTATTTTCATGTCTGAATAATGTATTTCATCATTTACTTCAACTGTAAATTGCAGATTCTTGTGATATGAATTTAATGTTTTCAATATGATTTCCAAGTCGTTTTTCTTTATAACCACAAATAAATCGTCAACGTATTTAGATATAAATTTTATGTTTACGTTTTTAGTATTCAATTCTTCAATAACGTAGTCCAACAGTGTATCCAAAACAATATCTGCTATCGTCGGGGATAATGGATTTCCCATTGGCATACCACATATTTGATGGTGTTGTGTTGATAGTTTAAATACGGAATTTTTCTTTTAATATATTAATGGTTTATTTAAAAAAAAGCTTTGTTAATAACAACTAGTATCTTGTTCTTTTAATTTACAATTTTAAACCTGGAGGGTCCCGTGGGAATCGCAGGTATGACTCTAACTTTTAACTGCTAAATACAAGACAAAAACTCTTTAAAACGGAACTATTTATACAAAACTCAATCTTAATTTAATATACTTCAACATTAATATTATGCTTAACAGCTATTATTATTATGCTAACTTGCTAAACTATTTAATGTTATTAAGCTTTTGACCCAATTACGAAATATCGCTATTGCACAATTTGTCAACGCAAAGAATTTATCAAGCAACCAAGTAAATGAACTGGTTGCTGCTGCGTTAACAAATTAGTGCGGTGTACGGGTACGAGGGTTGTTCAATTCTGATTCACAACATCCCTCCCCCCTCGGCGGAAGAAAATATCTAGTTATAGATATTTTCCAAGAATACTAATTGGATCAAATGCTTTTACATATGTTAAAATCTTAAACGTAATTGATCTTATGCTATACTTTTTTGTGCGTTTTGTTTCAAAAACAATTTTTTTTTTGTTTTTTGTTATACATAAATATAATATAATTTATATATATATTTTTCATTTAATATTAAATTAAAGCTAAATATTTTACCATATCAATATTTTAATTTTTCTGAAAGATGCATAATTATGTATTTTGCCTTTGCAATTTCATTAGTTACCAACTTTTGTTTTCGGAAGTAGTGTGTTTATGGGGTTCGGGGGCCAAAATGTGCCATAAGGATCAATGTAAAAGTGCACATCATGCAAGGTGTTGCCAAAGTGGTATTTTTCTTCTTGCTATTTTATGTATGTATCAAAGTGCAATGTAAAAATGCACATCATGATAGGTATTGCCGTTGTGTTATTTTCCTTCATCACTATTATTTTTAAGGAAAGATAATTTGAAATGAAAATTTTGTTGAGGGGAATTTTTTAAATATTTCGTATCGTTATTTTATCTTTTCTATTTTATTCACTTACAAGTAATACATTTCTATTGGTTATTGTGTTTGTGTGCGTTAGGAAATTGTATTATATTACGATGAAAATTTTGTTGAGGGGAATTTTTTAAATATTTCGTATCTTTATCTTTTTCTATTTTATGCACTTACCAGTAATACATTTCTATTGCTTATTACGATGAAAATTTTGTTGAGGGGAATTTTTTTAAATATTTCGTATCTTTATTTTATCTTTTTCTATTTTGTGCACTTACCAGTAATACATTTCTATTGCTTATTCTGCTTATGTGCGTTAGGAAATTGTATTATATTACGATGCAAATTTTGTTGAGGGGAATTTTTTAAATATTTCGTATCTTTATAATTTTCTGTGTTTTATATCACATATCTTGTTGTTGTCTCTTTTTATTACAAATGTGTGTGTTTGTGTGCATTGCTTAGTTCTATTGTTATTAATAGAACTGTATATATAAATCTTTTCTTAGTGCACATTTTTGGTTTGAATTTTTATTTTTGTTTAAAATGAAATTTTTATGATCGTTTGTCTCCTCTGTCTATCTGACTATTTTTATTACACATATCTTATAGCTTTCCCCAGGAAAAAGGATCAGTAATTAAAAAAAGGATGAAAGAAAAGGAACGTCATACATTTGCAGCACGAAAATGTATGCCGTATATGGGAAAATCTCAACACATGTTAAACATATGTCTAGTATTTAGAACACTTGATATGTAAATCTTTTCTTAGCGCACATTTTTGGTTTGAATTATTATTATTATTATTATTATTTTTTTTTAAATGAAATTTTTATGATCGTTTGTCTCCTCTGTCTATCTGACTATTTTTATTACACATATTTTATAGCTTTCCCCAGGAAAAAGGATCGGTAATTAAAAAAAAGGATGAAAGAAAACGAACGTGCATTTGCAGCACGTAAATGTATGAATTTTTGTTTAATTATTTTGATGTGTTAATTCTTTTTACTTTTTATATGTTTACTTTTGTAAGTGCAGATATACATACAAAAGGAGATGAATTCTCAGATTTGTGTATGCATCTATGGTTGGGAAAAATCGTTCAATTAGGGTTGTGAAACGCAATGCCTGTTGTGTAGAAATTGAGTTGTTGTTTTCTTCTTAGTATCTTGAGTCTTGTATGGTATTGTATTGAATTGTTTAGTGCATATAGAAAAGGTGCACATGCGAGATGTAATAGTTTATGAGGGTTAGAATTGTTATTTTTTTTTTTCGTTTAAAATTAAATTTTTATGATCGTCTGACTCCTTTATCTTCTACCTTTTCTATTGGTTATTTAAAGAGGGAAAAATATGCATTCAACAAAAAAGGGTACAAGAAAAAAATCTTAGTACAACTCTCTGCCTTAGAATATTTCACCATGTTATGTGTGTGTGAGTTGTGTTAGCATTAGATAATTTACCTACCTGAAATTGTGTGTGTTGGGTTTGTGTGCATTGGTCAGTTCTACTGTTATGGAAAAAATTAAATATACTTACATATGTTTTTGATCAAATAGATAAAAACAAATTATATAGTGTTTTCACACTGAATATTAAAACCTGGTTTTAACGTTAAAACCATAAACAGCTGATTTTGCATTCAAACTGCAAGTTTGCTAAATTCAGGTTTTAACTCATAGGCTGTCTAATGACTTTGCTGAAAATAAAATAAATCTCCTGCAGAAATGCGTGTATTTGTTGTTGCATTTTTTCTTCTTTTTAATAACACTTGTTGGAAATACTGTTAAACTGTTTTTGTTTGTATGAAACACTGAGATATTTCACAATGCGCTCTAAAATGGAAATTATTTTATACTTTGTAAATAAAATTTTTTTAAATTATGTAAATTCTTATACAGAATGAAGAAGTGCTTGGAAATAATGTTAATAATATAAAAATGTACAAATATATTATAAGATAAACCTTTTTTATAGGCAGATGAATGTCAGTCATATTGTCTATTTTCACTTTCCAGAGTTCAATGAAAATATTTTAGTTGTTTTCCTTGCAAAAAACTGTTTTCTTTCATAATTTTTTGATTATTGTTGCTGCTGCATCCATTTTTAACTTGAAAATCTTTCAAGCGTCATCTATTGTTATTCACTGGCTTAAACATTATTAGCTGCTGCCGGTCATTTTAACTTGGCAGGACTGAATATATCACAGCGAAAACAAGGTTCCATTTAATAAAACTAATTTAAAACCAATTCAAAAATGGTTTTAAGTTGGTTTTAACAACAACAATTTGTATGGTAAAACCAGGTTTTAACAGTTGGTTTTAACGTTAAAACCGACTTTTATTAAAACCATGTCAGCGTGAAAACACTAATACATTTATAATTATAACATTAATTTTATTTAAAAATCTTTTATATATCTTTTACTTTTGAGATATAGGTTTATAGTAAAAAATTCTTTTATATAAATTAAAAAGTTTTTGAGTTGATAAATATTCATTTTAATGTAATTTACATGCACATATGTTAACATCTTGAATATAATCCTTTGTTATTATATCACAATCATATTTATGCAAGTTATTACGATAATATATGAAAGGAGTGTAGACATTGCTATACATTCTTAATTCGTTAATAATTCTCAGGAATAATTTCTTGTGGTCCTTATAAATATGACAACTATAACCATTTAATAGTTCCTGCAATTCAGCTGATGAAACCATTTCCAATCATAACCAATGTAGCTCGCAACAGGATGATTGAATAACTAATTGAAATTTATCAGTAAAGATTATAATTAATCATATTATCATCATAACCCTCAGTATAATCAAAGTTATCAGAACTATCATCGGATGGTAGTGATGGAATGATATCATTGCTACAATAAAAGTAAATGCAAAGTAGATACAGACCAGATATCGGATAAAATCAGATAAAAAGCAGTTCATAACAAGAAAAAGCAGATACAGAGCAAATAAAAGCAAATGCAAACTAGATACAGACCAGATGCCAGATAAAATCAGATAAAAAGCAGTTCATAACTAGATAAAGCAGGTAAAAAGCAGACACAAAGCAGATAAAAAGTAGATAAGCAGATACAAAGCAGATAAAAAGTAGATAAAAAGCAGATACAGAGCAGATAAAAGCAAAAGCAAAGTAGATACAGACCAGATACCAGATAAAATCAGATAAAAAGCAGTTCATAAGTAGATAAAGCAGATAAAAAGCAGATACAGAGCAGATAAAAAGCAGATATAAAGCAGATAAAAAGCAGATATAAAGCAGATAAAAAGCTGATAAAAGCAGATACAAAGCAGATAAAAAGCAGATACAGAGCAGATAAAAGCAGACACAGAGCAGATAAAAAGCAGATACAGAGCAGATAAAAGCAGATACAGAGCAGATACAAAGTAGATAAAAAGCAGATACAGAGCAGATACAAAGCAGATAAAAGTAGATACAAAGCAGATTAATATCAGATACGAACCAGTTCGAAATAAATACTAACAACTTATTAAAAGATATTGTTAAGCAAGGACGGCATAAAAAGAAAAACTAAAATATATAAAATTAAACGAAGTAGATAGACTTAATTTATAAGATAAAGATAAGTACATTTTAGCCTGTAACAAAACCCCTGAATAAGATAAATAAAAAAATTTATGATGATTATCATTCCGGTGTTTTATTGGAAGAAACATATATACCTATAGCAAAACCTTTATATAAGATCATTTAAAATACCTGATTACAAATCAGATGCTTTTCAATCATATAATAATATCTCAGATTCAAAATTTCCATCACTACCATCCGATGATAGTTCTGATAACTTTGATTATACTGAGGGTTATGATGATAATATGATTAATTATAATCTTTACTGATAAATTTCAATTAGTTATTCAATCATCCTGTTGCGAGCTACATTGGTTATGATTGGAAATGGTTTCATCAGCTGAATTGCAGGAACTATTAAATGGTTATAGTTGTCATATTTATAAGGACCACAAGAAATTATTCCTGAGAATTATTAACGAATTAAGAATGTATAGCAATGTCTACACTCCTTTCATATATTATCGTAATAACTTGCATAAATATGATTGTGATATAATAACAAAGGATTATATTCAAGATGTTAACATATGTGCATGTAAATTACATTAAAATGAATATTTATCAACTCAAAAACTTTTTAATTTATATAAAAGAATTTTTTACTATAAACCTATATCTCAAAAGTAAAAGAAATATAAAAGATTTTTAAATAAAATTAATGTTATAATTATAAATGTATTAGTGTTTTCACGCTGACATGGTTTTAATAAAAGTCGGTTTTAACGTTAAAACCAACTGTTAAAACCTGGTTTTACCACACAAATTGTTGTTGTTAAAACCAACTTAAAACCATTTTTGAATTGGTTTTAAATTAGTTTTATTAAATGGAACCTTGTTTTCGCTGTGATATATTCAGTCCTGCCAAGTTAAAATGACCGGCAGCAGCTAATAATGTTTAAGCCAGTGAATAACAATAGATGACGCTTGAAAGATTTTCAAGTTAAAAATGGATGCAGCAGCAACAATAATCAAAAAATTATGAAAGAAAACAGTTTTTTGCAAGGAAAACAACTAAAATATTTTCATTGAACTCTGGAAAGTGAAAATAGACAATATGACTGACATTCATCTGCCTATAAAAAAGGTTTATCTTATAATATATTTGTACATTTTTATATTATTAACATTATTTCCAAGCACTTCTTCATTCTGTATAAGAATTTACATAATTTAAAAAAATTTTATTTACAAAGTATAAAATAATTTCCATTTTAGAGCGCATTGTGAAATATCTCAGTGTTTCATACAAACAAAAACAGTTTAACAGTATTTCCAACAAGTGTTATTAAAAAGAAGAAAAAATGCAACAACAAATACACGCATTTCTGCAGGAGATTTATTTTATTTTCAGCAAAGTCATTAGACAGCCTATGAGTTAAAACCTGAATTTAGCAAACTTGCAGTTTGAATGCAAAATCAGCTGTTTATGGTTTTAACGTTAAAACCAGGTTTTAATATTCAGTGTGAAAACACTATATAATTTGTTTTTATCTATTTGATCAAAAACATATGTAAGTATATTTAATTTTTTCCATAACAGTAGAACTGACCAATGCACACAAACCCAACACACACAATTTCAGGTAGGTAAATTATCTAATGCTAACACAACTCACACACACATAACATGGTGAAATATTCTAAGGCAGAGAGTACAACTAACTAAGATTTTTTTCTTGTACCCTTTTTTGTTGAATGCATATTTTTCCCTCTTTAAATAACCAATAGAAAAGGTAGAAGATAAAGGAGTCAGACGATCATAAAAATTTAATTTTAAACGAAAAAAAAAATAACAATTCTAACCCTCATAAACTATTACATCTCGCATGTGCACCTTTTCTATATGCACTAAACAATTCAATACAATACCATACAAGACTCAAGATACTAAGAAGAAAACAACAACTCAATTTCTACACAACAGGCATTGCGTTTCACAACCCTAATTGAACGATTTTTCCCAACCATAGATGCATACACAAATCTGAGAATTCATCTCCTTTTGTATGCATTTCTGCACTTACAAAAGTAAACATATAAAAAGTAAAAAGAATTAACACATCAAAATAATTAAACAAAAATTCATACATTTACGTGCTGCAAATGCACGTTCGTTTTCTTTCATCCTTTTTTTTAATTACCGATCCTTTTTCCTGGGGAAAGCTATAAAATATGTGTAATAAAAATAGTCAGATAGACAGAGGAGACAAACGATCATAAAAATTTCATTTTAATCAAATAAAAAAAAAAATAATAATAATAATAATAATAATAATAATAATAATAATAATAATAATAATAATAATAATAATAATAATAATAATAATAATAATAATAATTCAAACCAAAAATGTGCGCTAAGAAAAGATTTACATATCAAGTGTTCTAAATACTAGACATATGTTTAACATGTGTTGAGATTTTCCCATATACGGCATACATTTTCGTGCTGCAAATGTATGACGTTCCTTTTCTTTCATCCTTTTTTTAATTACTGATCCTTTTTCCTGTGGAAAGCTATAAAATATGTGTAATAAAAATAGTCAGATAGACAGAGGAGACAAACGATCATAAAAATTTCATTTTAAACAAAAATAAAAATTCAAACCAAAAATGTGCACTAAGAAAATATTTATATATACAGTTCTATTAATAACAATAGAACTAAGCAATGCACACAAACACACACATTTGTAATAAAAAGAGACAACAACAAGATATGTGATATAAAACACAGAAAATTATAAAGATACGAAATATTTAAAAAATTCCCCTCAACAAAATTTGCATCCTAATATAATACAATTTCCTAACGCACATAAGCAGAATAAGCAATAGAAATGTATTACTGGTAAGTGCATAAAATAGAAAAAGATAAAATAAAGATACGAAATATTTAAAAAATTCCCCTCAACAAAATTTTCATCGTAATAAGCAATAGAAATGTATTACTGGTAAGTGCATAAAATAGAAAAAGATAAAATAAAGATACGAAATATTTAAAAAATTCCCCTCAACAAAATTTTCATCGTAATATAATACAATTTCCTAACGCACACAAACACAATAACCAATAGAAATGTATTACTTGTAAGTGAATAAAATAGAAAAGATAAAATAACGATACGAAATATTTAAAAAATTCCCCTCAACAAAATTTTCATTTCAAATTATCTTCCCTTAAAAATAATAGTGATGAAGGAAAATAACACAACGGCAATACCTATCATGATGTGCATTTTTACATTGCACTTTGATACATACATAAAATAGCAAGAAGAAAAATACCACTTTGGCAACACCTTGCATGATGTGCACTTTTACATTGATCCTTATGGCACATTTTGGCCCCCGAACCCCATAAACACACTACTTTCGGAATATTTACTGTTTATCATTATTACTATTATTATTATTTTTTCAAAATAAAATTATTGAATATGTATGGTCATCAAATTTAAAGTATGTTAACATAAAGTTGTTGAAATTAAAAATAATAAAAAACAAAAATATGACAACAGGTGTGCATATATGTATACGTATATACGGAATGTAGGTCGAATAAATGCGTCATCATTGTTGACGTGCGGATTCACCAACTCATACCGTACATTGCGTAACTGACCTAGCTTAATTTTCGTTCTTTTTGTATAATTTTGCTTTTGTCAACAATTTTGTTTAATTGCAATTACGTATTGTAGCGAGGGCTTATTCAACTAACTTTTTTTTGTTTAATTTTTTTTTTGTCTTTATTTTAGTAAGCATATTTGTGTTTTTTGTTTGTTTTAGTACGCTGAAATAAATTCGTTGTTGTTGTTAAACAAGTTAAAAAAGTAAAATAATTAAAGTTCAATGCTTTCCCTTATAAATTTATAACTAAATAGCCTGGATTGTAACTGAATGATCAATTATCCCATATACATTATATTAAATGCCGTTCCTTGTAGGGTTTTACTAAATTCTTATGGTAGATCTTTTCACACTTTTTTACTCTCAATTTTATGTTTACACGTGTTGGTATGTCTATAACTTCATATGGTCCTAAGTTTGATTCTTTAACCAAACCTTTTGACCTATTTTATACTCTCTGTCCTTTGAACCCTTATCATAATACTGTTTGGCTCTGAATTTTGCCCTCTCTTGATTCTCTCTAACGATTTCATGTGAACGTTGGATTTGATATTTCAGGATTTTGCTAAAATCATCCCCGTTGTATAGTGGTGTCGGGGATGTTGTCAAAGATATGGGTATTTCAAATTCAAACCCGAATAACACTCTCGTCGGTGTTTGTTTTGTTGTTGAATGTTTGCTGCTATTATACACATGCATGGCATGGTGAGTCCATCCGTCCAAGTTGGTACCATCCAGGTTAACGAAATTTCTCAGAAATTCGGCCAATGGTCGATGAGCTCGTTCTAAAGCACCATTCGCTTGTGGATGATAAGGAGTGGTTAGTAGTTTCTTTATTCTTAGCATCTTACACGTTTCCTTGAATAATCTGGATGTGAAGTTTGAACCATTATCCGTTACCAACACCTTGGGAATAAATTATCTTGAAATTATTTCCTTAAAAAAGACTTTAGCTACAGTTGGTGCCTCTGCGTCAGGCACGGCTTCACATGCGAAAAATTTTGAAAAATCATCTTGAAAGGTGACGATGTATTTGTTTCCCCTAGCTGATTCTGGCAACGGACCTACCAGGTCCATGAAAACCTTTTCAAAAGGTTTACTTGAAGTGTTTGTTATAACCAATGGCATTTTTTAAACTTTCGAACATTTGTTTTTCTGGCATAGGCTACACGTTGTTACATAATTTTTTATTTGTCGATACATACCGGCCCATTTATACTGATTCCTGATGCGGGAATAAGTTTTGAACGTACCTTGATGTCCACCCAAAGGTGTATCGTGAAATGCTTTTATTACTTTGTTAATATCTTCTGCATTCGTTAAATAAACAGCCATATCTTCTTCTCCCATATTCTTGTTTACCTCTGTTTGATGCATAATTTCTTCATTCTCCTCATTCTGGTTGTTTTTGTAATTCTCGAGCTTTTTATCTGGTTATTGCCCCTACATTTATATTCTCTATTGGAAGGCGACTGAGGGCATCAGCGTTTTGATTCGTTTTTCCTGATTTATACCGTATCTCGAAATCATATTCTAAAAGTTTTAGTCTAAGGCGCCCCAGTCTGCCTTCTTGATCTTTCAGATTAGCTATACCCTTGAGGGGTTTGTGGTCTGTAAAAATGGTGAAGTGTCTCCCGAGTAAATATGGCCTAAAAGTTTTTGTTGCCCATACGATGGCGAGCAACTCTGCTTGCAAAATATACTGGTAAATCGCTACCAGGCTCTCGTTGAGAAAGTATAGCTCCTAGGGCTTCATTGCTAGCATCCGTCGTCAGAACAAATGGTTTCTCAAAGTCAGGGTATTGTAGTAGAGGTGGATTCGCAACTGCTGCTTTTAATTGGTCCATAGCTTCCTGACACTCATGCGTCCATTCAAATTTTACGTTCTTCCTTAGTAGTTTGTTTAGGGGTAAGGTCATTTGAGACGAGTTCGGTATAAACTTCCTGTAGTAGTTGATCAATCCCAGAAATGCTTGCAGATCTTTGATACTTCTAGGAGGTGAAATATCTTTTACTGCTTTAGTTTTATGGGGATCCGGTAAGACTCCTTTTTCCGAACATTGGTGGCCCAGATAAACTACCTCCCTTTGAAGGAAATGACATTTTTCGGGGTGTAACTTAAGGTTGTACCTTCATAATATATCTAATACTCTCTTGAGCCTTAATTGATGATCCGCTAGTTTCCTGCCGTAGATTACTATATCTTCCAGATAGACGAAACAGTCGATTCCTTGTAGCCCCGTTAATATCGAGCTCATGATTCTTTGAAAAGTGGCTGGTGCCCCTGTTAATCCGAAAGGCATACGATTAAATCTCGAAATGCCCCAAATTGGTGCTAAAAGCTGTTTTTTGTCTGTCCCGTGGGTCCATTAAAACTTGGTGGTACCCACTCGCTAGATCGAGGGTAGAAAAATATCGGCTGTATCCCAGTTGGTCTAGGATTTCGTCAATTCTTGGTATGGGGAAGACTTGCTTTATTGTAGCCTCGTTCAATTTTCTGAAATCTACTACTAAACGCCATTTTTTCTCTCCATCTTTTCCTGCCCTTTTTGGTACTATGAGTATTGGTGAATTCCACGGAAAAGCACTAGGAGAGATAATTCCATCTTTGACCATCTGGTCTACTTGTCTATTCACTTCATTTCGGTGGACTTCAGGTAGTCTATATTGTTTAGTATTTATTGGAGGTTGACTAGAATCAGTTGGGATTTTATGCTTAAGTACATTTGTGTGACTTAAACTGTCTCCTGGTAATTGAAACACGTCGTCGTATGATTTCAAAATGCTCTCGATCGATAATCGCTCTTCTATTGTCTAATTAATTACTTGCAAATAGTAAGCATACAACTTAACCAATTTTTTCTAAAAATTTCTGTCTGTTTACATATGTATATTAATTTTTCATTACAGCAACTGGCTTCTCAACGAACCCAAGTACAGAGGCAGCAAGCTTTGGCTCTAATGTGCAGGTAAATTATATAATTATATATGTATATTGCTATCTACTATCGAGGCACAAACCGGACATGCTATTGTTGTTTGCTTAAGGTACCAATACACTACATGTTTTTGCTTGTGTTTTTTCAAGTTTACAATTCACATGTTTTTTTTTTGTGTCTGTCAAACTTGATTAATTTACATACGGTTTTTAATTTTTGGTCACCAACTTGTATGTACAATTACACGTGACATCGGCCATGATTGTTTACAACAGCTTTTATTATAACATTAAAGCCGCTGGAAATTTCTTTGGTAGCGTTGCTGAAGTGCCGGCGTCACAAATATTTATTTAAGTTTTTTTCTTTTTAATCTGCAAAATATGGAGCATGTATCAACACTTGTTATATACTTTATATCATTGTTATTAAAATTTTAAAATGAGATAAAAAAGAATTAATTTATCACTAATGCAAATACCTTAAACGGACGGCTAATGATATCGGAGACATTCAACCGTCGATGTTGAATGTTGAATGTGTCGATGTGTGTGAACATAAGAAAATAGAACATGCTCTAATTGAAAATTTGTTTTATGTTTTTGCTTGTGTATTTTTACACAAGCAAAGTTTTTGAGGTCACCAACGAATTATCTAAAATTTGACAGGTGCAATGTAAAAAACATGTAGTGTATAGGCACCTTTAGTGAGTTTAGTGCTGATGAAATCCGAAGAAGTTCTTGTGAATTCTTAAAAAATTATAATCTAATAAAAATTATAATATTATATACAAATATCCCACTTTTCAACATACCGTGCTTCAAAATAAACAACCCACCCAGCTAAAAAAAATATGAATGGTCCATATATTTTTAATATGTGAATGTATATAAATATCTAGGCCCTTAAAATTTAACCACTTAACATAATGCTGTTAATTTGTAAGTGGAAAGTAAATCAAAATGTTCAAGTTTACAACCAAACGTAAGTAAATTTGTATTCAACGCACAAGGGTGGTTAAATTTTAAGTATACAAATAGAAAGGTAATGTCCCTGCTAGGCAAAAATCAACAGCCATGCTCTCCTTGCACAGACCAAAAATTAACAGTCTGGGTCCGTCATGATTTCGCACCGAAAGTACTTTAAGTGTGCCAAATTTTAGCTTTCTACGTCATCATCTACGTGAGCAAGTTTCGAAAAAATAAAATGACAGTGATGGGAAATGTGGGACAATTGTGCCATTTTTGGCACTATTAAGCTGGGGTCACACCATTGGCACAATGTACCAATTTTCGTCGGCTCACTGAAATAAATTCATAAGTAACAAAGTAATTATTTCTCAACTAATTGAAATATAATTACATAACTGCACCACACTGCATTAGTATTAAAGCCATATAGACTTATTCAAGAATTAATTAAGTAATTATTTCATTTTGGCTTATTACTTATGACTCTATCGTAACGAGCCGACAAAAATTGGTACATTGTGCCAATCGTATGACCCCAGCTTTAGATGTTGGCTGGCACTGTGGCACTCTCTATCCTTTTTTTTGGCATTTTTTGTTCTTGAAAATTAAATCTTTCTTGCAATAGTAAGTACTCTTCTTGCACTAATAACGTTTTTAAATATTGAAAACGTAGTAGAATTTGACACTGACAACTGGCTCTGATGAGGAAAATTAACTTTTTGAGAGACATTGACGATCTATTAAATGGAATAAATAAATTTGTTGGCAACAGCTCATGCCGCAGGGATGATTTTATAAATTTTCAGAAATATTTCAACTCTAAAGGTCATGAAATTCTTATGTATTCCACTAACCGTTTTTTGTATCGTCGAGCTGTTGTAAATATAGTCGTTGAATAGCGGAAACTCTCCAAATATTCCTTTATATTATAAAATTTTCAGTCATAATGCTGTGATAGAACTTAGTTCATATTAAATAGTTTGACGGGTGATATAAGCGAAATGTGTTTTTATTTTCATCTTATGTCCTCAAAATCATTTTTTTGGACATATATTTATTTATTGTATCTTCAAAAATGAACTAACAATAATTCTTCAAATCTTAAATCTAAATATAATAATGAGGCCCGACCAGTATCGGACACAAGCTGGTGGTTCAGCGTTGTCTATATGCATTTCATTGTTGCTGTAACAAATCATCAGTAGACTTTTTTTTTTTTTTAATGCATGTATTTATTTATTGTATCTTCATATGTGAACTAACAATAAGTATTCAAATCTTAAATCAATAAAAAAAAAATTATTAGGCCCGACCAGTGTCGGACATAAACTTAGTGGTAGTTATAAATAATACATTAGTAGTGATAATCAAAAAGGGGGGGGGGGGGAAGTATTTTCAAGTAGTCCCATCTGGAGTGTTAGGTATAAGAGCCCGTGTGTCCCTCTTTTTTAAGCGGATGTGTCCAGTAAAGTTCAAAATATTACGAGCAAGCGGATTAGGATGTGATTCGAGTTTTGTTAAATATTTGCCTGCGTATTTTGCAATTTCTTCAGTCACTAGTGGCATATTTAAATCACGATGTATAATAGAATTTTGGATGTACCATGGAGCCGATGTTATTAACCGTAAAATTTTGTTTTGCCTTCGTTGGATTCTCTCGACATTGGAAGCTGAAGCAGTGCCCCATAACTGAATTCCGTAGCGCCATATTGGCTTCAAAAGCGACTTGTATAATAAAAGTTTGCAGTCTAGGCTGAGTGTTGAGTTTCTGCCAATCAACCAATATATTTGAGTTAACTTAAGTTTCATCTGAGTTAATTTAGAGTCAATATGATGTTTCCATGTAAGTCTTCGATCAAGGTGTATACCAAGGTATTTTACTTGGGAATGTTGAGGAATATTTTGATTGTTGATTCGAATGGGGGAGCAAGTATCTCTTCTTAGGGTGATCGTTATATGGACACACTTTTGTTCATTGACTTTAATTCTCCATAAGTTCAACCATATTTCCAACTGAGTGATATGTTCCTGGAGATTGCGGGATGCCTCATAAGGGTTTTCGTGCACACTCATACAGGCTGTATCATCGGCAAAAGTAGAAATATGGATATTATTGCTCACAGGCATATCACAAGTATATATTAAATACAAGACAGGACCCAGAATACTACCCTGGGGCACACCAGAAGATATAGTTTCGGGCACACTCGTGAACTCTCCTTCCACAACAGTGAACTTCCTATCAATAATATAACTTTCCAAAAGCTTTTGAATGTTTATTGGCAGATATGTCTTCAATTTTAAAACTAGGCCTTCGTGCCATACTTTATCAAATGCCTGAGAAACATCAATAAAGAGAGCAGAACAATACTTCTTTTCTTCAAATGTTCTTCTTACAACTTGGACCAGTCTATGCGTTTGTTCAATCGTGCTGTGCTGACTTCTAAAGCCAAATTGATGGTCCGGGATGCACCCATTATCAGTTAAAATTTTGGACAATTTAGTCATGAGCAGCTTTTCGAAAAGCTTTGAGATTGTAGATAGTAAGCTTATGGGCCTATATGACTCAGTCTTGGTAAGATCTTTGCCCGCCTTTGGAATCATTTTGATCTTGGCCAGTTTCCAGTTATGTGGAAAATACTGCATTCTTAAAATAGCATTAAAAGTAAATAGCAGGATTCTTATTGCAATATGAGGCAAGTTCATGAGCATTTTGTTACTAATGCCATCAATACCTGGAGCTTTCTTCGGGTTGAGTTCAGCAATTACTTTTTGTACTTCACGCATCTTAAACCTTAAGGGACGAGGGGGTAGAGAAACTACACTCGGTAAATCAGCAGCACCCGTACATGAATTGGGAGTGAATACAGATTTTAAATGCTCAGAAAAAAAGTTACCTTTCTCACTATCACTTCTTGCCCA
Source organism: Tachina grossa (assembly GCA_949987645.1). Taxonomy (NCBI): domain Eukaryota; kingdom Metazoa; phylum Arthropoda; class Insecta; order Diptera; family Tachinidae; genus Tachina; species Tachina grossa. The sequence goes on from OX465278.1 coordinate 89,842,260, forward strand.
GCCTCCGGTCGCAGTACGCAATGGTGATTTAAGATCAACGGGTCGTTTAAGATTTCTAGTAGCGCGCCATAAAGAGTAATTAGATGCGGACGTTACATCAAGACCTTCTAAATACTTTTCCAGTTGTGCAGTTTTTTCCGATGATAGCAGCTCTTTGAGTCGTTTAGTACATTCTTTAAGTCTGATTTTATTTAGGGGTGATCTGTGTTGTTGCCATTCTCTTCTAGCTCTCCTTTTTTCACATACAAGACGTTCAATTTCCGTAGAATAAATTCTGTTAAAGCCGGTCTGCGGATAGGAGGTAGTGGCGTGTTCAGCAGCCTGTTTAATATTTTCGTTAAGATTGGCAATATTAAATTCAATATCATCGCATGATCTAAGCTGAATGTTTTCTACGCAGTGACTACTAAGATATTTTTTGAATACCAGCCAGTTGATTCCATTAATCATCTTCACATATGAGTTAGTTAAATCACTCCTTAGTGGGTTGAAAATTGTAACTATTGTTGGAGAGTGATCGGAGGACAGATCTAGAGAGGGCTCTACATGAATTAAGTCCCTATGAATATTTTTCGTGACGGCAAAATCTATAACATCTGGAATTTTTCTTACGTCAGTAGGCCAGTAAGTAGGCTCCTCACTCGAAATGACATCTAAGCCCATTTTTGAAATTGTATTGAACAAGGCTCGGCCTCTAGGTGTAACAAGACGCGATCCCCAGTACGTATGTTTTGCATTGTAGTCACCAGCTGCCACGAAACAAGATCCAAGCGATTTGTAGAACTTCTCATACTGATCTTCGCTAACTGAAAATCTGGGAGGTGAGTAAATTGATGATATCACGAAATTCGCACAAAAATTTTCTACGAAAATATTCGTTGCTTGCAAATATTCTTCACTAACGTTGTCAAGGACATAGTGCTTGAGTCTTGACTTAATCAGAATTGCTGATCCACCACATGCTCTCTCTCTCGGGTCCTTTGTATCATATAAAGTGTAACCATTTATTTTAAATAAGCTTCTTGAGGTCAAATGAGTCTCAGAAACCAACATTATATCAATATTTTTTTCCATGAGGAAGTGCTCAAGTTCATTTTTATGTTGGCGAATGCCGTTTGCGTTCCAGAAACATATTTTTAACGTGTTCATGGTTTATTAACTAATGCTTGAAGCAGTGTATTCTGCATTCGCAGCATTTCTTGCATCATACTTGTCATATTTGTAGTAAAGTTGTTTATAGTTAGCACCAGATTCTCAATAGTAGCTTCAAGGCGACTAAAGTTAAAGCTTGAGTTTGAATTCGTTGAATTATTTGGCGGTGGAACATTTTGCGTGGGAATTGAACTAGTCTTAGCAGCATCAGCATACGATACACGTGAAGTAACTGGTTGGCTGATTTGAGCAAAAGTGTCGGAGTTCGCGTTTACTTGTAAAGCTGGAGTTAGCTTGGGTTTTTGACCCATAGCCTGTTTAACGAAAGAAAATACAGGGCACCCTCTATAGTTAGCTGTGTGATTACCTCCACAATTACTACATTTTTTTCTGCTTGATCTTTTGGCTTAGTGCAGCTAGCAGTACCATGCAATTCACCGCAGATAACACACACTGTAGGTAATTTGCAGTAAGTTTTCGTATGGCCATATTCTTGGCAATTATGGCACTGTACGGGACCTGAACGCTTACGTGGCTCTTCAACTGTGATTTTTCGATGTAAGAGATACTTTACGTTATAAACTGGATGGGCTTCATTTTTTTTTAATTGTATGTCATTCGGCTCCAGTTCAACCCGAAATAGGGGTTGGGGGACCTTTTCTCTATTAAATATGTTGGTAACATTTTTTACCTTGAATCCTTGGTCGACAAGTGCACATTTTACTTCTTCGGGTTCAACATATGAATCTATGCCCTTTAATACTATCTGTAGGCCTTTAGCACTCTTAAGTTGGTATGTGTAAAAATTTGTTTTATTTTTTTCGAATTCACTAACAATTTTTCGGAAATCTTTTTCATTATATATTTGGATTTTAGTTTCATCAATATTACCTCGTTTAATTGGAATGATGTGAAAAGTATTTTCACCAATGGTCGACAGTAGTTTTTTTATAAGCGCGTTAGAATTTTTTTCTCTCAGATAAATAGGTGGTGGCTTAAAAGACTTTTGCGATGATGTAGAGGGCTTGTCGTCGGTGTCTTGCAATAATGAAAAACGATTTTGACGATTGGTAGATGATGCGCTGTTATCCCTAGACATCTTTGGAGCAGATGAAATTTTTGAAGAATTTGGGCTTCGCCCACGCTTTACCACTGTTATATATCTGTCCATTCCCACTTGTACCTTGGGTTTTGAGCTACTGTTATCTGTAGTGATAACTTGGTTTAGTGATGAAGGCGAGTCCGATGCGGATGATATCGCAGACTTAAATGAAGAAGTACTAGGCAATGGTAATATTAACGATTCACTAGTTGGCATTGGACAAAGCGAAGTTGATCGCTGACGAAAAATTGGCTTTGCCGTTAAAAAAAGATTTTCATCAGATTTATTATTTATATTTTTTTCATTAAGAGTTTCAGAACTCACAGTAAAATAAGCATTTCTGCCGTTAGAACTCACTTCAAAATTTTTTTCCTTTGAGGTACTCATACAGAGTATTATTCCTCAAGGGAACTTTGTTTGTGTTTACGGTTTTTTTTTTGTTTTTGCTATTTCTTGCTATGTAAAAAATATTAGTAAAGCCAATAAGCTTATTTATCAAGGTGAATATGTATTACGAATATTTTTTGTATAATTTTTGATTTTGTTGTTTTTTATATTTGTTTCGTATGTATGTATGTAAAAAAAAAATCCGCTTTAATGTCTCTTCACTATGAAGGTTCAACGAGAACTGAACTCAGTAGACTTCAACCACACATTTTGAATAGTCACAAACCTCTTATCTTATGCACAGACTTTCAAGAACTATTTGAGAATTCACAAATAATAATATTTTTGAAAATCACAAAGAAAAATAAGCGAAGTAGGCTTAGAAAGTAACACAAAAAAGCCAGCGAATAATTTATATTCGATTTGATTCTATTTTATTTTTTTACACCTTTATACAATTAGAAATCCATTGGATAATAATAAAAGTAAGTATAAGGCAAAATGAAAAATAAAATCTACATTTAACATTTAAGAAATTTATTATTCGACATATTTATTGTTGCTGTAACAAATCATCAGTAGACTTCAACCAAACATTTTGAGTAGTCACAAACCTCTTATCTTTAACACAGACTTTCAAGAACTATTTGAGAATTCACAAATACTAATATTTTTGAAAATCACAAAATAAAAATAATAATAATAATAACAAATAATAATATTTTTGAAAATCACAAAATAAAAATAAGCGTAGTTAGAAAATAACACAAAAAACCCAGCAAACAATTTATATTCGATTTGAATCTATTTTATTTTTCTACACCCTTATACAATTAGAAATCCATTGGATAACAATAAAAGTAATTATAAGGCCAAATGAAAAATAAAATCTAAATTTAACATTTAAGATATTTACTATTCGACATATTGTCAGAAGTTTATTTTAATTTGAAATTTATTTGCTGGTGGTTCAGCGTTGTCTATATGCATTTCATTGTTGCTGTAACAAATCATCAGTGGACTTCAACCACACATTGTGAATAGTCACAAACCTCTTATCTTATGCACAGACTTTCAAGAACTATTTGAGAATTCACAAATAATAATATCTTTGAAAATCACAAAAGAAAAATAAACGTAGTAGGCTTAGACACTAACACAAAAAACCTAGCAAATAATTCATATTCGATTTGAATCTATTTTATTTTCTACACCTTTATACAATTAGAAATCCATTGGATAACAATAAAAGTAATTATAAGGCAAAATGAGAAATAAAATCTAAATTTAACATTTAAGAAATTTATTATTCGACATATTGTCAGAAGTTTATTTTAATTTGAAATTTATTTGCTGGTGGTTCAGCGTTGTCTATATGCATTTCATTGTTGCTGTAACAAATCATCAGTAGACTTCAACCACACATTTTGAATAGTCACAAACCTCTTATCTTATGCACAGACTTTCAAGAACTATTTGAGAATTCACAAATAATAATATTTTTGAAAATCACAAAAGAAAAATAGGCGTAGTAGGCTTAGAAACTGACACAAAAAACCCAGCAAATAATTTATATTCGATTTGAATCTATTTTATTTTTCTACACCTTTATACAATTAGAAATCCATTGGATAACAATAAAAGTAATTATAAGGCAAAATGAAAAATAAAATCTAAATTTAACAGTTAAGATATTTATTATTCGACATATTGTCAGAAGTTTATTGTAATTCGAAATTTTTTTGCTGGTGGTTCAGCGTGGTCTATATTCATTTTATTGTTGCTGTAACAAATCATCAGTAGACTTCAACCAAACATTTTGAATAGTCACAAACCTTTTATCTTTAACACAGACTTTCAAGAACTATTTGAGAATTCACAAATAATAATATTTTTGAAAATCACAAAATAAAAATAAGCGTAGTAGGCTTAGAAAATAACACAAAAAACCCAGCAAACAATTTATATTCGATTTGAATCTATTTTATTTTTCTACACCCTTATACAATTAGAAATCCATTGGATAACAATAAAAGTAATTATAAGGCCAAATGAAAAATAAAATCTAAATTTAACATTTAAGATATTTACTATTCGACATATTGTCAGAAGTTTATTTTAATTTGAAATTTATTTGCTGGTGGTTCAGCGTTGTCTATATGCATTTCATTGTTGCTGTAACAAATCATCAGTAGACTTCAACCACACATTGTGAATAGTCACAAACCTCTTATCTTATGCACAGACTTTCAAGAACTATTTGAGAATTCACAAATAATAATATTTTTGAAAATCACAAAAGAAAAATAAACGTAGTAGGCTTAGACACTAACACAAAAAACCCAGCAAATAATTCATATTCGATTTGAATCTATTTTATTTTCTACACCTTTATACAATTAGAAATCCATTGGATAACAATAAAAGTAATTATAAGGCAAAATGAGAAATAAAATCTAAATTTAACATTTAAGAAATTTATTATTCGACATATTGTCAGAAGTTTATTTTAATTTGAAATTTATTTGCTGGTGGTTCAGCGTTGTCTATATGCATTTCATTGTTGCTGTAACAAATCATCAGTAGACTTCAACCACACATTTTGAATAGTCACAAACCTCTTATCTTATGCACAGACTTTCAAGAACTATTTGAGAATTCACAAATAATAATATTTTTGAAAATCACAAAAGAAAAATAGGCGTAGTAGGCTTAGAAACTGACACAAAAAACCCAGCAAATAATTTATATTCGATTTGAATCTATTTTATTTTTCTACACCTTTATACAATTAGAAATCCATTGGATAACAATAAAAGTAATTATAAGGCAAAATGAAAAATAAAATCTAAATTTAACAGTTAAGATATTTATTATTCGACATATTGTCAGAAGTTTATTGTAATTCGAAATTTTTTTGCTGGTGGTTCAGCGTGGTCTATATTCATTTTATTGTTGCTGTAACAAATCATCAGTAGACTTCAACCAAACATTTTGAATAGTCACAAACCTTTTATCTTTAACACAGACTTTCAAGAACTATTTGAGAATTCACAAATAATAATATTTTTGAAAATCACAAAATAAAAATAAGCGTAGTAGGCTTAGAAAATAACACAAAAAACCCAGCAAACAATTTATATTCGATTTGAATCTATTTTATTTTTCTACACCCTTATACAATTAGAAATCCATTGGATAACAATAAAAGTAATTATAAGGCCAAATGAAAAATAAAATCTAAATTTAACATTTAAGATATTTACTATTCGACATATTGTCAGAAGTTTATTTTAATTTGAAATTTATTTGCTGGTGGTTCAGCGTTGTCTATATGCATTTCATTGTTGCTGTAACAAATCATCAGTAGACTTCAACCACACATTGTGAATAGTCACAAACCTCTTATCTTATGCACAGACTTTCAAGAACTATTTGAGAATTCACAAATAATAATATTTTTGAAAATCACAAAAGAAAAATAAGCGTAGTAGGCTTAGAAACTGACACAAAAAACCCAGCAAATAATTTATATTCGATTTGAATCTATTTTATTTTTCTACACCTTTATACAATTAGAAATCCATTGGATAACAATAAAAGTAAGTATAAGGCAAAATGAAAAATAAAATCTACATTTAACATTTAAGAAATTTATTATTCGACATATTTATTGTTGCTGTAACAAATCATCAGTAGACTTCAACCAAACATTTTGAGTAGTCACAAACCTCTTATCTTTAACACAGACTTTCAAGAACTATTTGAGAATTCACAAATACTAATATTTTTGAAAATCACAAAATAAAAATAATAATAATAATAACAAATAATAATATTTTTGAAAATCACAAAATAAAAATAAGCGTAGTTAGAAAATAACACAAAAAACCCAGCAAATAATTTATATTCGATTTGGATCTATTTTATTTTTCTACACCTTTATACAATTAGAAATCCATTGGATAACAATAAAAGTAATTATAAGGCAAAATGAAAAATAAAATCTAAATTTAACAGTTAAGATATTTATTATTCGACATATTGTCAGAAGTTTATTTTAATTTGAAATTTATTTGCTGGTGGTTCAGCGTTGTCTATATGCATTTCATTGTTGCTGTAACAAATCATCAGTAGACTTCAACCACACATTTTGAATAGTCACAAACCTCTTATCTTATGCAAAGACTTTCAAGTACTATTTGAGAATTCACAAATAATAATATTTTTGAAAATCACAAAAGAAAAATAAGCGTTGTAGGCTTAGAAAATAACACAAAAAAACCCAGCAAATAATTTATATTCGATTTGAATCTATTTTATTTTTCTACACCTTTATACAATTAGAAATCCATTGGATAACAATAAAAGTAATTATAAGGCTAAATGAAAAATAAAATATACATTTAACATTTAAGATATTTATTATTCGACATATTGTCAGAAGTTTATTGTAATTTGAAATTTATTTGCTGGTGGTTCAGCGTTGTCTATATGCATTTCATTGTTGCTGTAACAAATCATCAGTAGACTTCAACCACACATTTTGAATAGTCACAAACCTCTTATCTTATGCACAGACTTTCAAGAGCTATTTGAGAATTCACAAATAATAATATTTTTGAAAATCACAAAAGAAAACTAAGCGTAGTAGGCTTAAAAACTGACACAAAAAACCCAGCAAATAATTTATATTCGATTTGAATCTATTTTATTTTTCTACACCTTTATACAATTAGAAATCCATTGGATAACAATAAAAGTAATTATAAGGCAAACTGAAAAATAAAATCTTAATTTAACATTTAAGAAATTTATTATTCGACTTATTGTCAGAAGTTTATTTTAATTTGAAATTTATTTGCTGGTGGTTTAGCGTTGTCTATATGCATTTCATTTTTGCTGTAACAAATCATCAGTAGACTTCAACCACACATTTTGAATAGTCACAAACCTCTTATCTTATGCACAGACTTTCAAGAGCTATTTGAGAATTCACAAATAATAATATTTTTGAAAATCACAAAAGAAAACTAAGCGTAGTAGGCTTAAAAACTGACACAAAAAACCCAGCAAATAATTTATATTCGATTTGAATCTATTTTATTTTTCTACACCTTTATACAATTAGAAATCCATTGGATAACAATAAAAGTAATTATAAGGCCAAATGAAAAATAAAATCTAAATTTAACATTTAAGATATTTACTATTCGACATATTGTCAGAAGTTTATTGTAATTCGAAATTTTTTTGCTGGTGGTTCAGCGTGGTCTATATGCATTTTATTGTTGCTGTAACAAATCATCAGTAGACTTCAACCACACATTGTGAATAGTCACAAACCTCTTATCTTATGCACAGACTTTCAAGAACTATTTGAGAATTCACAAATAATAATATTTTTGAAAATCACAAAAGAAAAATAAACGTAGTAGGCTTAGACACTAACACAAAAAACCCAGCAAATAATTCATATTCGATTTGAATCTATTTTATTTTCTACACCTTTATACAATTAGAAATCCATTGGATAACAATAAAAGTAATTATAAGGCAAAATGAGAAATAAAATCTAAATTTAACATTTAAGAAATTTATTATTCGACATATTGTCAGAAGTTTATTTTAATTTGAAATTTATTTGCTGGTGGTTCAGCGTTGTCTATATGCATTTCATTGTTGCTGTAACAAATGATCAGTAGACTTCAACCAAACATTTTGAATAGTCACACGCCTCTTATCTTTAACACAGACTTTCAAGAACTATTTGAGAATTCACAAATAATAATATTTTTGAAAATCACAAAAGAAAAAATAAGCTTAGTAGGCTTAGAAAATAACACAAAAAACCCAGCAAACAATTCATATTCGATTTGAATCTATTTTATTTTTCTACACCTTTATACAATTTGAAATCCATTGGATAACAATAAAAGTAATTATAAGGCAAAATGAAAAATAAAATCTAAATTTAACATTTAAGAAATTTATTATTCGACATATTGTCAGAAGTTTATTTTAATTTGAAATTTATTTGCTGGTGGTTCAGCGTTGTCTATATGCATTTCATTGTTGCTGTAACAAATCATCAGTAGACTTCAACCACACATTTTGAATAGTCACAAACCTCTTATCTTATGCACAGACTTTCAAGAACTATTTGAGAATTCACAAATAATAATATTTTTGAAAATCACAAAAGAAAAATAAGCGTAGTAGGCTTAGAAACTGACACAAAAAACCCAGCAAATAATTTATATTCGATTTGAATCTATTTTATTTTTCTACACCTTTATACAATTAGAAATCCATTGGATAACAATAAAAGTAATTATAAGGCAAAATGAAAAATAAAATCTAAATTTAACAGTTAAGATATTTATTATTCGACATATTGTCAGAAGTTTATTTTAATTTGAAATTTATTTGCTGGTGGTTCAGCGTTGTCTATATGCATTTCATTGTTGCTGTAACAAATCATCAGTAGACTTCAACCACACATTTTGAATAGTCACAAACCTCTTATCTTATGCACAGACTTTCAAGTACTATTTGAGAATTCACAAATAATAATATTTTTGAAAATCACAAAAGAAAAATAAGCGTTGTAGGCTTAGAAAATAACACAAAAAAACCCAGCAAATAATTTATATTCGATTTGAATCTATTTTATTTTTCTACACCTTTATACAATTAGAAATCCATTGGATAACAATAAAAGTAATTATAAGGCTAAATGAAAAATAAAATATACATTTAACATTTAAGATATTTATTATTCGACATATTGTCAGAAGTTTATTGTAATTTGAAATTTATTTGCTGGTGGTTTAGCGTTGTCTATATGCATTTCATTGTTGCTGTAACAAATCATCAGTAGACTTCAACCACACATTTTGAATAGTCACAAACCTCTTATCTTATGCACAGACTTTCAAGAGCTATTTGAGAATTCACAAATAATAATATTTTTGAAAATCACAAAAGAAAACTAAGCGTAGTAGGCTTAAAAACTGACACAAAAAACCCAGCAAATAATTTATATTCGATTTGAATCTATTTTATTTTTCTACACCTTTATACAATTAGAAATCCATTGGATAACAATAAAAGTAATTATAAGGCAAACTGAAAAATAAAATCTTAATTTAACATTTAAGAAATTTATTATTCGACTTATTGTCAGAAGTTTATTTTAATTTGAAATTTATTTGCTGGTGGTTTAGCGTTGTCTATATGCATTTCATTGTTGCTGTAACAAATCATCAGTAGACTTCAACCACACATTTTGAATAGTCACAAACCTCTTATCTTATGCACAGACTTTCAAGGGCTATTTGAGAATTCACAAATAATAATATTTTTGAAAATCACAAAAGAAAACTAAGCGTAGTAGGCTTAAAAACTGACAGAAAAAACCCAGCAAATAATTTATATTCGATTTGAATCTATTTTATTTTTCTACACCTTTATACAATTAGAAATCCATTGGATAACAATAAAAGTAATTATAAGGCAAACTGAAAAATAAAATCTTAATTTAACATTTAAGAAATTTATTATTCGACTTATTGTCAGAAGTTTATTTTAATTTGAAATTTATTTGCTGGTGGTTCAGCGTTGTCTATATGCATTTCATTGTTGCTGTAACAAATCATCAGTAGACTTCAACCAAACATTTTGAATAGTCACACGCCTCTTATCTTTAACACAGACTTTCAAGAACTATTTGAGAATTCACAAATAATAATATTTTTGAAAATCACAAAAGAAAAATAAGCTTAGTAGGCTTAGAAAATACACAAAAAACCCAGCAAACAATTCATATTCGATTTGAATCTATTTTATTTTTCTACACCTTTATACAATTAGAAATCCATTGGATAACAATAAAAGTAATTATAAGGCAAAATGAAAAATAAAATCTAAATTTAACATTTAAGAAATTTATTATTCGACATATTGTCAGAAGTTTATTTTAACTTGAAATTTATTTGCTGGTGGTTCAGCGTTGTCTATATGCATTTCATTGTTGCTGTAACAAATCATCAGTAGACTTCAACCACACATTTTGAATAGTCACAAACCTCTTATCTTATGCACAGACTTTCAAGAACTATTTGAGAATTCACAAATAATAATATTTTTGAAAATCACAAAAGAAAAATAAGCGTAGTAGGCTTAGAAACTGACACAAAAAACCCAGCAAATAATTTATATTCGATTTGAATCTATTTTATTTTTCTACACCTTTATACAATTAGAAATCCATTGGATAACAATAAAAGTAATTATAAGGCAAAATGAAAAATAAAATCTAAATTTAACAGTTAAGATATTTATTATTCGACATATTGTCAGAAGTTTATTTTAATTTGAAATTTATTTGCTGGTGGTTCAGCGTTGTCTATATGCATTTCATTGTTGCTGTAACAAATCAACAGTAGACTTCAACCACACATTTTGAATAGTCACAAACCTCTTATCTTATGCACAGACTTTCAAGTACTATTTGAGAATTCACAAATAATAATATTTTTGAAAATCACAAAAGAAAAATAAGCGTTGTAGGCTTAGAAAATAACACAAAAAAACCCAGCAAATAATTTATATTCGATTTGAATCTATTTCATTTTTGTACACCTTTATACAATTAGAAATCCATTGGATAACAATAAAAGTAATTATAAGGCTAAATGAAAAATAAAATATACATTTAACATTTAAGATATTTATTATTCGACATATTGTCAGAAGTTTATTGTAATTTGAAATTTATTTGCTGGTGGTTTAGCGTTGTCTATATGCATTTCATTGTTGCTGTAACAAATCATCAGTAGACTTCAACCACACAATTTGAATAGTCACAAACCTCTTATATTATGCACAGACTTTCAAGAGCTATTTGAGAATTCACAAATAATAATATTTTTGAAAATCACAAAAGAAAAATAAGCGTAGTAGGCTTAGAAACTGACACAAAAAACCCAGCATATAATTTATATTCGATTTGGATCTATTTTATTTTTCTACACCTTTATACAATTAGAAATCCATTGGATAATAATAAAAGTAATTATAAGGCAAAATGAAAAATAAAATCTTAATTTAACATTTAAGAAATTTATTATTCGACATATTGTCAGAAGTTTATTGTAATTTGAAATTTCTTTGCTGGTGGTTCAGCGTTGTCTATATGCATTTCATTGTTGCTGTAACAAATCATCAGTAGACTTCAACCAAACATTTTGAATAGTCACAAACCTCTTATCTTATGCACAGACTTTCAAGAACTATTTGAGAATTCACAAATAATAATATTTTTGAAAATCACAAAAGAAAAATAAGCGTAGTAGGCTTAGAAACTAACTTAAAAAACCCAGCAAATAATTTATATTCGATTTGGATCTATTTTATTTTTCTACACCTTTATACAATTAGAAATTTATTGGATAATAATAAAAGTAATTATAAGGCAAAATGAAAAATAAAATCTTAATTTAACATTTAAGAAATTTATTATTCGACATATTTCAGAAGTTTATTATAATTTGAAATTTCTTTGCTGGTGGTTCAGCGTTGTCTATATGCATTTCATTGTTGCTGTAACAAATCATCAGTACACTTCAGCCAAACATTTTGAATAGTCACAAACCTCTTAACTTAAAACAAACTTTCAAGAACTTTTTGAGAATTCACAAATAATAATATTTTTGAAAATTACAAAAGAAAAATAAGCGTAGTAGGCTTAGAAAATAACACAAAAAAACCAGCAAACAATTTATATTCGATTTGAATCTATTTTATTTTTCTACACCCTTATACAATTAGAAATCCATTGGATAACAATAAAAGTAATTATAAGGCAAAATGAAAAATAAAATCTAAATTTAACATTTAAGAAATTTATTATTCGACATATTGTCAGAAGTTTATTTTAATTTGAAATTTATTTGCTGGTGGTTCAGCGTTGTCTATATGCATTTCATTGTTGCTGTAACAAATCATCAGTAGACTTCAACCACACATTTTGAATAGTCACAAACTTCTTATCTTATGCACAGACTTTCAAGAACTATTTGAGAATTCACAAATAATAATATTTTTGAAAATCACAAAAGAAAAATAAGCGTAGTAGGCTTAGAAACTAACTTAAAAAACCCAGGAAATAATTTATATTCGATTTGGATCTATTTTATTTTTCTACACCTTTATACAATTAGAAATCCATTGGATAATATTAAAAGTAATTATAAGGCAAAATGAAAAATAAAATCTCAATTTAACATTTAAGAAATTTATTATTCGATATATTGTCAGAAGTTTATTGTAATTTGAAATTTCTTTGCTGGTGGTTCAGCGTTGTCTATATGCATTTCATTGTTGCTGTAACAAATCATCAGTAGACTTCAACCAAACATTTTTAATAGTCACAAACCTCTTATCTTTAACACAGACTTTCAAGAACTATTTGAGAATTCACAAATAATAATATTTTTGAAAATCACAAAAGAAAAATAAGCGTAGTAGGCTTAGAAAATAACACAAAAAACCCAGGAAACAATTTATATTCGATTTGAATCTATTTTATTTTTCTACACCCTTATACAATTAGAAATCCATTGGATAACAATAAAAGTAATTATAAGGCAAAATGAAAAATAAAATCTAAATTTAACATTTAAGAAATTTATTATTCGACATATTGTCAGAAGTTTATTTTAATTTGAAATTTATTTGCTGGTGGTTCAGCGTTGTCTATATGCATTTCATTGTTGCTGTAACAAATCATCAGTAGACTTCAACCAAACATTTTGAATAGTCACAAACTAGAGTTGTGCAGCTCATGAATGAACTAGTTCAATTGAACGATTCACCTCACTGAGCGCTGTGAGCCGGTCAATCCACTGAGCGCTTTCAGCTCAGTTCTGAGTGGTTTCTTGATTTGTATCGAACTTTTTCAGTAGCTCGTTTTAGACATAAACCTATAATTAAACCCATTTAAATTACATGTAGACTTCCATCAAACTCTTTCAGCAGCTCGTTTTAGACACAAACCTACGTATTTATGTGTGTTTGATAATAGGTTTGTGTCTAAAACGACCTAATGAAAGAGTTCGATACAAGTCTTGTGGTTTTTAGCATTTTTTTTTTGTCGCACAATTATAAAAAATTTTTATATGTGTATTGTGATATTAAAATATCTGAAACCTTAAATAATTTTAATTTTGATTGTACATACATATGTACATAACATAACATAACAAATTCCACTCATTAAACTACTCATATTTTTTTTTTATTTATTTTTTATACTTCATTTGCGTTGTTTTGTAATGTTGAGCACACACAAACACACACTCACTGTATAAATCTGTCGCTTTTTATGCTTCTGTTTTCGCTCTATCTTTATGCTTGATAAAATGTTTCACTACAAATGAACTGAGCTACTTACCAACTGAGTGAAACACTTCAGTAAAGTGAGCTGAGCTGAAAAGAGCGGTCACTCAAAAGAGCTGATAAGCACAACTCTATCACAAACCTCTTATCTTTAACACAGACTTTCAAGAACTATTTGAGAATTCACAAATAATAATATTTTTGAAAATCACAAAAGAAAAATAAGCGTAGTAGGCTTAGAAAATAACACAAAAAACACAGCAAACAATTTATATTCGATTTGAATCTATTTTATTTTTCTACACCCTTATTCAAGTAGAAATCCATTGGATAACAATAAAAGTAATTATAAGGCAAACTGAAAAATAAAATCTTAATTTAACATTTAAGAAATTTATTATTCGACTTATTGTCAGAAGATTATTTTAATTTGAAATTTATTTGCTGGTGGTTCAGCGTTGTCTATATGCATTTCATTGTTGCTGTAACAAATCATCAGTAGACTTCAACCAAACATTTTGAATAGTCACACGCCTCTTATCTTTAACACAGACTTTCAAGAACTATTTGAGAATTCACAAATAATAATATTTTTGAAAATCACAAAAGAAAAATAAGCTTAGTAGGCTTAGAAAATAACACAAAAAACCCAGCAAACAATTCATATTCGATTTGAATCTATTTTATTTTTCTACACCTTTATACAATTAGAAATGCATTGGATAACAATAAAAGTAATTATAAGGCAAAATGAAAAATAAAATCTAAATTTAACATTTAAGAAATTTATTATTCTACATATTGTCAGAGGTTTATTTTATTTTGAAATTTATTTGCTGGTGGTTCAGCGTTGTCTATATGCATTTCATTGTTGCTGTAACAAATCATCAGTAGACTTCAACCACACATTTTGAATAGTCACAAACCTCTTATCTTATGCACAGACTTTCAAGTACTATTTGAGAATTCACAAATAATAATATTTTTGAAAATCACAAAAGAAAAATAAGCGTTGTAGGCTTAGAAAATAACACAAAAAAACCCAGCAAATAATTTATATTCGATTTGAATCTATTTCATTTTTCTACACCTTTATACAATTACAAATCCATTGGATAACAATAAAAGTAATTATAAGGCTAAATGAAAAATAAAATATACATTTAACATTTAAGATATTTATTATTCGACATATTGTCAGAAGTTTATTGTAATTTGAAATTTATTTGCTGGTGGTTTAGCGTTGTCTATATGCATTTCATTGTTGCTGTAACAAATCATCAGTAGACTTCAACCACACAATTTGAATAGTCACAAACCTCTTATATTATGCACAGACTTTCAAGAGCTATTTGAGAATTCACAAATAATAATATTTTTGAAAATCACAAAAGAAAAATAAGCGTAGTAGGCTTAGAAACTGACACAAAAAACCCAGCAAATAATTTATATTCGATTTGGATCTATTTTATTTTTCTACACCTTTATACAATTAGAAATCCATTGGATAATAATAAAAGTAATTATAAGGCAAAATGAAAAATAAAATCTTAATTTAACATTTAAGAAATTTATTATTCGACATATTGTCAGAAGTTTATTGTAATTTGAAATTTCTTTGCTGGTGGTTCAGCGTTGTCTATATGCATTTCATTGTTGCTGTAACAAATCATCAGTAGACTTCAACCAAACATTTTGAATAGTCACAAACCTCTTATCTTATGCACAGACTTTCAAGAACTATTTGAGAATTCACAAATAATAATATTTTTGAAAATCACAAAAGAAAAATAAGCGTAGTAGGCTTAGAAACTAACTTAAAAAACCCAGCAAATAATTTATATTCGATTTGGATCTATTTTATTTTTCTACACCTTTATACAATTAGAAATTTATTGGATAATAATAAAAGTAATTATAAGGCAAAATGAAAAATAAAATCTTAATTTAACATTTAAGAAATTTATTATTCGACATATTTCAGAAGTTTATTATAATTTGAAATTTCTTTGCTGGTGGTTCAGCGTTGTCTATATGCATTTCATTGTTGCTGTAACAAATCATCAGTACACTTCAGCCAAACATTTTGAATAGTCACAAACCTCTTAACTTAAAACAAACTTTCAAGAACTTTTTGAGAATTCACAAATAATAATATTTTTGAAAATTACAAAAGAAAAATAAGCGTAGTAGGCTTAGAAAATAACACAAAAAACCCAGCAAACAATTTATATTCGATTTGAATCTATTTTATTTTTCTACACCCTTATACAATTAGAAATCCATTGGATAACAATAAAAGTAATTATAAGGCAAAATGAAAAATGAAATCTAAATTTAACATTTAAGAAATTTATTATTCGACATATTGTCAGAAGTTTATTTTAATTTGAAATTTATTTGCTGGTGGTTCAGCGTTGTCTATATGCATTTCATTGTTGCTGTAACAAATCATCAGTAGACTTCAACCAAACATTTTGAATAGTCACAAACCTCTTATCTTATGCACAGACTTTCAAGAACTATTTGAGAATTCACAAATAATAATATTTTTGAAAATCACAAAAGAAAAATAAGCGTAGTAGGCTTAGAAACTAACTTAAAAAACCCAGCAAATAATTTATATTCGATTTGGATCTATTTTATTTTTCTACACCTTTATACAATTAGAAATTTATTGGATAATAATAAAAGTAATTATAAGGCAAAATGAAAAATAAAATCTTAATTTAACATTTAAGAAATTTATTATTCGACATATTTCAGAAGTTTATTATAATTTGAAATTTCTTTGCTGGTGGTTCAGCGTTGTCTATATGCATTTCATTGTTGCTGTAACAAATCATCAGTACACTTCAGCCAAACATTTTGAATAGTCACAAACCTCTTAACTTAAAACAAACTTTCAAGAACTTTTTGAGAATTCACAAATAATAATATTTTTGAAAATTACAAAAGAAAAATAAGCGTAGTAGGCTTAGAAAATAACACAAAAAACCCAGCAAACAATTTATATTCGATTTGAATCTATTTTATTTTTCTACACCCTTATACAATTAGAAATCCATTGGATAACAATAAAAGTAATTATAAGGCAAAATGAAAAATGAAATCTAAATTTAACATTTAAGAAATTTATTATTCGACATATTGTCAGAAGTTTATTTTAATTTGAAATTTATTTGCTGGTGGTTCAGCGTTGTCTATATGCATTTCATTGTTGCTGTAACAAATCATCAGTAGACTTCAACCAAACATTTTGAATAGTCACAAACTAGAGTTGTGCAGCTCATGAATGAACTAGTTCAATTGAACGATTCACCTCACTGAGCGCTGTGAGCCGGTCAATCCACTGAGCGCTTTCAGCTCAGTTCTGAGTGGTTTCTTGATTTGTATCGAACTTTTTCAGTAGCTCGTTTTAGACATAAACCTATAATTAAACCCATTTAAATTACATGTAGACTTCCATCAAACTCTTTCAGCAGCTCGTTTTAGACACAAACCTACGTATTTATGTGTGTTTGATAATAGGTTTGTGTCTAAAACGACCTAATGAAAGAGTTCGATACAAGTCTTGTGGTTTTTAGCATTTTTTTTGTCGCACAATTATAAAAAATTTTTATATGAGTATTGTGATATTAAAATATCTGAAACCTTAAATAATTTTAATTTTGATTGTACATACATATGTACATAACATAACATAACAAATTCCACTCATTAAACTACTCATTTTATTTTTATTTATTTTTTATACTTCATTTGCGTTGTTTTATAATGTTGAGCACACACAAACACACACTCACTGTATAAATCTGTCGCTTTTTATGCTTCTGTTTTCGCTCTATCTTTATGCTTGATAAAATGTTTCACTACAAATGAACTGAGCTACTTACCAACTGAGTGAAACACTTCAGTAAAGTGAGCTGAGCTGAAAAGAGCGGTCACTCAAAAGAGCTGATAAGCACAACTCTATCACAAACCTCTTATCTTTAACACAGACTTTCAAGAACTATTTGAGAATTCACAAATAATAATATTTTTGAAAATCACAAAAGAAAAATAAGCGTAGTAGGCTTAGAAAATAACACAAAAAACACAGCAAACAATTTATATTCGATTTGAATCTATTTTATTTTTCTACACCCTTATTCAAGTAGAAATCCATTGGATAACAATAAAAGTAATTATAAGGCAAACTGAAAAATAAAATCTTAATTTAACATTTAAGAAATTTATTATTCGACTTATTGTCAGAAGTTTATTGTAATTTGAAATTTATTTGCTGGTGGTTCAGCGTTGTCTATATGCATTTCATTGTTGCTGTAACAAATCATCAGTAGACTTCAACCAAACATTTTGAATAGTCACACGCCTCTTATCTTTAACACAGACTTTCAAGAACTATTTGAGAATTCACAAATAATAATATTTTTGAAAATCACAAAAGAAAAATAAGCTTAGTAGGCTTAGAAAATAACACAAAAAACCCAGCAAACAATTCATATTCGATTTGAATCTATTTTATTTTTCTACACCTTTATACAATTAGAAATCCATTGGATAACAATAAAAGTAATTATAAGGCAAAATGAAAAATAAAATCTAAATTTAACATTTAAGAAATTTATTATTCGACTTATTGTCAGAAGTTTATTTTAATTTGAAATTTATTTGCTGGTGGTTCAGCGTTGTCTATATGCATTTCATTGTTGCTGTAACAAATCATCAGTAGACTTCAACCACACATTTTGAATAGTCACAAACCTCTTATCTTATGCACAGACTTTCAAGAACTATTTGAGAATTCACAAATAATAATATTTTTGAAAATCACAAAAGAAAAATAAGCGTAGTAGGCTTAGAAACTGACACAAAAAACCCAGAAAATAATTTATATTCGATTTGAATCTATTTTATTTTTCTACACCTTTATACAATTAGAAATCCATTGGATAACAATAAAAGTAATTATAAGGCAAAATGAAAAATAAAATCTAAATTTAACAGTTAAGATATTTATTATTCGACATATTGTCAGAAGTTTATTTTAATTTGAAATTTATTTGCTGGTGGTTCAGCGTTGTCTATATGCATTTCATTGTTGCTGTAACAAATCATCAGTAGACTTCAACAACACATTTTGAATAGTCACAATCCTCTTATCTTATGCACAGACTTTCAAGTACTATTTGAGAATTCACAAATAATAATATTTTTGAAAATCACAAAAGAAAAATAAGCGTTGTAGGCTTAGAAAATAACACAAAAAAACCCAGCAAATAATTTATATTCGATTTGAATCTATTTCATTTTTCTACACCTTTATACAATTAGAAATCCATTGGATAACAATAAAAGTAATTATAAGGCTAAATGAAAAATAAAATATACATTTAACATTTAAGATATTTATTATTCGACATATTGTCAGAAGTTTATTGTAATTTGAAATTTATTTGCTGGTGGTTTAGCGTTGTCTATATGCATTTCATTGTTGCTGTAGCAAATCATCAGTAGACTTCAACCACACAATTTGAATAGTCACAAACCTCTTATATTATGCACAGACCGTCAAGAGCTATTTGAGAATTCACAAATAATAATATTTTTGAAAATCACAAAAGAAAAATAAGCGTAGTAGGCTTAGAAACTGACACAAAAAACCCAGCAAATAATTTATATTCGATTTGGATCTATTTTATTTTTCTACACCTTTATACAATTAGAAATCCATTGGATAATAATAAAAGTAATTATAAGGCAAAATGAAAAATAAAATCTTAATTTAACATTTAAGAAATTTATTATTCGACATATTGTCAGAAGTTTATTGTAATTTGAAATTTCTTTGCTGGTGGTTCAGCGTTGTCTATATGCATTTCATTGTTGCTGTAACAAATCATCAGTAGACTTCAACCAAACATTTTGAATAGTCACAAACCTCTTATCTTATGCACAGACTTTCAAGAACTATTTGAGAATTCACAAATAATAATATTTTTGAAAATCACAAAAGAAAAATAAGCGTAGTAGGCTTAGAAACTAACTTAAAAAACCCAGCAAACAATTTATATTCGATTTGAATCTATTTTATTTTTCTACACCCTTATACAATTAGAAATCCATTGGATAACAATAAAAGTAATTATAAGGCAAAATGAAAAATAAAATCTAAATTTAACATTTAAGAAATTTATTATTCGACATATTGTTAGAAGTTTATTTTAATTTGAAATTTATTTGCTGGTGGTTCAGCGTTGTCTATATGCATTTCATTGTTGCTGTAACAAATCATCAGTAGACTTCAACCACACATTTTGAATAGTCACAAACTTCTTATCTTATGCACAGACTTTCAAGAACTATTTGAGAATTCACAAATAATAATATTTTTGAAAATCACAAAAGAAAAATAAGCGTAGTAGGCTTAGAAACTAACTTAAAAAACCCAGCAAACAATTTATATTCGATTTGGATCTATTTTATTTTTCTACACCTTTATACAATTAGAAATCCATTGGATAATAATAAAAGTAATTATAAGGCAAAATGAAAAATAAAATCTCAATTTAACATTTAAGAAATTTATTATTCGATATATTGTCAGAAGTTTATTGTAATTTGAAATTTCTTTGCTGGTGGTTCAGCGTTGTCTATATGCATTTCATTGTTGCTGTAACAAATCATCAGTAGACTTCAACCAAACATTTTTAATAGTCACAAACCTCTTATCTTTAACACAGACTTTCAAGAACTATTTGAGAATTCACAAATAATAATATTTTTGAAAATCACAAAAGAAAAATAAGCGTAGTAGGCTTAGAAAATAACACAAAAAACCCAGCAAACAATTTATATTCGATTTGAATCTATTTTATTTTTCTACACCCTTATACAATTAGAAATCCATTGGATAACAATAAAAGTAATTATAAGGCAAAATGAAAAATAAAATCTAAATTTAACATTTAAGAAATTTATTATTTGACATATTGTCAGAAGTTTATTTTAATTTGAAATTTATTTGCTGGTGGTTCAGCGTTGTCTATATGCATTTCATTGTTGCTGTAACAAATCATCAGTAGACTTCAACCAAACATTTTGAATAGTCACAAACTAGAGTTGTGCAGCTCATGAATGAACTAGTTCAATTGAACGATTCACCTCACTGAGCGCTGTGAGCCGGTCAATCCACTGAGCGCTTTCAGCTCAGTTCTGAGTGGTTTCTTGATTTGTATCGAACTTTTTCAGTAGCTCGTTTTAGACATAAACCTATAATTAAACCCATTTAAATTACATGTAGACTTCCATCAAAGTCTTTCAGCAGCTCGTTTTAGACACAAACCTACGTATTTATGTGTGTTTGATAATAGGTTTGTGTCTAAAACGACCTAATGAAAGAGTTCGATACAAGTCTTGTGGTTTTTAGCATTTTTTTTTGTCGCACAATTATAAAAAATTTTTATATGTGTATTGTGATATTAAAATATCTGAAACCTTAAATAATTTTAATTTTGATTGTACATACATATGTACATAACATAACATAACAAATTCCACTCATTAAACTACTCATATTTTATTTTTATTTATTTTTTATACTTCATTTGCGTTGTTTTGTAATGTATGAGCACACACAAACACACACTCACTGTATTAATCTGTGGCTTTTTATGCTTCTGTTTTCGCTTTATCTTTATGCTTGATAAAATGTTTCACAACAAATGAACTGAGCTACTGACCAACTGAGTGAAACACTTCAGTAAAGTGAGCTGAGCTGAAAAGAGCGGTCACTCAAAAGAGCTGATAAGCACAACTCTATCACAAACCTCTTATCTTTAACACAGACTTTCAAGAACTATTTGAGAATTCACAAATAATAATATTTTTGAAAATCACAAAAGAAAAATAAGCGTAGTAGGCTTAGAAAATAACACAAAAAACCCAACAAGCAATTTATATTCGATTTGAATCTATTTTATTTTTCTACACCCTTATTCAAGTAGAAATCCATTGGATAACAATAAAAGTAATTATAAGGCAAAATGAAAAATAAAATCTAAATTTAACATTTAAGAAATTTATTATTCGACATATTGTCAGAAGTTTATTTTAATTTGAAATTTATTTGCTGGTGGTTCAGCGTTGTCTATATGCATTTCATTGTTGCTGTAACAAATCATCAGTAGACTTCAACCAAACATTTTGAATAGTCACAAACCTCTTATCTTATGCACAGACTTTCAAGAACTATTTGAGAATTCACAAATAATAATATTTTTGAAAATCACAAAAGAAAAATAAGCGTAGTAGGCTTAGAAACTGACACAAAAAACTCAGCAAATAATTTATATTCGATTTGAATCTATTTTATCTTTCTATACCTTTATACAATTAGAAATCCATTGGATAACAATAAAAGTAATTATAAGGCAAAATGAAAAATAAAATCTAAATTTAACATTTAAGAAATTTATTATTCGACATATTGTTAGAAGTTTATTTTAATTTGAAATTTATTTGCTGGTGGTTCAGCGTTGTCTATATGCATTTCATTGTTGCTGTAACAAATCATCAGTAGACTTCAACCACACATTTTGAATAGTCACAAACTTCTTATCATATGCACAGACTTTCAAGAACTATTTGAGAATTCACAAATAATAATATTTTTGAAAATCACAAAAGAAAAATAAGCGTAGTAGGCTTAGAAACTAACTTAAAAAACCCAGCAAACAATTTATATTCGATTTGGATCTATTTTATTTTTCTACACCTTTATACAATTAGAAATCCATTGGATAATAATAAAAGTAATTATAAGGCAAAATGAAAAATAAAATCTCAATTTAACATTTAAGAAATTTATTATTCGATATATTGTCAGAAGTTTATTGTAATTTGAAATTTCTTTGCTGGTGGTTCAGCGTTGTCTATATGCATTTCATTGTTGCTGTAACAAATCATCAGTAGACTTCAACCAAACATTTTTAATAGTCACAAACCTCTTATCTTTAACACAGACTTTCAAGAACTATTTGAGAATTCACAAATAATAATATTTTTGAAAATCACAAAAGAAAAATAAGCGTAGTAGGCTTAGAAAATAACACAAAAAACCCAGCAAACAATTTATATTCGATTTGAATCTATTTTATTTTTCTACACCCTTATACAATTAGAAATCCATTGGATAACAATAAAAGTAATTATAAGGCAAAATGAAAAATAAAATCTAAATTTAACATTTAAGAAATTTATTATTCGACATATTGTCAGAAGTTTATTTTAATTTGAAATTTATTTGCTGGTGGTTCAGCGTTGTCTATATGCATTTCATTGTTGCTGTAACAAATCATCAGTAGACTTCAACCAAACATTTTGAATAGTCACAAACTAGAGTTGTGCAGCTCATGAATGAACTAGTTCAATTGAACGATTCACCTCACTGAGCGCTGTGAGCCGGTCAATCCACTGAGCGCTTTCAGCTCAGTTCTGAGTGGTTTCTTGATTTGTATCGAACTTTTTCAGTAGCTCGTTTTAGACATAAACCTATAATTAAACCCATTTAAATTACATGTAGACTTCCATCAAACTCTTTCAGCAGCTCGTTTTAGACACAAACCTACGTATTTATGTGTGTTTGATAATAGGTTTGTGTCTAAAACGACCTAATGAAAGAGTTCGATACAAGTCTTGTGGTTTTTAGCATTTTTTTTTGTCGCACAATTATAAAAAATTTTTATATGTGTATTGTGATATTAAAATATCTGAAACCTTAAATAATTTTAATTTTGATTGTACATACATATGTACATAACATAACATAACAAATTCCACTCATTAAACTACTCATATTTTATTTTTATTTATTTTTTATACTTCATTTGCGTTGTTTTGTAATGTATGAGCACACACAAACACACACTCACTGTATTAATCTGTGGCTTTTTATGCTTCTGTTTTCGCTTTATCTTTATGCTTGATAAAATGTTTCACAACAAATGAACTGAGCTACTGACCAACTGAGTGAAACACTTCAATAAAGTGAGCTGAGCTGAAAAGAGCGGTCACTCAAAAGAGCTGATAAGCACAACTATATCACAAACCTCTTATCTTTAACACAGACTTTCAAGAACTATTTGAGAATTCACAAATAATAATATTTTTGAAAATCACAAAAGAAAAATAAGCGTAGTAGGCTTAGAAAATAACACAAAAAACCCAACAAGCAATTTATATTCGATTTGAATCTATTTTATTTTTCTACACCCTTATTCAAGTAGAAATCCATTGGATAACAATAAAAGTAATTATAAGGCAAAATGAAAAATAAAATCTAAATTTAACATTTAAGAAATTTATTATTCGACATATTGTCAGAAGTTTATTTTAATTTGAAATTTATTTGCTGGTGGTTCAGCGTTGTCTATATGCATTTCATTGTTGCTGTAACAAATCATCAGTAGACTTCAACAAAACATTTTGAATAGTCACAAACCTCTTATCTTATGCACAGACTTTCAAGAACTATTTGAGAATTCACAAATAATAATATTTTTGAAAATCACAAAAGAAAAATAAGCGTAGTAGGCTTAGAAACTGACACAAAAAACTCAGCAAATAATTTATATTCGATTTGAATCTATTTTATCTTTCTATACCTTTATACAATTAGAAATCCATTGGATAACAATAAAAGTAATTATAAGGCAAAATGAAAAATAAAATCTAAATTTAACATTTAAGAAATTTATTATTCGACATATTGTCAGAAGTTTATTTTAATTTGAAATTTATTTGCTGGTGGTTCAGCGTTGTCTATATGCATTTCATTGTTGCTGTAACAAATCATCAGTAGACTTCAACCACACATTCTGAATAGTCACAAACCTCTTATCTTATGCACAGACTTTCAAGAACTATTTGAGAATTCACAAATAATAATATTTTTGAAAATCACAAAAGAAAAATAAGCGTAGTAGGCTTAGAAACTAAAACAAAAAACACAGCAAATAATTTATATTCGATTTGGATCTATTTTATTTTTCTACACCTTTATACAATTAGAAATCGATTGGATAATAATAAAGGTAATTATAAGGCAAAATGAAAAATAAAATCTAAATTTAACATTTAAGAAATTTATTATTCGACATATTGTCAGAAGTTTATTTTAATTTGAAATTCATTTGTGGTGGTTCAGCGTTGTCTATATGCATTTCATTGTTGCTATAACAAATCATCAGTTGACTTCAACCACACATTTTGAATAGTCACAACCTCTTATCTTATGCACAGACTTTCAAGAACTATTTGAGAATTCACAAATAATAATATTTTTGAAAATCACAAAAGAAAAATAAGCGTAGTAGGCTTAGAAACTGACACAAAAAACCCAGCAAATAATTTATATTCGATTTGAACCTATTTTATTTTTCTACACCCTTATACAATTATAAATCCATTGCATAACAATAAAAGTAATTATAAGGCAAAATGAAAAATAAAATCTAAATTTAACATTTAAGAAATTTATTATTCGACATATTGTCAGAAGTTTATTTTAATTTGAAATTTATTTGCTGGTGGTTCAGAGTTGTCTGTATGCATTTCATTGTTGCTGTAACAAATCATCAGTAGACTTCAACCAAACATTTTGAATAGTCACAAACCTCTTATCTTTAACACAGACTCTCAAGAACTATTTGAGAATTCACAAATAATAATATTTTTGAAAATCACAAAAGAAAAATAAGCGTAGTAAGCTTAGAAAGTAACACAAAAAACCCAGCAAATAATTTATATTCGATTTGGATCTATTTTATTTTTCTACACCTTTATACAATTAGAAATCGATTGGATAATAATAAACGTAATTATAAGGCAAAATGAAAAATAAAATCTAAATTTAACATTTAAGAAATTTATTATTCGACATATTGTCAGAAGTTTATTTTAATTTGAAATTCATTTGTGGTGGTTCAGCGTTGTCTATATGCATTTCATTGTTGCTATAACAAATCATCAGTTGACTTCAACCACACATTTTGAATAGTCACAACCTCTTATCTTATGCACAGACTTTCAAGAACTATTTGAGAATTCACAAATAATAATATTTTTGAAAATCACAAAAGAAAAATAAGCGTAGTAGGCTTAGAAACTGACACAAAAAACCCAGCAAATAATTTATATTCGATTTGAACCTATTCTATTTTTCTACACCCTTATACAATTAGAAATCCATTGGATAACAATAAAAGTAATTATAAGGCAAAATGAAAAATAAAATCTTAATTTAACATTTAAGAAATTTATTATTCGATATATTGTCAGAAGTTTATTGTAATTTGAAATTTCTTTGCCGGTGGTTCAGCGTTGTCTAGGTATATGCATTTCATTGTTGCTGTAACAAATCATCAGTAGACTTCAACCAAACATTTTGAATAGTCACAAACCTCTTATCTTTAACACAGACTCTCAAGAACTATTTGAGAATTCACAAATAATAATATTTTTGAAAATCACAAAAGAAAAATAAGCGTAGTAAGCTTAGAAAGTAACACAAAAAACCCAGCAAACAATTTATATTCGATTTGAATCTATTTTATTTTTCTACACCCTTATACAATTAGAAATCCATTGGATAACAATAAAAGTAATTATAAGGCAAAATGAAAAATAAAATCTAAATTTAACATTTAAGAAATTTATTATTCGACATATTGTCAGAAGTTTATTGTAATTTGAAATTTCTTTGCTGGTGGTTCAGCGTTGTCTATATGCATTTCATTGTTGCTGTAACAAATCATCAGTAGACTTCAACCACACATTTTGAATAGTCACAAACCTCTTATCTTATGCACAGACTTTCAAGAACTATTTGAGAATTCACAAATAATAATATTTTTGAAAATCACAAAAGAAAAATAAGCGTAGTAGGCTTAGAAACTAACACAAAAAACCCAGCAAATATTTTATATTCGATTTGGATCTATTTTATTTTTCTACACCTTTATACAATTAGAAATCCATTGGATAATAATAAAAGTAATTATAAGGCAAAATGAAAAACAAAATCTTAATTTAACATTTAAGAAATTTATTATTCGACATATTGTCAGAAGTTTATTGTAATTTGAAATTTATTTGCTGGTGGTTCAGCGTTGTCTATATGCATTTCATTGTTGCTGCAACAAATCATCAGTAGACTTCAACCACACATTCTGAATAGTCACAAACCTCTTATCTTATGCACAGACTTTCAAGAACTATTTGAGAATTCACAAATAATAATATTTTTAAAAATCACAAAAGAAAAATAAGCGTAGTAGGCTTAGAAACTAAAACAAAAAACACAGCAAATAATTTATATTCGATTTGGATCTTGTTAAGACGTCGGATAACAAATAAAAGCGTATTTTTCAGCTCAATATGGGCAGCTAAAATCTGTGAAATTTATTTATTAGATTTCAAATTTAAACTACAGATTATATATGTACATACACTTGTGCTTAAATTATTACTTGCGTTATCCTCTTACTTCGCAATATAGATTTCTATAAATTTCTAAAACGTGGCTTTTAATCCAATGTACCAAGTAAAAGAAATAAAAGGAAGTAAAGCAAAAGCCAAAATTTGCACAAAATGACAATTGTAAAATAAATGACATTTAAAGTCAGGGATGTAAAGCGTAGTTCGTATACAATTATATTCAAGTAATTTGCGATTATATTTAAATGGTTAAATATCCACCGCAACATCCTCCCCCTCGTAAACTTCGTGCCACAGCTCGGTGTTTACTTATTTACATCCAATTTAGCTAGCTTGATTATAGGACGAGTTAGAAGGCCACTCTTAGTTTTTACCACTGCGCTGCGTACAACGTTATCTTTACCGTGATGTAGGTCGATAACTATACCCTTGGTCCACGTGTTCCTTTTAGTGTGCTCATCGACGATAACGACCACATCATTCACTGTAATTGCACTTGTCGAATCTCCGTACCACCTCGTTCGCCTAGCCAAAGAAGGTAAAACTTCCCTAACCCATCGTTTCCAGAATCTATCAGCAATCATGCTTGCAATTCTAAAATTTTTACTCAATGCCGATCCACTGCAATCTGGAAGCGCCTTTTCTCGTATGCCACTAGACGAACCAATTAAAAAATGGTTTGGTGTGAGAGCCTCACTCTCGTATGATTCCAAAGGAACATAAGTCAATGGCCGTGAATTTAAAATGTTCTCCACATCAGCTAAAGCTGCTCTCAATATCTCCTCACGTAAGCCACCTTCAGGCAGTATGTCCATCAGTACAGATTTGGTAGATCGCACCATCCTTTCCCACGATCCCCCCATATGGGGGGAAGATGGTGGAATAAAGGTCCACTCTATCTCTGGAAATTTGTGTACAAGTTCATTTGAAGATATTTTTTCAATTTCTTGCTTAAGCACCCGAGAAGCTCCACGAAAGTTTGTTGCGTTATCCGAAAGAATGCGCTGAGGGACTCCACGGCGGCTAGTAAACTGCTTAAAAACCATTAAGAAGGAATCAGTAGAAAGTGATGGTGCAATTTCTATGTGCACTGCGCGAACTGTCATACAAGTGAATAGCACACCCCAACGCTTTTCCTTGCGTCTTCCGCTAACAATATCGATTGGTCCGAAGTAATCAACTCCAGTGAAACAAAAGGGGGTGGTAAATGGTGAAAGGCGCTCAATTGGTAAATTACCCATTTCTGGTGCACTTGGCACGACTTTTCGGATTTTACATAATTGACAGTTCTTCCCGGAGGCCCGAACTATGGCTCTCAACCCAGTTATGTAGAATCTTTGGCGGATTTCATTGACGACTATCTCGTTGTGATGATGATGGTATTTACGATGGTAGAAGTCAATAACCAAATATGCGATACGATGCCTTTGAGGGAGAATTATTGGCCTTTTAACGCTTATTGAGACATTCAAAATGGCATCGATGCGGTCTTTCATGCGCAAAACACCTATTTCATCGAGATATGGAGAGCACTTATAAATAATACTTTTATTCGATACACATTTATTTGATTTCAGTGCTACAATTTCTTCGTAATAAACTTCTTCTTGACAAGACTTAAATATGAACGATTCTAAGATGTCGATACTTATCTCATGCACAAAGGGTTTGTAATCAACTTTTATATTATTTGATCCTGTGATTATACGAATGAATTTAAACACTAGCCGTTGACTTGAGCGAAGTTTTTCCCATTTGCTGAACTTATTTGGGTCTGGAACAATTGTTGACAAGGGGAAACTCGGCCTTTTAGCTCCGATATGGCAAAGTCGCTCATTATGTTCATCACTTGGAACAGTAAATTCGGAAATGGGCCACTGCGATTCCTCAAACTGTAAAAATGGGGACCCCGAAAACCAGCGAGTATCTATATCCAGATTTGGTGTAGTCTTCCATTTCGTGCCGTCATCTGCAACATTCTCAGCTGATGAGACCCATCTCCACTGTTTAATTTGTGAGCCCTCCAGGATTTCTCCTACGCGTAGCGACACAAACTGTTGAAACTTTCTGGCATCTGATTTTATCCAGTAAAGGACATCTTTAGAGTCAGTCCAGAAGAATTTGCTTTTTACTTGAATGGACATCTCATTTGAAATGAAAGTTGATAATCGTAAGCCCATTACTGCAGCCATGAGTTCAAGCTTGGGTATGGAAATCGGTTTAAGAGGTGCAACCCTAGTTTTTGATGCCACTAAATTACATTTAATACTGCCTTCGTATTCAATTCGCAAGTAAGAGACTGCAGCATACGCATCTATACTAGCGTCTACAAAAGTGTGGAGTTGAACATTTGACGAGCAGCTCAAATATTGATGACATCTTGGAATACGAATATTAGCTATATTTGGCACCAGTTTTATCCAGTTCCACCATTTAGCTCGTTCATTTTCAAATATTGGCTCATCCCAGTCGACTTTGGATCTCCAAATTTCTTGTAGGACGATTTTTGCATAAATAACGAAATGCCCTAGAAATCCAAGAGGGTCGAATATGGTCATAATTACTCGTAAAACACTTCTCTTAGTTGGAATAATATGTTCATCAAAAACTTCGGGCGCAAGTTTTTCGAAAAATGTCAACTCGTCTGTGAAGGGTATCCACCACATACCTAAAACTTTCTCAAAGTTATCTTCTGCGCTCTCGAAACACTTTTTGGCCTCCAAAGTAGGGTATTCCAAAGAATTTATAACATATTCCGAGTTGGATAGCCAGTTACGCATCTCGAATCCTCCATCGTTGTAAATTTTACGTACAATCTTAGCCATGGAAATCATTTCCTCCTCTGAGTCCACACTTTGTAGCCAGTCGTCGACATACGTGTTATTTAATATAGCATTAACTGCCTCCGGAAATTCTACAGCAAACCGTTGGGCATTCTTATTCTTTATGAAATTTGCCAACGATGGAGAGCAGCAGGCGCCAAAGGTCAAAACGGTCATAACATACACATCAATCTTTTTTGAAATGTCACATTCGCGCCATACAAATTGCTGAGCACTTTGATCTCTTTTAATAACACGAATTTGGTGAAACATTTCACGAATGTCACCTGAAAGTGCAACTGGCCTCTCTCTGAAACGAATAAGAACGCCCACCAAGGACTTCAATAAGTCTGGACCTTTTAAGAGAACTGAATTTAAAGAAACGTTTGCGACTGCAGCCGCGGCGTCCCAAACAATACGAGATTTAGCTTTGTTTTTATTGTTTACTACAAATATTGGTATGTACCATGACACACCTCCATTCGAAATTTCATTGGACTGTAGCTTTCTAATATACCCTTTTTTCTCATAATCTCGTATTTTTTCTACTAAGAATGATTTTAGCTTAGAGTCTTTATTCATTTTAGCCTCCAAGCAAAACAATCTGCGGCAGGCCATAGAAAATGAATCCGGTAGACAAATGTTTTTATATTTCCATAGCAGTCCAGTTTCCCAAATTTTTTCCTCAGGGATATATTTTGTTGTCGTCTCCATAATTTCTATCGCACGCTCATCTTCTTTCGAGCGAAGTGGATTTATATTTAGTTTTACACCTATTGAATCCAGAGAAAAATAGTTCTGTAGTAATTCATCCATACGTTCATACATTCCACAGGAACAAACATGCATTACTCTATTGATCGGAGAGCTGCTTATAGACTGGCGGCCATAAACCCCCCAACCAATCCGGCATCTTAGAGCAATTAATCCATCATTTGCATTTTCTCTAATCTCCAAGGGAACACATAATTTGGCGTTGTCAATTCCAATTATAAGTCTTGCCTTTACTCTTGTATATGGCAAAATAGATACATTTTTTAAGGTTTTCAGAACTTATAATTTCCTCTTGTGTAAGCGTTTGTACGGGCAGATCGAGATTTTCAATAGTTCTCACGTTGCGCAAAACCATTTTGTTTGCTGATTGCTCACGGGAAGAGATTTGCATAGAAACTATCCTTGAATTTTCATCTGTTTGTGTTATATCGCCCGTCCATTGAAGACATAATTCTTCTCTAGGGCCATCTAAACCTAACTCTACGGCAAGTTCATTTTCAATAAGAGTACAAGACGATCCCTCGTCAATTAGAGCAAATGTATTTAAAGAGTGCGATTTTCCAAAAAGAGTTACTGGTACATATCGAAACAGCGATTTATTTTCCTCTGTATGAAATAGAATAGATGAATTTACCTTTTCCTTCTGCTCATTACCTTTATTTTTTTCATATTGAGGCTGGTTTACGTTATGTAATAGAGGGTTATGTGGCATTTTACAGTTGTCTACTCCACATTGTGTTTTTGAATAACATCGGCGTAGAGAATGTCTCTTGAAACAGCGTAAGCATAAATTACACTTGCGAACAATATCCCATCTCTCCTTTGTGGTTAACAGCAAAAATTCAGGGCAATCTACTAAACGATGATTTTTTGAACATTTGAAGCAAGAAATTGCCGTCATAGCGTCCTTCTTTGCATTTCTATCAATTACGTCGTGTAGATTTATGCGCTCTTTTGCTGACTGTTTTGAATGAAATTGTGAAGTCGGCAAGAATGGAGTCACATGGGAAGCACAGGTAGCTAAATTATATAGCCAGCCGTCAAAAATAATAATATCCACTCTTGGTAGAGTGCAACGATACCGACCCCAATCTAGTTTTAAGTCGCATGGCAATTTCTGAACTAAATCATCTAACAGCATTGGATCATTCAAATAATCTGCAAGACCCATTGCTTGCATTGTTGTTCTATAATTTTGTACGGCAAGAGCAAAATGTATAAGAGTATCCAATTTCTCTTTTCGCACTATTGGTTGTTCCCTAAGCTTTTTTTGCAAAGTGTGGTGAATTACTTCTGGCCTGCCATATAACATTCGAAGAGTCTCAATTGCAAAATTAACAGTGGATGGCACCATGAGCTTACCTCTCACAGCTTCTAACGCTTGCCCTTTTAAACATTTTTGTAAACGTATAAGGTTCTCTTGATCCGTAAAGCCACATCTTTCTGTAGATTGCACATAGTTTGTTATAAAAATTGGCCACTCTTCTGGATCGCCGCTAAAATTTGGTAAGTCTTTGCTTATTACATGGCGGGCTGCCACTTGAGAGGCAGACAATGTTATATCAGTTGATATATTACTTGCATGTGGTTGCTGAAATGTTGATGCTGGTATATAGCTATTAAACGAAAACGAAGGTGCCTGGAGTGAAGTGTTGTTTTGAAAGGTCGATTGGTTGTTAGCATGAGAAAAATGGGGTATAGAAGAGCCAGAATAATTATATATAAAAGGTGCGGACGAAAGAGCTGCTTGAGCTGCCACTGAGGTATGCAGATTGGAAGTTTGAGGAACGGGAAGAGTGAACGTGTGTATGTTTGCATTAAGAGGACTTTGATTTTGTTCATTATTTATAACATTATTCGCCTGTGTGTTTTGAAAAAATATCGAGTTTTGATTTGTCGTTGGACCTCTAACATGAAAGGCACTACTGGACGGAACGTTAACAATATGTTGATTATTAGAAAGATTGTTATTTCTTGTGAAAACCTGTTGCTGTGGAATCGGTGCAGCAGCACTGATTGTACTTGGGATAAATGGCGTTCGCATAGGAATAACTGAATCCTGTCTGGCGATGTTGTCGTTTGACACAGGGTTTTGAATTGAGAGCCCTGACATTCGTGTCAGTATATTTTCACTTTGACATGCGGTGCTGGCAGGTAATTGAACGTCAGGAATAGTGGACGTGGAAAAATTAGTGGCAACTATAGGCGTTGAGCCGAATATTTTACTGGGGTGTTGTTCGATTGTAGTCTTTTTTACAGCTTTGGCTACGAGGCGAGAGCGCTTTGATGGTTGGCGTGTTAAGCCAGAACGAGTACGAACGGGAGTAAAAGAGGAAGATTTTCTTACCTTTGACTTTTCTTTGGCTAGGGGTCGTGGAACGTTTACCTCACTACCGAGATCGTCATCATGTTCACTATGTACATCATTCTGCTTGTTGGGTTCATTGGCAGCGCCGGCATCAGATGTAGTGGTGGCTGATTTTGTAGAACCAGAAGCGGTGGATGGAGTAGTGGTTGCCAATTCATCTATCGGAAACTTGTTTAAGTCCTCCTTTGATATCGACATTATGACTTGAATCCTAATTCGAAGGTGTATGTTGTAGTCCCCAGGTGTGTTATAAAACCAAAGATGGCGTTTATAAGTAAGCAAGTATTTTAGAGTGTTAAGACGTCGGATAACAAATAAAAGCGTATTTTTCAGCTTAATATGGGCAGCTAAAATCTGTGAAATTTATTTATTAGATTTCAAATTTAAACTACAGATTATATATGTACATACACTTGTGCTTAAATTATTACTTGCGTTATCCTCTTACTTCGCAATATAGATTTCTATAAATTTCTAAAACGTGGCTTTTAATCCAATGTACCAAGTAAAAGAAATAAAAGGAAGTAAAGCAAAAGCCAAAATTTGCACAAAATGACAATTGTAAAATAAATGACATTTAAAGTCAGGGATGTAAAGCGTAGTTCGTATACAATTATATTCAAGTAATTTGCGATTATATTTAAATGGTTAAATATCCACCGCAACAGATCTATTTTATTTTTCTACACCTTTATACAATTAGAAATCGATTGGATAATAATAAAGGTAATTATAAGGCAAAATGAAAAATAAAATCTAAATTTAACATTTAAGAAATTTATTATTCGACATATTGTCAGAAGTTTATTTTAATTTGAAATTCATTTGTGGTGGTTCAGCGTTGTCTATATGCATTTCATTGTTGCTATAACAAATCATCAGTAGACTTCAACCACACATTTTGAATAGTCACAACCTCTTATCTTATGCACAGACTTTCAAGAACTATTTGAGAATTCACAAATAATAATATTTTTAAAAATCACAAAAGAAAAATAAGCGTAGTAGGCTTAGAAACTGACACAAAAAACCCAGCAAATAATTTATATTCGATTTGAACCTATTTTATTTTTCTACACCCTTATACAATTAGAAATCCATTGGATAACAATAAAAGTAATTATAAGGCAAAATGAAAAATAAAATCTAAATTTAACATTTAAGAAATTTATTATTCGACATATTGTCAGAAGTTTATTTTAATTTGAAATTTATTTGCTGGTGGTTCAGCGTTGTCTATATGCATTTCGTTGTTGCTGTAACAAATCATCAGTAGACTTCAACCACACATTTCGAATAGTCACAAACCTCTTATCTTATGCACAGACTGTCAAGAACTATTTGAGAATTCACAAATAATAATATTTTTGAAAATCACAAAAGAAAAATAAGCGTAGTAGGCTTAGAAACTAACACAAAAAACCCAGCAAATAATTTATATTCGATTTGGATCTATTTTATTTTTCTACACCTTTATACAATTAGAAATCCATTGGATAATAATAAAAGTAATTATAAGGCAAAATGAAAAATAAAATCTTAATTTAACATTTAAGAAATTTATTATTCGATATATTGTCAGAAGTTTATTGTAATTTGAAATTTCTTTGCTGGTGGTTCAGCGTTGTCTAGGTATATGCATTTCATTGTTGCTGTTACAAATCATCAGTAGACTTCAACCAAACATTTTGAATAGTCACAAACCTCTTATCTTTAACACAGACTCTCAAGAACTATTTGAGAATTCACAAATAATAATATTTTTGAAAATCACAAAAGAAAAATAAGCGTAGTAAGCTTAGAAAGTAACACCAAAAACCCAGCAAACAATTTATATTCGATTTGAATCTATTTTATTTTTCTACACCCTTATACAATTAGAAATCCATTGGATAACAATAAAAGTAATTATAAGGCAAAATGAAAAATAAAATCTTAATTTAACATTTAAGAAATTTATTATTCGATATATTGTCAGAAGTTTATTGTAATTTGAAATTTCTTTGCTGGTGGTTCAGCGTTGTCTATATGCATTTCATTGTTGCTGTAACAAATCATCAGTAGACTTCAACCACACATTTTGAATAGTCACAAACCTCTTATCTTATGCACAGACTTTCAAGAACTATTTGAGAATTCACAAATAATAATATTTTTGAAAATCACAAAAGAAAAATAAGCGTAGTAGGCTTAGAAACTGACACAAAAAACCCAGCAAATAATTTATATTCGATTTGAACCTATTTTATTTTTCTACACCCTTATACAATTAGAAATCCATTGGATAACAATAAAAGTAATTATAAGGCAAAATGAAAAATAAAATCTAAATTTCACATTTAAGAAATTTATTATTCGACATATTGTCAGAAGTTTATTGTAATTTGAAATTTATTTGCTGGTGGTTCAGCGTTGTCTATATGCATTTCGTTGTTGCTGTAACAAATCATCAGTAGACTTCAACCACACGTTTTGAATAGTCACAAACCTCTTATCTTATGCACAGACTGTCAAGAACTATTTGAGAATTCACAAATAATAATATTTTTGAAAATTACAAAAGAAAAATAAGCGTAGTAGGCTTAGAAACTAACACAAAAAACCCAGCAAATAATTTATATTCGATTTGGATCTATTTTATTTTTCTACACCTTTATACAATTAGAAATCCATTGGATAATAATAAAAGTAATTATAAGGCAAAATGAAAAATAAAATCTTAATTTAACATTTAAGAAATTTATTATTCGATATATTGTCAGAAGTTTATTGTAATTTGAAATTTATTTGCTGGTGGTTCAGCGTTGTCTAGGTATATGCATTTCATTGTTGCTGTTACAAATCATCAGTAGACTTCAACCAAACATTTTGAATAGTCACAAACCTCTTATCTTTAACACAGACTCTCAAGAACTATTTGAGAATTCACAAATAATAATATTTTTGAAAATCACAAAAGAAAAATAAGCGTAGTAAGCTTAGAAAGTAACACCAAAAACCCAGCAAACAATTTATATTCGATTTGAATCTATTTTATTTTTTTACACCCTTATACAATTAGAAATCCATTGGATAACAATAAAAGTAATTATAAGGCAAAATGAAAAATAAAATCTTAATTTAACATTTAAGAAATTTATTATTCGATATATTGTCAGAAGTTTATTGTAATTTGAAATTTCTTTGCTGGTGGTTCAGCGTTGTCTAGGTATATGCATTTCATTGTTGCTGTAACAAATCATCAGTAGACTTCAACCAAACATTTTGAATAGTCACAAACCTCTTATCTTTAACACAGACTCTCAAGAACTATTTGAGAATTCACAAATAATAATATTTTTGAAAATCACAAAAGAAAAATAAGCGTAGTAAGCTTAGAAAGTAACACAAAAAACCCAGCAAACAATTTATATTCGATTTGAATCTATTTTATTTTTCTACACCCTTATACAATTAGAAATCCATTGGATAACAATAAAAGTAATTATAAGGCAAAATGAAAAATAAAATCTAAATTTAACATTTAAGAAATTTATTATTCGACATATTGTCAGAAGTTTATTGTAATTTGAAATTTCTTTGCTGGTGGTTCAGCGTTGTCTATATGCATTTCATTGTTGCTGTAACAAATCATCAGTAGACTTCAACCACACATTTTGAATAGTCACAAACCTCTTATCTTATGCACAGACTTTCAAGAACTATTTGAGAATTCACAAATAATAATATTTTTGAAAATCACAAAAGAAAAATAAGCGTAGTAGGCTTAGAAACTAACACAAAAAACCCAGCAAATATTTTATATTCGATTTGGATCTATTTTATTTTTCTACACCTTTATACAATTAGAAATCCATTGGATAATAATAAAAGTAATTATAAGGCAAAATGAAAAATAAAATCTTAATTTAACATTTAAGAAATTTATTATTCGACATATTGTCAGAAGTTTATTGTAATTTGAAATTTCTTTGCTGGTGGTTCAGCGTTGTCTATATGCATTTCATTGTTGCTGTAACAAATCATCAGTACACTTCAACCAAACATTTTGAATAGTCACAAACCTCTTATCTTTAACACAGACTTTCAAGAACTATTTGAGAATTCACAAATAATAATATTTTTGAAAATTACAAAAGAAAAATAAGCGTAGTAGGCTTAGAAAATAACACAAAAAAACCAGCAAACAATTTATATTCGATTTGAATCTATTTTATTTTTCTACACCCTTATACAATTAGAAATCCATTGGATAACAATAAAAGTAATTATAAGGCAAAATGAAAAATAAAATCTAAATTTAACATTTAAGAAATTTATTATTCGACATATTGTCAGAAGTTTATTTTAATTTGAAATTTATTTGCTATTGGTTCAGCGTTGTCTATATGCATTTCATTGTTGCTGTAACAAATCATCAGTAGACTTCAACCACACATTTTGAATAGTCACAAACCTCTTATCTTATGCACAGACTTTCAAGAACTATTTGAGAATTCACAAATAATAATATTTTTGAAAATCACAAAAGAAAAATAAGCGTAGTAGGCTTAGAAACTAACACAAAAAACCCAGCAAATAATTTATATTCTATTTGGATCTATTTTATTTTTCTACACCTTTATACAATTAGAAATCCATTGGATAATAATAAAAGTTATTATAAGGCAAAATGAAAAATAAAATCTAAATTTAACATTTAAGAAATTTATTATTCGACATATTGTCAGAAGTTTATTTTAATTTGAAATTTATTTGCTGGTGGTTCAGCGTTGTCTATATGCATTTCATTGTTGCTGTAACAAATCATCAGTAGACTTCAACCAAACATTTTGAATAGTCACAAACTAGAGTTGTGCAGCTCATGAATGAACTAGTTCAATTGAACGATTCACCTCACTGAGCGCTGTGAGCCGGTCAATCCACTGAGCGCTTTCAGCTCAGTTCTGAGTGGTTTCTTGATTTGTATCGAACTTTTTCAGTAGCTCGTTTTAGACATAAACCTATAATTAAACCCATTTAAATTACATCTACATGTAATCAAACATCAAACTCTTTCAGCAGCTCGTTTTAGACACAAACCTACGTATTTTAGGTGTGTTTGATAATAGGTTTGTGTCTAAAACGACCTAATGAAAGAGTTCGATACAAGTCTTGTGGTTTTTAGCATTTTGTTTTTGTCGCACAATTATAAAAAAATTTTTATATGTGTATTGTGATATTAAAATATCTGAAACCTTAAATAATTTTAATTTTGATTGTACATACATATGTACATAACATAACATAACAAATTCCACTCATTAAACTACTCATATTTTATTTTTATTTATTTTTTATACTTCATTTGCGTTGTTTTGTAATGTATGAGCACACACAAACACACACTCACTGTATAAATCTGTCGCTTTTTATGCTTCTGTTTTCGCTCTATCTTTATGCTTGATAAAATGTTTCACAACAAATGAACTGAGCTACTGACCAACTGAGTGAAACACTTCAGTAAAGTGAGCTGAGCTGAAAAGAGTGGTCACTCAAAAGAGCTGATAAGCACAACTCTATCACAAACCTCTTATCTTTAACACAGACTTTCAAGAACTATTTGAGAATTCACAAATAATAATATTTTTGAAAATCACAAAAGAAAAATAAGCGTAGTAGGCTTAGAAAATAACACAAAAAAGCCAACAAGCAATTTATATTCGATTTGAATCTATTTTATTTTTCTACACCCTTATTCAAGTAGAAATCCATTGGATAACAATAAAAGTAATTATAAGGCAAAATGAAAAATAAAATCTAAATTTAACATTTAAGAAATTTATTATTCGACATATTGTCAGAAGTTTATTTTAATTTGAAATTTATTTGCTGGTGGTTCAGCGTTGTCTATATGCATTTCATTGTTGCTGTAACAAATCATCAGTAGACTTCAACCAAACATTTTGAATAGTCACAAACCTCTTATCTTATGCACAGACTTTCAAGAACTATTTGAGAATTCACAAATAATAATATTTTTGAAAATCACAAAAGAAAAATAAGCGTAGTAGGCTTAGAAACTAAAACAAAAAACACAGCAAATAATTTATATTCGATTTGGATCTATTTTATTTTTCTACACCTTTATACAATTAGAAATCGATTGGATAATAATAAAGGTAATTATAAGGCAAAATGAAAAATAAAATCTAAATTTAACATTTAAGAAATTTATTATTCGACATATTGTCAGAAGTTTATTTTAATTTGAAATTCATTTGTGGTGGTTCAGCGTTGTCTATATGCATTTCATTGTTGCTATAACAAATCATCAGTAGACTTCAACCACACATTTTGAATAGTCACAACCTCTTATCTTATGCACAGACTTTCAAGAACTATTTGAGAATTCACAAATAATAATATTTTTGAAAATCACAAAAGAAAAATAAGCGTAGTAGGCAAAAACCCAGCAAATAATTTATATTCGATTTGAACCTATTTTATTTTTCTACACCTTTATACAATTATAAATCCATTGCATAACAATAAAAGTAATTATAAGGCAAAATGAAAAATAAAATCTAAATTTAACATTTAAGAAATTTATTATTCGACATATTGTCAGAAGTTTATTTTAATTTGAAATTTATTTGCTGGTGGTTCAGAGTTGTCTATATGCATTTCATTGTTGCTGTAACAAATCATCAGTAGACTTCAACCACACATTTTGAATAGTCACAAACCTCTTATCTTATGCACAGACTGTCAAGAACTATTTGAGAATTCACAAATAATAATATTTTTGAAAATCACAAAAGAAAAATAAGCGTAGTAGGCTTAGAAACTAACACAAAAAACCCAGCAAATAATTTATATTCGATTTGGATCTATTTTATTTTTCTACACCTTTATACAATTAGAAATTCATTGGATAATAATAAAAGTAATTATAAGGCAAAATAAAAAATAAAATCTTAATTTAACATTTAAGAAATTTATTATTCGATATATTGTCAGACGTTTATTGTAATTTGAAATTTCTTTGCTGGTGGTTCAGCGTTGTCTAGGTATATGCATTTCATTGTTGCTGTTACAAATCATCAGTAGACTTCAACCAAACATTTTGAATAGTCACAAACCTCTTATCTTTAACACAGACTCTCAAGAACTATTTGAGAATTCACAAATAATAATATTTTTGAAAATCACAAAAGAAAAATAAGCGTAGTAAGCTTAGAAAGTAACACAAAAAACCCAGCAAACAATTTATATTCGATTTGAATCTATTTTATTTTTCTACACCCTTATACAATTAGAAATCCATTGGATAACAATAAAAGTAATTATAAGGCAAAATGAAAAATAAAATCTTAATTTAACATTTAAGAAATTTATTATTCGATATATTGTCAGAAGTTTATTGTAATTTGAAATTTCTTTGCTGGTGGCTCAGCGTTGTCTAGGTATTATATACATTTCATTGTTGCTGTAACAAATCATCAGTAGACTTCAACCAAACATTTTGAATAGTCACAAACCTCTTATCTTTAACACAGACTCTCAAGAACTATTTGAGAATTCACAAATAATAATATTTTTGAAAATCACAAAAGAAAAATAAGCGTAGTAAGCTTAGAAAGTAACACAAAAAACCCAGAAACAATTTATATTCGATTTGAATCTATTTTATTTTTCTACACCCTTATACAATTAGAAATCCATTGGATAACAATAAAAGTAATTATAAGGCAAAATGAAAAATAAAATCTAAATTTAACATTTAAGAAATTTATTATTCGACATATTGTCAGAAGTTTATTTTAATTTGAAATTTTAGTTTATTGTAATTTCAAATTTCTTTGCTGGTGGTTCAGCGTTGTCTATATGCATTTCATTGTTGCTGTAACAAATCATCAGTAGACTTCAACCACACATTTTGAATAGTCACAAACCTCTTATCTTATGCACAGACTTTCAAGAACTATTTGAGAATTCACAAATAATAATATTTTTGAAAATCACAAAAGAAAAATAAGCGTAGTAGGCTTAGAAACTAACACAAAAAACCCAGCAAATATTTTATATTCGATTTGGATCTATTTTATTTTTCTACACCTTTATACAATTAGAAATCCATTGGATAATAATAAAAGTAATTATGAGGCAAAATGAAAAATAAAATCTTAATTTAACATTTAAGAAATTTATTATTCGACATATTGTCAGAAGTTTATTGTAATTTGAAATTTCTTTGCTGGTGGTTCAGCGTTGTCTATATGCATTTCATTGTTGCTGTAACAAATCATCAGTACACTTCAACCAAACATTTTGAATACTCACAAACCTCTTATCTTTAACACAGACTTTCAAGAACTATTTGAGAATTCACAAATAATAATATTTTTGAAAATTACAAAAGAAAAATAAGCGTAGTAGGCTTAGAAAATAGCACAAAAAAACCAGCAAACAATTTATATTCGATTTGAATCTATTTTATTTTTCTACACCCTTATACAATTAGAAATCCATTGGATAACAATAAAAGTAATTATAAGGCAAAATGAAAAATAAAATCTAAATTTAACATTTAAGAAATTTATTATTCGACATATTGTCAGAAGTTTATTTTAATTTGAAATTTATTTGCTATTGGTTCAGCGTTGTCTATATGCATTTCATTCTTGCTGTAACAAATCATCAGTAGACTTCAACCACACATTTTGAATAGTCACAAACCTCTTATCTTATGCACAGACTTTCAAGAACTATTTGAGAATTCACAAATAATAATATTTTTGAAAATCACAAAAGAAAAATAAGCGTAGTGGGCTTAGAAACTAACACAAAAAACCCAGCAAATAATTTATATTCGATTTGGATCTATTTTATTTTTCTACACCTTTATACAATTAGAAATCCATTGGATAATAATAAAAGTGATTATAAGGCAAAATGAAAAATAAAATCTCAATTTAACATTTAAGAAATTTATTATTCGATATATTGTCAGAAGTTTATTGTAATTTGAAATTTCTTTGCTGGTGGTTTAGCGTTGTCTATATGCATTTCATTGTTGCTGTAACAAATCATCAGTAGACTTCAACCAAACATTTTGAATAGTCACAAACTAGAGTTGTGCAGCTCATGAATGAACTAGTTCAATTGAACGATTCACCTCACTGAGCGCTGTGAGCCGGTCAATCCACTGAGCGCTTTCAGCTCAGTTCTGAGTGGTTTCTTGATTTGTATCGAACTTTTTCAGTAGCTCGTTTTAGACATAAACCTATAATTAAACCCATTTAAATTACATGTAGACTTTCATCAAACTCTTTCAGCAGCTCGTTTTAGGCACAAACCTACGTATTTTAGGTGTGTTTGATAATAGGTTTGTGTCTAAAACGACCTAATGAAAGAGTTCTGTACAAGTCTTGTGGTTTTTAGCATTTTGTTTTTGTCGCACAATTATAAAAAAATTTTTATATGTGTATTGTGATATTAAAATATCTGAAACCTTAAATAATTTTAATTTTGATTGTACATACATATGTACATAACATAACATAACAAATTCCACTCATTAAACTACTCATATTTTATTTTTATTTATTTTTTATACTTCATTTGCGTTGTTTTGTAATGTATGAGCACACACAAACACACACTCACTGTATAAATCTGTCGCTTTTCATGCTTCTGTTTTCGCTCTATCTTTATGCTTGATAAAATGTTTCACAACAAATGAACTGAGCTACTGACCAACTGAGTGAAACACTTCAGTAAAGTGAGCTGAGCTGAAAAGAGCGGTCACTCAAAAGAGCTGATAAGCACAACTCTATCACAAACCTCTTATCTTTAACACAGACTTTCAAGAACTATTTGAGAATTCACAAATAATAATATTTTTGAAAATCACAAAAGAAAAATAAGCGTAGTAGGCTTAGAAAATAACACAAAAAACCCAACAAGCAATTTATATTCGATTTGAATCTATTTTATTTTTCTACACCCTTATTCAAGTAGAAATCCATTGGATAACAATAAAAGTAATTATAAGGCAAAATGAAAAATAAAATCTAAATTTAACATTTAAGAAATTTATTATTCGACATATTGTCAGAAGTTTATTTTAATTTGAAATTTATTTGCTGGTGGTTCAGCGTTGTCTATATGCATTTCATTGTTGCTGTAACAAATCATCAGTAGACTTCAACCACACATTTTGAATAGTCAAAAACCTCTTATCTTATGCACAGACTTTCAAGAACTATTTGAGAATTCACAAATAATAATATTTTTGAAAATCACAAAAGAAAAATAAGCGTAGTAGGCTTAGAAACTGACACAAAAAACACAGCAAATAATTTATATTCGATTTGAACCTATTTTATTTTTCTACACCTTTATACAATTATAAATCCATTGCATAACAATAAAAGTAATTATAAGGCAAAATGAAAAATAAAATCTAAATTTAACATTTAAGAAATTTATTATTCGACATATT
Source organism: Tachina grossa (assembly GCA_949987645.1). Classification (NCBI taxonomy): domain Eukaryota; kingdom Metazoa; phylum Arthropoda; class Insecta; order Diptera; family Tachinidae; genus Tachina; species Tachina grossa. Next base: position 89,886,257 of record OX465278.1, read on the forward strand.
GTCAGAAGTTTATTTTAATTTGAAATTTATTTGCTGGTGGTTCAGAGTTGTCTATATGCATTTCATTGTTGCTGTAACAAATCATCAGTAGACTTCAACCACACATTTTGAATAGTCACAAACCTCTTATCTTATGCACAGACTGTCAAGAACTATTTGAGAATTCACAAATAATAATATTTTTGAAAATCACAAAAGAAAAATAAGCGTAGTAGGCTTAGAAACTAACACAAAAAACCCAGCAAATAATTTATATTCGATTTGGATCTATTTTATTTTTCTACACCTTGATACAATTAGAAATCCATTGGATAATAATAAAAGTAATTATAAGGCAAAATGAAAAATAAAATCTTAATTTAACATTTAAGAAATTTATTATTCGATATATTGTCAGAAGTTTATTGTAATTTGAAATTTCTTTGCTGGTGGTTCAGCGTTGTCTAGGTATATGCATTTCATTGTTGCTGTTACAAATCATCAGTAGACTTCAACCAAACATTTTGAATAGTCACAAACCTCTTATCTTTAACACAGACTCTCAAGAACTATTTGAGAATTCACAAATAATAATATTTTTGAAAATCACAAAAGAAAAATAAGCGTAGTAAGCTTAGAAAGTAACACAAAAAACCCAGCAAACAATTTATATTCGATTTGACTCTATTTTATTTTTCTACACCCTTATACAATTAGAAATCCATTGGATAACAATAAAAGTAATTATAAGGCAAAATGAAAAATAAAATCTTAATTTAACATTTAAGAAATTTATTATTCGATATATTGTCAGAAGTTTATTGTAATTTGAAATTTCTTTGCTGGTGCTTCAGCGTTGTCTATATGCATTTCATTGTTGCTGTAACAAATCATCAGTAGACTTCAACCACACATTTTGAATAGTCACAAACCTCTTATCTTATGCACAGACTTTCAAGAACTATTTGAGAATTCACAAATAATAATATTTTTGAAAATCACAAAAGAAAAATAAGCGTAGTAGGCTTAGAAACTAACACAAAAAACCCAGCAAATATTTTATATTCGATTTGGATCTATTTATTTTTCTACACCTTTATACAATTAGAAATCCATTGGATAATAATAAAAGTAATTATAAGGCAAAATGAAAAATAAAATCTTAATTTAACATTTAAGAAATTTATTATTCGACATATTGTCAGAAGTTTATTGTAATTTGAAATTTCTTTGCTGGTGGTTCAGCCTTGTCTATATGCATTTCATTGTTGCTGTAACAAATCATCAGTACACTTCAACCAAACATTTTGAATAGTCACAAACCTCTTATCTTTAACACAGACTTTCAAGAACTATTTGAGAATTCACAAATAATAATATTTTTGAAAATTACAAAAGAAAAATAAGCGTAGTAGGCTTAGAAAATAACACAAAAAAACCAGCAAACAATTTATATTCGATTTGAATCTATTTTATTTTTCTACACCCTTATACAATTAGAAATCCATTGGATAACAATAAAAGTAATTATAAGGCAAAATGAAAAATAAAATCTAAATTTAACATTTAAGAAATTTATTATTCGACATATTGTCAGAAGTTTATTTTAATTTGAAATTTATTTGCTATTGGTTCAGCGTTGTCTATATGCATTTCATTGTTGCTGTAACAAATCATCAGTAGACTTCAACCACACATTTTGAATAGTCACAAACCTCTTATCTTATGCACAGACTTTCAAGAACTATTTGAGAATTCACAAATAATAATATATTTGAAAATCACAAAAGAAAAATAAGCGTAGTAGGCTTAGAAACTAACACAAAAAACCCAGCAAATAATTTATATTCGATTTGGATCTATTTTATTTTTCTACACCTTTATACAATTAGAAATCCATTGGATAATAATAAAAGTGATTACAAGGCAAAATGAAAAATAAAATCTCAATTTAACATTTAAGAAATTTATTATTCGATATATTGTCAGAAGTTTATTTTAATTTGAAATTTATTTCTGGTGGTTCAACGTTGTCTATATGCATTTCGTTGTTGCTGTAACAAATCATCAGTAGACTTCAACCACACATTTTGAATAGTCACAAACCTCTTATCTTATGCACAGACTTTCAAGAACTATTTGAGAATTCACAAATAATAATATTTTTGAAAATCACAAAAGAAAAATAAGCGTAGTAGGCTTAGAAACTAACACAAAAAACCCAGCAAATAATTTATATTCTATTTGGATCTATTTTATTTTTCTACACCTTTATACAATTAGAAATCCATTGGATAATAATAAAAGTTATTATAAGGCAAAATGAAAAATAAAATCTAAATTTAACATTTAAGAAATTTATTATTCGACATATTGTCAGAAGTTTATTTTAATTTGAAATTTATTTGCTGGTGGTTCAGCGTTGTCTATATGCATTTCATTGTTGCTGTAACAAATCATCAGTAGACTTCAACCAAACATTTTGAATAGTCACAAACTAGAGTTGTGCAGCTCATGAATGAACTAGTTCAATTGAACGATTCACCTCACTGAGCGCTGTGAGCCGGTCAATCCACTGAGCGCTTTCAGCTCAGTTCTGAGTGGTTTCTTGACTTGTATCGAACTTTTTCAGTAGCTCGTTTTAGACATAAACCTATAATTAAACCCATTTAAATTACATGTAGACTTTCATCAAACTCTTTCAGCAGCTCGTTTTAGACACAAACCTACGTATTTTAGGTGTGTTTGATAATAGGTTTGTGTCTAAAACGACCTAATGAAAGAGTTCGATACAAGTCTTGTGGTTTTTAGCATTTTGTTTTTGTCGCACAATTATAAAAAAATTTTTATATGTGTATTGTGATATTAAAATATCTGAAACCTTAAATAATTTTAATTTTGATTGTACATACATATGTACATAACATAACATAACAAATTCCACTCATTAAACTACTCATATTTTATTTTTATTTATTTTTATACTTCATCTGCGTTGTTTTGTAATGTATGACCACACACACACACACAATCACTGTATAAATCTGTCGCTTTTTATGCTTCTGTTTTCGCTCTATCTTTATGCTTGATAAAATGTTTCACTACAAATGAACTGAGCTACTGACCAACTGAGTGAACCTTCTCGTTGAACCTTCATAGTGAAGAGACATTAAAGCGGATTTTTTTTACATACATACATACGAAACAAATATAAAAAACAACAAAATCAAAAATCATACAAAAAATATTCGTAATACATATTCACCTTGATAAATAAGCTTATTGGCTTTACTAATATTTTTTACATAGCAAGAAATAGCAAAAACAAAAAAAAACCGTAAACACAAACAAAGTTCCCTTGAGGAATAATACTCTGTATGAGTACCTCAAAGGAAAACAATTTTGAAGTGAGTTCTAACGGCAGAAATGCTTATTTTACTGTGAGTTCTGAAACTCTGAATGAAAAAAATATAAATAATAAATCTGATGAAAATCTTTTTTTAACGGCAAAGCCAATTTTTCGTCAGCGATCAACTTCGCTTTGTCCAATGCCATTGCCTAGTACTTCTTCTTTTAAGTCTGCGATATCATCCGCATTGGGCTCGCCTTCATCACTAAACCAAGTTATCACTACAGATAACAGTAGCTCAAAACCCAAGGTACAAGTGGGAATGGACAGATATATAACAGTGGTAAAGCGTGGGCGAAGCCCAAATTCTTCAAAAATTTCATCTGCTCCAAAGATGTCTAGGTATAACAGCGCATCATCTACCAATCGTCAAAATCGTTTTTCATTATTGCAAGACACCGACGACAAGCCCTCTACATCATCGCAAAAGTCTTTTAAGCCACCACCTATTTATCTGAGAGAAAAAAATTCTAACGCGCTTATAAAAAAACTACTGTCGACCATTGGTGAAAATACTTTTCACATCATTCCAATTAAACGCGGTAATATTGATGAAACTAAAATCCAAATATATAATGAAAAAGATTTCCGAAAAGTTGCTAGTGAATTCGAAAAAAATAAAACAAATTTGTACACATACCAACTTAAGAGTGCTAAAGGCCTACAGATAGTATTAAAGGGCATAGATTCATATGTTGAACCCGAAGAAGTAAAAAACGCACTTGTCGACCAAGGATTCAAGGTAAAAAATGTTACCAACATATTTAATAGAGAAAAGGTCCCCCAACCCCTATTTCGGGTTGAACTGGAGCCGAATGACATACAATTGAAAATAAATGAAGCCCATCCAGTTTATAACGTAAAGTATCTCTTACATCGAAAAATCACAGTTGAAGAGCCACGTAAGCCTTCAGGTCCCGTACAGTGCCATAATTGCCAAGAATATGGCCATACGAAAACTTACTGCAAGTTACCTACAGTGTGTGTTATCTGCGGTGAATTGCATGGTACTGCTAGCTGCACTAAGCCAAAAGATCAAGCAGAAAAAAAATGTAGTAATTGTGGAGGTAATCACGCAGCTAACTATAGAGGGTGCCCTGTATTTTCTTTCGTTAAACAGGCTATGGGTCAAAAACCCAAGTTAACTCCAGCTCTACAAGTAAACGCGAACTCCGACACTTTTGCTCAAATCAGCCAACCAGTTACTTCACGTATATCGTATGCTGATGCTGCTAAGACTAGTTCAATTCCCACGCAAAATGTTCCACCGCCAAATAATTCAACGAATTCAAACTCAAGCTTTAACTTTAGTCGCCTTGAAGCTACTATTGAGAATCTGGTGCTAACTATAAACAACTTTACTACAAATATGACAAGTATGATGCAAGAAATGCTGCGAATGCAGAATACACTGCTTCAAGCATTAGTTAATAAACCATGAACACGTTAAAAATATGTTTCTGGAACGCAAACGGCATTCGCCAACATAAAAATGAACTTGAGCACTTCCTCATGGAAAAAAATATTGATATAATGTTGGTTTCTGAGAATCATTTGACCTCAAGAAGCTTATTTAAAATAAATGGTTACACTTTATATGATACAAAGGACCCGAGAGAGAGACCATGTGGTGGATCAGCAATTCTGATTAAGTCAAGACTCAAGCACTATGTCCTTGACAACGTTAGTGAAGAATATTTGCAAGCAACGAATATTTTCGTAGAAAATTTTTGTGCGAATTTCGTGATATCATCAATTTACCCACCTCCCAGATTTTAAGTTACCGAAGATCAGTATGAGAAGTTCTACAAATCGCTTGGATCTTGTTTCGTGGCAGCTGGTGACTACAATGCAAAACATACGTACTGGGGATCGCGTCTTGTTACACCTAGAGGCCGAGCCTTGTTCAATACAATTTCAAAAATGGGCTTAGATGTCATTTCGAGTGAGGAGCCTACTTACTGGCCTACTGACGTAAGAAAAATTCCAGATGTTACAGATTTTGCCGTCACGAAAAATATTCATAGGGACTTAATTCATGTAGAGGCCTCTCTAGATCTGTCCTCCGATCACTCTCCAACAATAGTTACAATTTTCAACCCACTAAGGAGTGATTTAACTAACTCATATGTGAAGATGATTAATGGAATCAACTGGCTGGTATTCAAAAAATATCTTAGTAGTCACTGCGTAGAAAACATTCAGCTTAGATCATGCGATGATATTGAATTTAATATTGCCAATCTTAACGAAAATATTAAACAGGCTGCTGAACACGCCACTACCTCCTATCCGCAGACCGGCTTTAACAGAATTTATTCTACGGAAATTGAACGTCTTGTATGTGAAAAAAGGAGAGCTAGAAGAGAATGGCAACAACACAGATCACCCCTAAATAAAATCAGACTTAAAGAATGTACTAAACGACTCAAAGAGCTGCTATCATCGGAAAAAACTGCACAACTGGAAAAGTATTTAGAAGGTCTTGATGTAACGTCCGCATCTAATTACTCTTTATGGCGCGCTACTAGAAATCTTAAACGACCCGTTGATCTTAAATCACCATTGCGTACTGCGACCGGAGGCTGGGCAAGAAGTGATAGTGAGAAAGGTAACTTTTTTTCTGAGCATTTAAAATCTGTATTCACTCCCAATTCATGTACGGGTGCTGCTGATTTACCGAGTGTAGTTTCTCTACCCCCTCGTCCCTTAAGGTTTAAGATGCGTGAAGTACAAAAAGTAATTGCTGAACTCAACCCGAAGAAAGCTCCAGGTATTGATGGCATTAGTAACAAAATGCTCATGAACTTGCCTCATATTGCAATAAGAATCCTGCTATTTACTTTTAATGCTATTTTAAGAATGCAGTATTTTCCACATAACTGGAAACTGGCCAAGATCAAAATGATTCCAAAGGCGGGCAAAGATCTTACCAAGACTGAGTCATATAGGCCCATAAGCTTACTATCTACAATCTCAAAGCTTTTCGAAAAGCTGCTCATGACTAAATTGTCCAAAATTTTAACTGATAATGGGTGCATCCCGGACCATCAATTTGGCTTTAGAAGTCAGCACAGCACGATTGAACAAACGCATAGACTGGTCCAAGTTGTAAGAAGAACATTTGAAGAAAAGAAGTATTGTTCTGCTCTCTTTATTGATGTTTCTCAGGCATTTGATAAAGTATGGCACGAAGGCCTAGTTTTAAAATTGAAGACATATCTGCCAATAAACATTCAAAAGCTTTTGGAAAGTTATATTATTGATAGGAAGTTCACTGTTGTGGAAGGAGAGTTCACGAGTGTGCCCGAAACTATATCTTCTGGTGTGCCCCAGGGTAGTATTCTGGGTCCTGTCTTGTATTTAATATATACTTGTGATATGCCTGTGAGCAATAATATCCATATTTCTACTTTTGCCGATGATACAGCCTGTATGAGTGTGCACGAAAACCCTTATGAGGCATCCCGCAATCTCCAGGAACATATCACTCAGTTGGAAATATGGTTGAACTTATGGAGAATTAAAGTCAATGAACAAAAGTGTGTCCATATAACGTTCACCCTAAGAAGAGATACTTGCTCCCCCATTCGAATCAACAATCAAAATATTCCTCAACATTCCCAAGTGAAATACCTTGGTATACACCTTGATCGAAGACTTACATGGAAACATCATATTGACTCTAAATTAACTCAGATGAAACTTAAGTTAACTCAAATATATTGGTTGATTGGCAGAAACTCAACACTCAGCCTAGACTGCAAACTTTTATTATACAAGTCGCTTTTGAAGCCAATATGGCGCTACGGAATTCAGTTATGGGGCACTGCTTCAGCTTCCAATGTCGAGAGAATCCAACGAAGGCAAAACAAAATTTTACGGTTAATAACATCGGCTCCATGGTACATCCAAAATTCTATTATACATCGTGATTTAAATATGCCACTAGTGACTGAAGAAATTGCAAAATACGCAGGCAAATATTTAACAAAACTCGAATCACATCCTAATCCGCTTGCTCGTAATATTTTGAACTTTACTGGACACGTCCGCTTAAAAAAGAGGGACACACGGGCTCTTATACCTAACACTCCAGATGGGACTACTTGAAAATACTTTCCCCCCCCTTTTTTTTTATTATCACTACTAATGTATTATTTATAACTACCACTAAGTTTATGTCCGACACTGGTTGGGCCTAATAATTTTTTTTTATAGATTTAAGATTTGAATACTTATTGTTAGTTCATATATGAAGATACAATAAATCAATACATGCATTAAAAAAAAAAAAAAAAAAAACTGAGTGAAACACTTCAGTAAAGTGAGCTGAGCTGAAAAGAGCGGTCACTCAAAAGAGCTGATAAGCACAACTCTATCACAAACCTCTTATCTTTAACACAGACTTTCAAGAACTATTTGAGAATTCACAAATAATAATATTTTTGAAAATCACAAAAGAAAAATAAGCGTAGTAGGCTTAGAAAATAACACAAAAAACACAGCAAACAATTTATATTCGATTTGAATCTATTTTATTTTTCTACACCCTTATACAATTAGAAATCCATTGGATAACAATAAAAGTAATTATAAGGCAAAATGAAAAATAAAATCTAAATTTAACATTTAAGAAATTTATTATTCGACATATTGTCAGAAGTTTATTTTAATTTGAAATTTATTTGCTGGTGGTTCAGCGTTGTCTATATGCATTTCATTGTTGCTGTAACAAATCATCAGTAGACTTCAACCAAACATATTGAATAGTCACAAACTAGAGTTGTGCAGCTCATGAATGAACTAGTTCAATTGAACGATTCACCTCACTGAGCGCTGTGAGCCGGTCAATCCACTGAGCGCTTTCAGCTCAGTTCTGAGTGGTTTCTTGATTTGTATCGAACTTTTTCAGTAGCTCGTTTTAGACATAAACCTATAATTAAACCCATTTAAATTACATGTAGACTTTCATCAAACTCTTTCAGCAGCTCGTTTTAGGCACAAACCTACGTATTTTAGGTGTGTTTGATAATAGGTTTGTGTCTAAAACGACCTAATGAAAGAGTTCTATACAAGTCTTGTGGTTTTTAGCATTTTGTTTTTGTCGCACAATTATAAAAAAAATTTTATATGTGTATTGTGATATTAAAATATCTGAAACCTTAAATAATTTTAATTTTGATTGTACATACATATGTACATAACATAACATAACAAATTCCACTCATTAAACTACTCATATTTTATTTTTATTTATTTTTTATACTTCATCTGCGTTGTTTTGTAATGTATGACCACACACACACACACAATCACTGTATAAATCTGTCGCTTTTTATGCTTCTGTTTTCGCTCTATCTTTATGCTTGATAAAATGTTTCACTACAAATGAACTGAGCTACTGACCAACTGAGTGAAACACTTCAGTAAAGTGAGCTGAGCTGAAAAGAGCGGTCACTCAAAAGAGCTGATAAGCACAACTCTATCACAAACCTCTTATCTTTAACACAGACTTTCAAGAACTATTTGAGAATTCACAAATAATAATATTTTTGAAAATCACAAAAGAAAAATAAGCGTAGTAGGCTTAGAAAATAACACAAAAAACACAGCAAACAATTTATATTCGATTTGAATCTATTTTATTTTTCTACACCCTTATTCAAGTAGAAATCCATTGGATAACAATAAAAGTAATTATAAGGCAAAATGAAAAATAAAATCTAAATTTAACATTTAAGAAATTTATTATTCGACATATTGTCAGAAGTTTATTTTAATTTGAAATTTATTTGCTGGTGGTTCAGCGTTGTCTATATGCATTTCATTGTTGCTGTAACAAATAATCAGTAGACTTCAACCACACATTTTGAATAGTCACAAACCTCTTATCTTATGCACAGACTTTCAAGAACTATTTGAGAATTCACAAATAATAATATTTTTGAAAATCACAAAAGAAAAATAAGCGTAGTAGGCTTAGAAACTAACACAAAAAACCCAGCAAATAATTTATATTCGATTTGGATCTATTTTATTTTTCTACACCTTTATACAATTAGAAATCCATTGGATAATAATAAAAGTAATTATAAGGCAAAATGAAAAATAAAATCTAAATTTAACATTTAAGAAATTTATTATTCGACATATTGTCAGAAGTTTATTTTAATTTGAAATTTATTTGCTATTGGTTCAGCGTTGTCTATATGCATTTCATTCTTGCTGTAAAAAATCATCAGTAGACTTCAACCACACATTTTGAATAGTCACAAACCTCTTATCTTATGCACAGACTTTCAAGAACTATTTGAGAATTCACAAATAATAATATTTTTGAAAATCACAAAAGAAAAATAAGCGTAGTAGGCTTAGAAACTAACACAAAAAACCCAGCAAATAATTTATATTCTATTTGGATCTATTTTATTTTTCTACACCTTTATACAATTAGAAATCCATTGGATAATAATAAAAGTGATTATAAGGCAAAATGAAAAATAAAATCTCAATTTAATATTTAAGAAAATTATTATTCGATATATTGTCAGAAGTTTATTGTAATTTGAAATTTCTTTGCTGGTGGTTTAGCGTTGTCTATATGCATTTCATTGTTGCTATAACAAATCATCAGTAGACTTCAACCAAACATTTTGAATAGTCACAAACCTCTTATCATTAACACAGACTTTCAAGAACTATTTGAGAATTCACAAATAATAATATTTTTGAAAATCACAAAAGAAAAATAAGCGTAGTAGGCTTAGAAACTAACACAAAAAACCCAGCAAATAATTTATATTCTATTTGGATCTATTTTATTTTTCTACACCTTTATACAATTAGAAATCCATTGGATAATAATAAAAGTAATTATAAGGCAAAATGAAAAATAAAATCTAAATTTAACATTTAAGAAATTTATTATTCGACATATTGTCAGAAGTTTATTTTAATTTGAAATTTATTTGCTGGTGGTTCAGCGTTGTCTATATGCATTTCATTGTTGCTGTAACAAATCATCAGTAGACTTCAACCAAACATTTTGAATAGTCACAAACTAGAGTTGTGCAGCTCATGAATGAACTAGTTCAATTGAACGATTCACCTCACTGAGCGCTGTGAGCCGGTCAATCCACTGAGCGCTTTCAGCTCAGTTCTGAGTGGTTTCTTGACTTGTATCGAACTTTTTCAGTAGCTCGTTTTAGACATAAACCTATAATTAAACCCATTTAAATTACATGTAGACTTTCATCAAACTCTTTCAGCAGCTCGTTTTAGACACAAACCTACGTATTTTAGGTGTGTTTGATAATAGGTTTGTGTCTAAAACGACCTAATGAAAGAGTTCGATACAAGTCTTGTGGTTTTTAGCATTTTGTTTTTGTCGCACAATTATAAAAAAATTTTTATATGTGTATTGTGATATTAAAATATCTGAAACCTTAAATAATTTTAATTTTGATTGTACATACATATGTACATAACATAACATAACAAATTCCACTCATTAAACTACTCATATTTTATTTTTATTTATTTTTTATACTTCATCTGCGTTGTTTTGTAATGTATGACCACACACACACACACTCGCTGTATAAATCTGTCGCTTTTTATGCTTCTGTTTTCGCTCTATCTTTATGCTTGATAAAATGTTTCACTACAAATGAACTGAGCTACTGACCAACTGAGTGAAACACTTCAGTAAAGTGAGCTGAGCTGAAAAGAGCGGTCACTCAAAAGAGCTGATAAGCACAACTCTATCACAAACCTCTTATCTTTAACACAGACTTTCAAGAACTATTTGAGAATTCACAAATAATAATATTTTTGAAAATCACAAAAGAAAAATAAGCGTAGTAGGCTTAGAAAAAACACAAAAAACACAGCAAACAATTTATATTCGATTTGAATCTATTTTATTTTTCTACACCCTTATTCAAGTAGAAATCCATTGGATAACAATAAAAGTAATTATAAGGCAAAATGAAAAATAAAATCTAAATTTAACATTTAAGAAATTTATTATTCGACATATTGTCAGAAGTTTATTTTAATTTCAAATTTATTTGCTGGTGGTTCAGCGTTGTCTTTTCAAGAACTATTTGAGAATTCACAAATAATAATATTTTTGAAAATCTCAAAAGAAAAATAAGCGTAGTAGGCTTAGAAACTAACACAAAAAACCCAGCAAATAATTTATATTCGATTTGGATCTATTTTATTTTTCTACACCTTTATACAATTAGAAATCCATTGGATAATAATAAAAGTAATTATAAGGCAAAATGAAAAATAAAATCTAAATTTAACATTTAAGAAATTTATTATTCGACATATTGTCAGAAGTTTATTGTAATTTGAAATTTATTTGCTATTGGTTCAGCGTTGTCTATATGCATTTCATTGTTGCTGTAAAAAATCATCAGTAGACTTTAACCACATATTTTGAATAGTCACAAACCTCTTATCTTATGCACAGACTTTCAAGAACTATTTGAGAATTCACAAATAATAATATTTTTGAAAATCACAAAAGAAAAATAAGCGTAGTAGGCTTAGAAACTAACACAAAAAACCCAGCAAATAATTTATATTCGATTTGGATTTATTTTATTTTTCGACACCTTTATACAATTAGAAATCCATTGGATAATAATAAAAGTGATTATAAGGCAAAATGAAAAATAAAATCTCAATTTAACATTTAAGAAATTTATTATTCGATATATTGTCAGAAGTTTATTGTAATTTGAAATTTCTTTGCTGGTGGTTTAGCGTTGTCTATATGCATTTCATTGTTGCTATAACAAATCATCAGTAGACTTCAACCAAACATTTTGAATAGTCACAAACCTCTTATCTTTAACACAGACTTTCAAGAACTATTTGAGAATTCACAAATAATAATATTTTTGAAAATCACAAAAGAAAAATAAGCGTAGTAGGCTTAGAAAATAACACAAAAAACCCAGCAAACAATTTATATTCGATTTGAATCTATTATATTTTTCTACACCCTTATACAATTAGAAATCCATTGGATAACAATAAAAGTAATTATAAGGCAAAATGAAAAATAAAATCTAAATTTAACATTTAAGAAATTTATTATTCGACATATTGTCAGAAGTTTATTTTAATTTGAAATTTATTTGCTGGTGGTTCAGCGTTGTCTATATGCATTTCGTTGTTGCTGTAACAAATCATCAGTAGACTTCAACCACACATTTTGAATAGTCACAAACCTCTTATCTTATGCACAGACTTTCAAGAACTATTTGAGAAATCACAAATAATAATATTTTTGAAAATCACAAAAGAAAAATAAGCGTAGTAGGATTAGAAACTAACACAAAAAACCCAGCAAATAATTTATATTCTATTTGGATCTATTTTATTTTTCTACACCTTTATACAATTAGAAATCCATTGGATAATAATAAAAGTAATTATAAGGCAAAATGAAAAATAAAATCTTAATTTAACATTTAAGAAATTTATTATTCGATATATTGTCAGAAGTTTATTGTAATTTGAAATTTATTTGCTGGTGGTTCAGCGTTGTCTATATGCATTTCATTGTTGCTGTAACAAATCATCAGTAGACTTCAACCAAACATTTTGAATAGTCACAAACTAGAGTTGTGCATCTCATGAATGAACTAGTTCAATTGAACGATTCACCTCACTGAGCGCTGTGAGCCGGTCAATCCACTGAGCGCTTTCAGCTCAGTTCTGAGTGGTTTCTTGATTTGTATCGAACTTTTTCAGTAGCTCGTTTTAGACATAAACCTATACTTAAACCCATTTAAATTACATGTAGACTTTCATCAAACTCTTTCAGCAGCTCGTTTTAGACACAAACCTACGTATTTTAGGTGTGTTTGATAATAGGTTTGTGTCTAAAACGACCTAATGAAAGAGTTCGATACAAGTCTTGTGCTTTTTAGCATTTTTTTTGTCGCACAATTATAAAAAAAATTTTACATGTGTATTATGATATTAAAATATCTGAAACCTTAAATAATTTTAATTTTGATTGTACATACATATGTACATAACATAACATAACAAATTCCACTCATTAAACTACTCATATTTTATTTTTATTTATTTTTTATACTTCATCTGCGTTGTTTTGTAATGTATGACCACACACACACACACTCACTGTATAAATCTGTCGCTTTTTATGCTTCTGTTTTCGCTCTATCTTTATGCTTGATAAAATGTTTCACTACAAATGAACTGAGCTACTGACCAACTGAGTGAAACACTTCAGTAAAGTGAGCTGAGCTGAAAAGAGCGGTCACTCAAAAGAGCTGATAAGCACAACTCTATCACAAACCTCTTATCTTTAACACAGACTTTCAAGAACTATTTGAGAATTCACAAATAATAATATTTTTGAAAATCACAAAAGAAAAATAAGCGTAGTAGGCTTAGAAAATAACACAAAAAACACAGCAAACAATTTATATTCGATTTGAATCTATTTTATTTTTCTACACCCTTATTCAAGTAGAAATCCATTGGATAACAATAAAAGTAATTATAAGGCAAAATGAAAAATAAAATCTAAATTTAACATTTAAGAAATTTATTATTCGACATATTGTCAGAAGTTTATTTTAATTTGAAATTTATTTGCTGGTGGTTCAGCGTTGTCTATATGCATTTCATTGTTGCTGTAACAAATCATCAGTAGACTTCAACCACACATTTTGAATAGTCACAAACCTCTTATCTTATGCACAGACTTTCAAGAACTATTTGAGAATTCACAAATAATAATATTTTTGAAAATCACAAAAGAAAAATAAGCGTAGTAGGCTTAGAAACTAACACAAAAAACCCAGCAAATAATTTATATTCGATTTGGATCTATTTTATTTTTCTACACCTTTATACAATTAGAAATCCATTGGATAATAATAAAAGTAATTAAAAGGCATAATGAAAAATAAAATCTAAATTTAACATTTAAGAAATTTATTATTCGACATATTGTCAGAAGTTTATTTTAATTTGAAATTTATTTGCTATTGGTTCAGCGTTGTCTATATGCATTTCATTGTTGCTGTAAAAAATCATCAGTAGACTTCAACCACATATTTTGAATAGTCACAAACCTCTTATCTTATGCACAGACTTTCAAGAACTATTTGAGAATTCACAAATAATAATATTTTTGAAAATCACAAAAGAAAAATAAGCGTAGTAGGCTTAGAAACTAACACAAAAAACCCAGCAAATAATTTATATTCGATTTGGATTTATTTTATTTTTCTACACCTTTATACAATTAGAAATCCATTGGATAATAATAAAAGTGATTATAAGGCAAAATGAAAAATAAAATCTCAATTTAACATTTAAGAAATTTATTATTCGATATATTGTCAGAAGTTTATTGTAATTTGAAATTTCTTTGCTGGTGGTTTAGCGTTGTCTATATGCATTTCATTGTTGCTATAACAAATCATCAGTAGACTTCAACCAAACATTTTGAATAGTCACAAACCTCTTATCTTTAACACAGACTTTCAAGAACTATTTGAAAATTCACAAATAATAATATTTTTGAAAATCACAAAAGAAATATAAGCGTAGTAGGCTTAGAAACTAACACAAAAAACCCAGCAAATAATTTATATTCTATTTGGATCTATTTTATTTTTCTACACCTTTATACAATTAGAAATCCATTGGATAATAATAAAAGTAATTATAAGGCAAAATGAAAAATAAAATCTTAATTTAACATTTAAGAAATTTATTATTCGATATATTGTCAGAAGTTTATTGTAATTTGAAATTTATTTGCTGGTGGTTCAGCGTTGTCTATATGCATTTCATTGTTGCTGTAACAAATCATCAGTAGACTTCAACCAAACATTTTGAATAGTCACAAACTAGAGTTGTGCAGCTCATGAATGAACTAGTTCAATTGAACGATTCACCTCACTGAGCGCTGTGAGCCGGTCAATCCACTGAGCGCTTTCAGCTCAGTTCTGAGTGGTTTCTTGATTTGTATCGAACTTTTTCAGTAGCTCGTTTTAGACATAAACCTATACTTAAACCAATTTAAATTACATGTAGACTTTCATCAAACTCTTTCAGCAGCTCGTTTTAGACACAAACCTACGTATTTTAGGTGTGTTTGATAATAGGTTTGTGTCTAAAACGACCTAATGAAAGAGTTCGATACAAGTCTTGTGCTTTTTAGCATTTTTTTTTGTCGCACAATTATAAAAAAAATTTTACATGTGTATTGTGATATTAAAATATCTGAAACCTTAAATAATTTTAATTTTGATTGTACATACATATGTACATAACATAACATAACAAATTCCACTCATTAAACTACTCATATTTTATTTTTATTTATTTTTTATACTTCATCTGCGTTGTTTTGTAATGTATGACCACACACACACACACTCACTGTATAAATCTGTCGCTTTTTATGCTTCTGTTTTCGCTCTATCTTTATGCTTGATAAAATGTTTCACTACAAATGAACTGAGCTACTTACCAACTGAGTGAAACACTTCAGTAAAGTGAGCTGAGCTGAAAAGAGCGGTCACTCAAAAGAGCTGATAAGCACAACTCTATCACAAACCTCTTATCTTTAACACAGACTTTCAAGAACTATTTGAGAATTCACAAATAATAATATTTTTGAAAATCACAAAAGAAAAATAAGCGTAGTAGGCTTAGAAAATAACACAAAAAACACAGCAAACAATTTATATTCGATTTGAATCTATTTTATTTTTCTACACCCTTATTCAAGTAGAAATCCATTGGATAACAATAAAAGTAATTATAAGGCAAAATGAAAAATAAAATCTAAATTTAACATTTAAGAAATTTATTATTCGACATATTGTCAGAAGTTTATTTTAATTTGAAATTTATTTGCTGGTGGTTCAGCGTTGTCTATATGCATTTCATTGTTGCTGTAACAAATCATCAGTAGACTTCAACCACACATTTTGAATAGTCACAAACCTCTTATCTTATGCACAGACTTTCAAGAACTATTTGAGAATTCACAAATAATAATATTTTTGAAAATCACAAAAGAAAAATAAGCGTAGTAGGCTTAGAAACTAACACAAAAAACCCAGCAAATAATTTATATTCGATTTGTATCTATTTTATTTTTCTACACCTTTATACAATTAGAAATCCATTGGATAATAATAAAAGTAATTATAAGGCAAAATGAAAAATAAAATCTAAATTTAACATTTAAGAAATTTATTATTCGACATATTGTCAGAAGTTTATTTTAATTTGAAATTTATTTGCTGGTGGTTCAGCGTTGTCTATATGCATTTCATTGTTGCTGTAACAAATCATCAGTAGACTTCAACCACACATTTTGAGTAGTCACAAACCTCTTATCTTATGCACAGACTTTCAAGAACTATTTGAGAATTCACAAATAATAATATTTTTGAAAATCACAAAAGAAAAATAAGCGTAGTAGGCTTAGAAACTAACACAAAAAACCCAGCAAATAATTTATATTCGATTTGGATTTATTTTATTTTTCTACACCTTTATACAATTAGAAATCCATTGGATAATAATAAAAGTGATTATAAGGCAAAATGAAAAATAAAATCTCAATTTAACATTTAAGAAATTTATTATTCGATACATTGTCAGAAGTTTATTGTAATTTGAAATTTCTTTGCTGGTGGTTCAGCGTTGTCTATATGCATTTCATTGTTGCTGTAACAAATCATCAGTAGACTTCAACCAAACATTTTGAATAGTCACAAACTAGAGTTGTGCAGCTCATGAATGAACTAGTTCAATTGAACGATTCACCTCACTGAGCGCTGTGAGCCGGTCAATCCACTGAGCGCTTTCAGCTCAGTTCTGAGTGGTTTCTTGATTTGTATCGAACTTTTTCAGTAGCTCGTTTTAGACATAAACCTATACTTAAACCCATTTAAATTACATGTAGACTTTCATCAAACTCTTTCAGCAGCTCGTTTTAGACACAAACCTACGTATTTTAGGTGTGTTTGATAATAGGTTTGTGTCTAAAACGACCTAATGAAAGAGTTCGATACAAGTCTTGTGCTTTTTAGCATTTTTTTTTGTCGCACAATTATAAAAAAAATTTTACATGTGTATTGTGATATTAAAATATCTGAAACCTTAAATAATTTTAATTTTGATTGTACATACATATGTACATAACATAACATAACAAATTCCACTCATTAAACTACTCATATTTTATTTTTATTTATTTTTTATACTTCATCTGCGTTGTTTTGTAATGTATGACCACACACACACACACTCACTGTATAAATCTGTCGCTTTTTATGCTTCTGTTTTCGCTCTATCTTTATGCTTGATAAAATGTTTCACTACAAATGAACTGAGCTACTTACCAACTGAGTGAAACACTTCAGTAAAGTGAGCTAAGCTGAAAAGAGCGGTCACTCAAAAGAGCTGATAAGCACAACTCTATCACAAACCTCTTATCTTTAACACAGACTTTCAAGAACTATTTGAGAATTCACAAATAATAATATTTTTGAAAATCACAAAAGAAAAATAAGCGTAGTAGGCTTAGAAAATAACACAAAAAACACAGCAAACAATTTATATTCGATTTGAATCTATTTTATTTTTCTACACCCTTATTCAAGTAGAAATCCATTGGATAACAATAAAAGTAATTATAAGGCAAAATGAAAAATAAAATTAAATTTAACATTTAAGAAATTTATTATTCGACATATTGTCAGAAGTTTATTTTAATTTGAAATTTATTTGCTGGTGGTTCAGCGTTGTCTATATGCATTTCATTGTTGCTGTAACAAATCATCAGTAGACTTCAACCACACATTTTGAATAGTCACAAACCTCTTATCTTATGCACAGACTTTCAAGAACTATTTGAGAATTCACAAATAATAATATTTTTGAAAATCACAAAAGAAAAATAAGCGTAGTAGGCTTAGAAACTAACACAAAAAACCCAGCAAATAATTTATATTCGATTTGGATCTATTTTATTTTTCTACACCTTTATACAATTAGAAATCCATTGGATAATAATAAAAGTAATTATAAGGCAAAATGAAAAATAAAATCTAAATTTAACATTTAAGAAATTTATTATTCGACATATTGTCAGAACTTTATTTTAATTTGAAATTTATTTGCTGGTTGTTCAGCGTTGTCTATATGCATTTCATTGTTGCTGTAACAAATCATCAGTAGACTTCAACCACACATTTTGAGTAGTCACAAACCTCTTATCTTATGCACAGACTTTCAAGAACTATTTGAGAATTCACAAATAATAATATTTTTGAAAATCACAAAAGAAAAATAAGCGTAGTAGGCTTAGAAACTAACACAAAAAACCCAGCAAATAATTTATATTCGATTTGGATTTATTTTATTTTTCTACACCTTTATACAATTAGAAATCCATTGGATAATAATAAAAGTGATTATAAGGCAAAATGAAAAATAAAATCTCAATTTAACATTTAAGAAATTTATTATTCGATACATTGTCAGAAGTTTATTGTAATTTGAAATTTCTTTGCTGGTGGTTTAGCGTTGTCTATATGCATTTCATTGTTGCTATAACAAATCATCAGTAGACTTCAACCAAACATTTTGAATAGTCACAAACCTCTTATCTATAACACAGACTTTCAAGAACTATTTGAGAATTCACAAATAATAATATTTTTGAAAATCACAAAAGAAAAATAAGCGTAGTAGGCTTAGAAAATAACACAAAAAACCCAGCAAACAATTTATATTCGATTTGAATCTATTTTATTTTTCTACACCCTTATACAATTAGAAATCCATTGGATAACAATAAAAGTAATTATAAGGCAAAATGAAAAATAAAATCTAAATTTAACATTTAAGAAATTTATTATTCGACATATTGTCAGAAGTTTATTTTAATTTGAAATTTATTTGCTGGTGGTTCAGCGTTGTCTATATGCATTTCGTTGTTGCTGTAACAAATCATCAGTAGACTTCAACCACACATTTTGAATAGTCACAAACCTCTTATCTTATGCACAGACTTTCAAGAACTATTTGAAAATTCACAAATAATAATATTTTTGAAAATCACAAAAGAAAAATAAGCGTAGTAGGCTTAGAAACTAACACAAAAAACCCAGCAAATAATTTATATTCTATTTGGATCTATTTTATTTTTATACACCTTTATACAATTAGAAATCCATTGGATAATAATAAAAGTAATTATAAGGCAAAATGAAAAATAAAATCTTAATTTAACATTTAAGAAATTTATTATTCGATATATTGTCAGAAGTTTATTGTAATTTGAAATTTATTTGCTGGTGGTTCAGCGTTGTCTATATGCATTTCATTGTTGCTGTAACAAATCATCAGTAGACTTCAACCAAACATTTTGAATAGTCACAAACTAGAGTTGTGCAGCTCATGAATGAACTAGTTCAATTGAACGATTCACCTCACTGAGCGCTGTGAGCCGGTCAATCCACTGAGCGCTTTCAGCTCAGTTCTGAGTGGTTTCTTGATTTGTATCGAACTTTTTCAGTAGCTCGTTTTAGACATAAACCTATACTTAAACCCATTTAAATTACATGTAGACTTTCATCAAACTCTTTCAGCAGCTCGTTTTAGACACAAACCTACGTATTTTAGGTGTGTTTGATAATAGGTTTGTGTCTAAAACGACCTAATGAAAGAGTTTGATACAAGTCTTGTGCTTTTTAGCATTTTTTTTGTCGCACAATTATAAAAAAATTTTTACATGTGTATTGTGATATTAAAATATCTGAAACCTTAAATAATTTTAATTTTGATTGTACATACATATGTACATAACATAACATAACAAATTCCACTCATTAAACTACTCATATTTTATTTTTATTTATTTTTTATACTTCATCTGCGTTGTTTTGTAATGTATGACCACACACACACACACTCACTGTATAAATCTGTCGCTTTTTATGCTTCTGTTTTCGCTCTATCTTTATGTTTGATAAAATGTTTCACTACAAATGAACTGAGCTACTGACCAACTGAGTGAAACACTTCAGTAAAGTGAGCTGAGCTGAAAAGAGCGGTCACTCAAAAGAGCTGATAAGCACAACTCTTATCACAAACCTCTTATCTTTAACACAGACTTTCAAGAACTATTTGAGAATTCACAAATAATAATATTTTTGAAAATCACAAAAGAAAAATAAGCGTAGTAGGCTTAGAAAATAACACAAAAAAACACAGCAAACAATTTATATTCGATTTGAATCTATTTTATTTTTCTACACCCTTATAGTTACAATTAGAAATCCATTGGATAATAATAAAAGTAATTATAAGGCAAAATGAAAAATAAAATGTAAATTTAACATTTAAGAAATTTATTATTCGACATATTGTCAGAAGTTTATTTTAATTTGAAATTTATTTGCTATTGGTTCAGCGTTGTCTATATGCATTTCATTCTTGCTGTAAAAAATCATCAGTAGACTTCAACCACACATTTTGAATAGTCACAAACCTCTTATCTTATGCACAGACTTTCAAGAACTATTTGAGAATTCACAAATAATAATATTTTTGAAAATCACAAAAGAAAAATAAGCGTAGTAGGCTTAGAAACTAACACAAAAAACCCAGCAAATAATTTATATTCGATTTGGATTTATTTTATTTTTCTACACCTTTATACAATTAGAAATCCATTGGATAATAATAAAAGTGATTATAAGGCAAAATGAAAAATAAAATCTCAATGTAACATTTAAGAAATTTATTATTCGAT
Organism: Tachina grossa; assembly: GCA_949987645.1. NCBI lineage: Eukaryota > Metazoa > Arthropoda > Insecta > Diptera > Tachinidae > Tachina > Tachina grossa. Next base: position 89,907,502 of record OX465278.1, read on the forward strand.
ATATTGTGAGAAGTTTAGTGTAATTTGAAATTTCTTTGCTGGTGGTTTAGCGTTGTCTATATGCATTTTATTGTTGCTATAACAAATCATCAGTAGACTTAACCAAACATTTTGAATAGTCACAAACCTCTTATCTTTAACACAGACTTTCAAGAACTATTTGAGAATTCACAAATAATAATATTTTTGAAAATCACAAAAGAAAAATAAGCGTAATAGGCTTAGAAAATAACACAAAAAACCCAGCAAACAATTTATATTCGATTTGAATCTATTTAATTTTTCTACACCCTTATACAATTAGAAATCCATTGGATAACAATAAAAGTAATTATAAGGCAAAATGAAAAATAAAATCTAAATTTAACATTTAAGAAATTTATTATTCGACATATTGTCAGAAGTTTATTTTAATTTGAAATTTATATGCTGGTGGTTCAGCGTTGTCTATATGCATTTCATTGTTGCTGTAACAAATCATCAGTAGACTTCAACCAAACATTTTGAATAGTCACAAACCTCTTAACCTTAACACAGACTTTCAAGAACTATTTGAGAATTCACAAATAATAATATTTTTGAAAATCACAAAAGAAAAATAAGCGTAGTAGGCTTAGAAACTAACACAAAAAACCCAGCAAATAATTTATATTCGATTTGGATCTATTTAATTTTTCTACACCTTTATACAATTAGCAATCCATTGGATAATAATAAAAGTAATTATAAGGCAAAATGAAAAATAAAATCTTAATTTAACATTTAAGAAATTTATTATTCGATATATTGTCAGAAGTTTATTGTAATTTGAAATTTATTTGCTGGTGGTTCAGCGTTGTCTATATGCATTTCATTGTTGCTGTAACAAATCATCAGTAGACTTCAACCAAACATTTTGAATAGTCACAAACTAGAGTTGTGCAGCTCATGAATGAACTAGTTCAATTGAACGATTCACCTCACTGAGCGCTGTGAGCCGGTCAATCCACTGAGCGCTTTCAGCTCAGTTCTGAGTGGTTTCTTGATTTGTATCGAACTTTTTCAGTAGCTCGTTTTAGACATAAACCTATAATTAAACCCATTTAAATTACATGTAGACTTCCATCAAACTCTTTCAGCAGCTCGTTTTAGACACAAACCTACGTATTTCAGGTGTGTTTGATAATAGGTTTGTGTCTAAAACGACCTAATGAAAGAGTTCGATACAAGTCTTGTGGTTTTTAGCATTTTGTTTTTGTCGCACAATTATAAAAAAAATTTTATATGTGTATTGTGATATTAAAATATCTGAAACCTTAAATAATTTTAATTTTGATTGTACATACATATGTACATAACATAACATAACAAATTCCACTCATTAAACTACTCATATTTTATTTTTATTTATTTTTTATACTTCATCTGCGTTGTTTTGTAATGTATGACCACACACAAACACACACTCACTGTATAAATCTGTCGCTTTTTATGCTTCTGTTTTCGCTCTATCTTTATGCTTGATAAAATGTTTCACTACAAATGAACTGAGCTACTGACCAACTGAGTGAAACACTTCAGTAAAGTGAGCTGAGCTGAAAAGAGCGGTCACTCAAAAGAGCTGATAAGCACAACTCTATCACAAACCTCTTATTTTTAACGCAGACTTTTAAGAACTATTTGAGAATTCACAAATAATAATATTTCTGAAAATCACAAAAGAAAAATAAGCGTAGTACGCGTAGAAAATAACACAAAAAACCCAGAAACAATTTATATTCGATTTGAATCTATTTAATTTTTCTACACCCTTATACAATTAGAAATCCCTTGGATAACAATAAAAGTACTTATAAGGCAAAATGAAAAATAAAACCTAAATTTAACATTTAAGAAATTTATTATTCGACATATTGTCAGAAGTTTATTTTAATTTGAAATTTATTTGCTGGTGGTTCAGCGTTGTCTATATGCATTTCATTGTTGCTGTAACAAATCATCAGTAGACTTCAACCACACATTTTAAATAGTCACAAACCTCTTATCTTATGCACAGACTTTCAAGAACTATTTGAGAATTCACAAATAATAATATTTTTGAAAATCACAAAAGAAAAATAAGCGTAGTAGGCTTAGAAACTAACACAAAAAACCCAGCAAATAATTTATATTCTATTTGGATCTATTTTATTTTTCTACACCTTTATACAATTAGAAATCCATTGGATAACAATAAAAGTAATTATAAGGCAAAATGAAAAATAAAATCTTAATTTAACATTTAAGAAATTTATTATTCGATATATTGTCAGAAGTTTATTTTATTATTTATTTATTTATTTAGTACATATTATACAAGTAAATTTGTATAATATGGTGTTGCACAAGTATGGGCGGAGTAACTAGACCATATGCCCAAGATGGTATTAACAGTATTTTAAAAGTTTTTGTGACTGACTGTACACGACCTATGCCTTCACATAGGAAGTAGCACCGTGGTTGTTAAAGAAATTCCACAAAAAACCGCAAGATTATACGGTTATCCGTGGCAGATCAGTCAACCAGTGCGAGCGAGACGAAAACTCTCGAAGGCCAAACAACACGCACAAGCCTGACCGCACTTAAGAAATAATTACGATGACGCGAGAGATGTTCCTCAACCCAGAGCTGCTTAACGACTGAGAAGTTTATTTTAATTTGAAATTTATTTGCTGGTGGTTCAGCGTTGTCTATATGCATTTCATTGTTGCTGTAACAAATCATCAGTAGACTTCAACCACACATTTTGAATAGTCACAAACCTCTTATCTTATGCACAGACTTTCAAGAACTATTTGAGAGTAGGGTATTGAAGAGAGTTCTGGAAATAGGAGCAGGGAGCAAAAATAGTGTGGTACTTATATACGTGAAAGTTTTTGAAATTGTGTGTGAGTAATGAGATTCGCACAGGGCTGGCACGACTTGGGTTGGCTTGGGTGAGTTTGGTCGTGGTTTGGTCGTGGTTTGGTCGGGGTTTGGGTGGGGTTGGTTAGGATTTGTATACTAATTTTGTATGAGAAAACTAACAACGATGATATAAGTGCCACCCTATTGTATTGTTGTTCTGTTGTCAAAAGTTCTGTTGTGGTTTTTTCTTTTTCGTTGATATGTATGAATGTGTGTTTGAAACAGTTGATTTAATTAAGTTGTTTGAATACAAAAGCTTGATCCTAACCATACACAACAAAGTTGATAAGAAATAAAAACCCAAAAATAAATATACTATTTATGTATTTATATATTTTATTTATTAATGTGCTTGAAATTTTGATAATATAATAAACAATAGTAAAAAATAAATCTCATATTGAAGTATGTATGTGTGTATATATATATATATATATATATATATATGTAATAATATAAATATGTATAAATAAGTATTGTATTTGTAAAAGAAAAAACCTTTTTTTATGATTTAGACTTTATTTAAATTTCAATTTTTGTTTATTTTGAAATGTCCCCAAGCATAGGTATTAATACCATCTTCTCTTATATAACGTTTATTATAATCATAACTTAATACAACTTTTGATATTTGTTGTGTATAAATTTCATGTAGGATAGATTTAAATATATACATTTTATCGTGATATATGGTTTTATCTATCAAACAGTTACGGTAATCATTTATAGTTAGTTTTTTTAAAGCAGAGTTTTTTACACCTTTAGCTTTTTTGATTTCTTCTTTATCGTCAACAGCTATTGAATATACTTTTGATCGAAGCCCAATAAATTCTAACATTACATGTCCATTATTCTCATCTTTCATCATTCCCAAGACTTTTTTGTTTTGCAAGGGGAAATTGAAAACATTATTAATTGAATAGTCTGATGTATCAAAGTTTAGATGAAGATCATTGTAAATATCTTTATAAAAATCGTTTGTTCTTATTGTGTAAATTAAAAAATCAGTATCCATATAATTTAATTTTAAATTTTCATTAAACTTTGTCTGCATATACTGATAGTGAAAGTCATACATTTTATATTTAGATAGTTCTAGAACTGAAAACCCTAAATATATAGGTTTATTAAATGTTACGCTATCCATACTCATTTGAATTGCAATCATATTATCGGTAAAATGTGTTGAACTATGAAAATTAGGTTTTGCTATAAGAGCTCGTGCGCCCAAACGGTTGTGTTCACTCTCCCAAGCATTAACGATTTTTACATTTTTACGTTTTTCAACATTTTCCATAGTTTTACCGTATACCGCATTATTTAAAAGTTTAAAAAAAAATTTTTCAAACTCATTTTTGGCATTGGTTCGATGAAAGGTATTTAAATCGATATACTGTTTCAACCAAGTTGATTGTTTAAATCTTAATATTCTATGAATTTTAACTAATTTTAAACCATTTCTAATACACTGTTGAAGATTTCGATAGTGAATTATATATGATTTTTTGTTAGTTAAATCGGGAATTAGTTTCTTTATATTATGATGTTGTATTGGTGGACTTTTAAGTTCAGCACAAAACGGTAAATCATTATGACTATCATGTAGTTCTTCAGGATAGTCTAAATCAACTTCTAAAATGTAACCAAAATCAGAGTTTTCAGATACTTTCGAAATATCAAAGCTATCTATATCTTCAATCCATTCAAATTTACCTTCTGGTAAAGATTCAGACATTGCCCAACCATACAAGTTGTTCGCATCTAAATACATAAGATATTGTGAGGGTTTAGAGCAATCATATGTTTTGATATATTTATGATTTGCAACTGTTCGACGTGTTGTGCATTGAACAATACCACCTCTTATTCCTTTTTTAATGAAATTATACATATTTATATCGGTGAATAATTCCAATTTAATTTTCGTTATTTTTAACATGGCATCCCACGATAAACCAGGTGTTGTATAGTAATGACATGGATCAAGATGATATATTGATTTACAAACAGAACGAAAATTTTCAAATACATCAGTTAAAAGAAGTACATCAGTTTTTAGATATAAAAGCATATACTCATTTAGAGATTGACAGTTAAATGTAGACCAAACACTTAACGCGTGCTCATAATCAACAATAGTACATTCTTTATTATTTAATGTAGAGAAAAACTGTTCACGAGAAGGTAAGACATTTTGATTTAATTTTTCAACTGAATCGATATAATCATAAAGAAATATACCTTTTCTTTTCAAAAGATTAAACTCTAAATGATTTGGATATATTGATTGCAGTGTTTTAAAGTTATCGTCATGCAAATAATTAGATAATTTATCTAAACTAGACGACATAAATTTAAAAGAATCGAGAAAACGTAATTCTAAATTATATTTGTCAGTTATTTGAATTCTTTTTCTAACAGATATATACAATTCTTTATTAAGTGGTATAACATCTATATCGCCCGGATAATCTGCTAGAGCCTTTATAAACAAATGACAATCATAGCCTGAAAAGTTATGAAAAATTATTGGAATAAAGTTAGGTAATTGATAATTAATATTACATTTCCAATGAGCTGGACCGCGATATTGACCAGTTAAATGACAATGATCAGCACATCTATCATCATCATCTAGAATTTGTTTACATATATGACACTCATTAGTATTATAATGTTTTTCAACTTCATGGGGTAATAGAGAATTCATTGGCACTACTTTCATTAGAAAGTTTGTACACAAAAAACGTGCATCCTCAATCAAATTTTGAACAAAATCTTTAACAACATCGTCACCCGTATACGTTCTAAGCTTATTCAGTTTAGAATCAAAAGATGATTTTATGTAGTAGCTGTAAGCTATAGGTATATGTTTTTGAATGCTTGTGATATTATTAGAATTTTTGTTCATTTTACTTAATATACATTCAAAATCCGCATAGATAACAAATGGTAAATCTAATTGATTTTTAAAATTTTTGAACTGCAATATATTATCATCCTTAAGACCCGAAGGCATTTTGGTGACAATTTTATTGCATTCTTGTTTATGTTTTAATAACAAGAGTTCACTGCTTGAATAGTGTAAGCAAAAATTACAAAAATATTTAGCACCTAGATGTTTTGAAACTTGTGTACTCAATAAACGACTTATGTTTCTTATCCAAACATAATGTGATTCATCGTTTTCATCATCTTGAATGTATAGTAAATTGATATGATTAATTTTTTCATCAGCTGTTTTATAATATGGTCCAACGATTTCTTTTTTTATCACATCACATCCAAAAACATTCACGCTTATATTTAAATTGTATTTCTCAAATATCTTAATATCAGCAATAGATAGAGGAAAGGTTAAGTTGGTGAAATCAATTGTTGTTCCATTTGTTAGTGTTATTAAGCTTTGTGTGATAACATTACTATAATGTGAATATTTTGGATTTAAATGATTGTTTTCTAATGCAGCTATAAGAGCCCATTTGAAACAATAATTATCATTATTTTTAATGTTGATGCACGCTTTTTTATTTCTGATAAATATTGGTAGTTCTAAATATTTAGATCCTTTTATAGGACAATACTTGTTAACGTTTATTTCAATTTTATTGATACAAACTAGAGACCAACCACTGTCTCTCTCTTGAAATTCATCCATTTTGGTTGCTTTTTCTATACTATGATTATCGTACATGTTTGATAGATCTTGTTCTAATTGTACTATTACCATTTTCGTTTGAAAAGATTTCATACTAATTAGTGCGCTATCATCAATTTCAATTTCATTAGTTTTTGAGAATCTATATAATTAATAGGCGAACATGTTTTTTGTAATCCCTTTTACGCTGGTACCACCGCACCGATTTTAAAAAGATTTATATGGTTTTGAGGGATTTTTTATACAGATGTGCAGAATCTATATTTTATTGAAATCGGTTTAGTATTTTGGGAGCTATAAGCGTTTAAAGTTGCTACTACTACATGCACACATATTACACACGCATTTATTAGCTTACAAATAAAAAAAACAAAACATGAGTGTGTGTGTGTGTTTGTAGTATTTCTCTTGACCTTACAATTGTTTTTCTCTTATTTGTTGTTGTATCAAAGCCATAATACTTAAAGTAAGAGAGTTGAATAAATTGAATTAGGTTGGTTGAAGGGATTTTGTTTATGTTTTTTTAATTTCATGTATTATTTAATTATGCTTGCATATGTACATATGTAAGCTTATGTGTGGCTGTGTTTTAATGAATTTTTTATGACGTTTAGAATCTAAACGTATCTAAACTTTAGATACATTTTCTTTGAATCTTAAATTATTTACATTTTGATTCTAGAATACGGACGAGTGTGTCGTCCGTTTGGTATATCTAGTTTTATATATTCTGCAAAAAGTTCTATATTAAATTTTATATTTTGATGTTCTAATAACATATTTTTTAAAATATTTATAATACTTTCTTTTGCATTCGAAAATAAAATGTTTATTGAAAGCTCATCTACCTTTTTATTTTCATATACAAAAGTTTGAATACGCTTAGTAAATAAATTTTTACTTATATATATATCGTTGTTTATAAACAAACGATTATTATTTTTTTTATGATCATTAGTTCGCAAATGATGAGACCAAGAACCTTTTCTTATATTTAATTTACAAGTTTCACATCGTATATAGCTACATGATGGAGTTTCTTCAATATTTTCATTTTTTAAATTTAGTTTTGTTTTGTTTGATTTTGACACAATATGTTTATTATTAAAATGTCTCTTAAAATTAAATTTGGATGGGAAAGACATTCCACATACTTCACAGATGTACATGATATAACACCAGAAATGGAAGTACTGTACTGAAAGTATTTGAAATTAAAATAAACACAAATTATAGATTTGCTCTTAATATCTACAACACACACCTGGACTTAGTGAAGATGTTTATATAAATATTTAAATATTTCACAATTTCGCTTTAAAGGATTACTTTTACGTAGTTTTTTAACTTTTTTATATAAATATGATTTTAAACAGTTTTTAAATTATAATTTTCTGTTTTAAGAATGCTTGTTTAATATAGTTTTCAATCACTGATGACGGTTTTTGAATATGTTTTTTCTTTTTTTGCGTGTGACACGTTTTCTTAGAATAATGAAAATCAATTGTTTAATTAAAACTCATTAACAAATGTTCTTATATACTTTTTATTCTTACTAAAATTCAAGTTTGATAAAAAGTTGTGGTCAAGAGTATAAAAACAAACAAAATTAAAAAAGTGAGCAAACAAATACTTAAATTAACCACATTTATTATTAACATAATAACAGCACATTTATTATTAACATAATAATTCAGGACAAATAATTTCGGCTTCTGTTTGTGGTTGACTTCAATAACATTCAGTTTACTTCTTTGGTGTATCTCGAACTAAAACGATAATAATTAATTATTAGATTTAATAATAAATAAATAAATAAAAACTTTTTTTACCAGAAATTACCTGTTGTTTTTGCATTAATAGTTAATTCATAATTAACCTTACTGCTTCCTTTCCTATATTTGGAAAGGTAGTAGGTATTGCGGTCAAATTCCGCAATAGTATCATCATCGATGGTATCGTTGAATATACTGGGCAGGTATATATATTTATTTCTCTCCACCAAGCAACGAATTTTCATCCCATAGCATGTCTGTACACGCTCCATTTTTGTAATTTCATAATTGTGGTTAAAAACCATCTCCTTTATAGGGAGAATGGTTTTATTTTGGGATTTTTTAAATATGGTTTTTAAATGTGCTTCCATCTTTAGCGGTTTACTTAACTTGAATAATACTTAAAGTAAAACTAGAGGCGGTTTTTATACAAAATTTAGAAATGTAATTTTGTTACTAAACATGAAAAATGTGCTAGAAATTTTAATGTTGTGGTTTTTCATTTTGATAAAGTTCTTAATTTATTAAATACGCGAGAGTTTCTGTTTCGTGGTTTATTTCTAAACATGAAAAATGTGGTAGAAATTTTAATGTTGCAGGTTTTAATTTTTAAAAGCTTCCGTTGCGGTTTTTCATTTTTATAAAGTTCCTAATTTATTAAATACGTGAGAAATTTTAGATTTTGGAGGCTTTTATTGTTACATATGTTTTCATAATTTTAAAAAAGTTTCTGTTTCGAGGTTTATTTAAAATATGTTTTTTATTTCATCATCATGATCATCATCATCATCATCATCATCATCATCATCTTCTTCAGTACTGTCATACAAGTTGTTGTTGTAGAATACATATTGCTTCTTCTTTTTAATGATTAGAGTATATAATCCCTTCACTTCCTTAACTTTCTTTAAAATGTGTGGAGTTGTGTTTAGATAATCCATCTGATTTTTAGTAATAATCAGAAATCGTTTAGGTAAATAAATGTAATATTCTTTATTTAGAAGACATCTTATACTTTCACCATATTTTGTATCTACTCGATCTATCTTGTTGATTTCATATATAGTATTTTCTTCCATATCCTTTAAAGGTAAGTATGTAATATTAGGATTTTGAAACAATTTTCTTAAGCTTGCCCTCATTTTTTTTTTTTTGCTTTCAACTTTTCACCGTAAAACGAACTTTCAAACTGATTCTTTATATCCAGTAATTGATAGTATAAGACGTTTTTAGTTATTTCAATAACTTCTTATCAATTGCGGTTAAGTATATATATATATATATATATATATAAAGAGATTCAGTTAAATTAAAAACTTTGATAAATATGTATTGGGGTCAATTTTTAAAAACTGGTGATAAATATTGTACTTGTCATGCACAGTGGAAAACTTTTCAAATAATAAATGCAATAGTTTTGGATATTATAATGCAGGTGTTTCTAACCGCAGAAGGAGGGACTAGAACGCAAATTTTTTCTCTTAATAGAGGACAACAAATGCCAACAAATATTCCAATATTTCAATTTAGTCACAATCAACATATAAAAATTGAGGTTATTGGTGGTATGATATCACTAGTCGGAACAGTCTATGAGGGTGGTTTTAAAGATATAAATGTATACACATACAAACCATCATGTGTTTATAGTGAAATAGATGAATATGCAACTAAATCTTATAATGGTAAGACTGGTATCCATTCATTGAATAAAAATCAACAAAAACCTCCCCTCCCCCAGAAAATGGTTAATAATAGTATAGTTAAGAAAGCAGCTGGTGGTGCTAGCGGTGGTGATGACTCATTTCAATATGAAGATTATTAAATTAGTATATAAATATTAGAAACAATTCTTATCATCTCATTCAAAAATATATCGCTAACCTAAGAACATATATATTAAAAAGAAAAACTAAAATGAAAAATATTTTTATCATATTGTTTTCATATATCTATATCATACAAGTGTTTTTTTTCAGCTTCATTACCTATTGATTTGAGTGAAAATGAACTTAAAAATACAGAATTTGCAATTAAATTACCAAATAATGATACTGTGAGCATACAACTAAATTTCAAACTTTTAAAGTTTACTAATGATTTAAATAAAAACATCGAGTCAACAACAACAACAACAACAACAAAAACAGAATATAAATCAAACGGAGAACAAGAAGACTCCTCACCACCACCTATAAATCAATCTTTTACTGTCGAACAAGCTATTGAAGCATTTAGGCAAGATTTAGTAAAAAAAGAAAAAAATATTGCAGGAATAATTGAAAGATCGACTCCATTTTATAAACATTTTCAACTTCAATACAAAGATAATATAAAATTGAGAATCCGTTGTACATATGACAGCAATTACTTGAAACGTCGATTAAATATTTCATGTTTCGAATACCGTCAAGTTGAATACGAGAGAATTTTAAGTAATGGTGAAATTGAGACGGTTTCTGAGGATGATACTACATACCGATTCGATATGACATTAATCAACATTCAAGATTATACCCATGATTTGGATATGGAAATATTATAAATTAACTAATATGATGAAATACATTTACTACTACTTAATATGAACTTTGTTGTTGATGTGTTAAGAACATTTATTTAACATAAATAAAAAAATTAAAATAAGAAAAATAATGAACAATCAGTTTTATTCGAAAATTTTACATGACTTCTTGAACGAAGAAAGGTTTTTGTGGTATGAACATGAGATTATTTTGAAGAAATTAAAAACTCAATTCGATGAATATGCATTTTATAAGAAAAGTAAATCAAAATTTGGATATCATTACACCAATTGTGTGTGGTTCAACAATGAAACAACTTGTGGACCTGATACCTGTAAATGTTCCCTTATCGATAAAAGTTGGGAACAAGCATTATGTATAATGAATTTTTATAATAATTTAAAAACATAGACTTTATCATTTAGAACAACTAATTTCGGCTTCTGTTCACTAATTTTTTTATACCCTTGACCACAACTTTTTATCAAACTTGTATTTTAGTAAGAAGAAAAAGTATATAAGAACATTTGTTAATGAATTTTTATAATAATTTAAAAACATAGACTTTATCATTCAGATCAACTAATTTCCGCTTCTGTTCACTAATTTTTTTATACTCTTGACCACAACTTTTTATCAAACATGTATTTTAGTAAGAATAAGTGGATTCAAAATATTTTTGAGGATAAAATTTATTTTTATAACCTAGACGATCTAAATTACCCAAATTTAAAAACATTATATCAAAATGATAAATCTGTGAATGTTTGTTGTTATCATAGAAAATATTGTATATGTGCTCAAAAAAATGTAATACTCTTAAGAAAGTTTATTAAATCAAATATTAATAAAGAAAACATAAAATTATAAAAGACATTTTTTTTTTTTGATTTATTATTTAACACTTAAATCAGGTAAAATAATCATCAAACATCAGTTCATTCTGAATACTTGAAATGTCAATAACAATATCTTTAAACGGAAACACTTCAACTCTGGTTGGAGAATATTTTCCTCCAATTGAACTCCCTACAAAATATGTTTGTGGACTTATTGATTTTGTAACATTCAATTCCATACCCAATGTAGATGTTCACAACAATTTGTTTCATATAGGAAATCATATTATTACTATTCCGGTTGGTTCATATGAATTTGAGGATATTGCTTTTTTCTTAAACTCAAGCTTAAAAGATATTGATGAACCAATTTATCTAATAATTGAAGCTAACAATAACACACTTAAAACTGAAATAACCTCATCAATGGATATAGGTTTTTCACAACCAAACAGTATAGGAAAGTTGCTCGGATTTAGCAAAAGAAAATTAGAAGTAAATTCAACTGAATATTATAACACTGATCAAAATCTTCAAAATGATAAATCTTTGGAAGTGATGATTGTAGATATTAATCAATTGAATACTACAAGGTTATTTGAATCTGACTTACCTACACATATTACGGATGTTAATACAATACGCATTGAAAACAACTTAACAACCGGATCATTTATTAATAATACTTCGAATCATGTTATTCATGAATTTCCCCTTGATGTTCCTCCAGGATATAAAATAAGCGAAAAACCTCGAAATGTTATTTATTTACCCGTCAACTGTCAGCAAATAAACAACATAACGATTAGAATCTTAGACTCCACTTCAAACCAGAATAATGATCATTTACAATAAAAACGTAATGCAAAGAGGATTTCCATTCAATCCTTCATCAACTCACATTCGAGAAAGTATAAAAAATAAAAAACCGTTAAAATCATTAGGATTTAATCTTCAACCATGAATGAAATACTAAATGTCCTTCAAAAACCTATATATGATGAGAGTATTGTAAAAAGAGAATATCATAGTTACTCTCCATATCTAAAATCATTCAACAACAATGATGAAATTCGTATACCAATTCAAAATCAGGATCTCTTTGTCTTACCAAGTGAGAGTATGATTTACATTCATGGTTTTATAGTAAAGACGGAAGCAAACAAAGAGGTTCCAGCTATAGATGTGAAATTTAAAAACAACTTTGTTTCATATTTGTTTGATGAAATTCGTTATGAAATTAATGGTTTTGAAGTTGATCGTACACGCAAACTTGGAATTTCATCCACCATGAAAAATTTTGTATCATTGAATAAGGCTGAAAGTGCTACACTAAAAAACGCTGGTTGGTGTCTTAACGAAACTTTCGTTTTAGAAAAAAGTCATTTTAGCTGTTGTATACCTCTGAAAATGTTGATGGGGTTTGCTGAAGATTATAACAAAATGCTATTAAATTCGAAACATGAGCTCATTCTTCAACGTTCTACATCCGATGAGAGATCATATTATCCTACAAATACAACTGATTATTTGAAATTAACAATTCTGGATATAACATGGAAAATGCCGCATATTCAACTATCGGACTTTGCAAAATTGGAAATGTTTAAGATAATCAACAGCAAAAATTCTATACCAATTGCATTTCGTAGTTGGGATTGTCATGTAAATCCTGCACTACCAACGAATACAAAGGTTTTATGGAATGTGAAGCTTTCTCCACAAAACGAAAGACCACGATTTCTTATAATTGGTTTACAAAAAGAGAAAAGTAAAGAACAAGGAAATATATTTGACCATTGTAATATCTCTAATTTAAAAGTATATCTAAACTCAGAGTCATATCCATATGACGATTTAAATAATCGTTTTGAAAATGATCAGTATTCTGTACTATATAATATGTATGCAAAATTTCAACAAAGCTTTTACATGCGAGAACCTGAACCATTGCTGGATGTTAATGATTACAAGTCTTACGCACCACTTATTGTTGTTGATGTTTCACATCAAAATGAGACTGTTAAAATTGGACCTATTGATGTACGAATTGAATTTGATACTGAAGCAAACAAACCAATTCCAGAAAAAACATCAGCATACTGTTTAGTTATTCATGATCGCTTAATCGAATACTCACCTCTAACAAGCGAAATTAGAAAAATTACTTAATTATATTTATTTTGAAATTTTTTTAATAAATGAAATAATATGTTTATTTATAAATAAAACAAATTCTTAATCAATGTATTTTATTAAAACATTTATAGTTTCTTTTTAGTTTAGCTTCGAAAACAAAAATTTTAAACATAAATGACCACAATTTATTGTATTAAAATTTTGATATCTATCATAATTATAACTAATGTTTTTTCCTAAATATTTTATTAATTGTTTTGGTGGCTGCAAATTGCCAAAGCTATCAAAATATTCAATTTGATTGTTGTTTTTCCAGTATGCTACCCAATGTGTGCCAGGTCCCTTTGAAGTATCCAGATTGATTATTCCACATTCTTTTTTAAATGGTTTGCTTGGAAGAGTGTTACACATAAACACACCTCTAAAATTTGGAATATGTTTTGCATATTTTCTCAAGTCTACATCAGAAAGAGCTCTTTTAGGTAGCTTCATTAAAAATTTTGTTGATAAGGTTTTAAATATAATCCAAATCTTTTTTTATATGGTTTTAAGAACATGCCTTTTCCCATCGCAATGGCTTCCATTGTATTATTGTGTCGTTTTGCTTCAGTCAATTGTTCCTTTCCATTTTTAACTGCATTGATTGCTTTTGTAATACCAGATACACCACCAGCTAAACCACCAAGTGCACCCAGTGCAGCAAATATAGGGGCAAGTGGAAGAAAACCTCCAGATTTTGGTAGCGGTATTATTCGAGGTGTTTTTATTAACGATTTTTTCTTCCCCTTGAAAATATTGTTTACAACTTTTCGTGAAATCTTTATAGCATCTTTCAAGTTTTCAGTTTTTTTTATATTCTTTCTTGCACTTTTCAATGCATGTCTAAATAGTTGATGTTTATTTACTGAAGACAATCTTTTAGTTTTACTAATAACGTTACCCATTCCGAATTTTGTTTTTGTTTTCATTGCAGTAGTAACAAACCAAGCATTTGATTTTTCACCGAAACTACTATCGCTAGCATTAACCCTTTGCCAAGCCTTTTCAGTTAAGATTCTATCAGCAATATGTCTTTTCTCTAAATCTTTATTGTTTGAGTATGCTATATCGTGCTCTCTGCAAGCAGTATCCAATGGATTGATTCCTTGATCACCTCTAGCTAAACGTTTCTTTAATTTTGTACCAGGTCCGCAAAATTGATAACCGGGTAGATGAAGTTCAATGGGAAGTTTATTAATTATTTTATTTAGAAAACCTTTACCGATGAAGGATGGATGACGATTGAATATCTTTTTATAAATGATTGTCATATCTATTGATACTTTGTCGATTAAAGATTAAAATCAAATTAATTGAAAACAAATAAAAGAGACTGTTTTATATATTATGTTATCATTAGATTTCAGAATGCGCTTTTTTAAACAACATAAAAGGATTAATGTAAAGAATATCGAATCAAAGTTCGATTCATCAAATAAAATTCGTCATAGCTCATTACTACCGAATTCTATTCGAGCTCTTATTGTAGGTCCATCAAATTGTGGAAAAACAAATGTGATGATCAGTCTTATTGAAAGTCCTCATGGATTGAAATTTAAAAATATTTACTTATATTCAAAGTCAACACAACAACCGAAATATAAGTACTTAGAAAGTCTAATTAAACCTATCAAGGAGATAAATTTTTCATCATTTTCCAATAATGATGATGTTCTATCCCCAGACGAAGTTAAACCAAATTCAGTATTTATATTCGACGATATAGCTTGTGAGAAACAAAATCATGTACGTTCTTACTTCTGTATGGGTCGTCATAAAGATATTGATATATTATTTATGTCAAACTTATACACGTATACCAAAACACTTGATTCGCGATAATGCAAATATGATTATAATTTTTAAACAGGATGTAATGAATATTAAGCATATTTACAATGATCATGTTGGTTCTGATATGACTTTAAAAACATTTCATAAGTTATGTGCCGAGTGTTGGAAAGAAAAATATGGTTTTCTAGTTATTAACAAAGATGATCCTATGAATAATGGTCGATATAGAAAATGTTTCGATATATTTATAAATCTATAAAAGAAACATTACAGATATTTTAAAATCAGTACAAGATTAATTATTAAACTAATAGCTTCTCAACTATTAAACCGCTAACTGCTAAACTGATCTGTTTTGCATCTGTTTCTAATTCAATCTATAAATATGAATACAAATCTAGTTAATAATCTTATTAAAACTCGAAATATTTTAAAAAAGAAATATAAGAATATTTTGCTTGGAGAAATTGCAAATGATGAATTGTTGGAAAAGACATTGAAACCAATATCAAAACCATTAAAAGAATTAGTTCAATCAACTAATAATAATAATAATAATAATAACACCATTATAAAACATGAAAAATGTCCGGATAACTCTTTTAAACATGATCTTGAGAATAATAAAGTTGCCTTCAGTACACCATATAAAAAGAGTAAGCTTGATTATAACACCTTTTCTCCAAACTTTAATAACAAGAAAATCGAGAAAAGTTCAAACACGTTTCAATCATTTGATGATGAAAATGATCATGATGACCATGATGATGATGATGATGATGATGATAATAATGATAATGTTGATAATGAGGATGATAACAATGATGATGATGATAACACCATTGCAATACATCCCAATCAAAGTATTCAATATAATTTATCAAAAGTTAACTTAAATATATATGATAAAACCTATGGTCCTCATAAGGATAAAAATCAAATATGGAGACTGGGTAATGAACCCATCACTTTCAATTCAACCAATATTACTGTAGGTAATTTAAAATGGCCCTTCACATCAGGCTTATATGAATTGTTAGTTTATAAGAAACCAATCAGTTATAATAAAACAGATTTAAATAATTATAAACAAATATTGGAGATGACTAATGTCCATAAACGAAATAACAGTATTAATGGTCAAATTAAAGGAAATCGTTCAATTAAATATACAACGATTATTAAAAACCTATTTAAACAACAACAGAAAATTCATAAGGGAAAAGGTTTAATGAAATTGAATAGAAAAAAGCATAATTATGTTTATTGGGATGATCCTAATGAATTGGTTGATAGATTGCGTCTTTTGATTTCATCAACAACAGCTGGTCACTCAAATCATAATAATGAAATTGTATCAATTATTGAGGAATTGAGAGAAGCAAAAATTATTATATAAATAGACTTAAAAATGTTTAACAATTCATATTCATAAAATGCCTATCGATAAGTTTGGACATTATATTGAAAAATCTGCAAGATACCAAAATCAACATTTCAAGATTCATTTGGATAGTGATCGTAATTTCAACTTTAACTTGCGGAGAATAAAAAATATTGCTAGTCCTGTATTGGAAAACGATGCTGTAAACAAAATTTACATGAAAAGTTATTTAAGTGAAATAAAGAAACAACTGGATACAATGTATATGGAGAGAATTAAGGAAATGGAGGATCGTTTTAACGAAATAATACATCAACAAAACGTGTTGACTACAGAAAAATTTGATAATGTAGAAACACGTTTAAGTAAATTAATACATGATCAAAGTATAATACCAAATAATCTCAATCAATCACTAAAAGAAATGAGATCATTATTTAATTACAAAATTGATTCAGTTGAAGAACGTCTAAATGAAAAACGAAGCTCATTACAAACCATTTAAACATAGATATATAAATCGTTTTGATTTAAATTCAATATCAGCAGCATTTAAATTGATGTAATCTAAGATAGACGTTAGAAATGGAGCGACAAGAAGTGGTTCAAGAGCTTCATAAGCAAGCACGTAGGAATTTCATTCGACGTCGAGTGGTGATCAAGGGAATTGATGATCTTTGGCAAGCAGATCTTGTTGAAATGGGTGTTTACTCAAAATATAACAAAGGCTATAGATTTATTTTAACAGTTATAGATACATTTTCAAAGTTTGCTTGGGCTGTACCCGTAAAATCTAAAAGTAGTGAAGATATAACCAATGCTATGCAATCTATTTTTTCGCTAAAGAGAATTCCAAAAAACTTGCAAACAGATAATGGTAAAGAGTTCTATAATAAAATATTTCAAAACTTGATGATAAAACATAATATCAACCACTATTCTACATATAGTATCATGAAAGCGTCTATTGTAGAACGATTTAATAGAACACTAAAAGGAATGATGTGGAAAAATTTTAGTCTGCAAGGAAATTATCAATGGATACATATATGCAAGGATTTAATTAATCAATATAATAATAAAAAGCATAGAACAATTGGAATGACGCCAAAGTCTGTTAACACAGAAAATGAAAGTTCTATACTAAAACAAGTCTATAATCATCCCAAAATATATAAATTTGGTAAACCAAAAGTTGGAGATCACGTTCGAATTAGCAAATATAAACATATTTTTTCAAAAGGATATACTCCAAACTGGACAACTGAAATTTTTAAAATTCGTACCTTACAGAACACAAACCCCATTACTTATTTATTGGAAGACTATCAAAGGAATCCGATTGTTGGTGGATTCTATGAACATGAACTATTAAAGACACATTTTCCAAATACATACTTGATTGAAAATGTTATTAAAACTAAGGGACACCAGGCGTACGTAAAATGGTTGGGATTTTCCAATCAACATAATTCTTGGATCAATAAAGATGAACTTCAATAATATTATATATATACAGGGTGGGCCAAAAGAAACCAAGGGGTGTAAAAGTTTAATAACTTTTTTGTTTATTAACTTTTTTTTATTTTTTCTTTCAGATTATATAATATACAAAATGGAAATTTTTTTACACTAAGTATGAAAAATGATGTCTCTTAAATGACCACCGTTTTCAGCTTCACACTGATGGGCTCTTTTTAGAGCATTTTCCATAACATCTTTCAAAACTTGTGGCTGTAGCGTTCGAATTTCTGCAACAATGTTTGCCTTGAGTTCAAGGATTGTCTCTGGCTTGTTCACATACACTCGCTCCTTCAAAAAACCCCAAAGAAAATAGTCGGGTGCTGTCAAATCTGGCGATCGCGCTGGCCAAATAATTTCCGAATTTCGAGAAATTATTCGCTCTCCAAAAATTTGACTTAAAAGTGCCATTATGTCTCGGGCAGTATGGGCAGTGGCTCCGTCCTGCTGAAACCACATACCAGGTCTGTTTTCAAGAGCAGGACGTAAAAAATTTTCTATCATAAACCGATACCGCTCTCCATTTACGGTTACAGCACTTCCATCTTCATTCTCGAAGAAGTAGGGCCCAATGACATTTTCAGATGTTATCCCACACTATACTGTACACCTGATGGGGTGCAATTGGCGTTGATGAATGGCTCTAGAATTTTGAGAACCCCAGAACCTACAGTTCTGCTTATTAACAAAGCCATTCAAATGAAAATGAGCTTCATCACTCATAATCAAATTTTCAATAAAGTTGATTTCTGGTTTAAATAATAAAATTCTATTGTTCTGGTTCTCTGTTCAGTTGTGAACCTCTCCATTATAAATTCTCCAAGTGTTGTCTATATAATCTGAAAGAAAAAATAAAAAAAAAAATAATAAACAAAAAAGTTATTAAACTTTTACACCCCTTGGTTTCTTTTGGCCCACCCTGTACTTCAATATGAGATTTATTTTTTTACTATTTTTTTAATATATTATAAAATTTTCAAACAAATTAATAAATAAAATATATATATGTACATAAATAGTATTGTTTTGATTTTTATTTCTAATCAACTTTGTTGTGTATGGTTAGGGTCAAGCTTTTGTATTCAAAAAATTTAATTAAATCAACTGTTTCAAACACATTCATACATATCAATGAAAAAAACCACAACAGAAACCGAATCTGATTATACACAATTTTAAAAACTTGTAGGTACATAACAAACACATTCATACATATCAACGAAAAAGAAAAAACCACAACAGAACTTTTGACAACAGAACAACAATACAATAGGGTGGCACTTATATCATCGTTGTTAGTTTTCTCATACAAAATTAGTATACAAATCCTAACCAACCCCACCCAAACCCCGACCAAACCCCGACCAAACCCCGACCAAACTCACCCAAGCCAACCCAAGTCGTGCCAGCCCTGTGCGAATCTCATTACTCACACACAATTTCAAAAACTTCCACGTATATAAGTACCACACTATTTTTGCTCCCTGCTCCTATTTCCAGAACTCTCTTCAATACCCTACTTTTGAGAATTCAAAAATAATAATATTTTTGAAGAAACTGACACAAAAAACTCAGCAAATAATTTATATTCGATTTGAATCTATTTTATCTTTCTATACCTTTATACAATTAGAAATCCATTGGATAACAATAAAAGTAATTATAAGGCAAAATGAAAAATAAAATCTAAATTTAACATTTACGAAATTTATTATTCTACATATTGTCATAGGTTTATTTTATTTTGAAATTTATTTGCTGGTGGTTCAGCGTTGTCTATATGCATTTCATTGTTGCTGTATTAAATCATCAGTAGACTTCAACCATACATTTTGAATAGTCACAAACGTCTTATCTTTAACACAGACTTTCAAGAACTATTTGAGAATTCACAAATAATAATATTTTTGAAAATCACAAAAGAAAAATAAGCGTAGTAGGCTTAGAAACTAAAACAAAAAACCCAGCAAATAATTTATATTCGATTTGGATCTATTTTATTTTTCTACACCTTTATACAATTAGAAATCCATTGGATAATAATAAAAGTAATTATAAGGCAAAATGAAAAAATAAAAGCTAAATTTAACATTTAAGAAATTTATTATTCGACATATTGTCAGAAGTTTATTTTAATTTGAAATTTATTTGCTGGTGGTTCAGCGTTGTCTATATGCATTTCATTGTTGCTATAACAAATCATCAGTAGACTTCAACCACACATTTTGAATAGTCACAACCTCTTATCTTATGCACAGACTTTCAAGAACTATTTGAGAATTCACAAATAATAATATTTTTGAAAATCACAAAAGAAAAATAAGCGTAGTAGGCTTAGAAACTGACACAAAAAACCCAGCAAATAATTTATATTCGATTTGGATCTATTTTATTTTTCTACACCTTTATACAATTAGAAATCCATTCGATAATAATAAAAGTAATTATAAGGCAAAATGAAAAATAAAATCTTAATTTAACATTTAAGAAATTTATTATTCGATATATTGTCAGAAGTTTATTGTAATTTGAAATTTCTTTGCTGGTGGTTCAGCGTTGTCTATATGCATTTCATTGTTGCTGTAACAAATCATCAGTAGACTTCAACCACACATTTTGAATAGTCACAAACCTCTTATCTTATGCACAGACTTTCTAGAACTATTTGAGAATTTACAAATAATAATATTTTTGAAAATCACAAAAGAAAAATAAGCGTAGTAGGCTTAGAAACTGACACAAAAAACTCAGCAAATAATTTGTATTCGATTTGAATCTATTTTATTTTTCTACACCTTTATACAATTAGAAATCCATTGGATAACAATAAAAGTAATTATAAGGCAAAATGAAAAATAAAATCGAAATTTAACATTTACGAAATTTATTATTCTACATATTGTCATAGGTTTATTTTATTTTGAAATTTATTTGCTGGTGGTGCAGCGTTGTCTATATGCATTTCATTGTTGCTGTATTAAATCATCAGTAGACTTCAACCAAACATTTTGAATAGTCACAAACCTCTTATCTTTAACACAGACTTTCAAGAACTATTTGAGAATTCACAAATAATAATATTTTTGAAAATCACAAAAGAAAAATAAGCGTAGTAGGCTTAGAAACTAACACAAAAAACCCAGCAAATAATTTATATTCGATTTGGATCTATTTTATTTTTCTACACCTTTATACAATTAGAAATCCATTGGATAATAATAAAAGTAATTATAAGGCTAAATGAAAAATAAAATCTTAATTTAACATTTAAGAAATTTATTATTCGATATATTGTCAGAATTTTATTGTAATTTGAAATTTCTTTGCTGGTGGTTCAGCGTTGTCTATATGCATTTCATTGTTGCTGTAACAAATCATCAGTAGACTTCAACTTAACATTTTGAATAGTCACAAAACTCTTATCTTTAACACAGACTTTCAAGAACTATTTGAGAATTCACAAATAATAATATTTTTGAAAATCACAAAAGAAAAATAAGCGTAGTAGGCTTAGAAAATAACACAAAAAACACAGCATACAATTTATATTCGATTTGAATCTATTTTATTTTTCTACACCCTTATACAATTAGAAATCCATTGGATAACAATAAAAGTAATTATAAGGCAAAATGAAAAATAAAATCTAAATTTAACATTTAAGAAATTTATTATTCGACATATTGTCAGAAGTTTATTTTAATTTGAAATTTATTTGCTGGTGGTTCAGCGTTGTCTATATGCATTTCATTGTTGCTGTAACAAATCATCAGTAGACTTCAACCACACATTTTGAATAGTCACAAACCTCTTATCTTATGCACAGACTTTCAAGAACTATTTGAGAATTTACAAATAATAATATTTTTGAAAATCACAAAAGAAAAATAAGCGTAGTAGGCTTAGAAACTGACACAAAAAACCCAGCAAATAATTTATATTCGATTTGAATCTATTTTATTTTTCTACACCTTTATACAATTAGAAATCCATTGGATAACAATAAAAGTAATTATAAGGCAAAATGAAAAATAAAATCTAAATTTAACATTTAAGAAATTTATTATTCTACATATTGTCAGAGGTTTATTTTATTTTGAAATTTATTTGCTGGTGGTTCAGCGTTGGCTATATGCATTTCATTGTTGCTGTAACAAATCATCAGTAGACTTCAACCAAACATTTTGAATAGTCACAACCTCTTATCTTATGCACAGACTTTCAAGAACTATTTGAGAATTCACAAATAATAATATTTTTGAAAATCACAAAAGAAAAATAAGCGTAGTAGGCTTAGAAACTGACACAAAAAACCCAGCAAATAATTTATATTCGATTTGGATCTATTTTATTTTTCTACACCTTTATACAATTAGAAATCCATTCGATAATAATAAAAGTAATTATAAGGCAAAATGAAAAATAAAATCTTAATTTAACATTTAAGAAATTTATTATTCGATATATTGTCAGAAGTTTATTGTAATTTGAAATTTCTTTGCTGGTGGTTCAGCGTTGTCTATATGCATTTCATTGTTGCTGTAACAAATCATCAGTAGACTTCAACCACACATTTTGAATAGTCACAAACCTCTTATCTTATGCACAGACTTTCAAGAACTATTTGAGAATTTACAAATAATAATATTTTTGAAAATCACAAAAGAAAAATAAGCGTAGTAGGCTTAGAAACTGACACAAAAAACTCAGCAAATAATTTGTATTCGATTTGAATCTATTTTATTTTTCTACACCTTTATACAATTAGAAATCCATTGGATAACAATAAAAGTAATTATAAGGCAAAATGAAAAATAAAATCGAAATTTAACATTTACGAAATTTATTATTCTACATATTGTCATAGGTTTATTTTATTTTGAAATTTATTTGCTGGTGGTGCAGCGTTGTCTATATGCATTTCATTGTTGCTGTATTAAATCATCAGTAGACTTCAACCAAACATTTTGAATAGTCACAAACCTCTTATCTTTAACACAGACTTTCAAGAACTATTTGAGAATTCACAAATAATAATATTTTTGAAAATCACAAAAGAAAAATAAGCGTAGTAGGCTTAGAAACTAACACAAAAAACCCAGCAAATAATTTATATTCGATTTGGATAGTAGGGTATTAATGGCGGAGATAGTCCTGTTTTGGGAATTAAAAACCGGGGGAAAAATAAAAATGATGGCAACCCTCTTACAAATCGGGGGATTTTGGGGATTTTCATGCTGATATTGTGTGTGTGTGTGTGCGCGCGTGTGTTTGTGTGTGTGAGTCTGATTCTTTGGTTATGGCTATGCATGTGTATGTGGGTGTTTGTATGTGTGTATGGGAGTGTGTGTGTGTGTGTGTGTGTGTGTTTGTGTATGTGTTTTTGTATTTACTGGTATGTTTGACGGTGTCCGATACTTTTGTTGTAGTGGCAGACAATCATTATACCCAGTAGGAAATGGCGATGGTGAAAATGTACTGAGTCGCTTTTGACTTGTCGCTTGTGCGACGTACATACAAATGTATGTATATTGACAAGTTATTGACAAGTCCACCACAAATACACCATATCTGTTTTCTTTACTTCCTTTATACTTATGGATATAAGAAAACTTATTATAACAAAATTGTTACTAGAATTTTAGTGTTGACACAAAGACACTTGCTCCCAGTCTGACTGCAGGGTAGTTACAAGGGATCTGTGTATTTGTGTGCATATAGTGATTGTTATTTGATAGACTTTGGGCTGCTGTTTTGAGTTGTCCTTGGTATGCTTATGTAGGGTTATTGTGTATATATGTATGCAGTTATGTTTGTGATCTGTGGGGAAATAATCTAATAGCTGCAGAGATTGGCAACCCTATTGTGAAGGGAAGTGAATGCCGAATATATTTATGGTAATGTATGTATATGTTGTTGTATTAATGTATGCGATCGTTTATATTTTTGCTTTGAAAAATATCATTGCTTGTGTGAGTTACATCAACACTTTTTCATACATATTTACAAATGAATGTGTATAGGTTTTCTAGGCTATTGACGTTGATATTCTTATGGATAGAAAATATTGTGTTGGCATAGGTTTTAGGGGTACAAGTGACGTCCAGATATTAAATGTTTTGAATCCAATCAGGTTGATAAGTAGAGTTTTTGATAGGGGTAGTGATAGTTTTATTTCAATATATTTTACTTTAATGTAACAATTATAGGAAATAGCTTTCGTGAAAATACAGCAAAAACTTATAGAAGCACCTACTTTCACGTGTCCCGATTTTTCTCGTACCTTTATATTGCAAACTGATGCTAGCGCTTTTGGTATGGGTGTTGCTAGACTGTGGGAATTTCATCATATCTCGTAATACCAACAGAGAAATTAGATTTGACGACTACTACACGATTCTCATATGAATTGGGGGAATGTGTATATATATGTGTGTGTGTGTGTGTGTTTGTGTGTGTGTGTGTGTATGTATGTATGTAGTGTGTGTGTGTATGTATGCAGTGTGTGTGTATATGAATTTCATCATATGTCGTAATACCATCAGATAAATTAGATTTGATGACTACTACGCGATTCTCATATAAAGTATATAAGAAGAAGAAATAATGTAGATTGTCATCAGTCTGCTCTGATATCTCAACAAGTGGCAATCTATTTTCCCAACCAAAATTTCTAAGGTGTTTGAAATCCAAAAACTATAAAAGTGCTATAACTAATTATTGTTTACTAAACAAGTTTATAGTGCATAAAAAATAATTAAATAAATTGTTTATAACTAAAATAAATTGTTTATAAATAAAATAATTAAATTAATTAATAAACAAATAAATAACTAAATAAAATGAATACAACAAGTTGTAGCATCTGCAATAAAGTCTTTATGACCCAAACAAAACTAAATCAGCATATTGTGACGCACTCATATGCTAGCCAATCGAAGGCTGCCCTTGGAACTAGTAAGCTAAATCTTCAAAACAAATATTGTGAGGATTGTGACGAGATGATCCCATCAAATAGTTATATAGCTCATGTCAGAACCACAAAACACAAAAACAGTTGTCAGCAAGAACGGATTGGAGATTTTCTCACTAAGAGAGCAAGCAACTTCAATGGGAGGATCGAGACATACATCCTCCTCAACAAAAATGTGGTTGTTTTGTTTCCGGAGGAGTTTCTGAAATCGGCCAAGAGCTCCATAGTGCAACAATTAAATGAACGTAGTAAGATACATACTACATTCAAATTTAATATGGAGCTCACATGTGATTATATGAAGATGGTGAATGATGAGATGAATGTTTCCCAACTTGTACATATTACGAAAATGATGTTGGTGACTTTGTCTGATGACATAGAGGATATGTACAAGAAACAAGCCGAGGAGCTAAGAACCAAAATGGAAGAATTTCAAGAGAGGGATAGCGGATGGACCTTGATTTCAATAAATTCCCTTGAAGTT
The DNA here is from genome assembly GCA_949987645.1 of Tachina grossa. NCBI lineage: Eukaryota > Metazoa > Arthropoda > Insecta > Diptera > Tachinidae > Tachina > Tachina grossa. Next base: position 89,933,561 of record OX465278.1, read on the forward strand.
AATATAAACAAGGCGTCCATAATAAGAGGTTCGAGCTTTATCCCTCTCCCAAAAAATATTGCAGCAAAACATGCATGCATAAATGTCGAGAACTCTGATGTTTATTGCTTTAAATGGTGTCTCATTGCGGCTTTGGACACAAATAGTACTTTAGATCGAAGACAACGGAAAAACCATAGAAATTACAATATTGCAAACATTTGTGATGAGAATATTAATATAGGGGAAATTGTACTAAATTTTAAAGACCTAGAGTTTCCACTCCCATTGAAGCAGATAAAAAAATTTGAAAGTCAAAATTATGTGAGCATCAATGTATTTGGGCACAATGGAACGTCGCTTATAGGACCATACTACATAACAAAAGGAGAAAAACATATTCATATTAATCTCTTATTGCTCTAGTCTAATGAAAACTTCCACTATGTACTTATCAAGGATATATCAAAGTAAGTTTCACTTGTACATTTACGCAAAATGTGTTTTCATCTCTATTTAAACAGTTACTTCTTATTGTTATATGTATTTATATCGTATTGGTATTTTCTATATTTTCTTCAGACTCCTTCGTTCCAGCATAACATCACATGATCACAAGATCCTAATATGCAAAACCTGCCTATATCATACACATGATGATTATGCGTATAATCATCACAGAAACGTTTGCGACAAAAAAGTCATCAGAATGCCAGAAGATGGATCTATTATCAAGTTTACGAAGCACTACAAACAGTTAGATGTACCATTTGTAATCTACGCAGACTTTGAGTCCATTTTAGAAAAAGTCAATGATCCTGTAAGTAAAAGCACTACAAATGTACAGAAACACCATGCGTGTGCATTCGGGTATTTTATTAATTGTAGTTTTAAGAGAGAAAATAATTTATATAGGAATTATTTTGGTGAAGATTCGGCAAATGTATTTATCAAAAAAATAGTTGAAGATTGTACAGATATTTATCTAAATTATTTACTTAAAGTTAAGAAAATGTTCATAACCCCAATAGAAATAGCCCAATATAGTAATGCAAAAAATTGTCATATATGTAAGAAAATATTAAATAACGATAAAGTTAGAGATCATTGTCATCTTACGGGCAATTATCGTGGGGCAGCTCATAGCGAATGTAATTTGAATTATAAAACACCTCAGTTTATACCGGTTATCCTGCATAATCTTTCTGCATATGATATACACCTATTTTTCAAAGAACTTTCTACTATAAAATATTCCACAATAAAAGTGATTCCCCAGAACACAGAGCGTTATATTTCTCTTTCAATTTTCATCAGATTAGATGAAAAATATGGATTCGAAATAAGATTTATAGACTCTTTTAGATTTATGGCTTCGAGCTTAGATACGTTAGCGAAAAATCTTGATAGCAATGATTTCAATACTATTCGATCATGTTTCATTGATGAAGATCATTTCAACCTGATTAGAAGAAAGGGTATATTTCCGTACTCTTACATGGATTCCATGACTAAGTTTAAGGAAACTAAGCTCCCTAGTAGAGACGAGTTCTTCAATATTCTAACGAATGAAGAATGTGATGTAGTCGAGTATGAACATGCTCAAAAAATATGGAGAGAGTTTAACTGTAAAACACTCCTTGACTACACTGAACTCTACTTAAAGACAGATGTTCTACTTCTAGCCGATGTGTTTGAAAATTTTAGGAAAATTTGTAGAGATATATACGATTTGGACCCCTGCCACTATTATACAGCACCAGGATTATCCTGGGATGCAATGTTGAAAACCACAGAAGTTTCACTGGAACAGTTCACTGATTCCGAAATGTATATGTTTATGCAAAACGGAATTAGAGGTGGACTAGTTCAATGCTCGCAAAGATATTCCAAAGCAAATAACAAATATCTGAAAGATTTTGATGCATCAAAACCATCAGAATTTCTTGTATATTTAGACGCTAACAATTTGTATGGTTGGGCGATGTCGGAATATCTTCCTTGCGGTGAATTTGAGTGGGTATGTGATACTGATTTTGATGTTAAAAAAATTTCTGATACTGCAGAGTATGGGTACATTTTGGAAGTAGATATAGATTGTCCGGATTCAGTGCATGATCTTCATAATGATTTACCATTTTGTCCCCAAAATAAGACCGTGGGGGGATCCAAAATCAAAAAATTAGTTGCAGACTTACACTTAAAAACAAATTAAACCATACACTATAGAGTTTTAAAACAAGCCATTTCAAATGGCATCATTTTAAAACAAATCCATAGAATACTCAGATTTAAGCAATCCCCTTGGCTTAAAAAATATATTGACTTAAACACATTTCATAGGACAAATGCTAAAAATATCTTTGAGAAAGATTTCTTCAAACTTTTAAACAATGCTGTTTACGGGAAGACAATGGAAAACATTGAAGAACGTAGGGACATTAGAATTACTTCATCTTGGGAAACAACAAATAGGAATCATTTAGGTCTCAGAGCATTAATTGCGAAACCAAATTTTAAGCAGTGGACAAAATTGTCTGATGATATGTATGCGGTAGAGTTAGAAAAAATGGAACCACTATATGATAAACCCATATATGTTGGTTTCACAGTACTAGAGTTATCCAAGTGGAGAATGTATGACTTCCATTATGGCTTCATGAAGCCTAAATTTGGAGACAACATTTCTCTCAACTATATGGATACTGACTCATTTATTTATTCAATTAAAACTGATGATTTTTACGATGACATCCGTAATGACATTAGTTTGAATTTTGATACGTCAGAATATCCTATAGATAATCAATTTCGTTTGCCGCTACTAAATAAGAAGGTTTTAGGAATGATGAAAGATGAAAACCATGGGGATATAATGACAGAGCTTGTTGGTTTAAGAGCAAAAATGTATTCTCTGTCGACTCTTCGCTCGGAAGCTATTAAAAACTCAAAAGGGGTCAAAAAGTCTGTAATTAAAAAGTTGTCCATTAATGATTACAAAAGTTGCTTATTCGAATCCAAAATTATCTCGGATGAAATGTTTTTGTTTAGATCTAAAACACATCAACTATATACCCATAAACTACATAAAATAGCACTTAGCTTTTCTGATGATAAAAGAAATATAATGAAAGATAAAATAGAAACGCGCGCTTGGGGACATTACATAGACCGAAATAATGATGTAATGGATGTAGAATAGAATGATTCCTACTAAATTGCATGTAAGATGTCAATGAAAATTTAATTTTGTACTAATTGTATTTATTTATTAATGTATTTCCTTAATTATTTATGAATTTATTTATTATTCACTCATTTGTTTATTAATAAATTTATGTATTTATTATTTATTTGTTTATTAATTTATTAATTAGTTTATTCCTTTATTTCTTTATTAATTTACTTGTCTATTAATTTATTTATTCTTTATATATTTGTTTATGAATTTATCTATTAATTTTAGTATTTTATTCACACAAAAGTATGTAAAAATTTAATGCTTTAAAGCTTTTATCTTTTTATTTATACCTAAGTTATCTTTAAATAAAAATTAAATATAAGATTAATAATCTTTTTTCTTTTTATATCTGTATATTTTTATTTATAAATAGAGTTAAATTTGTATTGGTACTAAGATTTTTAAGAAAAAATGATAAATAAAATATTGAAAAAATTAGAATATATATAAATGGGTTTTATTTCAACTTAAATTTACTTAATAGAAATTTTAACTACAAATGTCCACATTTTTATATTTTGTTTCTTTATGGGCTTTACTTCGCTAGATCAAAAAATTTTTCTTTTTGCTTATTTACAAATTCTTGTTTTTTCTTTTCATATCACATAAACATGAACAGTCTTGTTATCTTTGAAAGGTTCTACACAAGAGGAATTGAGTTTCACAATATTATGAAATTCCATTATATTTCATTAGGTATTTTCTTATCGACACCAACTGCTTTAACACCATCTCATTTACGTTTGCTAACAGCAAATAGTACAATAGGTGTCAGCTATTAGATCAGCTTATCAGCTATTAGATCAGCTTATTAGCACCTGGTCTGTTTTTCAGATCAGCTTTTCAGGAGCTGGTCTGGTTTTCAGATCAGCTTTTCAGGACCTGGTTTGGTTTTCAGATCAGCTTTTCAGGACCTGGTCTGGTTTTCAGATCAGCTTTTCAGGACCTGGTCTGGTTTTCAGATCAGCTTTTCAGGACCTGGTCTGGTTTTCAGATCAGCTTATCAGGACCTGGTCTGGTTTTCAGATCAGCTTTTCAGGACCTGGTCTAGTTTTCAGATCAGCTTTTCAGGACCTGGTCTGGTTTTCAGATCAGGCTATCAGGACCTGGTCTGGTTTTCAGATCAGCTTTTCAGGACCTGGTCTGGTTTTCAGATCAGCTTTTCAGGACCTGGTCTGGTTTTCAGATCAGCTTTTCAGAACCTGCTCTGGTTTTCAGATCAGCTTAGCAGGAGCTGGTCTGGTTTTCAGGTAGCTGGTCTGGTTTTCAGATCAGGTTATCAGAATACAAGTAGCTGGCCATTTATTTAATTTATATTAATAAAGTTTCAGATCAGATGAAATAACTAAAGTCAATCGTTTATGAGCATTAAATTTTTTTTCTATTACGAAAATCGTTTAATTCAATATCTTTGCTTATAACCAAAATCTATATTAATCCTTCCAATACTCTACAAATTTTTTAAAACTTATCAAAATTCATATTACTGCCAACATGAACCTTGTAAACATGCTTCATATTTTTCTCATCTTACTTAAACATTATAATTACATTTGCATTGTCTCTTATTAAATGCTTATAGCCATATTCATAAAAATTTTAAGCAGCATTTCAAATGTTGTTTGAGCAAAATTCGCTAAAATTGTATTCATAATAGAATATTAGCTTAAAAACGTTTTTTAACTTGCGTAAATCAACAAATCTTATAAATTAAATGCACCCATACTTAAAATAATTTTGAGCTGACGTCGTTCTAGTTATGCTTCTTGTTTATTTATATTTTTAACTGTGTCTGTATGTATGTATGTATGCATGTATTAAGAATTATGCTTATGTTTGGCACAAGTAGAATGAGTTATCATTCTTCTGTCGCCCCATACAAAAATATACACGTACACGTACATATGTATGTATATTATTCTGCTTTCCACATGCAACATCAGCAAATATCATAATTGAAATGTATTAAGCTTCATTACCAGAAAAAAAATAACTGTATAATAACCCATTCTTTTAATTATGAAATTATGTAATTTCTTTAACTATTCATATTTGTAGTAGTATATAGATAATTTTAGTATAAATATATGTTTTTAAACCTCAGATAGTAGTAGGGAACTGTTCATCCTGTGGCAATTAAAATTGTTAAATTGTTGCTGAAATTGTTAAATTTGGGTAATTAAAATTTGAAAATTTTAAAATTCTTGAAATTTGATACCTACGAGGGTGGTTCAATAAGTCCTTTAAATATTTTTCGAGGGTGGTTCAATAAGTCCGTCTTTTATTTTTTGTTTATATTACGAGTTTTTGTTTACATTAAGTCTATGTCTGTCTGTCTGCCTGACCGCGGAAATTTGAGTCTGTCAGTGATTGGGGTTGTGTAATAATTTCTGGGTGTCCTTTGTCGGAGTTATGGGTAATGAAACCTTAAAATTTTAATCTACACCGAAATGAACATTCCCCTACTACTATCTGAGGTTTAAAAACATATATTTATACTAAAATTATCTATATACTACTACAAATATGAATAGTTAAAGAAATTACATAATTTCATAATTAAAAGAATGGGTTATTATACATTTATTTTTTTTTTCTGGTAATGAAGCTTAATACATTTCAATTATGATATTTGCTGATGTTGCATGTGGAAAGCAGAATAATATACATACATATACGCGTACGTGTATATTTTTGTATGGGCGACAGAAGAATGATGACTCATTCTACCTGTGCAAAATTTATAGCATAATTCTTAATACATGCATACATACATACATACATACAGGCAAAGTTAAAAATACAAATAAACATGAAGCAAAACTACAACGACGTCAACTCAAAATTATTTTTGATATGGGTGCATTTAATTTATAAGATTTGTTGATTTACGCAAGTTAAAAAACGTTTTTTAAGCTAATATTCTATTATGAATACAATTTTAGCGAATTTTGCTCAAACAACATTTGAAATGCTGTTTAAAATTTTAATGAATATGGCTATAAGCATTTAATAAGAGACAATGAAAATGTAATTATAATGTTTAAGTAAGATGAGAAAAATATGAAGCATGTTTACAAGGTTCATGTTGGCAGTAATATGAATTTTGACAAGTTTTAAAAAATTTGTAGAGTGTTGGAAGGATAAATATGGATTTTTGATTATCAGCAAATATATTGAATTAAACGATTTTCGTTATAGAAAAAAAAATACTGCTAATAAAAGATAGACTTTAGTTATTCCATCTGACCTGAAAACCAGACCAGCTCCTAATAAGCTGACCTGAAAATCAGACCAGCTCCTAATAAGCTGACCTGAAAATCAGACCAGCTCCTGATAAGCTGATCTGAAAACCAGACCAGGTCCTGATAGCCTGATCTGAAAACCAGACCAGGTCCTGATAAGCTGATCTGAAAAGCAGACCAGGTCCTGAAAAGCTGATCTGAAAACCAGACCAGGTCCTGAAAAGCTGATCTGAAAACCAGACCAGGTCCTGATAGCCTGATCTGAAAACCAGACCAGGTCCTGAAAAGCTGATCTGAAAACTAGACCAGGTCCTGAAAAGCTGATCTGAAAACCAGACCAGGTCCTGATAAGCTGATCTGAAAACCAGACCAGGTCCTGAAAAGCTGATCTGAAAACCAGACCAGGTCCTGAAAAGCTGATCTGAAAACCAGACCAGGTCCTGAAAAGCTGATCTGAAAACCAAACCAGGTCCTGAAAAGCTGATCTGAAAACCAGACCAGCTCCTGAAAAGCTGATCTGAAAAACAGACCAGGTGCTAATAAGCTGATCTAATAGCTGATAAGCTGATCTAATAGCTGACACCTATTGTACTATTTGCTGTTAGCAAACGTAAATGAGATGGTGTTAAAGCAGTTGGTGTCGATAAGAAAATACCTAATGAAATATAATGGAATTTCATAATATTGTGAAACTCAATTCCTCTTGTGTAGAACCTTTCAAAGATAACAAGACTGTTCATGTTTATGTGATATGAAAAGAAAAAACAAGAATTTGTAAATAAGCAAAAAGAAAAATTTTTTGACCTAGCGAAGTAAAGCCCATAAAGAAACAAAATATAAAAATGTGGACATTTGTAGTTAAAATTTCTATTAAGTAAATTTAAGTTGAAATAAAAACCATTTATATATATTCTAATTTTTTCAATATTTTATTTATCATTTTTTCTTAAAAATCTTAGTACCAATACAAATTTAACTCTATTTATAAATAAAAATATACAGATATAAAAAGAAAAAAGATTATTAATCTTATATTTAATTTTTATTTAAAGATAACTTAGGTATAAATAAAAAGATAAAAGCTTTAAAGCATTAAATTTTTACATACTTTTGTGTGAATAAAATACTAAAATTAATAGATAAATTCATAAACAAATATATAAAGAATAAATAAATTAATAGACAAGTAAATTAATAAAGAAATAAAGGAATAAACTAATTAATAAATTAATAAACAAATAAATAATAAATACATAAATTTATTAATAAACAAATGAGTGAATAATAAATAAATTCATAAATAATTAAGGAAATACATTAATAAATAAATACAATTAGTACAAAATTAAATTTTCATTGACATCTTACATGCAATTTAGTAGGAATCATTCTATTCTACATCCATTACATCATTATTTCGGTCTATGTAATGTCCCCAAGCGCGCGTTTCTATTTTATCTTTCATTATATTTCTTTTATCATCAGAAAAGCTAAGTGCTATTTTATGTAGTTTATGGGTATATAGTTGATGTGTTTTAGATCTAAACAAAAACATTTCATCCGAGATAATTTTGGATTCGAATAAGCAACTTTTGTAATCATTAATGGACAACTTTTTAATTACAGACTTTTTGACCCCTTTTGAGTTTTTAATAGCTTCCGAGCGAAGAGTCGACAGAGAATACATTTTTGCTCTTAAACCAACAAGCTCTGTCATTATATCCCCATGGTTTTCATCTTTCATCATTCCTAAAACCTTCTTATTTAGTAGCGGCAAACGAAATTGATTATCTATAGGATATTCTGACGTATCAAAATTCAAACTAATGTCATTACGGATGTCATCGTAAAAATCATCAGTTTTAATTGAATAAATAAATGAGTCAGTATCCATATAGTTGAGAGAAATGTTGTCTCCAAATTTAGGCTTCATGAAGCCATAATGGAAGTCATACATTCTCCACTTGGATAACTCTAGTACTGTGAAACCAACATATATGGGTTTATCATATAGTGGTTCCATTTTTTCTAACTCTACCGCATACATATCATCAGACAATTTTGTCCACTGCTTAAAATTTGGTTTCGCAATTAATGCTCTGAGACCTAAATGATTCCTATTTGTTGTTTCCCAAGATGAAGTAATTCTAATGTCCCTACGTTCTTCAATGTTTTCCATTGTCTTCCCGTAAACAGCATTGTTTAAAAGTTTGAAGAAATCTTTCTCAAAGATATTTTTAGCATTTGTCCTATGAAATGTGTTTAAGTCAATATATTTTTTAAGCCAAGGGGATTGCTTAAATCTGAGTATTCTATGGATTTGTTTTAAAATGATGCCATTTGAAATGGCTTGTTTTAAAACTCTATAGTGTATGGTTTAATTTGTTTTTAAGTGTAAGTCTGCAACTAATTTTTTGATTTTGGATCCCCCCACGGTCTTATTTTGGGGACAAAATGGTAAATCATTATGAAGATCATGCACTGAATCCGGACAATCTATATCTACTTCCAAAATGTACCCATACTCTGCAGTATCAGAAATTTTTTTAACATCAAAATCAGTATCACATACCCACTCAAATTCACCGCAAGGAAGATATTCCGACATCGCCCAACCATACAAATTGTTAGCGTCTAAATATACAAGAAATTCTGATGGTTTTGATGCATCAAAATCTTTCAGATATTTGTTATTTGCTTTGGAATATCTTTGCGAGCATTGAACTAGTCCACCTCTAATTCCGTTTTGCATAAACATATACATTTCGGAATCAGTGAACTGTTCCAGTGAAACTTCTGTGGTTTTCAACATTGCATCCCAGGATAATCCTGGTGCTGTATAATAGTGGCAGGGGTCCAAATCGTATATATCTCTACAAATTTTCCTAAAATTTTCAAACACATCGGCTAGAAGTAGAACATCTGTCTTTAAGTAGAGTTCAGTGTAGTCAAGGAGTGTTTTACAGTTAAACTCTCTCCATATTTTTTGAGCATGTTCATACTCGACTACATCACATTCTTCATTCGTTAGAATATTGAAGAACTCGTCTCTACTAGGGAGCTTAGTTTCCTTAAACTTAGTCATGGAATCCATGTAAGAGTACGGAAATATACCCTTTCTTCTAATCAGGTTGAAATGATCTTCATCAATGAAACATGATCGAATAGTATTGAAATCATTGCTATCAAGATTTTTCGCTAACGTATCTAAGCTCGAAGCCATAAATCTAAAAGAGTCTATAAATCTTATTTCGAATCCATATTTTTCATCTAATCTGATGAAAATTGAAAGAGAAATATAACGCTCTGTGTTCTGGGGAATCACTTTTATTGTGGAATATTTTATAGTAGAAAGTTCTTTGAAAAATAGGTGTATATCATATGCAGAAAGATTATGCAGGATAACCGGTATAAACTGAGGTGTTTTATAATTCAAATTACATTCGCTATGAGCTGCCCCACGATAATTGCCCGTAAGATGACAATGATCTCTAACTTTATCGTTATTTAATATTTTCTTACATATATGACAATTTTTTGCATTACTATATTGGGCTATTTCTATTGGGGTTATGAACATTTTCTTAACTTTAAGTAAATAATTTAGATAAATATCTGTACAATCTTCAACTATTTTTTTGATAAATACATTTGCCGAATCTTCACCAAAATAATTCCTATATAAATTATTTTCTCTCTTAAAACTACAATTAATAAAATACCCGAATGCACACGCATGGTGTTTCTGTACATTTGTAGTGCTTTTACTTACAGGATCATTGACTTTTTCTAAAATGGACTCAAAGTCTGCGTAGATTACAAATGGTACATCTAACTGTTTGTAGTGCTTCGTAAACTTGATAATAGATCCATCTTCTGGCATTCTGATGACTTTTTTGTCGCAAACGTTTCTGTGATGATTATACGCATAATCATCATGTGTATGATATAGGCAGGTTTTGCATATTAGGATCTTGTGATCATGTGATGTTATGCTGGAACGAAGGAGTCTGAAGAAAATATAGAAAATACCAATACGATATAAATACATATAACAATAAGAAGTAACTGTTTAAATAGAGATGAAAACACATTTTGCGTAAATGTACAAGTGAAACTTACTTTGATATATCCTTGATAAGTACATAGTGGAAGTTTTCATTAGACTAGAGCAATAAGAGATTAATATGAATATGTTTTTCTCCTTTTGTTATGTAGTATGGTCCTATAAGCGACGTTCTATTGTGCCCAAATACATTGATGCTCACATAATTTTGACTTTCAAATTTTTTTATCTGCTTCAATGGGAGTGGAAACTCTAGGTCTTTAAAATTTAGTACAATTTCCCCTATATTAATATTCTCATCACAAATGTTTGCAATATTGTAATTTCTATGGTTTTTCCGTTGTCTTCGATCTAAAGTACTATTTGTGTCCAAAGCCGCAATGAGACACCATTTAAAGCAATAAACATCAGAGTTCTCGACATTTATGCATGCATGTTTTGCTGCAATATTTTTTGGGAGAGGGATAAAGCTCGAACCTCTTATTATGGACGCCTTGTTTATATTAACTTCAAGGGAATTTATTGAAATCAAGGTCCATCCGCTATCCCTCTCTTGAAATTCTTCCATTTTGGTTCTTAGCTCCTCGGCTTGTTTCTTGTACATATCCTCTATGTCATCAGACAAAGTCACCAACATCATTTTCGTAATATGTACAAGTTGGGAAACATTCATCTCATCATTCACCATCTTCATATAATCACATGTGAGCTCCATATTAAATTTGAATGTAGTATGTATCTTACTACGTTCATTTAATTGTTGCACTATGGAGCTCTTGGCCGATTTCAGAAACTCCTCCGGAAACAAAACAACCACATTTTTGTTGAGGAGGATGTATGTCTCGATCCTCCCATTGAAGTTGCTTGCTCTCTTAGTGAGAAAATCTCCAATCCGTTCTTGCTGACAACTGTTTTTGTGTTTTGTGGTTCTGACATGAGCTATATAACTATTTGATGGGATCATCTCGTCACAATCCTCACAATATTTGTTTTGAAGATTTAGCTTACTAGTTCCAAGGGCAGCCTTCGATTGGCTAGCATATGAGTGCGTCACAATATGCTGATTTAGTTTTGTTTGGGTCATAAAGACTTTATTGCAGATGCTACAACTTGTTGTATTCATTTTATTTAGTTATTTATTTGTTTATTAATTAATTTAATTATTTTATTTATAAACAATTTATTTTAGTTATAAACAATTTATTTAATTATTTTTTATGCACTATAAACTTGTTTAGTAAACAATAATTAGTTATAGCACTTTTATAGTTTTTGGATTTCAAACACCTTAGAAATTTTGGTTGGGAAAATAGATTGCCACTTGTTGAGATATCAGAGCAGACTGATGACAATCTACATTATTTCTTCTTCTTATATACTTTATATGAGAATCGCGTAGTAGTCATCAAATCTAATTTATCTGATGGTATTACGACATATGATGAAATTCATATACACACACACTGCATACATACACACACACACTACATACATACATACACACACACACAAACACACACACACACACACATATATATACACATTCCCCCAATTCATATGAGAATCGTGTAGTAGTCGTCAAATCTAATTTCTCTGTTGGTATTACGAGATATGATGAAATTCCCACAGTCTAGCAACACCCATACCAAAAGCGCTAGCATCAGTTTGCAATATAAAGGTACGAGAAAAATCGGGACACGTGAAAGTAGGTGCTTCTATAAGTTTTTGCTGTATTTTCACGAAAGCTATTTCCTATAATTGTTACATTAAAGTAAAATATATTGAAATAAAACTATCACTACCCCTATCAAAAACTCTACTTATCAACCTGATTGGATTCAAAACATTTAATATCTGGACGTCACTTGTACCCCTAAAACCTATGCCAACACAATATTTTCTATCCATAAGAATATCAACGTCAATAGCCTAGAAAACCTATACACATTCATTTGTAAATATGTATGAAAAAGTGTTGATGTAACTCACACAAGCAATGATATTTTTCAAAGCAAAAATATAAACGATCGCATACATTAATACAACAACATATACATACATTACCATAAATATATTCGGCATTCACTTCCCTTCACAATAGGGTTGCCAATCTCTGCAGCTATTAGATTATTTCCCCACAGATCACAAACATAACTGCATACATATATACACAATAACCCTACATAAGCATACCAAGGACAACTCAAAACAGCAGCCCAAAGTCTATCAAATAACAATCACTATATGCACACAAATACACAGATCCCTTGTAACTACCCTGCAGTCAGACTGGGAGCAAGTGTCTTTGTGTCAACACTAAAATTCTAGTAACAATTTTGTTATAATAAGTTTTCTTATATCCATAAGTATAAAGGAAGTAAAGAAAACAGATATGGTGTATTTGTGGTGGACTTGTCAATAACTTGTCAATATACATACATTTGTATGTACGTCGCACAAGCGACAAGTCAAAAGCGACTCAGTACATTTTCACCATCGCCATTTCCTACTGGGTATAATGATTGTCTGCCACTACAACAAAAGTATCGGACACCGTCAAACATACCAGTAAATACAAAAACACATACACAAACACACACACACACACACACACACACTCCCATACACACATACAAACACCCACATACACATGCATAGCCATAACCAAAGAATCAGACTCACACACACAAACACACGCGCGCACACACACACACACAATATCAGCATGAAAATCCCCAAAATCCCCCGATTTGTAAGAGGGTTGCCATCATTTTTATTTTTCCCCCGGTTTTTAATTCCCAAAACAGGACTATCTCCGCCATTAATACCCTACTTTGGATCTATTTTATTTTTCTACACCTTTATACAATTAGAAATCCATTGGATAATAATAAAAGTAATTATAAGGCTAAATGAAAAATAAAATCTTAATTTAACATTTAAGAAATTTATTATTCGATATATTGTCAGAATTTTATTGTAATTTGAAATTTCTTTGCTGGTGGTTCAGCGTTGTCTATATGCATTTCATTGTTGCTGTAACAAATCATCAGTAGACTTCAACTTAACATTTTGAATAGTCACAAAACTCTTATCTTTAACACAGACTTTCAAGAACTATTTGAGAATTCACAAATAATAATATTTTTGAAAATCACAAAAGAAAAATAAGCGTAGTAGGCTTAGAAAATAACACAAAAAACACAGCATACAATTTATATTCGATTTGAATCTATTTTATTTTTCTACACCCTTATACAATTAGAAATCCATTGGATAACAATAAAAGTAATTATAAGGCAAAATGAAAAATAAAATCTAAATTTAACATTTAAGAAATTTATTATTCGACATATTGTCAGAAGTTTATTTTAATTTGAAATTTATTTGCTGGTGGTTCAGCGTTGTCTATATGCATTTCATTGTTGCTGTAACAAATCATCAGTAGACTTCAACCACACATTTTGAATAGTCACAAACCTCTTATCTTATGCACAGACTTTCAAGAACTATTTGAGAATTTACAAATAATAATATTTTTGAAAATCACAAAAGAAAAATAAGCGTAGTAGGCTTAGAAACTGACACAAAAAACCCAGCAAATAATTTATATTCGATTTGAATCTATTTTATTTTTCTACACCTTTATACAATTAGAAATCCATTGGATAACAATAAAAGTAATTATAAGGCAAAATGAAAAATAAAATCTAAATTTAACATTTAAGAAATTTATTATTCTACATATTGTCAGAGGTTTATTTTATTTTGAAATTTATTTGCTGGTGGTTCAGCGTTGGCTATATGCATTTCATTGTTGCTGTAACAAATCATCAGTAGACTTCAACCAAACATTTTGAATAGTCACAACCTCTTATCTTATGCACAGACTTTCAAGAACTATTTGAGAATTCACAAATAATAATATTTTTGAAAATCACAAAAGAAAAATAAGCGTAGTAGGCTTAGAAACTGACACAAAAAACCCAGCAAATAATTTATATTCGATTTGGATCTATTTTATTTTTCTACACCTTTATACAATTAGAAATCCATTCGATAATAATAAAAGTAATTATAAGGCAAAATGAAAAATAAAATCTTAATTTAACATTTAAGAAATTTATTATTCGATATATTGTCAGAAGTTTATTGTAATTTGAAATTTCTTTGCTGGTGGTTCAGCGTTGTCTATATGCATTTCATTGTTGCTGTAACAAATCATCAGTAGACTTCAACCACACATTTTGAATAGTCACAAACCTCTTATCTTATGCACAGACTTTCAAGAACTATTTGAGAATTTACAAATAATAATATTTTTGAAAATCACAAAAGAAAAATAAGCGTAGTAGGCTTAGAAACTGACACAAAAAACTCAGCAAATAATTTGTATTCGATTTGAATCTATTTTATTTTTCTACACCTTTATACAATTAGAAATCCATTGGATAACAATAAAAGTAATTATAAGGCAAAATGAAAAATAAAATCGAAATTTAACATTTACGAAATTTATTATTCTACATATTGTCATAGGTTTATTTTATTTTGAAATTTATTTGCTGGTGGTGCAGCGTTGTCTATATGCATTTCATTGTTGCTGTATTAAATCATCAGTAGACTTCAACCAAACATTTTGAATAGTCACAAACCTCTTATCTTTAACACAGACTTTCAAGAACTATTTGAGAATTCACAAATAATAATATTTTTGAAAATCACAAAAGAAAAATAAGCGTAGTAGGCTTAGAAACTAACACAAAAAACCCAGCAAATAATTTATATTCGATTTGGATCTATTTTATTTTTCTACACCTTTATACAATTAGAAATCCATTGGATAATAATAAAAGTAATTATAAGGCTAAATGAAAAATAAAATCTTAATTTAACATTTAAGAAATTTATTATTCGATATATTGTCAGAATTTTATTGTAATTTGAAATTTCTTTGCTGGTGGTTCAGCGTTGTCTATATGTATTTCATTGTTGCTGTAACAAATCATCAGTAGACTTCAACTTAACATTTTGAATAGTCACAAAACTCTTATCTTTAACACAGACTTTCAAGAACTATTTGAGAATTCACAAATAATAATATTTTTGAAAATCACAAAAGAAAAATAAGCGTAGTAGGCTTAGAAAAAAACACAGCATACAATTTATATTCGATTTGAATCTATTTTATTTTTCTACACCCTTATACAATTAGAAATCCATTGGATAACAATAAAAGTAATTATAAGGCAAAATGAAAAATAAAATCTAAATTTAACATTTAAGAAATTTATTATTCGACATATTGTCAGAAGTTTATTTTAATTTGAAATTTATTTGCTGGTGGTTCAGCGTTGTCTATATGCATTTCATTGTTGCTGTAACAAATCATCAGTAGACTTCAACCACACATTTTGAATAGTCACAAACCTCTTATCTTATGCACAGACTTTCAAGAACTATTTGAGAATTTACAAATAATAATATTTTTGAAAATCACAAAAGAAAAATAAGCGTAGTAGGCTTAGAAACTGACACAAAAAACCCAGCAAATAATTTATATTCGATTTGAATCTATTTTATTTTTCTACACCTTTATACAATTAGAAATCCATTGGATAACAATAAAAGTAATTATAAGGCAAAATGAAAAATAAAATCTAAATTTAACATTTAAGAAATTTATTATTCTACATATTGTCAGAGGTTTATTTTATTTTGAAATTTATTTGCTGGTGGTTCAGCGTTGGCTATATGCATTTCATTGTTGCTGTAACAAATCATCAGTAGACTTCAACCAAACATTTTGAATAGTCACAACCTCTTATCTTATGCACAGACTTTCAGGAACTATTTGAGAATTCACAAATAATAATATTTTTGAAAATCACAAAAGAAAAATAAGCGTAGTAGGCT
The DNA here is from genome assembly GCA_949987645.1 of Tachina grossa. Taxonomy (NCBI): domain Eukaryota; kingdom Metazoa; phylum Arthropoda; class Insecta; order Diptera; family Tachinidae; genus Tachina; species Tachina grossa. The sequence continues at coordinate 89,950,008 of OX465278.1, forward strand.
TAGAAACTAACACAAAAAACCCAGCAAATATTTTATATTCGATTTGGATCTATTTTATTTTTCTACACCTTTATACAATTAGAAATCCATTGGATAATAATAAAAGTAATTATAAGGCAAAATGAAAAATAAAATCTTAATTTAACATTTAAGAAATTTATTATTCGACATATTGTCAGAAGTTTATTGTAATTTGAAATTTATTTGCTGGTGGTTCAGCGTTGTCTATATGCATTTCATTGTTGCTGTAACAAATCATCAGTAGACTTCAACCACACATTTTGAATAGTCACAAACCTCTTATCTAATGCACAGACTGTCAAGAACTATTTGAGAATTCACAAATAATAATATTTTTGAAAATCACAAAAGAAAAATAAGCGTAGTAGGCTTAGAAATTAACACAAAAAACCCAGCAAATAATTTATATTCGATTTGGATCTATTTTATTTTTCTACACCTTTATACAATTAGAAATCCATTGGATAATAATAAAAGTAATTATAAGGCAAAATG